>VDFB02086081.1:439674034-440402068 GCA_007258455.2 Sequoia sempervirens | reverse complement strand
CTTCTCAGGGAAGTAGATACATCCCAGGAATAACTAGTGAAAAATGTGTTGCTAACTTCTGTACGAGTTTAAAATAATGTGCTTCAATGGCCAGTAGAATATACCTAAATGCACAGGAATGGGGAATCGGGATGAACTCCTGTAGAGCGTAGGGATCCCATCAACGGTCGCGATGTTGACTGTATGATTCCAGACAGCCCTCGGGGTGGAGCTCACCACTATGGATGTTTTTTTTCTGGGCGCCAAAGCTACCACGTCACTGTCGGATAACACTCTGTTATACAACGAAAATTAGTATTAAAATATAGTAATACAGTCTAGGCGCTGGTATTTGTAAATCGTGGAAGGGACACCGTGCGGCGGATTTTGTTTTTATTAAATCCACTTTATTGGAAATTTGAAATTGCATGTCGTAGACAGCAAAGATCCTCTTTACATTGTCGGTCTGCTTTTTCGGTCTGAATATCTTACCTTCTGGCGCAGAAAAATCGCTGCAAATCAAAGCGTGCAGTCGATTTTGGAAAGTACAGTCAATTTTGGTCGATTATGCACGTCATCTCACGCAAACATGCCGTCCTGGCAGCCCGGGAACCCTAATTGGCATCGATTATGGAGTGGCTATGCTCAAACCGTACAAATTTGATGTGTGAAGATGTTTGTCATAAAGAGTAAATAAGTAGTTGTGTTTTGGAAATGGATATTCTGTTATTGTAGATCTTTGGGTTTGTGTGGCAAAGGGCTCGATCCACGCCTGACACGGCCTCGAATCAAATATTCTGTGTAAGTGCTCGCTTTATTTGCTTTTCGCATTATCGATCTTGTGCGTGTGTTCTGCTTTATCGTGTTTTTTATATAGAAATAATTTTCCGATTTCTGCGCTGATGTACGCCTGGGTTTGGCGGATATTTGAATGCTCTGATTTAGTTTTCTGAATATGTTTTTATGCCCCAGTATTTCGATTCATCTTTTTCTGTTTTAGTGAGAGTCCGACTTCGCTTTTAGAGCCCTAGGAGTGTGAATGAGCTAATGTTGGTGCTTGGCCTTTCGAATAAGATTTGGTGGATAAAGATTTGATCTATGCGTTACGAGGCAACTGTGGATGGTGGATTGTGGAAGGACTGTGCCCTTTCTGTTGGTCCTTAGTAGCAGATCATATTTATTTCCATGGACTAGCTAGGACTTGAACATAGGACTTTCCATTTGCTGCTGGGACGGTCTGTTGACAGAACTTCTTGTTCTATTGTGGTCCCACAATGTGGAATGGATTGTTTGGAAGAGCTCAATAGAAGAAATTTACAGTGTCACATTATTCACATTATTGTCACATTGAGGAATGATTTCAGAATGGAGCCCCTGATTTGGTAGGACTAATTGAATTCATTCATTAGTTCCTGGATCCTTCCACCGTTTTCATGATGTGGACTGTATCACGTCAATATTGTTGTTGAGCAATCATGAGAGTTGTTCAATTTAGTCTGCACTGAAGACACGACTAATTCAATTTTCAGGAGAATTTGATATTCTTAATGTATTATTTTGAGCAAGACATCACTTACAACATCACAACCTTTCCGCAGTTTACAAAGATCGTGCATGCTCACAAAGGCATGAGAAATAATCATAGACCTTTTTATTAACCTGCTTGCATAGCCAAGGTTGGATCCAGTAAAAATACCGCAGAACAGATTTCTTGTCATCCTTTCCATTTGGATCTTACCCACATCATCTGCTGACGTGTGTGTGTCTACATATCTATATATCTATGGAAAACTAATAAAGGAGTGCAGAGAAAAACGTTATTGAAAGTTCTGCTAAACAATAAATACAATTGGGCTAGTATCTCAAAATATCTCCCAAAATTAATCTGACCCTATAGCAGTGGATTTTTTCAGTTTGAATAATCAATTTAACATTCTATCCTTAGTATTATCTGTTGGTTCTTACCACCTCATCTACCTAAGCAATGCATATTCCTTTAGTATTTCTATAAACATTTACAGAATATAGAACTTTTTTTCTTGCTAAGCAGATTTGTATCTGGCAATATGCGCATGCCCATCTGTGTAACTGAGTATTGGCACTCGTCTGTGTTTATGTGCATCTGCAAAATGCTGGGAATGAGTGTCAGATGAAAACTTCTCTGTGTCCAAATGGATGATGGCATCATAATCAGCCTAACAACATAATGAGGTTATGGATGATCATGACTCTACTCGTTTGGAGCAAATGGCTGGAGACACAGGGGCATTGACTTCCACTTCACATATTTAGTCATGTCTGCCTTAGAGGCTATATTGATTTTGTATTCCCCAATTTTGTTTTGTATACAAGTAATGAGTCAATGACAATATTTACCTTAAGACTTAAATTTTGATACTTAAGGAGAATTTGAGAGTAATAGGCAACATTGAATCTTTTTTTATGTTTATAATTGATATTTGGAGTTGGACTGTGTTTCTCTTTCTATGCTCTCTTCTTGGTATCAAATAACATTTTGCAGTTTTTTTCCCATGTTCTTATTAGTATTTAAGTGTCATTTAATTTGCCACGTTTTTGCCTTTTAAACTCATGTAATTGAATTCTATTTACATTTTTTTTTAATGCTAATATGCTCTTAAATACATGAATGGGTAAGAATCTCTTAATTATTTTAAGGAACGAATACAAACAGAAAATTTTGTAACAAACAATCTGACATCAACCTGTCAAAGGATAACATTGAGAATCTTTAAAAAGGTCGAAAAATTGTAGAACCAGTGGATAGTGAGAAGAGAATGAGCCAGCTGAAGGGAGGAATAATAGAGACAGTATATAGAAAGAGTCCAGACACTGAGGAAAGGAAGGTGTGACTCAGCAGAGTAGCATAAGCAAGAGAAGTATGTACAAAGATAAAAAGAAAATAGAATATTTATTTACGTTTGATTTCCCTTCTGCCTTTTGATTTGGGATAGTCAGAAGCATACAATGCATGATTTAACACCTACAATTTGGCTTGTAATTTTTGACTTTTGATATGGCTACACAAATGCAAGTGTCCATTTTATTATAATGTTGTTTGTTTGTGGACTTGTATTTATAAACTGATATATTGAATAATTAGCAGTAGAGTTGTAGATTAGTTGAAAATCATGTTGTCTTTTGTAGTTTTGTGGAATGTGTGTTAAAAAAACCATTTGTATTATACCATGACATGCTACATGTCTCATCATCCTATAACTTAACTATAGCTTACTCAACTTACATTTTTGTACTATATAACGTAGGTCTTTGATGTCACTCCTAATCCATAGAGTTGATCTAATTCCTTGAGTCCATTCACCATGGATTGCCTACATATCCTATCTAGGGAATGAGGTGCATGTAGTTCTCCATGGGAACTATCTACTTACACTATTTGTTGACAACACGTTCATTATACAATTCACCTCTACTAGGTTCAATACTCGTCCTTTGGCATTATTGCCAACAACTAAAATGTTCACTATCTTAAAACCTTTAGAATCCAAATTTGTGGGCATGCAACCCTTTCGAGATTAACTATGACCTGGATATTAATGTAAATGGGATTTTTTTATACGAAATCCGTAATTGTGGCCATCACTTGTCAACTTATGATAGTGCTTCTTTTAACTCACTCATATATAAAATACACTCATAGCAAAATAATCATGCCTTTACATTCCAAGAGCCGAATTTATCATGAAACCTCTATAGTTTCTCCTTTAGCCATACAGCTTGTTTTTAAGAGTGAACTCTCTCTATTACAAAATAATTAAACCACTTTCCTCCTATACAAGCCGACATATAATTTATAAAGATGCTAAGGTTAAATAATTTATTCAATACCGTTATTAGTTTAATATTCCATGATTCGTACTGGGGAATTTTCTCGTGTCTAATTTGGGACGCATACTTTTAGTTTATATTAGGTGATTAAATTTCAAAATGTGGAACCTTTTCAGTGCTAATTTACTGTACGTCAACACAATAGAATATGAGTCAGACCTATCCATCTGCCTTGTTTCAGTTGTACGTGGGAGTTGGTCGTTGGCACTATATTCATTGCAAATCTGTTTAATATTCATGGTAGGAGGACACAGTAGCTCCAATGGCTATATATTTAAAGTAATTAAGATTAATATTATATTATTAAGTTTATGATATACATTTTACACTCTGTATTTGTTGCAAGTGCTTTGTTTGCACAGAACAGGGCTCCAAATTTACCGGTTTATCATACAGTGTATTATATATTTTTATTTATTTATTTAACTAGTTTTCTTTATGCCAGTTTGAGACAATGTTACAAAAATGGCCATAACTTTTTTATTTCTGAATGAAATTTAGTGTTTCAAAAAGTTCTGGAAATCTAACACCTAGGGGAACAAAACATATAAATTATTTAAAGAGATTGTTTAAAATGAATAAACTATTTATACAGAAAAAGACAGTTTTTACGAAAATTCTGAAATCCCAAATGAGGTCACTAAATCCTCATTTGGTCATTTGCCCATCTAGGGCAGCATACATAAGCGATATGATTGAATGTCCAAACATTGGATTGCTCTTATTTATTTTAATGACCTTTTTGACTGTTGTTTTGCAAAGTAACCATCTTACCTTTGGTTGATGTCTTTAATTTCATCTTTACATTTATATTCAGTGTTAGTCCATTTTTGACTGTGGTTTGCAAAGTAACCATCTTACCTTTGGTTGATGTCTTTAATTTCATCTTTACATTTATATTCAGCGTTAGTCCATTTTTTACACTTGCCAAGGGAGAGCATTTTCCCAATTTATAGTTTTACATATTTCACCACCAAGACTACAATTCAACTCCAAGCAAATATTATAATCTGAAAGCACAATAGAAATAACATCATTTGTTCTAGATTCTGGTTGGGAAACAATAACTGTTATCCTACTCATCATATTTGCAAGATAGCTGTTAATGTTAGAGAGATGTGGAAATTCTGGAAGACGATATCAAGTAAATGAACAAAATTATGAATTATTTGCTAAATATTCAGTTTCAAGTTTTCACCTGAGCATCAAACAAAACAAAGGCAAAAACCTTTGTTGCCAAAGCCAAAACGAACTCAAATTAATTCCTATCACATGCTCATAAAACAAAAATTCCATGTGCAAGTACAATCCTCACATGTAGAGCATTTACAAGAAGCACACATGTTTCTTTCAGCCATGGCCTATATTGCTGTAAAGTTTATTTTTTTAAACTGATATAGTAACTAGGTTGATTATTGCTGTGATGATGAATTTCTACAGCACTCTCTCAGGAATCTGCTACTGTTTTTACCATCACTGATCTTTTGAAGGACATAGGGACAGAAATGGGATAAATGAAATGAGATAGCTAACTTGCATATGCACAAGAATAAAATTGAGTTCTACAGAAATACACAATACTAGACTTAATAAATGGTTTGAGGTGCCAATGCAATGGCTGCCTCCCTTGGCACAGGCAGATCAGTTTAGTTTTGCAGCTCAATAGGTAATAAGGGTGATGAATCTGCTGCCAAATATATGGTCCTATCCTTGATGCTGCAGCTGAAGTAAGAGAAAAATTGGTGTCCAGTTAAGGGTATTGTTTAGGCAGGAATTTGACTGAGCTACAACACTTATTTTTTCTGTAAATTCAGACTTTATTTGTTTCATGTTTGTCAATGTCCATTTCATAAAGCATAACATGGAGAAGAATGTTTTAACTATTGTATTTCAGCAGCTATTTGATTTCTTTCTCAAAGAAAAGTAAAACCATTTTAATAACTTACTGTGACATATGGGTGGCATACCTGGTTTTGTGCATGGTTAATCACAATCTGGGAAGAAATTCTTGTCCACCCCCATCATCAAGGCAGTTTTCCTTCCAATCAAGTGAGAGAAAAGCATATAAATCCTTCCGCCCTTTATCATAAGTGATCTAGCACCTGAAGAAGCTTGGAATTACCATTGAAACAATGGAGTGAAAATGTGCAGAATCAGGAGTAAAGTGGTAGCATTTGTTGTCCCAAATGCACATGGTGGCATCCAAGGTGATGTCCAGCAATGACAAAATGGTGTGGTTGATGTCTCCATTTGCATTGGGAGGTCCCACAATACTGTTGTGACTTGCCCTTTTTTGCCATTGCTTGAAAATACAGATGGGTGATCCGCCAAAGCCCCCTCCCTCAGTCAGCATTTTTACTGTGGACGAGGCTCTTAACACAGAGAATGAAAAAGGAAAACTTGTAAGAGCTTATAACTCTTAGTGTAGAAGGGACACTAGGTAAACACTTATATGAAGGCTCCCCCTTCATATATCCAGAGTCTTAATCTCTTTTCGAGCTATGTTTCCCTTTTTTTGTTTGTTCTTCTGCCAGCACTGCAACTGATTCTGCTTCACTTCCAGTTTGTTTGAATAATTGCCTTCTAAATGTGCTTACATGATAAATATTATTTAATGATTTCTTTTTTATGTGGGTTCTCAATAGATTAGTTGGAATGATAATTAATAAACTTTGAGTTAGCTACACACGGATAGGTTAACTTTTAGTGCTATTAATTCCTAATTAGATATTGTATTTAATGAAATCAATATTTAAATAGATCAACTTACATTACAATATCAATACTAGTCTTTTCTTGAGATTACCGACATTATTTGTAATGATCCTTTTGATCACTTTGATGAAACCAGTTAAATGAATCAATTTACATAAGATCAGATGTTCATCATTTACCATGATGAGCTCAAAATGACTCATACATACATACACGATGATCTTTGGTATGAGATTTAGCAATGAGACATTTTATGATAGGACCACGGAGAATCTGTATCCTGTTCATATTTTCCTGTAGGCAGTTCAGCACACACCGATATCTCATTCTGGACCAACTGTAACCCAATAGTGTCGATGAAGCTAATAACTAGTTGGTATCCTATACAATGTTTTAAGCCTAATAACTTACACCATTAAGTTTTTAGGTAATTAAATAAAATATTTGATACTATCCATGGTCGTGGTGTCTTTCACATAATAATATTTTAATCTAAATTAAAATAACTATTCTACGATCTTCTAAGATTGCAACAATTCAATAATAATTATTGACATTTTTCTATTGTGTAATGATTCTGTCAGTAATATGAATATCATTTGCTCGCTACTACTGTCATCTGATAAGTTTTGAGTCAGGACCTATGAAATTTCATTTAATTATTTATCAAATTTTTGCTTCGTGACAAGTCATAGAGGAGTTGAAATTTGTTGTAATTTGTGGTTTTGTGTAATGCATGTTTTATTATTTTTATTTTATCATCTGAAAGCCTGTTTCTCTATAGGTCTGCCGCTGCATCATGAATTTGGTGCTCAAATTTTAAAAAAGCTACTGTTATACAGAGAATATCAGTGGAAATGGGATATAACATATTGTTTTATGATCTTTCTTAATTGCATCAGATATTAATTTGTTCTTTCAAATCCCTCACTATCCTTTAATAATTAGAGTTTAGGAGTTGTCGTCACTTGGATAGGACTAACCAGATCTATGCAAAATATAGATAATTGCAAGAGGTGGGAATGAAACTTGAAATTGATTAAGTTCTAGAAAAACAGAAAATAAGTTAAGAAATCTTGTTTGGTGTGAAATCTGATGCCAAAAATAAACTGGGAAGGCTGGAGAAAGGGTCCCTAAAAGTTTCAGCCACTCTGATGTTCAAGGACACAAGCATTGGCAATGGGCACTGATGTCCATGCTCCTGTTCTGTACTTTAGTGCTGGTGACCCTCTCAGATGTTGGTGTCCCTTGTTCTGATTGATTTAGAACTTCTGGGAGCTGCTTGCCTAATTTTTATGAGATCTTTGGCTTGTGCAAAATTTGGAAAATCTTTTTCAACAGTTTCCTACACTTGTCCAAAGATGGGAAGGGAAATAAAACTGACATAAGTGTTTTTGGGAGACCACCTCAGTTAGTCTCCCATTTGGCATGTTTTAGCCTCCACAACACCACAAAAGTTTGGGATGTGTGTGATCCCTAAATGTGGATGTTTGTGGTGCGTACAAGGTTTTTAAGCTACCAAATAACTCTAGGAGGATATTTAGTGGTAATGTGGTGTGTGCTTGTGCAATGGAGGAGATAGGGAATTGGAAATCTCTAGTGAGCCAAGTGGCTGATTTAAGAGGGTTTTTTGGATCTGTAACAATAGTGAATTTAGCAGGAGATTTCTGCCCTAATGAGGATTTGTGTGGGGGATCTTGAGATGGAAACTCCTAGTGGATATAAGATAGGAGGATTTTAGTATGGTCTATGGCTTCTAAGGTGAGGAGGAAAGGAGATCTAGTTAGAGCTTCATCAATTGAGATTTTGCAGGTTTTAGTAATGGAGGGTGGTTGGGAGGTGGGGGGGATCTGAAAACTTAGTACCAATGCAATGGAGTAGTTTTTTAAAAGAGTGCAAGATAGAATTAGCAAGAGAGATGAAAAATTAGGGTTTCCTATTACATATTCAAAGTGCTTTAGGTCAAGTATTCATCGGAGAACTTACCAGGGTAAGAATTAGGGTTTGGGAGGCTAGGTTTGCAATTTTAAATTGGGACACCAGCATTGAGGGGCATTTTTGCCCCTAAGAAATGATGATTCCAACTTTCAGGTGAAGGTTGGTGACAAAAAATGACGACTCTTCATCTGTGCAAAGCTCACTAAAGATGGGTTTAGACTCATAATTTGGCAAAACGATACCTTGAACACAACTATGGGAGTGGATACCAAGATGAGTGGAGAAACATAAGGTGAGAATTGCGAAGTATGCAATTTTCAATCTTATAGATACTTGCTAGAGTTGAAATTTCTCTATAGTGCAGGCATAATGAATGAAATCCCAACAAAATTATGGATTTGGCCAAGTTGTTGGTATTTAGTAGGACTGTAGTATGGGAATGCAATTGTGTAATTTCATGGAGTTAAGGGTATATGAAAAGGCTTCTAGATGAAGTTTATGGCAATAAACATAGAAAAGCAACAGAAATAAAGCCAATGGAGAAACAATTAACTAAAAATTGCTATCACGTAGCTTTGAATGCTTGAAGTGCAACCTGTTTCCCTCCTTTCTTTCTATTTGCTTTTAGAATAGGTTTCATGTGTCATGACCATGAAAGTTGATATGGATGGTGAACATATGAGGTGATCAAATGAAGAATGTTTTTCCTTTGTTGGACAATTGATATGTATGATTGATAAGAAGTCTTTGGTCCCATGTAATCATAATAATTATGAACAAGGAAATCTATCCCCCCAAGAGTGTCGATTATGATCTACAATGAATGATTGTGAATAAGCAAAGCAAATACTCCATGTGTCATTCTTTTTATTGGAAATTATCGTCAAAAGTTAGCCTGCATGTTTAGTTAGCCATTGACCTGTTTGAATTCTATTTTGGGTTGGTTTAGGTTGGTGAACATATGAGGTGATCCAGTGAAGAATGTTTATCCTTTGTTGGACATTTGATATATATGATTGATACAATGTTTTCTCTGGTCCTATGTAATTATAATAATGATGTACAAGGAAAATAACCCCCTAAGGGTGTTGATTATGATCTAGAACGAATGACTATGAATGAGCAAAGCAAATCCTTTGTGTGTCATTCTTTTTATTGGAAATTATGGTCCAAAGTTAGCCTGCACATTTATTTAGCCATTGATCTGTTTGAATTCTATTTTGGCTTGCTTTTGGCTCTTCTTGGCTACTGTGGGAAATTTGTAGCAATACTCTCATCAATGCTCTTCAATTGCTAATTTCTGTGGAAGGGTCCTTCATGATTTTAAGCTGCGTGTATCTTGTTGTCATCTTTGACCCTAGCTTACCATTTATATGGTTCTATTTATTATGATAAGAAATGAATGCTTCAAATAGAGGATTTTGTTAATTTTCCTGACACTTGCTTGAGGCAACAAATACCTCTCTGCATTTATGTTCATGTGTCCAATATAAAAGATGTGATGTCCAATTACCTCCTGTTGACATCCATGCTATCTGACAAAAATCTATTCTAATCATGTTGGAAATAATAGATGTGGATGCATTTGTTATTCATAATTCCTTCTGAATGCCGAGGTAGCTGAAAATAATGGATCTCAAAGAGATGAGACTTACTATTCACAGTACAAAGCTTTGAAGTCTTCAATCTTGATTTGTTTGGTTTTGAAGTAGCATGCTTGTAATGTCCCCGTTTTGGAGGTAATTCGATTTAATTAATTTAATTAATTAAGTTGTCCAAAATAATGAATATTTTATGAGCATGACTAATTAATTATTTTAATTAAATAAATAAGTGGTATTAAGTTAATTATTTATAAAGTTATCAAATAAATAAATATTAAAAGGTAACTTTATATTTAATTAATTTAATAAAGTGACTTGAATTATAAAATATTTTATAAAGTCACTTAATAAATAAAATAAAATAATGTTCTAGAAGTTTCTGGAGAAAGTGGAGAAAAAGAATAAATAGACGTCTTGGGCTTCATTCTCGGCAGGCAGATTTGATATTGATGATTGATGATTTCTTCTTGAGTATTTGTAGAGCCAAGTGGTCTGCAGATAATCAATTTGTCTTTGGGAACGAAAACTCCCATTGATAGCATAACTGAGGGAGTGAAATATCTCTTGAAGGGTTGCATTATTGGAGGAAGGTATCTCAGCCTTTCTATTTGTGCTAGATTGGAGTAAAAATACAAAGAATACAAGGGTTTGATGCATATCCATTTGCAGATTATAAGGCATTGAAGATTCATTGCGGAATATTATTAATAGCTGGCTGCTACAGTGCCCGTGCTACAGTACCGCGATTTGCTACAGTGCCGCGATTCGCTACAGTAGCCGCTACAGTAACTTGGTGAACTCAGTTGCATTGGAGATAATTGTGGAGACAATTTGTATTCAAGTCTTCATCAAAAATTGGCAACTAAGGAGGTCAATCTGCATTCTGCATATTCAAACTTTCATAATAGTTATTTCCAGATTTGATACCATCAAATACAAGGCATTACAGGGGCTGCGATTTCCAGAAATTCGCAAGAGGTTGAGTCTGCAGTTCGATCTGAGTTTGTGGAGTCATCATTTCTTTGGGTATTGTTTGCTTCTTCAACTAGAGGAAAGGACGACTTCATTTCCAGGTTCTTTGAAACATTTTTAGCACATACTTGCATACTCAGATTTTCTGTTAGGGCTGTGATTGTACTCAGACAAATATATACTGCTGAACATGGAATGTAATGCCAAGAGTCTTGGCTGTTTGTTATTATCATTGTAGAGATGCATTCAAAATAATAGTGGGAGTATAAGTTGCTGATTACAGTTGTTATTCTTTCAAATAAATTGTAAAGGATAGGATGCACGGCAAATGTTTGATTTAATGCCTACTTGCTGTAGCTAAGCATTACATACCTAGTTCTCATATTTTTGCATTAGAAAGTCCAAAAAATAGCATTTTGCATTCATGATCAGTTTATTGGGATTATAGAAATGTTAAAGCAGCCTTAGCATTCAATTCTATCAAAGCATCCTTAAACTGAAAACCTACAACAGCAAGTCACAAGGTTGCACTAGAACTGTTTGACAAAATTACAATCAGCGAATTAGGGCAAATTTTGGACAGTTTTGAGCTAGGCTCATTACAATGCTTACACACACACATGCACAAATGCACATCCATGCATACATAATACATCTGCACACATACACACATATATGTATGTATGTACATATATCTACACACACACACACACACACACATATCTATATATATGTTATTATATATATATCCCAATAAATTCATCAAGAGGCAGCATTAGTGATGTTATTTCTTCCAAGTGATACTTGCTAGTATATAGTGTGTATGCATATAAATGTTGCTCTGCTTGATATGGCCAACATAAAGAATGTGACGTCTGATACCCTTCTGTGACATCAATGCAGTCTGAGAAAGGAAAATCTGTTCTAATCATATTGGAAATAATAGATGTAGAATAGTTTATTATTAATAATTCCCTCCAAATGCCGAGTTAGCTGAAGACAATGTGGATCTCAAACAATATAAACTTATTGTCTGCAAAGACAAAACATTGAAGTGTCTCATCATCATCTGTTTGGTATGAAATGTAGCTAACTATATACAGCTACTAAGAATATTAGGTCTCAACACTCATTAACTGACTATATAGTACATACACATCAAAAACTATCAGGAAAACAGTGCATGCTTCTGGATCATATTCAGAGCAGAAATGATATGTAGACAAGTTCCCAGCATTTTATGCATGAGGACTCATGCCAGGGATGTTAGTGTGAGCAAAAGCAGGTTTAGGCATATTGCAGGAAGAGATTTAAAACTTACTAATAAGCCAACGGTATGTTATAACAAGAAAAATCATGTGGGGTTTCAGCATTCACAGAGTGAAACACTCTTCACAGAACAACCCCAAGATAAAATGGTGACTTTGAAATTCCATGTATTCAATAGGCTTATATTTCTCCATGATATTTGGAGAAATATATTCAGACCAGAAATGATATATAGACAAGTTCCCAGCATTTTATGCATGAGGCGTCAAGCCAGGGACATTAGTGTGAGCAAAAACAGGTTTAGGCATATTGCAGGAAGAGCTTTAAAACTTAGTAATAAGCCAACAGTATGTTATAACAAATTTTTTTTTGTGGGGTTTCACCAATCAGAGAGTGAAACTCTCTTCACAGAACAACCCCAAAGACAAAATGGTTACCTTGAAATTCCATGTATTCAATAGTCTTATATTTCTCCATGATATTTGGATGATCAACAGCAAGGCAAAAATGATTTTCTTAATAGTGTAGACTAATGTCAGGTCAAAGTGGTCAGGAATGAAATGTTAATTGATTGTGGCTGCAGGTTCTGTTGTAAGAGGCGAGACATGGATTATTGTTCTTGAGATTTATTAATTTCCTCATCAAGTAGTGGTTGGCAAGAGTTCATGTGTGATCAATTTTGAAAATTGGATGATGTTTTGTGGCAAAATATATCATCTGTTGTATTCTTGGCATTTGTTTTTGTTGACATTGCTTAAACATGTTTCCTGGTATGCACTTTTTTGTAAATAACCTGTTGACAATCTCTTTATGGTGTGATATCAGGTATTATATGTGGGAAACTCTGTAGCTTAATTGTGAAGGTTCTTCGGGGCTTATAAAAGTGTCTTTGGTCATGTTGTTTGTTCATCTTCTCAGCTGGTAAAGCATGGATAAAAATCATCTTGACTGCCAATATCCAGGATGTTTCTTTTGTGTCATGAAAGAGGCAAATCCAAGCAAACGACGGACAAGTATTTTGAACTTTTTTAAAGATCTACCCTCCCAAGATGATGAAGGCCAGGTTCTTGCCATCAGTGGCCTGTGGAACACTGCTATGGCACATCCTAATGATCCCGAGTTCATTGACTTGGGTATTTTTGAGTGCATGTCAGCTCTTATATTAAAAGGTTTAAAGAATCGGCGGTGGCTTGCTCATGATCAAAACATATACATTCCATACTATGCAGCCCACATCATTGGGTCATACACTATGAACATTGAGGAGTTTGCTGAGAGGGCTGTGCAGGCAGGAGTTATCACTCCATTGGTGGAGCTTTTAAGTGGAAGACTGACCTGGGTGGAACAAAGAGTAGCAGTGCGAGCACTGGGTCACTTGGCCACATATGACAGTACATTTCCTTCTGTTGCAAGTCAGGGAGAAGTCCTTGAGATTTCTATGCAGCTGGCACTAAGTTCCCTTGAAATTGTATACACACATTTTTACCAGTTTCCAGATAGGCGATTGAGCTACCATTGTGACCTCCTTACACGAGGAATGGGTGGTTTGGAAATGGAGTCACGGAAGGCTGAAGAATGGGCCAGCCAGCTTCAGTGTTGGTCACTTCAGCTTATAAATTGTTTTGCGTTTAAAGCAGAATTCCTTTCCACTATTTGCAAACCTGATTTTCTTATTAAATTACCTGGAATGTGGGGTGGCCTTGTAAATGAGAGTTCACCAGCTGGTATCGGATTGTTACGAACTATTTGTCATCATAAACTTGGCCGTTTGCCTGTGGCAAATTGCCCCAGCATTATTGAAGCACTTTGTAATATTGCACGTTCCTCAGATGACTGGCAGTATATGGCAGTGGACTGTCTTCTTTGGTTGCTTCAGGACCCAAACACTCGGCATAAGGTAGGTTCTTTGAGTCTCTCTTATTTCTCTGTTTTCTCATGTTAAGGACTACTAGTTTGTAATTGGTGATATTCATAAGTTCAAGACCTATTTAGCAGGCAAATTATGAAAAAGTTGAATGTGGTCTATTCATTTTTTCCCTCTGTTCTCAAAGACACAGAGTTTTAGGAATTACAGTTTCTCTTACAAAGATCTCTTTCAATCCCTTGGAGAACTTCTGCAGCTATTCTTGACTTATTTGGGAAGATCAGCTATCCTAATATTTTTTAAATCCTCATTTGGCTACCTAGGTTTACTGTACTGGCAGATTTGTAATACCTTCTGATCAGAGAATCCATTCATAAGCCGCATTTGTCCTTCTATTGACCTTAAGAAGGCTGGAGACAGAAATGATGTAGTGATCAACACATTACAGCCACATAGTCTGATAGTGGATTATGCCGAGAAGCACCACAACACCTCACAAATCCCATTGCTAGAATCTTTCCAGTCTTCAATCCAAGCATTGAATAGTTTTGGCTTTACCAGCCTGTCTTTTCCATCATTCTCGCCACTTTTACTTACGGTTTTGATCTCTCTTAAGGCTTATGGGATTTCCACAGCTTTCTCCTCTTGTTTGCTTATTGTATTTATTTGTACCTAATGTGCTTATTGTATTGGAATTGCTTTAAGCACTCCTTCATTCTTACCAGGCACACACTACATCTGTAGTCTTATTAATTTTTTATTAGTGAGAAGTGGAATTAAGAAACATTTTATTTCAAGTGTTAGGTTACACAGTTTTTGAAATATGCCCCTTAGTTTTTTCTTGAATTTTTCGAGCACAAAACCAGCACACCACCAATGATTAGCGTTAGGCCCAAATGATAACGAACTTGAAAGTATCATTCACCAAGAATGTTCACCAAGATCCTTTGAAAGATGAGGTGATAGCATATGGTGATGGGATCGTTAGCAACAACTGAAATGAAGAACAATACTGAATTGAAGCATGCGGAGAACTGTCCATCAAGATTCCACGCTACCACTTATTTAGTGGGGGGAGAAACATTACAATATAAAACAATTCATTTGCGTAGCGGGCATTCACTCAACAGTGGGGATTCACCACTTATACAGTGGGTGAATGATGAAGATACAATATCAATTTCCTCCATAGTGGCGGTAAACCATCCAGGGGTTAAAGTGTTTGCATTAAAATTCACAAGTAAATGCAGCGATAATAATGACTGGATTAGTACTACTAATTCACAGCCTTACAATAAAATAAATCTGCAATTTACTAGTGTTACAATAATAAAATCAATGCAAATACTTGAAGGATGATTCTTCCAACTTTTGAACCTCTCAAATAAAGAATTACAAGCCAAAATCTGGATTATTAGAAATCTGATAACAATGACCAGCAAACTGAAACGTCTAACCAGCAAACTGTAACACACTATAATGCTCACAACACTTCCAAAATACCTCCAAATGGTCTGAAATAAATTGCAAATGCTTTCTAGGAGGTTGGCGCCCAATGTCCAACACATAAACTGCATCCAAAGCTAATCAAACAATTAAGCACACATTCCAATGCGGCCCTAGGCAAGGTACGGCCTCCCTAGAGGGGCAAACTTCAATATAAAATCAGAAACTTCAAATTAAAATCTGCAAATTCATGAGATGGGTCGCCTCTAGCATAGAATTGATATGAGCAAACACCCACAACCAAAAATAAATCACCATGAAAGCTGTTAATGAATTTCTCCTACAACAAATGATGAACCAACAAACCATAAAACATGAAATCTTCGCCAAAATCTCCACAATGAACTCAATATGTACTTCTGAATGAAGCACACTCTCAATCAACCATCTAGGGAACCATAGTTTCAAGCCCGAAGAATGGTGTAGATAGGTAAGCTCCCCTTTAGTCGGGTTTTGAATTCAATCCAACAACATTTTGATACCATTAACAATAGATGATAAATGAATGAGCAATGGCCTTCTTTTATAGAATTGAAGATGACTGTTGGCTTTCCATCTGACCTCCAAAGGGACGTCCAACTCCTTTTTGCAATTATTTAATTTTTTTAAAAACCTTAATTCCTCCATCCTAGGCGTCCAAGTCTCAAGGAGAATAATTTAACTTTGGAAATATTAAAATACCTCATAATGAGGCGTCCACCCTCAAGAGTCACCTTTGAAACAACATTAAGTCATTAATACTAGGCCAAGGGGGCCAATATGGAAATAAAACATTAATGGCTTAGAATAAATCATTTTACCAAAAATAATCCTTAAAATATTGAAAGCCAACTATGCTCCAAATTGTACTGCCCAAATTGGAAACTGAACTGACTGCAAATGCTACTGCCCAAGATGACACTACCAGAAATAGATTTTACTAAAAATAGTAAATTCTGAAAAGTTGCCCAATGAATCTGCATGTCATATCATTGCGAAGCTTTTTGAAAACCCAGAAAGAATCCGCAATCCAAATTTCGAAACTCCAACGTACAAGCTAAAAATAGCAAGTTCCGGAAAAGGTTGTCAGATGGGGATGCATGTCACACCATTCTGAAGCTCTCCAAAAACCCAAAAAACTCCACCAAACATGCATCAAAAACTCATACATGCAAACTTTAAAAAATGCTTCAGAACCCCAATGAGATAGGGAACCCTAATTTTACCTTTGACGAGCCTACGAGCTTCTGGAAATAGGCTATCAGTCACAGAAGAGCATTTAACTAAGATGGGGACATTGCAGTTTCTCACCATTTTAGTTTTTCTTGCTATTTTGTCCTAATTTTTGTTTGAATGACTTGCTTCAAGTTAGTTGTAAACTGTGGGCATCGTGGCATATAAACAAATCCACTTTCTATTTTTATAACCTGATTGATGTCCCATATGGTAACCACTTCTGAAAGAAACATAGGCTAAAGGAACTAAGAGAAGGCCAAAATATGAAGATACGAGATGACATGCCAATTTTTTCCTACAAAGTATTCTAACTAATGAGTAAGATATAGATGCACAAAGAAATTGCATATTATATGACAATGAGAGATTGTCTTTATTATGGTTGCAGGCAGACCAAAGAGAACACATGAAAAAAATGAGCACATATGTTGCAATCAGTATAGCTGCAAATTTACAGACTATGAGAAATTAGCTAAAAGTTGTTTGGATGAAAGTTAGGGAATTGTAATAATCCTTTGGTACAAGGAAAGTAATTTAACCTTTTTATGTGAGCATATGTGTGACAAAG
Source organism: Sequoia sempervirens (assembly GCA_007258455.2). Lineage (NCBI taxonomy): Eukaryota > Viridiplantae > Streptophyta > Pinopsida > Cupressales > Cupressaceae > Sequoia > Sequoia sempervirens. The sequence goes on along the minus strand of VDFB02086081.1, from coordinate 440,384,571 downwards.
CAATGTAGCTGCAAATTCATAAAATATGAGAAAATTAACTAATGACTTTGTCTGGATAAAATTAGGGAGTCAAAATAAATGTTTTGAACATGTAAAATGATTTTGATCTAGGTTATCTTTCACATTAGTTATCATTAGCAGTAAATGGAAAACCAATGTTTCTCTGAGTTCAGGGGATGTGGGGATGCGGGGATGGTTTTGGGGGACAGCAAAGTTTGACAATTTAACAATCAATTGATCCAATGATCAATGGAAAGCATATGTAGAATGATATTTATATTACTCATCGTGTTCAAGATACAAAGTACAATACAATAACTAATTTAACTCATTGTTTGATGCAAATGTTGTGGCATACTCCTCATTGTGGAATTGCTAGACTTGTCTAACTTCTACAATTGGATCACTAGCAACCTTGTACATAGAACTTGATCCTCATCAATTTGTGTTGGCAATTCAGGCTCTACATCCCACTATGTAGTTGGAATTTCCTTGTTCTCATTTGTCTCATGATCCATGAGACAGAAGGCATTGTATATAGCCACAAGCTTCTTTCCTCTCTTAGAGGTAAATTCGTGTCTCTTGATAGAGTGGATGAAGCAATATGTAGGCCAATTCCTCTCAGCAACATAGGGACTACAAACTTGTGATAAGAGCTGATTGGCTAGTATGCATATCAATGATGGAGATTCATAGAATCACCACCAACTCACTAGGTTCTCTTGAGCCAAAGTCACCTTATCTATGTTTGTTGAACTTATGTAGCCCCTAAGTTTGATAAATATGGTCCACTTGTGTTGGATAGTTGCAGCTTTCTTTGTATTACACATCTTCTTAATGGCCTTCATGAAGCCCCTCTCCAACTCCACATCATCTATGTGGAGAAGTCTACTAGGTCTTTGCACATACCACTTCAGATTTAGTGCATAGAGATCATGGGAAAAGTTGTGTTGAGCTTCTTCCACCTCTGCTGAATTATAGGCTGAATGTGCTCATTGTAGAATTGGAAGGTGGGGTGTCTATTGGACATCGACTTTCATTTGGCTGAATATGTTGTCAATACACTCATATATCTCCCCAAGGTTGGGAGTGCTACAGTCCCCATATTTGATCACTGTGAAAATTGGGGATATGATGGAGGTTATGTATTGGACATTTGACCAAAAAGTGTCACTCTTCACAATTGCTTTTACCTTCAACCCTTGCTCTACCTTCATCTTGGCCCATTTATTCCACTCCAATGTCATGATCATTAATCACAAGGGCTCTTGCAGTTCAATCATTCTCCCCAATAGACTGAAGTAGATGCATATATGATTTTGACACATTTGATAAATTCCTTCTTGGAAAAGGACCAAAATAGTGCATTTGACATGTAATGATTGCAGACAAACATTTGCACATATCTACATTGGCTACAACCTATTTGATCCATTCAATTTTTCTCTAGCACATGCATTGTTCATGGAATGCACACAAGTTGTCCAATAGATATACTTGTAGGTAGCTTCAACCAAGTTTTTGGCTGTCTTGCACACATATAATGCATTTGTCACAACTTGCACCACATTATCAAGGTCAGTCTCCTCAATGATACCTATAAGGATCTAAACCTAGAACCCTACTTGCAGTTCCTTGAAAAATCAATTGCACTAGGTAAGGCCCCTACTTACATGTGACCATGTGTAAATTAAAGTTAAGTCCCTTTTAGAATTGAAAGGGGTGTGTAACCTACTTATTTTATATTTTGTCTAGATAAACTATGTCCATTCCATCTATTGCATTTACCAACATAAATAACATACACAAATACATAGAGTTGGGAATGTAAGGTCCTAATGCTATTACGTAAAAACAAAGGAAAAGAGTAAGTGAAAGTGTACCTAATTCATTCGTTGAAGAAGGCAGAAAGTTGGAGAAATTGGAAGATAAGTTTTGGAATACAACGTAGGTGACATGCAAAACTGTGGTAGTGGCTTGAGAAACTGCAGTGGTGACTTGGGAAGTCGTGGTAGTGGCCTTGAGAACTTCTATTTGTGGTAGGGGTAGCCCCCATAGCCAATAGTAGGAAATAGATTAGACTAGGCCAAGTTGTATGCAATGTTCAGTGCTTTGAAAGGAACTGTACATGTAATAAACAAATTGAGTAATTGCTTTCCCACTTAGGCATTTGAATTGAAACAAATATTAGGAACTACACAACGTTAAGTCGACCTTATGGACTACACTATTGACCCCAAAACCACATTCCAACGTGCAATAGATGAAGGCATCCTTTGCTCATATTCAGATGAAACTTTCAACGAATCTGCACCTTATTGTTGTGGTCCTCCTAGTGGTTGTTGAATATTGATGCTGTCTACTTGTATTGAGATTTTAATAGTTTGTGGAAAGAAAAATGGTTAGTTCTACATAGGAGACTGCCTTAGTTAGTCCCTTGGGTGGTGTGTTTCAACCTCAGCAATTGATTGGAAATATTGGGAGTGTGTAGAAATCCCTGAAGTTCTTTGTGGAAGGGGGTGGCTGCAAAGAAGATGTAACTAAAATCCTATAGAGGTTTCCTATAGGTGTGTGTGTGATGCTTTTGTGAATGGAGGAGATTAAAAGAGATGGATCCACTAAAATGCCATGGAGAGAATATGGAATGGTTTGTAAGGTTTTGTTTCTATGGAAGATGTTAGTGTAGGATATTAATTTATTTTCATGCACATGGATAATTCTTCATGGCGTTAAACCTACTTAGGTGTCTTAGTAGGGTATAAGTTGCTAGTTATCTGGCGAGCCTCATTGAGTTAGCTCTCCACCTCTTGCTAGTCTTGATGAAGATAACTCGCCTCCAATCTCAGTTAGGCGGAGTCAACTGCCTATCCTTCTCCACTAATTTGGGTGGCAGTTTTTATCCTCTCCGATATGTACATCTCATTTTGTGGGTCACTACAACATTTTTGGATCCATTTTTAGCATATTTCATTTTGCTTTGCATTATGTGTTTTTTTTATCCAGCTTGCAACAAAGTGTGTGTGTGTGTGCTTGACTCACGTGTCTCAAATCGATATAGGCATTCAATCTAGAAGATCTTGGTGCACTCTCACATGGTATTAGAGCCAAATTGATATTCTCTTGCCTAGTTTAGTAATTATTGTTGAATTTGTTTAAAAACAATTATTGTATTGCATTAGAATTTGGTTTTTTGTATGAGAATTTGCACAACAATTTCTATAGAGAGCTTTTTCGTGCAAAACAGATTGCGTTGGTGCATTGAGAAGACGGTAAAACCTATGAAATGATTGTAAACTTGGTCATATTCTAAGTCAAATTTTTGGTTTTACAATCTAGTGTAGATCTGTGATGACCATCTACACATCAATTTAAAAGCAGTGTCAAAAACTGTCTAAAATCATGCCTATCCATAGTGACATCAACATTTATGCTCGTGACATTAGTGGAAAGGAAGGAGGGCGTTGAGGACACTCCTTAGGCCCCTAGTCATATGGTACGGTCACATGAGGGGGGGCTTAAATTTGGGTTGCCTACTAGTGGATGCTTAAGTTCAGCCCCTCTTGGAGTATGTATTTTTGGTGCTAATTTACTTTTTAGGGGTGCAAACTTAAATAGATAGAAAACTGAGAATTAAAATCCTTGCAACTTTTGATAAGTGACTCGTTTTTGAGTGCCATTTTTTTCAAAAGTGTTTTTTTTTTAATGCTTGATCAAATATAAAGTGCCAAATCTGGGGGGGCTCATGATATTGAATCAAGGGGGGTGTTTTGTGTTGTGTCTTGTGTACTTCCACATTTCCTTTCAACAACAAATTTACTTTAAGCATCAGATTGTCACATCTTTAACACCCTTTAATTATCATGATTGGAAACTTAAGGTATGACTTGTGTTAAAGAACAAAGGGCTATATAGGGTAACAATGGGCATTGAGAAAGAACCTACTACTGAGGAAGCTAAAGAAAAAATGGTTTAACAAATGTGATCAAGCCTTCAAATTCCTGTGTCTTATTGTGTCTCCTGAACTCTTATTTCATGTAAAAGCCTTGAACACGCCCAATGAAGTTTGGCTTGCATTAGAAAAACTTTTTGGGAAGATGGATCAAATGAAAAGTCATGAGTTGGAGAATGAGCTGATAAGTTTGAGCCCCAATTTCTTTGACACCCTAGAGGACTCCTTCATTAAATCCAAACCACTAAGGTTGTAGTTAAAAGAATGTTGAATGGAGAAAAAAGAGGATCAACTAGTTCTTACTATACTCTCCAAATTAGGTCTTGATTATTCTATGTTTGTATCTACCTTCCTCTCCACCAAAAGGCCTCTTGGAGCTACATGGAAAATTCTTTCTCCAGATAACATCATTGTCGACTTCACTAAGGAGTAGGATAAGTTAATATAGATGGCACATTGAAGTTTTCTAAACCTCAAGTTCTCATTGCTAGGAATGGGAAACAATAGGTTTCCAACAACAAAGGGAAGAAGCAAAACACTTAGAAGGACAAAGAGACCAAGAAAAATCAGAAATTTGAATCCTCCAAACCCAACACTAAAAATTCTTCAAATCAAGGGAAACCTAAGAAAAGTTTAATTGTGTCTATTGCAAGAAACTTGGGCATGATGGGCACAAATATATGAAGAAGTAGATTGACCCCCTCTCACATCTTCTTGAGAACAACAACATAGGGGTCCCTAAATCTATAAAACAATTTGCATCAACCCAAGAATCTACTAAGGCAAAGGAAAAGGTAAAGAGAAATCTAACGACAAGGCTCTAGTTGTAGTTGCATCTTCATTAGCACTTTCTTGGATCAGACTCAGGTGCCTTGCGCCACATGGGTGCTTCACAAGTTGAATTTTCTTCTTTAGAGCCTTATAGCATGTCTTCTATCACTTTGGGTGATGACACTCTAGTAATAGTTGCAGGGAGAGGGTCTATTGAACTTGAAGGTGGAACATTCACAAATGTTCTAAGTGTAATTTCTCTTTCAGCTAATCTCCTATCAGCATATTAGATTACTCACATAGGGAAGGGTGTGAGAGTTCATTTTTCTTGAGACTCAGTCGAGATTAGAGATTTGCAAAACAACAATCTAGTAGCTTTGGGAAGGCATGTCATCAAGCTAGGTTATACACCTCTCACTTTGCACCTATTGTTTCTCCTACACCATTGCTTACTCATTTAAATGGAGTTAGCAAATTATGGCATGAGCAGTTTGGCCATCTTAACTACTGCTACCTTAAGCATTTAAGACAACAAGATTTGGTCACAGGGTTGCCTATAGTTAGATTCTGTATGGGTCTTTATGAGGGTTGCACCCTTGGGAAGCATCTTGAAGAGAAATTTGACAAAGGCAAATTATGGAGGGCTACATAGGCTTTGGAGCTTGTTCGTAGTGATGTATTAAGGGCTTTTCTCCATCCATCTTTCACTAATGCAAGGTATGTTTCACTTTCACAAATGACTTTCTCTAGATAAAACTGGGTCTACTTCCTTTGGTACAAATTTGAAATCTTCAACAACTTTTGAGACTTTAAGGCTCTTGCTAAAACTTAGTCAGGAAAAGTCATCAAGGTTCTTTGGACTAACAATGGGGGTGAGTATGTCAATGATAGGTTTGAGCAATTTTGTACAGCAGAAGGGATAGACTTGCAACACACAGTTCCTTGTATTCCCTAACAAAATGGTGTTGCAAAACGTAAGAACAAATCCTTTAAAGAAATGGCTAACTACATGATAGACCCCAAGGGCCTTACACTATAGTACTAGGCAAAAGCAATCAATTGTGCTTGTTATATTCAGAACCGAGTTCCTCATAAAGCCTTGAAGGGAATCACTCCCTTGAAGCTTGGACATCAATTGAGTACTTTAGGGATTTTGGATCTCTAGCCATGGCACACGTACTAAAGCAAAATCATAAGGCAATGGAACCTCAATCCAAACCTTGCATCTTTGTAGGTTATCGAGATGGTGTAAAAGGTTATTGCCTGCTCCGTTTGACCACACGAGTTGTTCATTGACAAGAGTGTTAAGTTCCAAGAGAATCTTGCCAACTATATACTTAACATTTCTCCTCCTATTGTGGACTCACTTGATGATTCTTCTAATGATTTAGACCATCCACAAAAAATTCTTGATGTAGTCTTCTTCTCTTCCAATTTTGACAGGGAGGATAATGATGGGGATGACGTTTCAACACTTGAATCAACATTTCTCATCCTCTTTGGACCAGAAAAACACTTTAGAGTGCAAGCACTTGGGTAGGGAATCTAGTAGATGGCAGATGCACTCAGTTATACTCTTAGAGTGCAAGCACTTGGGTAGGGAATTCGGTAGATGGCAAACGTACTTAGTTAGACTATCAGATTGGGCCACATGCCTTCTTTGCCTCAGCCTCTGTCATGTCCCCGAAATGGTAGAGAACGAAATACATATTTAAACATTGGCTCCTTGATACAATTGTCAAAGACAATATTGTAAGTATGAATATTATAAATAAAGTTATAAAGGTTATAATATCAATATTAATAATTTAATACTGAGACATAAAATTAACATAAAGACAATAAAATTAATTTATATAATATTAAAATAAAAGCATTATATAAATACAAATTGGAACATATCAAATTATTATTCTAATAATATAAATATTTGAAACTGACTATGCCTTAATCAAATAAATATCACTATCGACCTGGGATAATTCCCGATAGCAAGATGTCACTCGACGAACCTCCTCTAAAGCTTTTGTGGTCAGATGAGTCCCGTGAAACATCTCGAGCACCATTTTGTCAAAATTTCGCTTCTCTCAAATACTCACAATGAACCCACTCCAAGCCTGTCGATAAGGACCAATATCCTTAGTAAATAATATCTATTCGCCCACTGTATAAATGCTAAGACAAGGATATTTAGTGAGTGGCATAACCAGCGCCGGCTTAATAAGGAATAGCTTGGTTGGCTTCACACCCAACTCCAGTCAGCCATAAGATATACGATCACTCATCCAAAATGAAGTGGTTGTAGACGTAATAAGAATCATAGAAGATGACTGCAACATATGTGCTTGACTATGGTTCGATACCCTCAAGGTCGGAGCCACCATTTTGTCTATAACACCTGCGACTCTCTCAAAGCCTTCATTCAATATTAAGATTATCAACTAACACTTCCTTCACAGTGAAATACGTCATCCTTAGATAACATTGCCGTAGGTGCTACTGCCAGGTCAAAGCCATGGCCATGTCAACGATTAGGTTCAGGAGGAATAAAGATACTTAACATCACTAATCTAAAGATTGTGATTATCTCCCACTGACCATCCCCATTAAGAAATTGAAACGACATTCCTTAGCACTAAAAGACAAACGATGCCTCCTTTGCACAAAATGTGATCTTGGTAAAAGGTCGCGACCCTTCCCAAACATATAAAATGAAAGAAAACGGAGTTGGGCAAGGGGGAATCATCGGGGTAACAGGAAAAATTTGAATAGGTAGCAAACTCGGGGGAGACACAACGTTCAGGTGATGTAAATCACTTAGCACTAATACTTGACACTTCCAAATATTCAGAATCAGATACTATGCAGTAGGAAATTGTACCCTGACTTATTGAATGTGTGAATTTACACTTAGCCCATTTAATATCTACATATGTTCAAACATCAGCCATAGATATGTTAAAGACTAGACAATTGCTCTATTAGGCGAATGCATTATTTTTGGTTATCATGTATCATTACAGGTATCTAAGTATAATGAGGAATGTGATAGGAATCATCATAGACATATCTATAGATTGTGCTCCATTTATTTAGCATTTGGTACACTTATTAGATGTTGCTGATCAGATCATTAATGCAATGCTCATGTTAGTATTCTCATGAATATACTTAATCTAAGTAAAGATGATTACATGAATCTAAGAGAATCAGTAGTAAATGCAAATGTCTTTGATTGCTAAAAGATTGTCTTCTCCGTGTTTGTAAACCTACTAGGGAGAAAGGGCCTGAGAAAAGTGGCGCCTAAAAACCCCACTTAACAATCCACTGCGGCCATGGAGGGGTGGTAGGCCTAGGCCACTTATAAGCTCCGCTGGCTTCCCCTAGTAGGCCATGTGTCTTCCGAGGTGATGTCGTGGGTTAAGAAAGCAGGTAGTGTTTCCACTAAGCACGCCACTCCAAGGATGGAATGGTCTTAGTTGGACATTCAGCTCGGAGCCAAGGGGTGGGTTATCCTGATATGATGCTTGTGCCTTTGGGCTTAGATGGATAGCTTCAGGCGGATCTACCCATGCCACTCCTCATTTGTCTTCATTATTGCTTTTGTGATTATGTTTGTATGTTTGGATATCTAGATATCAATGCTAACACCATATGTACCTGTGGAAATGTTGCTAATATGGTGAATGCAGATTTGAAATTGAGGTTGTCTTATTAAAGAGAACATCTAATTGGAAAGAAGAAACCCTAAACCTAATCAACAAGCAAATTCTACGACAAGTCAGGTAAGGGACATTACAGCCTCTGATCCACAAACATTTTGAGAGGCATCAATCATACTTGAGTGGGATAGTGCTATGAGTGAGGAATATGATTCCTTAATTAGAAATCACACTTGGGACTTGACTTCACTTCCTAAGGGAAGGAAGATGGTTCGATGTAGGTGGATATATTGGACCAAGGTTGTTCTAGATGGGTTGATTGACAAGTACAAGGTACATTTGGTTTCCAAGGGTTTTTCACAAGTTGCTAGCATTGACTACACATATACCTTTGCACCCATGGCCAAAATGACTTCAATCCGACTTACTCTTGCCATTGTCGTAGGACATGGTTGGGATGTGCACCAAATGGATGTGAAGAGTGCTTTTCTTCACAAAGACCTTGAGAAGGAGATCTACTTGTAACAACAACTAGGGTTTGTTCAAGATTCATCCTTAGTTTGTAGACTTAGGAAATCCCTCTATGGCCTCAAACAGGCCCCTCGAGCTTGGTACATCAAGATGGATTCTTTCCTCCTAGTTTTAGGATTCATTCGGTGCCATTTAGATCCTTATGTATATCTCTTGTGGCAAGATGATTCACTATTGATACTGATACTTTATGTTGATGATCTTTTGATCATCGATAGCTCTTAATCCGCTATTGTATTAGTGATTTGACATAATGGACTTGGATTTATTGCATTACTTCCTTGGTATTGAAATTTCACAATCGGACTTAGGGATCACTCTTGCACAACCCAAGTATACTCTTGATCTACTTGTTCGATTTCACATGACTGATTGTAAGCCATCTTCAACTCCCTTTCTATTTGGAGTCAAGCTGAGGTTGGCTGTACTACATTGATTGATGCAATCTTGTATCAACAACTTGTTGGCAATCTCATCTATCTTACTCATACTAGGCCCTATATTTCATATGTAGTAGGCATGGTTTCAAGATTCATGTAGGAGTCCCATGAGCTACTGTAATGTCCCCTAATTGAGAGTGCCCTAAATTTGCCCTAATTCCTTAATTTAAATAAACAAAGGGGTTAGAGAATATCTTTCACCTGATTGAAGCCCTGCACACAGGTTAGAACCATTTACCATAATCAAACTAATTAGCAGATTATAATCATTTACCACAATAATACTATTTAGCAGATTACCATAATTAGATATTAATAAACTCATGGCCAATCATTAATTCAATCACAAAGCATTTTAATATCTTTGGAGGGCTCAACCATAGGAGAGAATGGGAGAATGCGACTTGATGGAGTGCCTTGGACCCTTTTTCCATAGACCCAAGGGGATATACCATCTCCCTTGGCCTCATGTGGCGCATGCCATCCATATGAGGTGAACTATCTAGGAGGTGTCTTTTCCGTTATCCCCTCATCTTGCCAATCATTTCCTTCTCCCTATGGTCTGACCCCCTGTGCTGATCATCTATGATGGAGGAGTGAGATTCCAATGCGTGCCCTGAAAAGGCCATCTCTCCTAAGCCCAAAGGCAGTACCCTCTATACCTCCTTGGCCTCCTGGGGCTCATCAGGTCCCCATCCGAGGTGGCGTACCTAGGAGAGTGCCCCATCACTGTTCCTCTCTTGTAGTCTCAGTTCCTTTCATCATGGCTGAACATTCAAGGCATATGACAACAAATATTAATCATATTTACACCAACTCAGGAAATTGGGCTGCTGCACAAATGTTAATTAATTGATTAGTTCTGACTTAGAGGATGCAGACCTCTATTCCTTTATCTGATCAGATGATTGATAACTTAATGCCCAGATGTTATTGATTTTCAGACTGAGTCGATTTGCTCTCCAATTGATTTTGCTGTTTACATATCTGTGTTTAAATCTGATTATAATCCATTCTGCTGCCTTTCTGAGTGCAGAGTCTTCTTATTTTTTGAATGCTGTTCCTTCCTAAGTATATCTGCTGTTGCTTCAGATTTTATCTTTCACACCCTGCTCTGCTTTCATCACAAATCACAAAACTCCTTATATTCCTTCACAAAGAGAGGCGTCTTCATGAAGAGATGTATTCCTTGACAATTCTGGTGACTTCATGATAAGACATGTTCTTTTGTTAAACTTAATCACTGACTTTTAAACATAATTGCCGCTTTTAATAAATCTGCTCCTCATCCTTTTTCAGTCGCTGCCCTAAAATATTCACTGCCTTTTTTGTTGCTTATCATTAGCTTTGGCGGTAAGTATATATTATATATACGATGATATCTATTTTGATGCCAATAATAAAGTCAGCCATAATGGTAGAGTTGGCCCTCATAACATTTAGTTTTGATTTATTTATTTTTAATTCTTTCAAGGTGAACGCTAGGTGTATGAAGGGGTCAGCCTATATGGAAGTCGGCTGTATTTAGACTGCCTTCAATATATATTATTTTATGTTTTAATATGTTTTTATATATATATATATATATGTATATTTTTTTTTTATATTATATAATATTGTTAACTTTTATATTTTTATTTATTTGCTTGCAATTTTGGGGGCATGACAGCTACACTGGAAAGCATCTAAGAGGATCCTTCACTATCTACAGGTTACTCTCAGATTCAAGATTCATTATAGAGTTGGCACAAGGGTTGACTTTGTTGGATACATGGCTTTGGATTGGGTTGGAGATACTCAGAATTGCAAGTCCACTTCAGGTTATGGTTTCTCACTAGGTTTTGATCCTAACAGCTGGTCTACCAAAAAGAAAAATGCTATTGCTCTATCATCCACATTGGTAGAGTACAGGGTAGTTGTCAACACAACTATTGAGGCTATTTGGATTTAGGGCTTCTCACTGAGTTTGGCATTCCATTTAGGTAGCCCACCATCATCTATTGTGACAACCAGAGAACCATCTAGATATGCAGGAGTCTGGTCGAGCAGTAGTAGACCAAATACATAGAGATTCACATGCATTATATTTGGGAACTTATTCATAGCTAAATTGTCGACTTAAATTTTTTCCAATCTTCAGAGCAAGTTGCTGATATTTCCACCAAGCCTTTTACTAAGAGCAAGTTCATTCATCTATGAGCTCTTCTTGGGGTGCGGTCTACTTCAATAGTAGTATCATCTTGGCAGCAGGGGGTGGGGGGTGAAGGGGGCTTCTAGTCCTCTTCATTCACTTTCTTTTCTCTCTTTTGGGGTTGAGTTTTTACCCACCGGTTTTCTCCTTTTCTCCACTTTATGAGAGATTGCATTGTACTTGGTTACGTTATAAGGCCTAGTTGTTGGGACCTAGTTTCTTTATGCCCACCTAAGCTTTGCTTAAGTAGGGGTGTTAGTGTAGATATTATCTCATTTGCACGCACATGGATTATTCCACATGGCATTAAGCCTACTTACGCGTTTTAGTAGGAGATAATTTGCTAGTTATTTGGTGAGTCTCATGGAGTTTGCTCGCCATCTCTTGCCAATCTTGAGGAAGATAACTCGCCACAAATCTCAGTTAGGTGGAGTTGATTGCCTATTCTTCTCCACTAATTTGGGTGGCAATTTCTTCCCTCTCTCCTACATGTACTCATTTCGTGAGTTAATTAATACAATGTTGTTGGATCCATTTTTGTGTATTTCATTTTGCTTTGCATTTTTTGTTTTTTAATTTAGCTTGTAGCAAAGAGCGTGTGTGAGCTTGACTCACGTGGCTTGAATTGGTATAGGCATTCAATCCAAAAGATCTTGGCGCATTATCACAAAAGAAAAGGTGTGAAGATATTGGTAATGGAGGAAAACTAATAGAGTTGCATGAAAATGTTAGGAACATAGAATATATCTAGAAAGTAGAGAGGAAGAAGCTACCAATAATTCAAACGATTATGAGAGTGCTCAAAATTGTCAAAAGAGAAAAAGAGAGTTCTAACAAGGATTAAATGTGTTTTTATAAATTTGAATTCAAGCTAGCCATTTCAAAATTATAGAAAGGCCACGGGAAGTAATATTTGTATGTCTAAAAGTAGTTTTCATGCATGGACACTATTGCAATTACACTGGTGGCCAATGTCATTGTAGCTATGCTCCACGGGGTTTCGGGGACGGGGAGTACCCAGTACGGCGGGACGAGTTTCTGGTATGGGGGTACTTTTGGGTCATTTTTTAGGGGACGGCAAGGGACGGCTGACAAAAAAAAGGGAAATTTTTAAAAATATAGAGAAATTTCAAAAGTTCATAGCATAACATTGATAAAGCATTCATTCTAGACATTGTATAAGCTTAATACATATCATTAGACTTGAATTGAGATTTCACATGAGAATCGACAAACAAATTAACAAAGTTCAAATGCTTTTCATTATAAATGTGCATACATATCATATAAAAGTCTGATAATTATAACCAAAATGCCCAAAGGCTCCAAGTCTCAACTATGAAATGACATGATAAACATAAAACTAAGAAAATATATCGCTGTCCATGGTCCCTAATCAGCAGAAGGTAGGTCTAAATCAGCATCGCCCTCGCCATCAGAGCACGAGTCTAAGTCAGTGTCAGTGTCCATGTCAATAGAAGGATCTGTCTCAACCAATGGAACACCCACCAATCCCTCATGTGCATCCTCCTCCTCAATCTGCGTAGCATCTTCGGGATTAACATCCCAACGTAAGGCTGGAGTCTGACGATACTCACTAGACTGGCGATCCTGTAAGCGCAAAGCACTGTGTACTGCCACCAACTTCTCCGATCGTCTAGAGGTAAGGCAGTTCCTCTTGACTGATTGGATGAAGCTATATGTGGACCAATTCCTCTCTGCAGCAGAGGAACTGGCAACCTGTGAAAGAAGGCGAACAGCAAGTAATCTCAACTCTGGTGCATCCTTCCCATGCCACGTCCACCATCCAATAGGGTCGGTTTGAGCCAATGTAGCTCTATCCATCCTCGCCTCTGGTTTGCCGAAGGTTGGACCACGAAGATTGGCAAATGCAAGCCATTGTGTGCGAAGTATGGTAGATTCCTCTGAAGTATACATTTTTGTAAGGGCCCTCATGAAGCCTTCTTTCACCTCTTCATCATGAGATGGAGCCACTCTCCCAGGCCTCGGTGCATACCATTTCGGATTGAGAGCATAGGCTGCCATATGAAGCGGGGTGTTCATAATGTCCCACCGTCGCGTCACAATGGGCCTAAGATGCTCCTCATAAAATGCCAAAGAAGGGTCCTTGCTATAAATTGCTTGTTTGACCTGTCCAAGCATACTATCAAAGGTCTCATAAATCTCTCCAAGGCTAGGAGAGTCAGTATCAGCATATCTAATCACTTGCACAATAGGCTGAATGAAGGAGCATACATAACTGCAAGTGCAAACAAGTTACAAAAATTAAAATCAGGTAAGCTGCTAGCCTATAAATATTAAATAATAAAATGAAAATCAGCAATAATAAAATTTAATAATTCAAATAAATAATAAAATCAGCAATGCCAATTTTCTTACCTCATTGTGGACCACCAGTCATCATCAAGGATTTTTTGTTTCACCCTTTTTCCCTCCGCTGTGCTTGACTCTTGCCATCTACCCCACTCTACATTGACCATCATTAATTGTAGAGCCTCTCGGACCTCAAGCATCCTCTCCAATAAAATGAAGTAGCTGGCATATCTAGTCTCCACGGGCTTGAGGAATTCCTTCCTCGAAAATGTTCTAAACAAAGCAAGTGAAGTCTGATGGTTGCAAATGAACATTTGCACCTCTCTAGCCTCTGCAACCACTGCCTTCACCCAATCTATCTTCCCAATGTCCTTCAAGGTATTGTTCAATGCATGCACGCAACAAGGGGTCCAAAAAATGTGCTTATAAGCACTCTCCACCATCAATCCAGCTAATTTACACACACGGGCTGAATCGGTCACTACCTGGCAATGGCATATCATCAAGTTGATATGAGATTACTAGATTAGTATAGAATATAGATATCAAAATGAAAATTTTAAATAACTATGAAGAAAATCAAAATAAAAAATAAGAACGAAAGAAAATCAAATTAAATCATACCTGCACAACATTAGAGGCTCCAACCTCCTCTATAGCATCTCTCAAAATCTGAAATTGGAAGGTTGCATCCTTCCTTTTGCCTGAACAATCTACAGCTCTAAGAAAATAAGAGCCTGCTGTACTAGTGACAATAAGATTGATGAGTGGCCGATGTTTGATATCGGTCCACCCATCCATGATTATGGAGCAGCCATCTGTCAACCATGTTTGTCTCATATCCTCCATCAAAATACTCACCTTGGAGTACTCTTTATCAAGAAGGGTGGTGCGTAACTTAGTTTCTCCAGGTGGAACATATGAGGGACCAGCAACTACAATATCTTTGCACATTTGTTTAAAATATGGTGAACGTGAGACATGAAATGGTATGGCATTAGCATAAAAAAACTTGGCAATAGAGGAATCAGCCCCATCTTTTGCTGTAACATTAAACATATCAGCAACATTCATACTCCTTTTCTTTCCTCTAGTAGAATCATCCCCCGCATGAGAGTGAGAAGCTGAAGCAACATCTAGTGATGGTGTAGGCATTCCCATACTAGGCTGCAAACTCTCAATTGAAACCCCTTTACTTAATGCCTCCCCCTCCATATGCAATTTAGTTGCCTCAATTTTTTGTTGTTGGGTTATTTTTCTACACCCTTTCACCCCTTGACCACCAATCCACAAAAGATGGCAATAAACTCTCATATAGCTGCCCCTATATTGTTTGTGGCACAAATGACACTCCCATACTCTACTACCCCCCGAATTTTTTTTCTTATCTTTATCAACTCTTGTTGCAAATTGTAGTAGAGGTTTTTTGGGGTTAAATGGGCCTTTTGCCCATTTTTTGAGGCCTTCAGATGGACATTCAAATGGGTTTGAACTTGCTGACCCTACTCCACTCCCACTCTCTGAACACCCCCCAATGTTTGCAGTTGCACTACCTCTATGTCTATTTCTTGTTCTTTCACTTCTTTGCGTTTGAGTTCTTTCTTGCATTTGGATTTCAATATCCTCACTTTCACTATCACTGCTGCTACTCATGGTTGTTTTCTAAATTTTTATGAAGTTTCTGATTTCAAAGAGCTGCAAGTTAAAAAAAAGAAGAAGTAAACACTAAATGCCCTTTCTATGTGTTGAAAAACTTAAAAAATCTTGCAAAAATTAAAAACAAATAGCAAATACAAAACAAAGATGAAAAACATACCTCTAATATGGTGGAAATGATGCCCTAAGCTCCTCTTCAAACTGCTGTTCTCTCCTTCACTCAGCTGCTCTCCTTTTGCTATGCTTCACTTCACAAGGCAAGAAATAAAAATGAGTTGCTTTTCTCATTTTAGGCCACATATAAGGCACAAATTAGGTTAAGTACATTGGGGCGTCCCTTGTGGGCCCCCCCTACCTTTCTTTTTATTTAAAAAACTTGATTTTTTTTAAAAAATGCGTTTGATTTTTTGCTGGGCCGTTTCGGGTACGGCTAGCCGTACCCTACGTCCCCTGCCAGTGAGAAAAAGTACCCGGTAAGTACCGGGTACTTCAAGGCCAAAAGGGGACTACTAGGGGACGTTTCCTAGCCGTCCCCGCGTCCCCGTTTCGTACCCGGTACGGGAAACAGGTAAAAAGTGCAGGGGACGCGTCCCCGTGGAGCACAGGTGGTGTCATATTTGAAATAAAGATTTTAGAAGGAACTAAACCAAGTTATATTGTCATCTTTTGCACATTATAGGATGGGGAATGAATGCTTTCCTAGATGTAAAGGAGAGTGAGAAGGTAGAGGTTAATATATTGCATATGGAGGTGGAAGCAAGGTCTAAGGGTTTGCACAATCAACTATGCCTATGACATCCATGGTTGCTAGTGGTAGTGGTGATGCTTCCACAACTAGTGGTAGTGAGAGATCAGGGATAGTTGTAGCCATAACAGTAGTATAACAACGATTAAATTAATCATGACAACAACAACTGTAGAATAACAGCAATAAATATATCATGATTCAGATTCATAGATATAAGTTATATAACAGTTAACACATACAACAATAGTTTGGGTTTCCAATTTCATTCTTCAAAAAAGTCTCAAACTTCAAAATTCTTGATATGGTATTACAGTCAGTTATTATTGTCAGTTGCAAAGAAATTAAAGGTGCATTTTCCATGGTCTGGTACAGTGTGGTATTGTGTGAAAAGTACAAACAAACAATTTCTTTTTGGAATGTGGTTGGCATACAGGCTTCTACAGACATCATCCAACATCATTTTAACATTGTCATGTTATAGTGACTATACTGATGTTTAGAAAAATCTCTCTTTCTCTCTCTCTCTCTCTCTCTATCTGTATATTGCCATCCCCCCCCGCCATCCCAAAAAAATGGCCCTTGGACTGCCGTCCCCAAAACGTGTCCCTTGCCGTCCCGCCGTCCCTGTCCCAGAAACACCGTGGAACATAGGTCAAAGACTCAAAAGTCAACAAGAAAGCAATTTAAATTTAAAATATTGATTTCAGATTGTCTAGCAATCACAGCAGATCTAAGCGTATTCTGTTCACACTCATTGTGAGTACAGACTCTGTACACTCAAGTTTGAACCAACCACTGGTACATGATTCTAGTCTGATATTTTTGCTTTCAGTCTCAATGTCTGAGTAAACTATTTTCTAATTTGTAATAGTTCAACACAGAAGGAAAACTCACAATCAATGGAATAGTTTGACAAAAGTAATCTGATAAGTATGGATCCTGGTTAGGGCCAGATCTGCTTTGAGCATTCTGAACCAATATTAAAGATCAATAGCATCACAGATAGTTGCTGTTAGCGTATTGAGTATCAAAGCATCTGAACCGGGCCTATAATGAATACTGATACTTTTAGTGCGTCTACAAGGCCTCCTGGCCACACACAGACTTTGGTGGTATCTGCACCTTTGTGTTGGTTATGCAATCCATGGTTGTCTGTAGCTAGTGATATGCACCAATAATTATCATGGTTTTCTGTAGAAATTTACTCTTCATTTTGTACTAGATTGAACATCTTTAGATAGAGTTATTGGAATTGAAGATTTTGGAAAATTATATAGGATATAGTCTATACATTCTTAAATAGCACAGATTCACATAATATATTCTATGTTTATCATATTCAGGAGGATTAGGCTGCCCATTGCATAAGAACTCTGGTTGTTACTTTTGCTTTTAAAGTTCCAGGTTATTAATTTTTGGGGTTCTTAGGGTATAGTATTTTAAATCTGTATTTATGTTCATCTTCTTCAGACTTAAGAGTATAAGTTTGTGGTATTCTCTGAGGATGTCCTATCTATCATGCAAATGTAACTCTGATGACTTTTCATCAACGATGAATCTTGGGCAATTCTGATAATCCATAATGGAAGGACAATTCCTATTTGGAGGTGGGGCAATTTTGAATAATCCAGTTTTGGGAATGTATCTTTGAATCGTACAAATGAACAAGCAGTTGCATGCCCATTGAACATTCCTGCTACTATGGTTATGTAATTGTGATACTGTATACCATGAATGCACTTTTTAATCTGGAAGAAAAGCATGCTTCACAGACCAAAGATTCCTATATTGTTTCTTTTCTTAACCTTGATTTTTTCTTACCTTCTCATTCTTCTGCCCACCTTTTCATAATATTTTACCTTTTAATGTCCACTCAAATTTTTATAAATCAAGTTACAGTTGAATGGAAAAATCTGACTAATCATTTTCTCAGGACTAATGCCTTATATGACATTGTCAGGTCATGGAAAAGGCAGCACCAGCACTTGTGGATCTAACAGAATTATCAAGTTTGGGAGACCATAAAAAGCTTGGGGAGTCAATAACAAATGTTCTTCTTCAGGATTGTAATTCATCACAAGTATCTCTTCGTACAATGCTCACTTCCCATACAAAAGTACTACTAGATGAGTTGGCTAATATGCGGCAAAGACTGAAATGGGAGAAAAATATGCCTAAAGAAGATCTACACATAAAACAAGCAGCAGCACTTGTAGTAAAGCTTGAGGGGAATTCTCTTTTTTCCTCAGGAGATATTGCAGGTGCAGCCTCAAAGTACACTGAAGCACTGGCTCTGTGTCCTATGAGGTCCAAAAAAGAAAGATTGGTACTTTATAGCAACCGAGCACAATGTTATCTCCTCTTGCAAGAACCTTTGTCAGCAATTAGTGATGCGACACGTTCATTGTGTCTCCATAACCCTGTTAATCGTCATGCAAAGAGCTTGTGGAGGAGAGCCCAAGCTTACGATATGCTGGGGTTGGCTAAAGAAAGCTTGTTAGATGCTATATTGTTTATCAATGAATGTTCCCAGTCAACAGATGCTGATCTCTGCCTGAGGCAAAATAAGGTTCCTGACTATGCTGAACGTTTGGTGAAGAAACAAATGCATTCTGCGTGGTTGTTTAAAGAAGCAGCATTGAAACATGGGGGTGTTCATTATGATGGTGAAAGGGGTGAAGCATATGGCAGAGAGGGTGATGATTCTGAGTGGGAAACAGCTAGTGAGAGTGATACAGGAAATGAGGAAAGGGAAGAGACCAATGATGATGAAAGTGAGTTGCAAATTGAAGATGAAAGGAAAATGAAACATGAAAAGCCTCCAATTTTCAAAGGTATTATGCTTCAAGATCTCCTAGGTTCCCATGTTGAAAGTACGTATTGATTGTATCCTCTATAATATGTGAATTGATGTACGTGTTTGATTGCAGACATTGTTTTTAAATTATAGAAATTTTACTATTATGTATTAGATTATCTGACTAGTATTTGAAAGGAAATTGTAAACCTGTGTATTCATCTTAGATCTAAACAACTGTTAGTAAGGTTATCTCTATGTATATGAGTCAATTGAGTGAAGTTGTACATCAAATATATAATCTGATTTCTCGAGTTAAATTGTACAAGCTACTACCAATTGTTCCATTTTATTATTGTGGCATGACTTCCTGTTTGGTGTGAAGTTGAGATTGACTTTGTTAAGGTTTATGTTAGTTGCTCTAGAAATTCAGTTGAGGTTAATACCTTGCACCTTAGTATAAAGCTTTCTTGGAGAAATATTAACTTCTCCCTATGAAAGTTATGTCCTGGTTTTCTCTATGAATGTGGCCCTTTGCCAAAATTCACACATCTAGACTTGTGCAATTTTGAATATGAAACAATGAAGTTAATATTATGAAGCCAGTTATTTTGGTGGAAAAAATAATGGGTAATGTTACCTTATACTGAAGGTACTGTTGCCCTTTGTTATCTTTACTGGAGGTTTGGTGTTTAACTTATAATCAGCTTGACATTTATAGTTTCTTTGAAGTGCCAAATGCATGGTGCGACTGCATATCCTCCTACTTTAAGTCACAGAACTCTAAATACATCCTTAGTGATGACCTCAAGAGGCTTTCACTTCGATGTATGAGATAAAATGAGCATTATAAATGGTATCTTGTTTTCAATAGCTCTGATCTGTTTCTCATATACATTTACTTGGAAAAACTATACTCTGCAGATTAGTTTTCTAATTTTTCAGGTGAACCTCATGGTTGTATGCAAATTGTTTACTTATGCTTTTATGGTTTTCTGTGCTATTGCTATATATGATAAAAAGGCTAGCAAAACTATAGCATTGTGGAGCTCAGTGTGTTGTATTATGGTTGTCAAAGCAAATGTCTAGCTCAAGTTTTTGTAGACATTGATGGATCAGAAGCTTACTTTACTTTAAATGTCTTAACAGACCTGAATTTTTATGTTTATCTCTAATTCTGATGAAATAATCCCAAGGCAGATTGGAAGCATGGATACAGTTTGCCAGCATGAAGAAGATGGAAATTGCTAGAAGAGATTTATTTTATTGATGAGAGAACATACCTTGTATAATATTCGGAGAGTGGCATGATACTTTGCCTAGCTGCTTTGCTTGGAAGCACATTAAGGATGCTTAATATGAGTCTGCTTTGTACGACTATTCTAACTTGAGGAGCCCAACTTTCTTTGGAATTGCTTACAATAAAAATCCTGTATGCTTGTCTGCTATGCAATGATTTTGGGTTAAGAGGAGGTTTAATTTGCTGTAGAAAATTGATTGCATGCATTACTATTTTCTGATGGTCTCTCGAAGCGATTTTAACTAGTTTTCAAGGGTAATATATGGAAAATATATTTCAAAGAAGTGAATGCAATTGGACTTTTATTGGCCATAAAAGATTGAAAAACCCTCTATGATAGCTAGCCTTTGAGAAGAATTTGGCCAAGCGAATTTATTTATTTGGTATTTGAGATGTACCTAATTTTTGTGATGATTCTGTAAGAAATTTCTGGACATTCCACCCTTGAAAACAAAACAAAGGGTGATTAATTATGTACAATTTGTTGAATCCATGCGTTTCTTGCATCCTAAAAAGAATTATTTTTTATCTAGTGAGGTAGATGATTATGTCAACTGTCCTTGGATGGTTGATAAATGTACTATGAAAAGAGGTATGAATATCTTGAAGCTTAGTGATCTGTTCAATGTTTAAATATTTTGGAATGAATGAAGATGTAGAAAACTAAGATGAAATGCATTTTAGTTATGAAAAGTAACTGCTTAAGCTTTCATTGTTCTAGAGAGTAATCAACATAGGGATTTTGTCCAATTTGGAAAATTCAGATGAAATGCATTTCAGGAATGAAAAGTAGCTGCCTTTGTTTTCATTGCACTCTAGAATAACTAACGTAGAGATGCTTTTTGATAGCATCGAGTAGTCTCTATTCACATCTAGTCAGTAATTGCATTCCAACTTTTCAGTTAATGGTTCCCCAGTTATTAACTAACAAAATGTGTTACTATGTAAGAGTATATGTGTCTTTGTGAGCTGCCTCACAGTGGTAAGCAAATGCACAGGTTCCACCGGCTTGTCTATTGACTAAACAAGCGGAATCATATGCATTTCAATTGAATCGCATTATCCCTTGGTGTTAGGTGAGAGTAACAGTACTTGATTGATGCAAATTTGAAAACTAAATACTTATTCATGCTGTTGATTATATTAATCAGAGGATCCTGATCTCCCCGATCTCCGTAGAGATGAGTACAGATTTGTTGATCTGTGTTTGACAGACAGAATATCAGAAATGGATGTTTAATTCATTCGAGTTTATTGCCCTGTGAATTACTCGAACAACTTAAAGAATCACAACTCATTATTATACAGATGAATTAGATAAATATTAATATATAAAAATGTTATCAAGTGAATCTTCAGTCCAACTTGATATTCAGAATGAACCTCGATGCCAGAACGGTGCAAGTCTGTCCGCATAAATACCCTTCCATCTGTATTTAAGAACATTTGCGTATATGTAGGAGGCGAGGAGGATGGCGAGCATCTTTCTAAATTGAAGCGAGTCTAGACGATGTGTTTTTAAGATTCTCTTTATACCATGTACGTGGTCAAATATTGCTATATAGTGAGTGCAATACGCTTTTTGTACTAATTAGTTATTTTGTGGAGGGTAATTGCAGTCTGTTGATACAATGATATCATAGGCTGAAAATGGCAATGCTCCTGTTTGAGAATTTGATTAGAGGTTGAAAGGAAAAAGAAATTTGGCATAAGAACTATATATGACAGAATGTTTTAATGCCATTAGATCTTGACAATTGGCACAATCTTGTGCGAAGTAGGGTTCATTCTTCAATATTTCATCTATATATACCCTAGTACACATACTTATGCATTTGAATTTATTTCATTAGTTTTTGCACACCTTCCCATACATTGACATTTATTGCACCCTTAATGATTGGACATTCATTACCCCATGGATATTATTGTTTTTTTTTTTTATCTTGCATCAATTCTATAGGTGCAAGATTGATCTTGCATCCATGGATCAAACTCCCAAATTTCAAGACTTTAATTTCAAGACTTGTTGAATCCAACTTGTTTCATTCTTGTCATGAGTCAAATTGGTACACGTTTTGTGTGATTCTTGTTATGTAGTGGTATTTAAAGACATTCATTTAGACATTAATTCATGCCTTGGAATAATCAAGCATTCAATGAGTAATCATTTGCATTCAAGAAACATATATTATAATACTTCAATTGGTGCACTAAAAAGAACAATGTTTAATTTAAAATCATATTGGACATTTGCATGCTTGCTTGTTGCTTGCCAATCTTTGGCATGACCTTAAAGCTAGTCTGCCTTGTGGATTGACTTAAGAGAACTTGTCCTTAGCAATTCAACAAAATCAAATTATTTTTAAAGAATGATAAGCCTTGACAACTAGCAAGAAATAGAGACTAACAAATCAATGAGTGGAAGTGCAACTAGTAGGATCAAATTTATTGACTCTAATATAGATTTGCTCTTGTAGATTCAACTTGGAGATAACAACTTCGTACATAATTTTAGGTTGCATATTATTTTTCTATATCAGAATGATTTTGATTTGTCCATTAGAGTTTTTTTCCATCATTATGTTAAGTATTCTAATTTGTTGCATGTACTTATTTAAAAATATCATTTATAATACAATTATCAATTCCCAATTGTAGACACCTAGATTTTGCCACTCTAATTCTGTTGACATCCCATTGTCATACAATTGTCATCTCATTGACTTATTAATTTCATCATGCTAATTATTAAATTACCTTGTCAATTAATTATGCCATGTTTAATAATTAATGTTGTTTAAATCCCCCTAACATCACCCCATATTTAATTAATTGATTAAACATAATTAATTAGCTCTTTTTAATTGTTGCACATAAATTCAATTAAAATAAATGAATAATAATTATCCTCACCAAAATTACACTCCATGTCAAATAAACTAACTAATTAGTAAACCAAGTTCACTCTAAATTAAGTTAGTTGACTAATAAATTAAGAGAGTTAATTAGTCAACCACACTAGTTGACTAATAAATTGAGAGAGTTTAACTAGTCAATTAGATTAGTTGACTGATCAATCAATTGAGTTAACTAATCAATCAAATTAGTGAACTCTAAATAAATCTTTAATTTTAAAAATTGATTAAATCAATCTAAACCATTGATTTATTAATAAACAATCTATAAAATTTACTCCTTCAATCCTATTATGAACAAAATTTATAGGAAATTCTTCTTCAATCATATAATGGAGAAAATTTATAGGAAACCATCAAGCACATTTGTTTGATCATCCA
Source organism: Sequoia sempervirens (assembly GCA_007258455.2). Lineage (NCBI taxonomy): Eukaryota > Viridiplantae > Streptophyta > Pinopsida > Cupressales > Cupressaceae > Sequoia > Sequoia sempervirens. The sequence continues at coordinate 440,360,893 of VDFB02086081.1, read as the reverse complement.
CACTTGCTCAAAAGCATGACCAAATCCTAATCATACTTGAGTTGAGGTTTGCATATAATTTAGAGTTTTGAATTCAATTATCGTGTTATGATTTCTTTTAGATGATCTAGATTCTTGCTTGCAATTTGACATGCTGGTGGGACTAACCCCTTCATCTTGAATGTTTGTAGAAGGTTTTAATAATTTTAATGAATATTGAGTATTGAAGGAACAATCATGTTCAAAGGGAAGTGGGGCAATTGATTTGACAACTTTATGAGGTGGTGTTTCATTATGAACATTATCATATTTTTGAGTACCTGCCTGTTTTGTCAAAAGCTTTTGATAATTTCTGACAAAATGAAGACCTTCAAAACCACACAGACCTTCATGGCGCACACCATTTTCATTTTTTTTTTTGTAAATCCTAGTTGGGCATGTCATAAACCAAACAAGCATTGAAAGATTGTAATTTTATTTAAATTATTTAAAATGACCGAGTCCTAGGCTTGAGACTCGCGCAGACCAAGTGAGTCTGGGGAGTCTCTTAGATTCGATGAGTCTAGTAAGTACTCAGAGCCCGAGTCTCCTAGACTTGTCGAGCCTGGCTTAGCTCGCGACTTGCTGAGTTTGGGCAACTCTTGGAACTATGATATACTCTTTGAAAAAAAAGAATATATGAACCTGGTGTTATTTGTTTTAAGTGAGATAAATTGTAGACCCTATATGCTTGATAACAAATCCCCCTAATTCATTTTGTACATGAAAACCCTTTAAATCACCATTTCAGACAAGAGATGATCTCAATTGCAGTTTAGTTCGACTTGGACTTCAAGAATATGAGGAGATGCTACTTGATATGAAGTTTGACAAAGGCAATTTTACTCCATATAAGCATTTAAGCAATTTTACTCTATATAAGCATTTAAGAATGCTATGCTGGGTCAATGGAAGTTGAATTGGCATCTGCTATTCCCAAGATGGTGTAGTTGTTCCTTTTGTATGTTGAACTTGTTGGTGAGAAAGAATGAACAAAACATTAAATTCCAAAAAACAACATTAAAATTTGCGAATAGTCCAATATTAGAATTGGTCAGCACACAAGAATGAATAGATTTTTTAATAGAAAATGTACTTCTTCAGATGTAGATCAATGACATTAGCACAAAATCAAAGGTATTGGTGAGGTTAATATACGTGCACCAAATTCTTGATGAAACACAAGCACAAGTCTATCCACCAAAACTCGGTCTCAGAAGGACAATATTAACGATGCTATGGGAAAAACTCAAGCAATAATCAATGTTACTAATTATGTTCTATGAGAAGCTATAACACAAGTAAGAGTTGTGGCAATGATCCTATTCTATTAACTATGAGTGCCCCTTGACCCTGTTGGGGGCACTTCCCTGAGACCCCGCGAGGGGCGTTGCCCCTTGACCTTGTTGGGGTGTTTCCCCTAAACACCCATCAAACTATAAGTCTAAGCATGCAATAGGTCAATGATGAATCATGATCATAAAACCTACAAAATACATATCCCTTGTTGTAAATCTTTACATCTTCATAGTCAAAGCAACAATCAAGGATTATCTTGTTTCATACATTGGACAAACTTGTTTAGTAAACAAGGATGGCCATAGACAAAGTTGACATGCTACAATCATTGTACTGTTGAATACAAGTTAAGTCATAGTTGGCAAGAAATGCCATTTCCATAATGCAAAATTGTATCAATCATGCCCTACATAGGCAACTCATAGAACAATCCCATCTATTGGTATGCTAGCTAAGCTCAAACTAGAACATAACCATTTACCCTTTACTTAACCATTCCTGTTTGTTAATGAGCTTGACAACAAAACATGTAGTCTTGAAGGCTTCAAGAAAACTTTAATAATAAATTCCTCACTTAAATATATACACCTATCATTGAGACACAAGCAAATATTATGGCTACATCGTTATCTAGGACCTATCTTATATGTTAGTGCATGACTTGTGGTGATGTTGGGATGAGTAATGCAAGCTCCTCTGAGCCATAGACTTATATTTGTAATTTTGATATTTGTTTTGATGCCATGGATTTCATATTCCACAAGTTTTGTATACATTAGACAATATTTATATATCTAAATGTGTTATTTCCTTCAGCTAAAATTTGCATTTATACTTATGTGATCGATGTATGTTTCTTATGGGATCAAAGTAGTTTCTATTTGATGAGGTTATTGTGTCTTTAAGGTTTATTTATTAAAGGGTGCATGAAACAAATTTAAAATCCTTAAAAATCTCTGAATTTCTTGGGTTTTTCAATTTGCCAAGTCTTTGTCGAGTCTATGCCGAGTCTAGACTTCGAGTATGTTTGAGTCAAAAATTGACTTGCCGAGTCCGAGTCTTGAAACACTCGTATATATCTTATTTTAATGATTTCCTAAAATTGGGTTGGAAGAATGTTGTTAAGGATTGTTCATACTTTACCAAATCTTGTCTGTCTAAAGAGTAGGAGGATTTCAATCAATGTTCACTTAAACCACATTCTAGAACCCCCATTGATGATGGTACTATTTTGAATGGTAAACAAGAATTGTAGAAATGTATTTTGGATACAAACAACCATCATGTCTTGGCACGATGTTGTCATAATAACAAAAATGCAGGGGTTTGAATGGTGCTGGAGTGAGCTTATCAATTATAAAAATCAGTAGGCAACCATAGGATTATATGTGAAGTGGTCTTTAATTTGTGCAGGAATATTGGTTGGGTGGCCTTCTGATTTTCTAGGCGGTTATGGTCGAAGTACATCTCACATCTTTTGACTTCAAAATTCGCGGCCATCTGAATCAAAATTTAGTGGATTGAACAAACATCATTCCTATGGAGTACTCTCTACCTCTTCCATTTATTGATAATCAAAATTTGCAATTTATTTTTGGAATGTGTTGTGCTAATTTACGGTTGTGACATATCAAAGAGGTGTGAGTAAAGTTGGCTACTGAATCCATCTGTGCTGACCAAGTTATTTTCTTATAACTTTGCGAGATTCTGACAGAGATCTTCATGCAATTCCATGCCATTTTTCTGCTCTCTGGAAACTTCATCTTTGTTTATTTTGCATTGGCATGGTAGATTTCAGTCTTGTGTAGCAGAATTGAATCATTTGATCTTGTTTGAATTATATAGGTCCTGTTTTCTAAATTTGTAGGGACGTTTTTATTAATAATCCTTTTTGGAGTATTATCTCATCTTCACACATCTTCACACAACTTAGATAAGCCTATATTAAGCTTATATTAAAGAACCATTGGTTGTTTAATAATCTGTGATGCACCGGTAATCAGATAGCACTAGAAAGTCACACCTTGTACTCCTGTGAAGTATCGGTGGGATTACAAGCTATACACATCCACCTACTAAAGTAGGTGGTGGTTGTGTCCTCTTTGTCTTACCCCTTGTGTGAAGCCCGTGCAACTCAAACCAATACAAGTCATGCCTATAACAAGACATCAAGATAGAATGAATTTGAATTTCAATGAGGAGAGTCCATTTAAATTAAATTCTTTTTTATGATGGCGAACCCTTTCATCACTTCCAACCTAAAAACCTCCATGGAAATGATAATCAAGCACCTTGTGAAATTGAATTATTCTAACGATGAACACAATGACATATCTAATGTTGAACAAGATTATGTTGAAACAAATTACTACATAGCTCAACAACAAGATGGAATTTCTTGTGTCTTATAGAATCAAACATTAATCTGCCCAAAACTACAACCTTGAGAGATCAACATCATAATTCAAGAGCCTCCAGAGCAAGAACATGACATATGCAACCCTATCATTAAACATACACAATCAAGTGAGAATCCCAACATTCCCAGTGACAGGGGAAATGCAACACAACATGAACCTCAAAATTAAAACAAGAAAAAAATACAATTTGACCCTCAAATAAAAACATAAATTTGATTGACTAACTACAACTTATAGCCAAACAATTAGCAAATCAAGTAAAGGAACGATGGAAGCTTATCTTCCTTCCTTCAAAGATGGAGAGGCTTGGCTAGTATATTCCACTAACCCATTCCTAAGAAATAAATAGTTATCATCTTTATCTCTAACTTGAATCAAGAAATGACCTTTCATTTACAAATACATTGTATTTCAACATTTGATGAAATCATTGAGAAAAGAGTGGAAATTGAGAAGGTCCTCATTGCTAAAGGACTAGTCAAAATCATCAAAGAATTTCATAATCAAAATCAATCCAAATATTTTTTCAACAATGGAGTGACTTAATCAAAACACAATCAAGAAGTCCAAAATTCACCTAGTATCACCATATCTTCAAAACAACCTAAACAATAGCCTAAATGAAGAGAATATATGTCGTTAGGAGAACCATTGGAAGTTGTGTTTCACAAGCTAGCCATTGCTAACATGATCATCTTTCCTTGAATTAAGCCCTATGATGAGAGTCAACCCACATCCACATGCTATTGAGAAAATAAATATTGTAAATTTACCATAAGCTCTAAGGAGACTCTACTAATTGACGCAAGAAGCTAAAAAATTATGTGCAAGATCTATTTGATAATGGAGCCATTGAAATTAAAAGAAGTACATCCACATCAAAGAATCAACAATTAGGGATATATCAGTTTTCCTTTCCCAAACATAATTGAACAAATCCAAATCAAGGTCAAAATGTGCAAACCAATAATGTAAATTATAACAAAGCTTCCCATTCATACAATGACATTATTGGTCATATTGAGCTTTCAAACAACCATAAAAGTCAAAAACCTAAATTGTGCTACGACAAATAGGTGTGGAAAAATCATTATCCAAGGGTCTTCCCCATCTACTGGACTAAATCTCTAGCCTAGATCTCTAAATCTCTAGCCTAGATCTCTTTCATGGATCTTCTCAAAACATGCATTGCTCATAAGAATATCTTGTACATAGTCCTTTAAGATTCAAGAGCTCAATGATATTGATCCATCCCAATTGTAAGCCGTTGTCAGACACTTATCTTTGAGCTATTAAATCACCTTTAACCAAAATTGCATGCCTCCTATTGGCCTATCCCATAACCTTCCTTTATATACATCAAGGCCTTCATTATCAAACATGAGTTGAAATGGGTAATTGTAAACAATGGATCGAGCTTAAATATTTGTACTTTGATGCTTATCAAACATCTTGGTTATTATGTGATAACATTGGACCCAAATAACATTACCATCAAAGAATACAATAATAAATAAAGGGAATCAACATCTAATATAAATCTTCCTATCATGGTTGGGTTTGTCACAAAATCAACATTATTATGTCATTGATCTTGATCTCCCATACAACATCCTTCTTGGTTGATCATGGATTCATGCCATGTAAGTTGTCCCATCCAGATTCTATTAATCAATTGGTTTTTTGCATTCATATATAGAAGTAATCAAGTCCCTATTGATCCCCAACCTTTTCAATATTGCAAAATGTTGGAGGGAAGATACTGCAATGTTAATTATTGTCCCATTATTGAAAATGCATTTAAAAAGATGAATACACAACTTTGTAATCAACAAAGTCTTTATCCTACATTGATCAAGATGGTCTCCCATCTATATCCAAAATCCCATCTTCTAAATATCACTTTAAGTTCATTGATAAAGGCTATGGAGAGTATGAAATCCAAGATTCTTTCCACACAAGTAAACTTCCCCTTTCACCTAAAAGCCATGACAAACCCAACATGAATAAGAAAACTCTTAGGTCCCTAATATTCTATCTAATGTTATGACCCTACTATCATATATCATAAGAATACAATATACATTTCTAAGTATAATGAGTTAAGCACTTGTGGCATGCTTAACCTTAACATTAGTTTTAGTTAATACCTTAAATACTCTTTATTAGGATGAAGGGGTATGTTCCTGTGTGCAACATGTTTTTCTAACCCTAAATGATGCAAAACAAACAAAATGCAAATGGAAGAACAACACCAAGCAACACCTCAAGATTAGCCTAATTAAACTTGAACAAAACAAAGATGAAAACAATGATTTTACCTTGCCCAAGTTGATCAAATGGTTGGCCTTGTTGATTCGTTTGATTTGTGTGCTCCTAGATCGATTTTGGTAGCATAACAACTTGTTGTAGCTTGATTTGGATGCAAAGATGGTGGGTTTTGATTATGGATGCAAGATGAAAGTGTATGGTGGAGAGGATGAATGCTTGAGAATGGTTAGGGTTGGATGAATGCTTGAGAGTGTGTGAGAGAATAATGCAAGGAGAGAAACAAAATGGCTAAGTGTTAGCCATTTAACCTAGGAAGATCAAATGGATGGTGGAGATTGAAAGAGGGGAAAAGATCAAGGGCTAAGATGAAGAGTTGACTAAAGGAATTAAAAATTCCTTTTTAATATGCATGGGGATGATAAAATGAATTTAATATTCCTTAGAAACCTTGGATGAATAAAATGGAATTTAAAATTCCATTGGGAAGGGCATGGGGATTGTAAATGGAATTAAAAATTCCATGAGGGGACCTTGAGAAGACAAAAAGGAATTAAAAATTCCTTGGGGGATGAGAGAGGAATTAAAAATTCCTAGGGAGATGGGAGAAGAATTAAAAATTCCTCAAAAAGACCTTGGGAAGACAAAAAGGAATTAAAAATTCCTTGGGGGATGGGGAGAGTTGACTAAAGGGGTTGATTAGACTAGCTAATCAATGATTAGAGGACAGTTAGGTGTCTAATGAAGATTAGGGACCAACTTGCAAAAGTTAGAGGATGTGACACATCCTAATCATGGATTAGACTTGTGCATACCCCTAATGATGGGATTAGGAGGTGGATTAGGATTAAGAAAAAATGATGGAGGATGTGACATGTGAGGAATTAAATAAATGTATTATTTATTCAATTCTTTGAGGAAAAGGGGAATAAAGGGTAAGGTATTTAATTATTTAACTAAATACCTTAGGGATTCAAAGGACTTTAGGAGTATTAATTAAATAATAGTAATATTACTTAATTAATGCAGATAAGAGGATATTTGGATGAAAAAGGATAAATTTGACTAAATGTAAGTGGTCAAATTTAGATGTCTACATTTTGCCCCTCTTTGAGATGGTGTTACGAAGTAGCATCATTTCAAAGAAGATTAAAAGATAGCACCAAGAAGAAGATGGTTAGATTGGGAAAGATGCCTCAGTCATTCAAAGAAGTGACTAGGAAGAAAGATAATGGGAATGAAGATGAAGATTAGGGATTGAGGATGCCCCCTCGAGAGGACAGACGGGTTCAAGAGAACACAGGTGTGCTCTCGAAATGGATGAGACGATGAAAGGGTATATGAGAAGATGATGCAAAGTGATGGATAAGAGAGGATGATAAACGATAGGAGAGTGGGAAGCAGAAATGGATTTAAGGACAAAGGTGATGTTTCCCTAGTCAAGCTACAAGCCAAAATGAGTTGATGATGGATGGAGTGTTGTCGATGAGGGAATGATATATCCCAAAAAACCACGAGGATAGGGAAGGTTACATCCCGATGATGATGATGAAAGTGTTGTTGATGAGGGAAGGATACATCTCGATGATGATTATGAAAGTGTTGTTGATGAACAACACCAAAGGATAAGGAAGGATACATCTCGATGATGATGATGATGATGATTGGATCAAGGTTGGGAACAAGACCAAGGATGTGATTAGATGATTTTTGTTAGATTGAATGGATTAAGATTGGGTTGAAATGTGAGATGGATGAAAAAAATGAAAACGATGGAGGAAAAGATGCTTAGAATAACCATCAATATTATTCTAAGAAGATTGAAGAGATGATGATATGATGAGGGTACTTAGAATAACCAATCTTTATTATTCTAAGAAGATTGAAAAGATGATGAAATGATGAGGATTGATGAAAAGATGCTTAGAATAACCAATCTATATTATTCTAAGAAGGTTGAAGATATGATGAAATGATGCAGATTGATGAAAACTTAGAATAACCAATCTATATTATTCTAAGAAGATTGAAGATATGATGAAAAGATGAGGATGATGAAAAAATGCTTAGAATAACCAATCTATATTATTCTAAGAAGAGTGAAGATATGATGAAATGATGAGGATGATGAAAAGATGCTTAGAATAACCAATCTATATTATTCTAAGAAGAGTGAGGATATGATGAAATGATGAGGATGAAGAAAGTGAAGGGATGAAAATGGATAGGATAGAGAGATGAGGAAAGTGATGAAGGATAAATGGATAGTAACCAAATCAAGCAGGTTAATTGTTATGTGTTATGTTGCCAGGTAATGAGCACTTAATTTGATATAGCATGAGATACTATGCACCAAGGTATGAGGAGCCAAGGTGACTTCCTATCACATGCATGGGACTGACACAACAAACAAGGAGGCTCTCCCAACACCCCAAATTCACGATGAATTTGGTCAGGCCAGGAATTGGGATAACCACAAGCACAAAGGATGCCCCAGTGTAACACAAGACCACATGGATCTTGGTGGGTACTACACGAGACAACCAAACACGAGACAACCAAGTAGACAATAATAGACAAAAAGATCACGATATGCCCCTATGTTTACCAGTCAAAGCACACCATAATATGATGAATCATGGCGACCTCGACAAGGTATGATAGGGAGCTTAAATGATAAACAAAAAGCCAAAAGTATCAAAAGATCATAATCAATTTCAGACGTCCTTTGCCACAAGATCAAGAGGGTGGATGGGATGGATGCGGTTTGTTAGGAAGGATACATCTTGTTAATAACAAGGATGAAGACTAAACTAAATGAAATACATGATGTAGGATATTCGAAATTGATTGGACCTTCTGACACTAGTGGATCTCGTTTGTTAAGAACTAGCTAGATAAGGACATACTTGACGACACGATGCAAGACAAAAGACACAAGACTAACATACCCTAAAGACCTAGGGGCTCGGGGGCCGATCGAAGATTAGCCTTTCCTACGTGAAAGCGCAGAGCCCTCGTAGTTCGATAAAAGTCTATGGATAAAAGTGGAAAGAGGACAATGGAGACCGATGATAGATGACAAAGACATGACAGAAAAAAGCCCTAGGGGCAGATCAAAAGATCGACCTTGCCTACGTGAAAGCACGGGGGCAACGTAGTTCGACAAAAAGCTGACGACCGACCATGGATAAAGGATGATGAGATGACCATGATAAGGGGATACAAAGATGGTGCCGATATGATGCGACAAGATAGACCTGGTAGATGAGATAGGATGATGGTGATTGCATGAAGCTCAGGGATGGGATAATTATCCAAATCATCAAAAGATGAATTGGGATGATGATATGATGGATAGATAAGTGATGAAAAGTGAGAGGAGATTGGCAAGATGTTTGAAAAAGGTGGAATTGATGATAGTGATATAGATGGCATTGGGATGCATGAGGGGAGCCTATAACCAGATACCAATGACAAGGGATTATGAGAGGGGATGAGGATAGAGATGACTGGATAGGGAGATAAGGATGGGGGATGGAAGGGATGCTATGATGGATGGATAAAGGGATACAAATAAGGAGAGTGAAGGGATTGTTTGGATGGATAGGAAGATAATGATGGGGGATGGAAGGGATGCTATGATGGATGGATAAAAGGATACAGATGGGGAGATTGAAGGGATTGTTTGGATGGATAGGAAGATAAGGGTGGGGAGATGGAAGGGATGTTGTAATGGATGGATAGAGGGATAAAAATTTGGATGAGGAAAAGGTTACTAGATGAATAGATGGGAAGGTAAGGATTTGGAAGATGGAAGTGATTTATTTTTTTGGATGGATGGATGGGAAATTAAGGATGGGGAGATGGAGGGGATGACATGATGGATGAATGATGTCTCCAAGGACTATGCCACAAAGGAAGTAGATGCCCCCACTCTTGATACAAGAGGGATGGAAGGTGGGTGGATGGGAAGATAAAGGAGATAAATGGAGGAGGATAGGACATGATGAATAAGGAAGGTAGGCTAATGGTAACATGACAGGTGGACAAAGAAAGTAGATGGATACAAATAAGGAATATGATAGTGTATGGGTGAGGGGAATGTATGCCAAGAGGTGTCCAAAGCATGTATAGATAGGCACCCTTGTCTTTATCAAGATCACGAGAAAGATGAAGGGATTGGAGATAAATGTGATATGATGGGTAGGATGTGGAAGGTAGGTGGGATAAAGGAGATAGATGAAGGGGATGTAGTTTCCCCCAAGTGTGGAAGTAAGTTGTATGGGGGATTTACATATGACGCCTATTTTCCAGTTTTTCATCATGGTACTTATCCAAGGTGCTTGTTTGCCAAGTTTTCACCATTGGACGAATTATTTCTCTTTGCTTTTTTTTTTTGAATTTTTTGGATTTCTTGGATTTTTGTATTTTTTGGATTTTTGGATAGTATGCAGATGGAGATGGATAAGGATAGGGATGTGGATAAGTGGATTTAGAAGGTACATGACAAGGAGATGGATGAAGGACTCAATAATCAAGTTCCATATGAGGTATTAAGAGTCCATGTGTGGAATGACGATTGGATGTTGGTAGAACCTTAGTAGGATAAATGGATTATACAAGAGAATGGATTAAAGGGATTTTATGTGGGAGATATGTGGGATAATGGATGAGATGTTGGAAAGTGTATGGATGGAATGATGGGGTAGGTGTGTGATGGGGTAATGAGTTCAGGACCAACATTGACACATATGGTGGTGGATGTGAAAGGATAGGAGGATTAACAGAAAAAGAATGTGGGGATAATGGACGAGATGGGATAGTGAATTTTGGGACATAAGGACCCAAAATAGATTTAGGAGATAGTGGATGAGGATGTGTAGCTTTTGGATTAGCAACTTTGGATGTTGTTACTAATTTTTCATTTGAAGGAATTGCATCCTTTTTCTTTGGGATCCACATGGTTTTGATTTTTGCTTTGGTGGGCCTTTGTGGCCTGTGGGTTTGATTTGGATTTTGGATTTGATTTTACTTTTTGTCAACATGTCTTTTTAAGGAGATATGAGGGGATTTAGATTCATGTGGATGTTTAGATTTATGCATTTTTAATTTAGCACCCAAAGTGCTTTTAATAGCAATGGGATGGGTGCGAGGAGATGGATGATGTGGAGGAAACATGAATGGAGTGATGGAGGTAGGATTTTGGGGATGATATGTGGATGGAGAATATGTAGGTATGCGCCTTTGTTGACCTTGATTAGGGGACATGAGAGTAGGATGTTTATGATTGGTGACATGGATAGGTGATGGATGGATAAAATGATGAATAGGACGAGATGGAGGAGGTGATTTTGGGATATAAGGGCCCAAAATGGGCTTGGTACGTCGGGGATGTGTGATGGTGGATGGAGGGACATAAGGACCCAAAATGGACTCAAAAGACGAAGGAGGAATATGGACGGTTGCTTTGAGGTGATACGATGGAGGGGGGATGACGACAAATGATTTAGTGGAGTGACGGGAAGAGCCTATTATTCTTTTGGAGGAGGCTCGTTGAGGATGTATAGGGGCTATACCAACATTTTTGGATTGCGAGTCTTGAGAGATATATCCAAGACCTTGTGTATGGGGATTTTCTTTGAATTCCTAAACCTTTTCCTTGATAGTTCATGCTCTTGAGCATTCACTCTATGGTAGGGTGCTTGTTATTTTGGAAACATGATGCAAGTCCATTATTAGGTGGAGGAGGATGGGTGGCGTATATGCTCGATTCCTCTTTTGCAAGGAAACCACCATGGATGAATGTGAGAGTATCAACGAAATATAAAAGTGATGTGGGGATAGTAGGGTTAGGCAGCGATGGAGGATCATGAGATGGAGATGATGGGATAGCAACATATTGATCAGGAGGGGTGAGTGGTAAGGGATCAGGAGAGGGATTAGGTGATACAATAGGATCCGGTGTTGTGGCAGTGGGTGATAAGGGCTCATGAGATGAAGTGATTAGATCTTGAGTGACAAGGGGATCACGGGCTGAAGTGGATGAAGGACTATGATCTGGAGGTGGACTAGATGGGATGGCAGGATCTTGATCGGGAGAAGAGGATATGTTGGTATGATTTGGATCAAGCTCTTGGAATGACTCATCTTGTGTGGGTGGCATGCTGATGGATTGTTGGAGGGACTCCTCAAGTGGGGGAGATGGAAGGATGGATGATTCATGAAGTTCACGGGAATGGATTTCGGTGATACTAGGAGTGGGAGGAGTGGATTGGATTTGGGTGTCTTGGATGGATTGGGTGGATCTAGGAGTAGAAGATGGTAATTGGGTTTGGTTATCTTCGATGGGTTTGATGGCTCTCAGAGTAAGAGATGGGGGTTCAATGGATTCGATGGATTTGATGGTTTCAATAGTTTGAGTGGTGCTAGGGGTGGTAACAACAATGATAGGTGTGGGATGGAGAAGGGTCTTATCACTAGTGACCGTGGATGACGGATTGGGATGGAATGGTTCCATGACTTCAAGATGTGGAGTTTGGGATGTATTCTTTGTCATGAGTCCCTGGAGAACTTTTGGAGCGAGAATTGTGCATATTCTAGGCTTAGATGGCACGGTAGGAGTGGATGAAGGATTATGGATTGTTGGTGGACTAGGATTAGATGGAGGAATGGGATTGGTGGGGGGATCAAGATTAGATGGAGGGTTAAGGTAAGAATATTGTGATAGCAGACTAGAATAGGAAGACGTGGATGGTGGATTGATGTTGGAGGAAGTAGATGGGGAATTAAGATAGGAATATTGGGATGATGGATTAGGAAAAGAGGATATGGGTGGTGTATTAGGACAAGAGGATGTGGGTGGTGGATTGGGACAAGAGGATGTGGGTGGTGGATTGCAATAAAGGTATCAGGACAACATATTAGGATGGGAAGATTGAGATGGTGGATTGAGATAGGACATGGATGGTGGATTATGATAGGAAGATGTGGATGTTGGATTAGGATAGGTTGATGGGGGTGTAGGATTAAGATAAAAAGGTGTGGATGTAGGATTAGGATAGGGGGACATGGACTGGAGGTTGTAATAGGAGTATTGGATGGTAGATTAGGATAGGAAGATTGGGATGGTAGATTGGGATAAGAGGATGTGGGTGTTGGATAAGAGAAAGATGTAGATGAAGGATATGATGAATATGTAGACGGGGAAGATAATGGATATCACTTGTCAAAGGTAGCATAGGGATTGCTAGTAGGTGTGGGTGAAGATGTGATGGGATAGCTTGGATGAGTGATCAGATTCTGGGTGGCGCTTGGGGAAAGCTTTCCAGTAATGATAAAATCAAGTGGATCTATATCATACTCATCTTGATCAACAAGACTTTCATTATCATCGTCAACATAATTAGGATTCCCCTTAACTACTATTTTTGGTTGCATTGGTGAAGGATAAGGATTCATGATGTTGGATGGGATGGATATGGATTGAAGGTATGGGAATAGATGATTAGAAGGAAAGAAAAGATAATGAAAAGATAAATAGACTGGATTGGAATAAGATGGAAGAAAGGATCTTAAGATCTTGGATGTAGACGAACTAAAGCTTAGATTGGGATTTAGGTTAAGCTCAGATTGGGATTGGATTGAAGATCAGATTAGGATGATTGGAGGATGTTATGGGATTGATTTTAAACCAAGTCCAGGGGTTTAACTAGATGACATAAGATGCTGACAATCAAATTTTTCCAGATTTGGCAGTTTTCAAAAATTGTCAAATTTTGTCATTTTAGGTAACTGCACATGCATATCTTTGAGAGTGCAGTTTTTTCCCAAAAACTTCTAAGAACTAAGGTAGGGTGAATTTCCAACTAACATCCTAAATCCAAAACATAAGTTTTGAGTTATTAACAAAAACGACTTCAAAAATTGGAAAAAAATACTAAATTGCGATTTTGAGGGTCAAGATGAAAGTTTCATGCCCCAAAAATGTGCCGAAACGGGAGCCATTTAACTAAGGATTTGTTGGGAATCCACATGCCACCTCATAACACAACCACCCATAAAATTTCAGCCCAAACAAACACCCGAGTCAAAAGTTATGACCTCCAGAAGTTTCTGCATCAAAATCAAAACCCCTAAAACGAAGTCTAGATGATTGGGATTGATGAACCGATGATGGATATGTAATCTAATGATGTTATAAGATGAAACTATGTGATTTGGTCGATGAAACAATGACTTTTAGAAAGTGTTGATGAATGGGAACGATGATGACGGGAAGATAGATGAAGGTCCGTTGGGAAAATTCCCTTGTTTAGGGATGGTAAGGAAAATTCACCCAAGCAGAAGGCAGATTCGCCCAAAAAGAAGGCATACTCGCCCAAGCAGAAGAAAAATTTTCCCAAACAGATTGCAGGTTCACCCAAACAAACTATAGATTCGCCCAAACAGAAGGTAGATTCACCCAAACAGATTGCAAATTCGCACAAACAGAAGGCAGATTCGCCCAAACAGAAGGCAGATTTGCCCAAACAAACTACAGATTCGCCCAAACAGAGGGAAAATTCGCCCAAGCAGAAGTAAGATTTTCCCAAACAGAGGGATGATTTTCCCAAGCAGAAGGAAAATTCACCCAAACAGTTGCAAGTTCACCCAAACAGCTACAAGGTCACCTAAACAACTGTAAATTCGCCTAAACACTAAGAAAATTCACCCAAACAGTTGTAGATTCACCCAAACAGCTGGAAAACTCGCTCAAACTCAGGGAAACAGGCAGATTTGATTTTTAGGATCGCCTAACGGGGTAACAACCTCGCTTGTTTCTTGAACGAGATGAATGGGGAGGGATTTGCTTGAAAATGAGATCGCCTAACGGGTAAACGGGCTCACCTAATAGACAAACGAACTCGGTGAATGAATGAATGGACTCCACAAACAAAAAAATGGACTCTCTTGACGAATAAATAGACTCCACTAATAGATGAATGAATGCCCCTGACGAATGAACGAACTTGACTAAACTTGGACTCAGATGAACGGGGACTTGAATGGAAGACAAGATTGGCTATTCAGGGAGAAAATTCACCGAAACTAATGGAAAATTTGCCCAAGTATGTGACAAATTTTCCTGTTCCTAGAGAATGGGTGAATTTGACAATTTGAAGGACAAGATGGATAGACAGACTCAGACTGACAACAAAATCACCCCTTTAGGGATTAGATTCGCCCAAAATAGTAGCAAGCTCACCTAAATAGGGTGCAAACTCACCTATTCTGTGGAGAATGGGTGATTTTGATAGGAAACGATTGAGAAACAACTCAGACAAAAGACAAAAACGCACCTGTGGACAACAGGTTCACCCTAAATAGAAGCAAATTCGCCCTTGACAAAGGAAGATTCGCCTAAATGACAGACTTGGATTAGACTGGATGAAAAACAAATAACTTTGGCAAAAGAAAAAATCACAACAAGCAACAAACAAAAGATAAGGCTGACTTGACCAAAAAGAAATGCACTAGTTTCACACAAAGAAGACACTTCAAGCAATACAATCCTAAAATTAGTGAGAAGGGTATGGCCAACACGGTCCTCTATCTAGGTTGAACAAGGTGATCTAGGGAGTCCTCGATATACACCAAGTACGTGAGGCACAACCATGAACACCAGCTCGTCACAAATGTGATTTAGGAGCCCCAACAAGGTACTAGAAATTTGGACCAACTCTTCACATCTTATCTAGGTATCACACTAGCTTTGACACTTCGCCAAATACGACGTGATTGGATTGGGGTACAACTTTGGCTCTCCCACTTTATATACCCCGTCGGTACATGTGGTTGGGATCGTCCTTTGGGGTGATGAAATACCCAAGTAGGTCCCGCTAAAAGAAGACACTAGACATTTTTGGCTGGTCCCCAGGCTTGCATGAAGCACAAGGGGAGAGCTTATACGTACTAGTACCTCCTAGGTAACACAAACAGACTAAAGTGGACTATGATTTCTCATCACCCAGGATCACCAAATGGCGCAAGGGGATTGGATGCGTCAACAACCCACTTAACAAACATGACAAACAAGTAAATTTGACCCTTTAATTAGTCCTATGTGTGCCTAACTAGTATGGAAAATAACAAGCAAACTAAACTAACTATGCTGGGACCGATCATTCTACAAGAAAATTTTAGTAGTTGGAACCTTCGACCTTGGATGAACGAAAGAAACTGCACAAACGTTAGCAAAATGAAGCACACTCACAAACATACAAGTTAGGGGGGTCAGTACTTGAAAACGACAACAAACGAACACTGAAACTTAAAATTTAAGTCTTTGTTCTACCTCATAATTGCCTCTATTTGAGGAAAACTTTCCTGTTCTAGAGAGCATATTCGCCCATATTAGCAGCAGAATCGCATGTTTAGGGTGCAGAATCACCTATTTAGGGTGCATAATCACTTGTTTAAGTAACAGGGAGCAAATTTGCCCCTTTTTGATAGATGGGTGAATCTACAAGATGCAGATTCGCCTCTGTTTAAGGGAATATTGCCTGTTTTGATATCAAAATCGCCCATGTTACTGCAGAATCGCCTTTTTCAGTAGCAGTCACCTCTGTGTGTAACCTAAACCTACAAAATGTGAAACAATAGAGCACATAAAAAGAGTAGACCCATTTGTGGGTCCCATCAGGTGTGCCAAAAATGTGTGAAGCATGTTTTTCTAACTCTAAATGATGCAAAACAAACAAAATGCAAATGAAAGAACAACACCAAGCAAACACCTCAAGATTAGCCTAGTTAAACTTGGACAAAACAAAGATGAAAACAATTATTTTACCTTGCCCAAGTTGATCAAATGGTTGGCCTTGTTGATTCGTTTGATTTGTGTGCTCCTAGATCAATTTTGACAACATAATGACTTGTAGCTTGATTTGGATGCAAAGATGGTGGGTTTTGGTTATGGATGAGGGGACCTTGGGAAGACAAAAATGAATTAAAAATTCCTTGGAGGATGAGAGAGGAATTAAAAATTCCTAGGGAGATTGGAGAGGATTTAAAAATTCCTCAAAAAGACCTTGGGAAGACAAAAAGGAATTAAAAATTCCTTGGGGGATGGGGTGAGTTGACTAAAGGGGTTGATTGGACTAGCTAATGATTAGAAGACAGTTAAGTGTCTAATGAAGATTAGGGGCCAACTTGCAAAAGTTGGAGGATGTGACACATCCTAATCATGGATTAGACATGTGCACACCCCTAACGATGGGATTAGGAGGTGGATTAAGATTTAAAAAAATGGAGGATGTGACATGTGAGGAATTAAATAAATGTATTATTAATTTAATTCTTTGAGGAAAAGGGGAATAAAGGGTAAGGTATTTAATTATTTAACTAAATACCTTAGGGATTCATAGGACTTTAGGGGTATTAATTAAATAATAGTAATATCACTTAATTAATGTAGATAAGAGGATATTTGGATGAAAAAATATAAATTTGACCAAATGTAAGTGGTCAAATTTAGATGTTTATAGTTCCTACATGGTGAAGCCTATAATTAAAGGGGAGATGTTCCTCCCAAATCATCATATCATCAATTATTCAATTCATATCATGTTTTTATGATTATTGGAGGTAACCCCTTCGAAGTGGTCTACTATATTTCATATTTTTTACAAATATTTTCAAGAAATATCATAACGAGTGGTATCAAAGCTACAATTTGGGCCAACATTTTTTCCTACAGTAACTTCCAAACCAGTGCAAATTTGGGTCTGAATTTTTTTTGGGTTTTGAGGTATTTAGTATATAAGCTCTCAAAACAAAATTTAGACTTTTAAGGTAAGTTTTCTAACATTTATTGAGTTTTTTTTATTAATTTGCTCTATAGGCTAAAATTTCTAGATTTTTTAATTTTTTTTACATTTTTATAAAGCTTATAAAAAGTAAGTAGGTTATGTTATTTGTTATTTACTATTAAAAATAAATGAATTCTTTAATTTTGTGGTCAAAGTTTAGTCAAAATTTTCATTATTTTGCTCTATAGACTATAATTTTTGGAATTTAAAAAAATTATATTTTTGGAAACCTTATTAAAAATTAGGTAGGGTTAATTCTTTGTAATTTATTGTTAGACAAAAAATAAGCTCCATAATTTAGTGGCCATGTTTTAGTCAACCCATAAATTTCAAAACTTGTCTTAGCATATGTCCTAAATTTTTATGGTTACAATTCACACTAGATACTATCCTCCCTTAATCAATAAAAAGGAATCTATTGTTCAAAATAAAAACAAACTTGAATCCATGTCATTGTTAGGACTAGAGGGATCTTTTATGAATGAGGAAATCGATGACCATCTTTATTGTCCACCACTAAAAATTGAGCAAATAATTTCATTGAATTGTGAAAAAGTGGTACATTTCATTAAGAATAAATTATTTTACCCATTTACAACATTCTTAAATTAGGGATTATGTAGGTTTTAAAAAGTAATACTATTAGAATTAAGGGGTTCAAAAATCCACCAAGGTGGGTACAACCCTAATAGACAAAATCAAGGAATAGGTCAACCTTTTCAAGGTAAGTCTCATGGAATAATATTTTAAACTCTATAATATGTCAGGTGATGTAATGGTTGACATAGCCTCAGTACATTTATAATATGAACCTTATCAATGGTACCAATGGATGGTGGGTGTCAAATAAGGGAAATTACTTAGAGAGAATTTACCAATGACTTAGTAGCCCAATATGAGCAACCATGGAAGGGAGCTATTTTACCCAACTTACAAATTTAAAACAAATAGGGTCTGTAGTAGAATACATTGCTGAACACATGACATTGGCAATTCAAACTCAAGATGTAACACCTTATCAAAGACTACAACTCTACATCAATGGACTTAATGAACAAATTAAACATGATGTTCATTTATTGGAACCTTGTATAGTTAGAAAAGAAATGCAACAAGCATTACACATTGAGCAAAGAAACCTAACTGCAAAAAGATCAACACAAGGCCAAATAGTAGGATGAAAAGATAAAAATGTCACTAGCCTACTAACAAAAATGGGGCTAATTTTTTTAGCCCATAACAAATAAATAAGCTCTCTCGTCAACAAGAGGAAGAGAAAAGAGAAAAAGGTCTATGTTGGCATTGTGATAGCGAATGGTCTAGGGGCCATAAATGTGGTAATAATGAGAAGAGACTAATGATTATTGAGAATGAGATTGAAGAAGAGGAAGAAGTATCTATAGCAGAACCAAATATGGAACTGAAGAGTAAAAATTTAGAGGAAGAAGATAGTGCTACTATCTCATTACATGCATTGAATTGAATAAGAACACCACAAACACTTAAAGTTTTTGGTTATATAAAAAAGAGAAAGGTAACAATGTTGATTGATATAGGTAGTACACAACTTTATTGATAGAAGATTAGCTCATGAGCTTAATTGTTTTGTATATCCAGTCTCTAAATTCCAAGTCATGATAGTTGATGGAAAACAACTCTCTTGTGGCAATAAGTGCCATCATATAAAACTTTCAATGGGAAATTACCATCTAGATTCTAAAATGTTTGTTATTCCAATAGGAGGAGTAGATGTAGTTTTAGAAGTACAATGACTTAAATAGTTGGGAACAATGCCCTTCACTTTTCAAGAATTATTTAACTTTCAACTCTAATAGAAAAAAAAAACTTACAGGAGTAACATCACCACCAAATCAAATTATTAGCTCCCATAGGATGGAAAAATTAATTAAGAAAGGTTCATATGGTCTAGTGGCACAACTAAATTTTATAGAAGCACAAGATGTGAAAATTCAACATCCACAAGAACTTCAAGAGATCATTTAAAAACACCAACAAATTTTTGTAGAACCTAAGGGTCTACCTCCAATTAGAGACCATGATCATGCCACTCAATTAATATCTAGAAGCATTCCTCCTAACATTAGACCTCATCATTATCCTTATGAACAAAAGACAAAAATTGAGAAAATAGTCAAGGAAATGTTGGATTAAGGAATTATTCATCCTACTAAAAGTCCCTATTCATCTCCAGTGGTTATGGTTAAAAGGAAGGATGTGTCATGAAGAATGTGTCTTGATTATAGGGAACTCAATAAGCTCACTCTTAAAGATAAGTTTCCTATTCCTACTATTGATGAATTATTAGATGAACTAAATGGTGCAATTTCATTTACTAAGTTAGATTTACATTCTAGTTTTCATCACATTTGCATAAAGGAAGAGGATATGCATAAAACTTAATTTAGAATACATGAGGGACATTATGCATTCTTAGTAATGCCATTTGGTCTAACTAATTCCCCATCAACTTTTCAAAGCCTCATGAACTCAATACTTCACCCATTTCTTCACAAATTTGTGGTGGATTTATTTGATGATATCCTTATCTATAGTAAATCATTGGAAGAACATTTGCAACATGTAGAGAAGATATAACAAGTATTGAAAGATAATCAAATATATGCCAAGAAATCCAAATGTGTCTTTGGTGTATAATAAATGGAATACTTGGGACATGTGGTGTCACATGAAGGTTTTAAGCTAGACCCCAAGAAAATTGTTGCAATAAAAGAATGACTGAAACTTAATATCAAAGGGTTGAGAGGATTTTTGGGTCTAACAAGATACTATAAAAAATTTATTCATAATTATGCTTGTATTGCAACACCCTTAACAATGTTATTAAAGAAGGATTCCTTTCAATGGTCAGAGCTAGCCACTCAGGCCTTCCAACAACTAAAAGAAGCTCTCACTTCAACTTTAATACTAGCTACCATTGACTTCTCTAAAATATTTGTGGTCGAATGTGATGCTTCTAGAAATGGAATCAGGGTAGTACTAATGCAAGAAGGGTGTCCATTAGCATTTGAGAGTTGAAAAATCAAAGGAAAAAACTTGCTGAGGCCCACATATGAGAAGGAAATGTTAGCCACCATTCATCCAATCAAAAAATGGTGTCAATAATTAATGGTAAGGAATTTCAAAGTCAAGACTAATCATGAGAGTCTAAGATATTTTTTAGAACAATGACTATCCTCATTAGAAAAACAAAAATGGGTTACCAAGATGCTAGGATATGAATTTGAAATCATTTATAAGAAGGGTAAAGAAAATATTGTAGCTGATGCCCTTTCTTGACAAGAAGTAGAGGAAGCAAATATTCGTGTCATTTCCTTAATAAAACCAAAATGGTTAGAAGTTGCATAAAAAGAGTGGAAAAATGATCCTCAAATACAAAATCTCTTTCTAAAACTTCAACATGACCCATCTTCTTTTGATAAGTATGTTTGGAAAGAAGATTCGTTATGGTACAAAGATAGATTATTTTTATGTAAAAAATCCAATTTAAAAGGAAACATATTATCTCAAATGCATGGCTCACCAATGGGAGATTCAGGGTTTTCAAAGACCTATCATTGTATAAAGAAATATTTCTTTTGGGAAGGTCTAAAAGGGGATGCCGAGAAATTTGTGGTTGAATGTTTAATTTGTTGACATGTTGTAGAAGAACTTGCACATTTGTTTGAGCACCTATATATCTTCATAAGCATGAGTAAATCCAAATTAATCCAAGTTGAATGCTACTTTTCTTATTTCATTTATTGTTCTAATTACTATCTCACACCAATTACAAGATTGAT
Organism: Sequoia sempervirens; assembly: GCA_007258455.2. Taxonomy (NCBI): domain Eukaryota; kingdom Viridiplantae; phylum Streptophyta; class Pinopsida; order Cupressales; family Cupressaceae; genus Sequoia; species Sequoia sempervirens. The sequence continues at coordinate 440,339,218 of VDFB02086081.1, read as the reverse complement.
TAATCTAAATTGATTTGAGTTAGTTCATTATATGCATTTTATTTGATTAACCTAAATTAAACTTAAGGAAATTTTATTTTCCTGTAAAAATTACTAAGTTGATATTAAATTGTATCATGCATTGTCTTGATTGAACTCAGTGATATTACTATTAACTATTGACTATTGATCTAGAAATAAAAATGAGGTTACTCGTGTGTTAACTTGAATGGTAGTTATCCTAGCTCCCACACCACCCTTGGTGATGGTTCCAAGAATTCTGTAAAAATTACTAAGTTGATATTAAATTGTATCATGCATTGTCTTGATTGAACTCAGTGATATTACTATTAACTATTGACTATTGATCTAGAAATAAAAATGAGGTTACTCGTGTGTTAACTTGAATGGTAGTTATCCTAGCTCCCACACCACCCTTGGTGATGGTTCCAAGAATTCTTTTGTGTAGGACTCTCCCTATGATGACATTGCACCTAGGAATACTAGAGTTGGTGGTGATTTGGAGACTTGTGATGACATCCTTGTCCACATCATGAGGGGCTATGGTGAGGGTTCTTGTCTAATTATTTTTGGGATTGGTGTGATTTCGTACACCACCATGGTTGAGATGGGGATTCTCTCTACTTTCCCTCCTCTGCTTGCTAAATATTGACCCATGTCTTTTGCTCAAACCCCATATTGTGGTTTGTGGACAAAAAGTGCTAGATAATGAAATTTATATTCTCATCAAGGCTTGATTGGAATGTTTAATAAGTTTTGGCCTTCTATTTTGAGTCTACATTGATGGGTAACTATGTCACGTAAGTCTCTTTCTAAGGGCTCTATCAAGGTATTTCCATTTTCTAGGGTTTTTATGTAATATTTCAATATTCGAAAGACATGGAGGCGATGCTAGAGGAAGGCTTTGAATGTGGGGTGATAATTCACTCTATCTCAAACCATAATTTCCCTCTTTAATCTCACATATAACTATTATATACTATGCCTATTCAAGTTAGATTGCCTAATATCCCCCTCCAATTATGGGAAGACTCATGATTTGAGGGCATCAGTAATGCTATTGGCTAATTTTTGAATGTGGATTCTATTTAAACTAGCAACATTAGCCACTCTATCTTTTCCCATTTTCTAGTGGACATTGACACCTCCAAGGATTTTCTTGGGGATATTGTTTCGTAGAAGATAGTTTGGAGACCCATCGCATGAATGTGGGATCAACATTGTGGCATCGAAACACCCTCTTTGAAGATTCAACTATTATTTATAAGGATGTTGAGCCTTATAGTTCTATAGAGGTAGATCCTAGAGTGGAGTGTCTCCTCTGGTTGTGGCCCCAATTAGGGTTGTGAATGTTTTGATGAGAAATAAATAGGTTCAATACCAATTATTGGGAAATTCAATCTCTATCCAAAACTGACTTCAATGGATGAGATACAAGGCTTATATTACAACAACATGAAAATTTGAAACTTCTATGCAAATATAAAAATTAAGTTGCCTTAATATGGAAATACCATGATTAGATTCATCTTCTTAATGATGCTAAAATTAGCTAACATAACATGCTTAATTACACTGCATTATGTGAACTTATAACAACAATATATAAATAATAAAATCACCATAAGATAGCAACAATGAGGCACAAATCATCAACACAAGAGCATCACATAACACAAGATATACATGGAGAAACCCTTATGGTAAAAACTCCACCAAGAAGAGAGGCCAAGTATGCATTATCTTCAAATAAATGAGATTACAATACAATCACTTGCATTCTCGTCTTTACCTCCACCATGGAAACACCTATGTTCCTATGAACAACCTCCTTATGCCTCAACCTATCCTTGTACCTACAATGGAACTCTACATCCAACTATGGCTCATATTTTCTACATCCAAGAGTGAATTTATAGATCTGTGAAGACATCTTAAGCCCCAAACAAGGCTCCCAAAGATGACCCTTCAATCCAAACGTTCCCAACCCTTGGAATACCTCCTCAAAATGTGAAAGGACACCAATTTTGGCTCCAATACTTTCCCTCCAACTTGGGCACCAAAACTTGAGAGATAAACATTACATTAAATGCAATAAATGATGGAATACCAAGAGACACCCGTTGCCTCATTCCAAGCTCCCACTTGGAGAATCCCAACAGTCACTCATTTATCCTTTCCTTATCTTTTATTATCCCATTTTAGGCATCCACAAGTGGGGAAAGCAATATTAAATATTTATTTCCACGAGTCACCTTTACCACTACTGGTGGACCCATCACCCCTTGTGAATATATTATACAAACAATGGTGAGAATTAATATTACAAAATATTTTCTGAATACACTCTAAGTGCCTAGAGGCACTTTCCAAGGATGTTGGAACCATGACATAGGATTTACAAGGTGGATGGTACCTAATCCGAACATGTTTTATCCCCACTTTGGGATCCTTCCTATGATCGTGTTCAATCAACTTTCTTGTTAGATCCATTTTCCCTCTCAATTGATAGTGAGGGGAGGCATGATCATTCTTTTCCTACAATTTAGTGCACCTCCAGACATCTTTTATCAAACTTTATTTCTCATTAAGAGAGGTGACTCAGGTGGTGGAGTCAATAGAGTAGCTCCTACTTCTTTCTCCCTAGTTTGATGAATTTGACAATGGTGTGTCTTGGATGATTATCCATAAAAGGAAGAGAGATCTTCATAAAATAGTTTTAGATTCTCATACCTGAGCTAAGGGTGTGCATATTGCTAGGATGAGATTAGGTGTTGTGTAGGATGTGGACCTCTGATTGTTGTATTGCTAGGGTAGTTTCCTACAACTATTTGCTCTTGTGTTGTGTGTGTTGTTTCATCTTATTTAGCTGAATTGTTGTAGCATTTTGATATTTTTTTCTATGGTAAAGGGCTTAGTACCTTGGTTTACCTTTTTAATATATCAAAAACTACTGAATATTGGAAGGCTTTGGTAGAGCCTAATGCATTAAATTAGTTTTTATTTATTCTCTATTACATCCCCAATCTTTGTTTTATATGGGATTAGATTTACGTTATTTATATTATTCCATATTTATTATGTAGATTGGCCATCCCACCCTTTAGGAAAAACATATGTTCTTATGATGACTATTTCCACACTAGATAACTATTGATATAATTATAAACATTGGAGTTAATTCTAACCATGACCCCCAAAAAGGCTCAAAACTTTCTTCCCAAAATTTTTCACAAGGAAATGAACTTCACCTTGAAGAATCTTTATAAGATATTTCAAAATTGCCTTGTCTCCTCTTGAAAGGTGGCAATTTGAAGCACACTCCAAATAATTTGTATTAGTAGGGTGTTATTATAATTAAAAGCTATTTGGGTTTGATGATGCATACAACAAGTTTGAGATAATGACAAGCAAAATAAATTAAAAACAATGAGGGCACACAAATTTTGGATATAAAATAAAGGTAAAAAAATTAGAACACACATATATGAAATTTAAAAAAAATTCCTAACCCTAAGTGATAGGTGTAGAGGTGTTGGGTTTACTAAAATGAAGATAAATAAAACACAACCCCTTCTCATATCTAGAATGTTAATAATAAAATGAGTAAATCAATTAGGTAAAATTAAAATTTTAGAGAATAAGTGTTAAGTCACTAATATGACATAGAAGTGTAGAAACTTAATTGAAAGAGAGAAGGGATAAGAAGGTGTGTAGCTATCTCATTGTTTCATAGTGATTGATGTGCTTTGTTTGACACTATTTGTGTATTGAATTCAAAGATTGAAATGTTGTAGAAAAGAATGTGATCCTAGAAAAAATTGAAGCTATAATCTTGATTGATTATGACAATCTTGACCTTCAATCATGATTGCATCTTTTTGCACATGAAAAGCAAATACCTTGATTCACTTTACTAGATATTTGAACGGGGAATACAATATTAAGAAACACCTTTAGAAGCTTGTGTGAAGGTTGAAGTGTCAAGACTTCCTTGTGCCCCCTTTGTTGTTGTTTAGATGATTGAAGACATGTTGCATTTTGTCTAGAATGAAGATCAATTTGATATTTGTTTTTAAATGCTAATGCAATCCTATAATCAACAAATACCTATGTTTCCTTTCTCTTTGATTGAATATTCTTTTGATATGTTCTTATGATATATTAATACTAGTGACCGAAGGCATGTTTTTAAAGATGACAACTTAGACCCCAATCTAGACATTTGGTGTGCAAGCTGTTGGCCAACAATTATATTTTTGAATTTGGTTAGTTTAGATTGGATGAGAAATGGATTTAAATTCAAGTAGGTGCAATCATGTCAATGATATTGTCCAAGGATGTAAACACATCAATGGTCATGCCCAAAACATGCAAATAAATGGAAAGTGAAATATACATATGAATGGAGACCAAAATGAGTAGATAGATAAATGATTTTTAGGTCGTATTAATTTTTATGCCTTATTGATTCAAACTGAGCTCTAAATCAATATATGACAAGACATGATTAAAGTGAATGCAAATCAAACAATAGAACTAAATAAAGTGAGGAGGAATATGTTTTAAAATTTGTATGAATACTATTAAAAAAAGATAAATTGAATTTTAGAATGATATATATACAATAAGATCAAAATAAAAGCACAAGAAACACACTTTTCTCTTCTACTCCTGTTTTACAAGGAATATTCCTTCCATGAAACTCCTTTCTCACTTGTAACATTGTCTACGTAGCTTCAGTCAGACCTCGTGACCCTGAAAATCTTGTTTCCAAAATTTGAATTGGTTAACATAGTTAGTGGCAGCGGCCCTTTTGGGTAGCATGCATCTTCTGGTTCTTGGCTTTGTATTCATGCATGCTCCTGATAGTCACATGAGCTTCTACATTGTTGTCATATGTTTGAATACTCAAAATAAGAGTGGCAAGGATTTGAAAGATCAAACCCCCCACGCTGCATCCCTGAACGACGTTGCACTTGGAAACATACCTTCGAAACTGTGGGCATTACATATTTGCCCTCTGCAACTGCACTCATCTCTTTCCAAACGTCTCCTTCGCCTCTCTACATTTTCAGAGGAAGAAAAGCTCCCCATGGCATGAAGCCCTGAATCTTTTCCTGCAGCTGGCAAAATCGCTTTCTCCACAGATGGCACTGAAGTTGGAGGCGTTGCAGAGAGGGCAATGTGCAAACTGGGTGGCTTCCACTCACCTTTTACTTCCCCTTCAACTGCCAGAGGGAACCACTTCTCCAGCGATAAACAGGAGGACTCCAACAAGTCTTTCCATGCTATTTTGACGCTTGCAAGGAGCTTGGAGCCTCCTCTCATATTTCCCCACAGGCTTTGGCTTCTCCACCTTACTTCAAACCCAAGAAACTGTGACTGCAGCTCTGAAACAAGGCTCCCATTTCCTTTGCACTCCAGAGAGAAAGCCTCGCCCCATTCTGGATTTGAGGCTGCTGGCACTTGCTTGCTATTCATAGTTATTATACCGCTTGCGGTTTGTATGTAATATCTAACAAACAGGCTGCCTTTCTCCTTTCTGAGGTGCCTTGCCCTCACAATTTCCAGCCTCACCTGCATGCTTTCTTGTGCACTAGCAGGTTGTTGGGTTGTATGCAATTGCATGGCCCCTGCTCTCATGTATCGTCTGCCAAAAGTATTCTCCCATTGCTTTGTGGTTTCAGGGAATCTCGCTCCAGTCGTTGTGGTGCTGGTGATATTATAGTGCTGCAGCACTTCTCCTAGCAGCTCAACTGTGTCGTCGGCATAAATCTGGGGGTTCAGCTGGTGAGAACGCCACATGAGTTCTATGTCATTGGTGGGCACATGAAAAGATTTTGATTTCTTAATGAGATAGAGAAATGCTCTGTAGCGTTCTTCTGCTACTCTTAGAAAGCGCTCGTCTGACATGTAGGGTGAGGAAACCTGCCATTAGAAGAACAGAAGACATCAATACATGATGGAAAAAGCCTTGCAAAATGTTTAAGGAAGATGGCTGAAGAACAAGTAGACACTGTAAGTTTTAGTCATGGTACCAGAGTTAATCACATGTATTATACATGGAAAAGAAAGAAAAGCAGGGATCATGCTACGTAGTACATACCAAACATACTTTTATAGTAGACCAGGAAATAAGGACAAAAAGGCTTATAATAAAGTTCACACAAATGTTTTTGGTAGCTTTGGCTGAAAGAAAGACACAAGGGTGAGGGCTGGGGGTGAAAAAATCATGTTCGGTCTCCAGGGTTTTTGGCATAGTGTGAGCTTAGATATGGGATAGTTGGGAAAATTAAAAAAGAAATTTATTGAGAAATTTTAACAGATCATCCCATGTTTATAGGGCTATTTGAAAGCAGAAACGTTAGAATTGGCAAAACTGTTGAGAATTTTATCTAGGTATAAGGTCATTACCTGCTGGAAAAAGGATTGTTGCTTGGCAATAGCTTCTGTCAAGTAGTGCTGGTGTATGCTGCTTCTGTTATCCTTTGTGCAGGAGAAAACATCCAAGTCCAATGAAAATGGCTCATTGGGAAAGGCTTTTTCCCACAGCTTTGCTGCTGCATTCATGGCAGAATCTTTCTCACAAGACGACCTAGTTGTAGCAGGAACAATCCTTCCGTACAACTCGTGGCAATAACTTGCATATTGCAGTGGATTGAGCCTGTGGCAGTGCCACACCCACTCACAGTCAAGAGGAGGAAGCAGGTCTTCCTTTGTCTCAGCGTTTGCAAGCAATGGGAGCCAGCAGTGTTCATACCTGTAAGCACATTGATGGGCTTTCTCACTGTTAGACAATCTAATCTCGATCTTCGAACTAATAATTTATAACAGAAGAATGAGCAAGAATCTAGGTAATAGTACTCTTGATTTCTTATTACCTGTAAATAGCTCTTTGGACAGCAGGACCCTGGTAGAGGCATGGGTATTGACCCACCAAAGCAAGAAACTCAAGCTGATATTTTGCTGCAGCCACCAGGTCGCAGCTGATGCCAATTGCCTGCGCTTTCTCCCACTCTGCTTCCTGATAAACATCCATTCTTACACAAAAATTGTTCAAAAACTATGCACTGGGTTGTTTGAATAACGGGAACAAGGATGCATAAAGCAGTAACGTCAGAGAACCTATATATAGCATATAGCATAGAGCTTTGATTACGACTAAAGAGAATCTAATCTTGGCGGATCTTTGATTTGCAAGTTGATTATTGATAATGACATGAAATCTAATCTTAAAAATCTTCAGGCCCATATAATCTTTTCATCCTTTAGTTCATTGATAATGACATGAAATCTGATCTTTAAAAATCTTCAGGCCCATATAATTTTTTTCATCATTTAGTTTATCTGCGGCATTTCCCTTGCCAAATCGCCAGTTTTGAATGTGCAAGTGGGTAATCCAGAGCAGCTAGCTCCTTCTATAGAGCATCCTCCATCTGGCATTATGGATAGGGTACTAAGCTCTCCAAGGAAAATGGCTAGAGACGTAAAAGCACAGCTAAGCATTAGAGCTCACAAAGCAGGAATATTGAGCACTGAGCAGTGAAATGACAGACATGCAAAAGATTGGGAGAAGCTTTAAAGTTTCCTACTAGTATTGTTAATGGCGTGGAGTAAAGTTATCCCTTGCACAGCATGCGTTGATTGTGTTCAACTAGAAATCTATGGTTGATGGGGTACACCTCGGAAAAGATCAAGCTGAGACTAGTTTTGCCGGCTTAGTCGTTGCACATATTCCTTAGCCCATAGTTACAGGGTGATGCCATAATTTTATACCTATATTATAATACTTATTTTAAGCAGTCATATCAAAAGCTGTTGAGGAAATCGTTTCTTGATGGACTAAACACACCATGACAGAGAAGATCATGTTTCAAATCTTGCTTTGCCAGAATGCCCCTTTAAATTTTCTGGTAAAAATTCCTATCAAGATATTTTCTGGTAAACAATTCATCAAAAGTTAATTTTCTGGTACAAATTCTTTATGCCCCTTCTGGAAGGTTAAAGTTTGATTAACAGATTTGGCCTCTAGACCAGTGGCTGAAGTTATTCCAATGGTGATTGTTGATCATTTTCACCCCACGTGTTAAAACAAATAGGCATTTGCCAGGTTAAAGATACAAGTGATAAATGTGTATTTTTAAACTAAATTTTCATTATTAGTTTTAAATGCATTATACTAAGGGGTAAAAAATTATTTGGTATAAAGTGGGGAATATCAATCTCAATTAATTGGTCCAACTTTTGAAGAAGAATAACAGAAGAAACAAAATCTAAAGAAGATCTAGAGAAGACTTATATAGTTTTTTGTCAACAGGTTCTTATATAGTTTTATTGATATCGTTTGCATCTATTATTCCATTATTTGCCTCCATTTGCTCAATTTACCATAGGGTGTATAGCTCAATAGGTAATTTGCTACCTCACAAAAGCTTTTATTTTCATTTACCTATCATAAATTATCATTTATTTTAAGCAAGCTCTTATCATGCAAAAATAATAGCTTTTGTGGACAATGCAATATGAGCTTTGTAAATGAGATTAGTTAAATGACAAGTGTTAATCATATGATAAGAGACAAATAATATTAAATGACCTACAACACAAGAAGTAAATGACATAAGATAAGACAAGATCTAATGAAAACTATGACTTGTAGAAAGATTCCTAGGACCTAAGTAAACTTAACATGTAAATAGAACCTATTAGGTGAACTAGTTATGTAAAATACCTTATTTACACCAACAATTTATATCTATCCCATTTTATGATTGCTAGCCTATACTTCACAATTATAAAGCACCACTATAATTAGTAATATCTCAAATAAATCTTGAATATTTTTTCAATTTCATAACTTAGCCTCTCTACTTCTATTTTATAATGCAAAAAGTGCTCTCTAGCCTCTCAAAATTCTCTTGGTTTTGCAAGTTTCCCAAATAAGCTTGTTGTTAAAGTCTATCCCAATATATTTGTAGTATGTTACTTTTCTAGGAGAACCCCTTAAAATAAAAGTCAAACTATTTTTTTCTTTCAACCAGAGAAGATCAAGATCTTTGCTTTGATGTTATTTACTTGCATGCTCACCTCCTTGCAATTTTTTTCTAAGGCCTTTAAGAGAGTTTTTAGCCCTTGATCAAACCTATTAGAGTAATCATGCATTAGCTAATAATTAATTAATCTTTAATTAATTATGAGTCTAATTTATTCTCATGCACTTAAGTTAAACTTATGAGTTCTTTATTCAGTTAACTATGTGTTTTTCTATGTTAATTGAAGTAAGCTATTATTAGATCATTCTGTCTCATCGCATGTGATGTTGACACTTGTCATGATCTAATCTCTTTACCATTTAGAGTTGCTCCTATATAGCACTCAACCCTCATTGGATTATATCTCTTTTACTCTCTTGAACTCTTAAACTTTGAAGACTTGTTTTCCTTGAAGATTCTTGAGGTTCATTTTATAGCTTTTTCTTGTTGAGGAATATAAAAAATTCTTTGTTTATAGATCTCTTGCATGGAAAGTGTCTTTGTTCCTTGTTTGATCTTGTGGTGAACAAAAATTCAAGAACCCCTTCTCTATTTATGAGGTTTTTTCTTCAACAAGGGTTACAGGCTTCAGATCTAGAATCCCCTTTACTTTTTTGTAAATTTTGGAGGTGAATGATTTTTAGGTGCATTTTGGCACAAAAGGACCTCACTGTTGGATTTAGAACTGTCGAGAAAGTTAAATTTTCCTTTTGTTTAGCTTGATTTGGACTTCTGAGGTTAGATTTGTGAGGATTTGAAATAATTTTATTTTCATATGTAGAGGGTAGCTATGATTTCAGAGCATTTTGACATGAAAAGGACCTCACGACTGCATTCAGGAGGTCGATTCCACGAATTTTGACTACAAAGTTGCCCTATTTTAGTGTCAAGAGCTTTTGAGGCAATTTTTTTGTATAGGAGTCGTATGGCCTTGTGCACACATTTCAAAAAAAAGAAAAAATAAATAATTTAGCGTGATTATTTAAAATTTCTTTATTTTTAGAAATTTCAAAAAAATTATATAAAAATTAAAAAGGTTGAAATTTTAGAGGGGGCAGCGTATTAAATTATGCAGCAAGTTTTTTTTTTATTGACGACTTGCTGGCCCCTTATATTGCAGCAGTGGTTTTACCAGCTAGCCATCCAATGACTTTTAAACCATCGGCGACGGTCAATTTTCTAAAACGCCACGGCGGCCTTTCCCACAGGCAATGCCTTTATTATTGCCTCTTAGGTGGCTTCATTGAAATCTTCGCCTACACTTCGATCAAACAAACTTCCTCGGCAACATACATTTCAAACTAGCAGTGACTATTGCAATGGCTAGTTCTTAATTTTTCGGGCAACATTTTTAAAATTATGGTGGCCACCAAGGAATATTTTGGGAATATTCTATTGATGTCAGCATGACATCATGTTGACGTCAATGGTACAAACGGTACCTTGGCCCCCTTTGAACCCTCTTTGTGCCCTAAAGGAGTAATTTTTTTTCTTTTGGCCATAACTTGGGCGTATGGTATCATTTTTTGGCGAACGAGATATCGTCGAAAAGTTGGTTACGTCAAATTACTAGTGGTGTGGGCCTCACACCTATTTTTGATGCTGGTGCATTCTAAAGCCTATTGAAGTCAGAGGTGCTATTTTCAATGTTGAGCTCAAAACTTGTGTCTTGTTTCTTTGCTTTTTTGTGATTTCAGTGGTGTTTAGATGGTCTTTCAGAGCTCTTCATAGCCATCCATGCACTTTTTCAAATTTCTCTCTAGGTACATTTTATTCAATTTTTTATGTTTTCACAATTTGGTGAATTACTTGGACGTCTTAGCTCTTGAAAAGTTTTTGTTTATGTGGGATGACTCATTTTTGGCTGTTCTTTATGTATTTCTAGTATTTTGTCCTATTTGGGCATTGCAAACATCTTTTTCATGCACATTCTCTTTTGTAGATGCATTGAGATAAAGTGCCATTCTGGTGTAACTTTTGGGGGATTTTGCACATCTTGTTATGCTTTTTGTATTCACACTATGATATAAAGTGCCATATGAGACTGGTTTTTCCGGCTTAGTTGTTGCACATATTCGTTAGCCCATAGTTACAGGGCAATGCCATAATTTTAAATCTATATTATAGTACTTATTTTAAGCAGTCATATCAATGGTGGACCTGAGTTGTTGAGGAAATCGTTTCTTGATGGACTAAACACACCATCTGACAGAGGCTTTTGTTGCTAGAGATGGGCATGTTTCAAATCTTGCTTTGCCATGGATTTTTCATCATAAACAATTCATCAAATTCTTTATGCCCCTTTCAAGATAAATTTTCTGGTAATCATATCTTTCATATTATAAACAATTCATCAAATTCTTTATGCCCCTTTTTAGATAAATTTTCTAGTAATCGTATCTTTCGTTATAAACAATTCATCAAATTCTTTATGCCTCTTTTAAGATAAATTTTCTAGTAATCATATTAAAATTCGTGCTCATAACATTCTCCATTAATAGTTTCACCCAATTAAAAATTCCCAAGCACCTAATAGTATCTTATAAATATTTGGCCTCCAGACCAGTAGCTGACGTTATTTGTGGAGTTGGTACATTGGTGATTGCCTGAGTTTAATATATTGTGTTCTGGTGGGAGGTTAGAATTTGGTGGATTGAGATATTTTCACCCCACGTGTTAAAACAAATAGGCAAAAGAAAAATGGGATGGAATATTTACCAGGTTAAAGATACTTTATTTCATAGTTGATTTAGTTATTTATTATTATTTTAAAATAAAGTGTATTTTTAAATTAATTGAACACGTCTCTTTTTCTTTTTCTTTTGGTCTTTTCTATTTTTGATGATGTGACTTAGTTTTAGTTTTCAAGTGCATTATGAGTATTTTTTTTCATTAAATAAAATATGTTCTTACATAAGTCTTTTGGTGGTGTTCATACGCAAAACAAATTCATCAAGATAATATTTTCTCTTTTTTATATAGTTTTACAAAATTTATTCATAACAAGTTTTTATATATTTTTTATTATTTGAATATGCATTCAAGTTGATATTCCTATTGATATATATTTGTTGTTTGCTTTATGTAGGGATTCTTTCTCTCATTAAAGATTTTTTGGTGTCAACCTTGGGCCATCTATTTGCCTCCATTTGCTCAATTTGTTTTGATATTCAAGAGATGAACAATAGTAGTTACCTCAATAGATAATGTACTTGTTTTTGCTAAAAGAACCTCACAAGAAATTAAAGCTTTTATTTTTAATTTACCTATAATCAAAAGCTTTTGTATCATTTATGTTAGTCACTTAAGGACTCAAGCTCCTAGGATCACCTACAAAACCAAAAATAACCTTCTACAAGAGAGAAAAGTAAGAGCATACATTTGCTATAATGGATGCAAATAATATTAGACCAAATGTGATCAATATACAATACAATACAAAGGAATGGAATGATTACAAATTAGAACCCCTTTGTTATATAGCCAAAATGAGATATAGAATTAGACATGATCATGACAAGTGTCTTAATCCTATGACAAGAGACAAATAATATTAAATGACCTAGGACACAAAAAGTAAATGGCATAAGATAAGGCAAGATCTAATGCAAACTAAGACTCAAGTAGAAAGATTCCTAGGACCTAAGTAAACTTAACATAGAGTAAATAAAACCTATTAGATGAACTAGTTATGTAAAATACCTTATTTACACCAACAATTTATATCTATCCCATTTTATTTTTGATGTGTCGCTAGCCTATACTTCACACTTATAAAGCACCACTATAATTAGTAATATCTCAAACAAATGTTGAATATTTTTCAATCTCATAACTTAGCCTCTTTACTTCTATTTTGTAATGCAAAAAGTGTTCTCTAGCCTCCCAAAATTCTCTTGTTTTTGCAAGTTTCCCAACTAAGCTTGTTGTTAAAGTCTATCCCAATATATTTGTATTATGTTACTTTTCTAGGAGAACCCTTTAAAATAAAAGTCAAGGGTAAAAGCACAAAGTTGTGTCACACTTTATAAAGGAAACAACCAACACTGATCCAACTTTTAAACTCGAATCACCAAAAAGTAGCATATAAGTTTTGAATTTTGAAATGATGTAAACTAGTAAAATGTGTATTTTTAAAAATATTTTATGTTTGTATTTAAAAAAAAAAAAATAGAAAATTATTTTAAACTAGTTTTAAAAAAAATAACACTATAATTTAGTTGTTGATAATGCTAAAAAAATGAAGTTACATGAGATGTCAAACTTTTTATAGTAAATTTTATTTTTTAAATAAATATTAAAATGTGTGTGTATCAAAAATGGAAAAAATATACCATCTTGATATAGATTATTTTATCTAGTGCATCATATTTTTTTCAATTTTTTTTAATAAGTTTTAGTATTTCTCCTTGGCATGGTAATCAACCTAATATTTTGTGTCGATAACCTACATTTATTAAAAATAAAAAATAAAATATAAATAATAATTAAACTATTAAAACAAATATATTTTTGAAAACTACAACAGGGTATTTTTATATTTTTAAAAAAATGTTATTTACATGAGTAGGATTTATTGAAACATCAAGTTTTCATATAATTTTAATTTTTTGGTAAATTGGCTTCAAAGTGGTGCTCCATATATTTTTAGCCAATGTTCAATTTTAGTTGAAAAAGTTGTGGAAGTATATAACCTGGCTAGAATGAATCTTACTAGATCATATGTTTGACCAAAATTGATTTTTAGTTAGAAATACTTAAATTTAGTTGTGCTGATAAGTTGGCCGAAAGTGTGACACAACATTGTACTTTTACCCTCAAACTATTTTTTTTCTTTCAACTAGAGAAGATCAAGATCTTTGATTTGATGAGCTATTTACTTGCATGCCCAACTCCTTGCATTTTTTTTAAGGCCTTTCAGTGCTCTTTTAGCCCTTGATCAAACCTTGCAATCAAAATGAGATCATTTGCATATTAAAGATGTCTCACAACATACTCTCCCACAAGAGCATTGTTCCCTCACAAACTTAGTCATTCTTCCAAGCTATCAATATATAAGCCAAATAGGGTAGGGGATAGTGGTCTTGCTTACATAACTCCTATGTAATGCCCAAAGCTTTCTAAAAGGATTGCTTCAATTCTAATTTTTAGTTAACCCTCATAAATTCTATAAATTGTTGCCCTATATTGCTCTAGAATTCTTAGATCTTCCATTTCACTACATAATTTACTTCTAGGAACCATGTCAAAAGATTTCATGAAGCCCACAAAACAACAATAAACTTCCCCTTTTTTGTTACATTTTTCATTGACACGCTTCAAAATAATTCCATGATCTATTGATGAGTATTTTGGTTTAAAACCTTAGTTTTTTCTTGTTGGAGGGTTTTATGTCAAACCTAGAGCATAAAAATGTATTTTTAGCCATAATAAACTACTTCCACATAACCCAAAGATAGAAAAATATCCAAACAAGTATTCAAAATCCATAATGCAAAATAATAGACAAATGTGTACCATCAAGATGACATCAGATGTACCTTGGGAAAACCCTAAAAAAACACTTACACACTCAATACATTATCTCATGATTAGAGATTACAACACATGTATAGTCTCCATGTAAGGCTTTTGAAACATCAAGCTCCCTAATTACACTCCATGTGAACAAGAAAATAAAAATCATGTAACCACACATCCCAATCCATGCTTCCTCTCCTCACATATGCAACCTACAAGAGATGCTTAGTTAACCTTCACAAAGAAGCCAAATGTTACACAAGCCAATCTTAATAATTGCTCATATGCTTGATTTTATAGAAACAAGCTTGCACAAAACTACCAATTGGTATTACATAAATCATGTGCCTCTAAACAACGAGCTTACAAAATATTGTCCCCCTCATTTATTTTTTGGTACTAAGGTTTCCCAATATCAAACATTTTTCAATGTAACATCCACATTAAATATTTATCCCAATGTTACATACAACATACAAGTGACCCCAATAATGTCTAACCTATGTGACACACACATCCTTGGATTCCTAGGTACACCATAAGTAAATATTGTATTTTATATTATAATCATTATGCAATGTGAACAATACACCTTTTCCAAATATTCATCCACTTGTTGTATACACTACATAAAGGGGTTAAGATTAAACTCAATCATCAAGGGAACAATCCCTATAGCCAACATGAAGGTCATCAACACATCCAAGTGCTTCATTTGCTCCATCAAGATACCTACAATAATAACCAAGGTACCACCATCTCAAACATGAATCCTCTCATCCTCCATCATGCAAATGCACAAAATATAAGATCCAACCTAAAGAGAAATGCTACACTGTCACATAGAAGCATGAATCTTATCTTAACTCAAAATCCAAACACAAACACTAATCCAATAGTAGCAAATAGGCCCAAGTAACTATCAATAATTAATCACCATAGCTAGAATAAAAACCATGACTAGTTTCTAACACATCCCACTAACCATACCTCAAAATTGAGGCATACTCATTATAAAAGGTAGACCTTATACCATCAATATATCCAACCTAATACATGATTGTGCAAGTCCCTATATACATTATCTTACATAAAGAAATTGTGAAGACCCTTAACATCAAAATATAATGAGAACATCCAACAAAGGACATATATACAACCCTAAACTCTTATTGTATGGATAATGTAAAACATAAGATCAATTAAGGCATCCAAAATTCTAATAATAGCACTTGCATAGAAGGTGTAGTAAATATCATCAATACCAAGGAACATCCACAAATGATATGCAAACCTACAAAAAAAAAAATTACAACATAACTCTCACCACTAGTCTCCATAGCTCTCCCAAGTTTTCTATATCATAGAAGATATAGATTAGAGATCCTCCATATTGTTACCCAAAATTAAATTATAAAGTACAATAACAACATATGACCACAAACATATTGATCAAAATGGATCCACACCAACCTCAAATATAATACCGTATGAACATGAAGCTATGAGAAGAAACACAACACCATGGAGAAAACCTGCAAATCAAAACCATGTAGGATGTCCTTCTATCAACACTTATAAATGCTTAAGTTTCGAAAAATAAGATCTCCTTCATAAAAAACCAAATAGTTAAATCCTTATCAAAATCCAACCATTCAAGTCAAATATCAAACATATAATGTGAATCATTAGACAAACTAGGATGTAAGCCTCTCAAACCAAAGGAAGATCAAATGAAACATCCATACCCAAAGATAGGGAATAAACCCCAAACCATCCTCTACACTCCTTAGATAAGACGTCCAAAACTAACATCCATAGCTCAAGACTCATTTCCATGTGAAGATAAAGGAAAAATAAACCATTGCAAATAACCCTCAAATAAGCCCCTCAAAGCTAACATCCATAGCCCAAGAATCATTCTCATGATAAAAAAAACATGAAACAAAATGCATGTGAAAATAAAGTGGGTAATAAATATCAAATGAGCCACTATCGAGAGGATCAAGAGTGGGGAATGTGGTTGTCTCCTATAGGATACACCAAGACACAATGAATATCACCAAAGACAATCTCCTCAATAGGTTGAAGTGTCCAACCTAGGTGTAGGCTCCTTGGATTCCATGTTGAAAGCTCATTAAAGAATAACTGTTTCAACACACGATCTTCAAGATCAAGAGATCTCTAGCCTCTCCCAAATTTAAAATAGGCATATAATTTTTCATCTCATTTCAATCAAAATCTAATACAACACCACAAACGTCAGAGATAAATAGATCCATGAAAGACAGTTATTAGGCATTATTACTCAGAAAACAGGAAATATTGGGCTCGCAGTGAATTACTCATTTCAATCAAAATCTAATACAACACCACAAATGTCAGAGATAAATAGATCCACGAAAGACAGTTATTAGGCATTATTGCTCAGAAAACAGGAAATATTGGGCTCGCAGTGAATTACTCATTTCAATCAAAATCTAATACAACACCACAAACGTCAGAGATAAATGGATCCACGAAATACAGTTATTAGGCATTATTGCTCTGTGGAGCTCAGAAAACAGGAAATATTGGGCTCGCAGTGAATTATTGCTGGGGAAAAGAAGTGTGCTATTAACCATCCGATTAAAATATGGAGCACTGAGCAGTGAAATGATAAACATGCAAAAGATTTGGGAGAAGCTTTAAAGTTTCCTACTGTGAGAACATAGTATTAAGTTAATGGAACGTGCAGTAAAGTTTATCCCTGCACCGCTGCACAGCATGTGTTACAGATTGTGTTCAACTATTGAAATATATGGTTGATGGGGTACACCTCGGAAGATGAGATCCAGCTGATACTGATTTTGCCCGCTTAGTCGTTGCACATATTCCTTATCCCATAGTTACAGGGTGATGCCATAATTTTATATCTATATCATAATACTTATTTCAAGCAGTCATATTAATGGTGGACCTGAGCTGTTGAGGAAATCGTTTCATGATGGCCTAAACACATCATCTGATAGAGACTTTTGTTACTGGAGATGGGCATGTTTCAAATCTTGCTTTACTATGAATCTTTCATGGAAAACAATTCCTCAAGTTCTTTTTGCCTCTTTTAAGATAAAACGTTCAGTAATCATATTAAAATTTGTGCTTCATAACATTCTTCATTAATAGTTTGACCCAATTATGAATTCCCAAGCACACAACAGTATCTTATAAATATTTGGCCCCCAGACCAGTAGCTGAAGTTATTCGTGGAGTTGGTACATTGGTGATTGCCTGAGTTTAATATATTGTGTTCTGGTGGGAGATTAGAATTTGGTGGATTGAGATCATTTTCACCCCACATGTTAAAACAAATAGGCAGAAGAAAAATGGGATGGAATATTTACGAGGGTAAAGATACTTTATTTCATAGTTGATTTAGTTATTTATTATTATTTTGAAATAAAGTGTATTTTTATTAATTTAATTGTTGTCTCTTTTCCTTTTTCTTTTGGTCTTTTGTATTTTCAATGATGTGACTTAGTTTTAGTTTTGGAGTGCATTATGAGTATTTTTGTTTATTAAATAAAATTTGTTCTTACGTAAGTCTTTTGGTGGTGGTCATATGTAGAATAATTTTATCAAGATAATATTATCTTTCTTATGTAGTTTTACAAAAATTATTCATAACAGTTTATATTTTTATTATTAATTGAATATGCATTCAAGTTCATATTCCTATTGATATCTATTTGGTGTTTGCTCTATGTAGGGATTCTTTCTCTTGTTAAAGATTTTTTTGGTGTCAACCTTAGGCCATTTATTTGCCTCCATTTGTTCAATTTCTTTTGATATTGTAAGAGATGAATCATAGTTGTTACCTCAATAGGTAAGGTACTTGTTTTTGTAAGAAGAACCTCACATGAAATTAAAACTTTTATTTTGAATTTACGTGTAATCAAAAGCTTTTGTATCATTTATGTTAGAGTCACTTAAGGACTCAAGCTCTTAGGATCACCTACAAAACCAAAAATAACCTTCTACGAGAGAGAAAAGCAAGAGCATACATTTGCTATAATGGATGCAAAATAATATTAGATCAAATGTGATCAAAATGCAATACAATGCAATAGAATGGAATGATTTATAAATGAGAATTCCTTCGTTATATAGCCAAAATGAGATATAGGATTAGACAAGATCATGAAAAGTGTCTTAATCCTATGACAAGAGACAAATAATATTAAATGACCCAGGACACAAGAAGTAAATGACATAAGATAATACACTTGAGCTAATGCAAACTAAGACTTGTAGAAAGATTTCTAGGACCTAAGTAAACTTAACATGTAAATAGAACCTATTAGGTGAACTAGTTATGTAAAATACCTTATTCACACCAACAATTTATATCTATCCCATTTTATTTTTGATGTGTTGCTAGCCTATACTTCACACTTATAAAGCACCACTATAATTAGTAATATCTCAAATAAATCTTGAATATTTTTTCAATTTCATAACTTAGCCTCTCTACTTCTAGGGGAGAGCGGCCTATAATGGAGTAGGGTCCAATAGTGGGGATAGAAGTAGTCCTTAGTGGGCCCCATAGTGGAGCACTTTAATATCCAATTGCAAAACACTTTTTATCCATAAAGTACACAAAGTGACAAATCATGTGATGCCACATCAGTGCACCAATAAAACATGACTTAGTGCACCACTATCGGTCTCACTTTTTTCTTGGGCCTTTTTGGATACCTCAACAAAAAGCATCCTAATATGGCATTATATTTGATGATATGGCCCTAAAATGAAATAGAGAAGCACATGAGTTGCCAAATAAACTGTTGTACAAAATTGGGAGTGATTTGAAATTTCCACGTAGGATTTTGAAAAACGCGAAGTTAGGGTACTCCACTAAGGTCCCTCTCCCTTATTTAGTAATGCAAAAAGTGCTCTCTAGCCTCCCAAAATTCTCTTGTTTTTGCAAGTTTCCCAACTAAGCTTGTTGTTAAAGTCTATCCCAATATATTTGTATTATGTTACTTTTCTAAGAGACCCCCTTAAAATAAAAGTCAAGGGTAAAAGCACAAAGTTGTGTCACTTTATAAAGGAAATGACCAACACTGATCCAACTTTTAAACTTGAATCACTAAAAAGTAGCATATA
Source organism: Sequoia sempervirens (assembly GCA_007258455.2). NCBI lineage: Eukaryota > Viridiplantae > Streptophyta > Pinopsida > Cupressales > Cupressaceae > Sequoia > Sequoia sempervirens. Next base: position 440,319,515 of record VDFB02086081.1, on the reverse strand, counting down.
TGTTTTGAAATTTGAAATGTAAACTAGAAAAATGTGTATGTTTAATATATTTCATGTTTGTATTTTTTTAAAAAAATAATATTTTAAACTAGTTTTTAATAAATTAACACTATAATTTAGTTGATAAAATGCTGAAAAATGAAGTTACATGAGACGTCAAACCTTTTATAGTAAATTTTATTTTTAAAATAAATATTAAAATGTGCGTCTATCAAAAAACAATTGTTTCCATTCAAAGTCAACTTTCATTTAAATATTTATTTAAAATGAAAAAAAGTTATAACATCTTGATATAGATTCTTTTATCTAGTGCATCATATTTTTTTCAAATTTTATTAATAAGTTTTAGTATTTCTCCTTGGCATGGTAATCAACCTAATATTTTGTGTTGATAACCTACATTTGGTAAAAATAAAAAATAAAATATAAATAATAATTAAACTATTAAAATAAATATTTTTTGAAAACTACACTTATGGATCTACAAATGGGTATTTTTTATATTTTTAAAAATATGTTATTTACATGAAACATCAAGTTTTTAGATAATTTTATTTTTTTTGGTAAATTGGCCTCAAAGTGGTGCTCTGTATATTTTAGCCAACAATTTTAGTTGGAAAAGCTGTGGAAGTATCAAACCTAGCTAGAATGAATCTTACTAGATCATATGTATCTAACCTTAACTTTTTTTTGTTGGAGGGTTTTATGTCAAACCTAGAGCATAAAAAATTTTTTTTAGCCACAATAAACTACTTCCACATAACCCCAAGATAGAAAAATATCCAAACAAGTATTCAAAATCCATAATGCAAAATAATAGACAAACGTGTACCATCAATATGACATCAGATGTACCTTGGGAAAACCCTCAAAAAAACACTTACACACTCAATACATTATCTCATGATCAAAGATTACAACACATGCATAGTCTCCATGCAAGGCTTTTGAAACATCAAGCTCCCTAATTGCACTCCATGTGTTAAAGAAAATAAAAATACTGTAACCACACATCCCAATCCATGCTTCCTCTCCTCACATATGCAACCTACAAGAGATGCTTAGTTAACCTTCACAAAGAAGCTAAATGTTACACAAGCCAATCTTAATAATTGCTCATATGCTTGCTTTTATAGAAACAAGCTTGCATAGAACTACCAAGTGATATTACATAAATCATGTGCCTCTAAACAACGAGCTTACAAAATATTGTCCCCCTCATTTATTTTTTGGTACTAAGGTTTCCCACTATCAAATATTTTTCAATGTAACATCCACTTTAAATATTTATGCCAACGTTATATACAACATACAAGTAACCCCAATAATGTCTAACCTATGTGACACACATATCCTTGGATTCCTAGGTACACCATAAGTAAATATTGTATTTTATATTATAATCATTAAGCAATGTGAACAATAGACCTTTTCCAAATATTCACCCACTTGTTGTATACACTGCATAAGGGGTTAAGATTAAACTCAATCATCAAGGGAACAACCCCTATAGCCAACATGTAGGTCATCAAGACATCCAAGTGCTTCATTTTCTCCATAAAGATACTTGAAATAATAACCAATGTACCACCATCTCAAACATGAATCCTCTCATCCTCCATCATGTTGTAATAACCCATTCCAAATTATTACTTCATTAATATTATTGTAAATGACACATGAATATACTTCAAATTAAAAAGACATAACTAGTGGCTAAAGTTAATCATAGCTACATGTGTCCATTTAAAATGAGTTAAAGATTCTTATATTCAATTCAATAGTCAAATTACAATATCAAGTTTTTACTTGGCTGGATTAAGACCACAATGTCATTACATAGTACATTTTCTATCGAGTACACAAATGAATTACATCAAGTTACATCATAGACTATAATAGTCTAGTGAACAACTATGGTTCTTCTTCAACGCTCGCCTCCACTGGTGGACGAGAACATGGTTGAAGCACTTTACTGCCCAACCACGAAGCTTACGCTTCTTCGGTATTCTTCCGACTTGAAGAATGTCCAAGTCTGAATGGAAAGTTTAGCAAGAGAATAATATTCAAGGTGGAATCTAGTGCATGCCCATACATCAACATGTAATTTCTATCTACAAGATATAAAAGAAAGTGCAAGATCTATGTTAGGAATGGTAGAGATTGAAATCATAGAGTTCATTCATACATACATGAGCTGATACAAGAAGTTGGGTACACAAAAAGCTCAAAAAGTGGAAGTGTTTTTGCTGTTTTTTTAGAATCTGTCACACTTTGACTGAAAATTTGAGGCACTTACACAATGAATCTTAAAAAAAGTCAGTAATATAAAATTTATAATTTTGAATCTAGTTTCCAAATATGTAAATTATTCAAATACCCAGATTATAGAAATTAAATTTTGATAGGGATCTATAAAAACCACTTTTTAAAAGTCCCTTTTTTTACAATACCAAGCACGTGTACGAACGACACTTTTTGACCCAAATAAAATTATTTTGCTAATTAATTTTGGGAAAAGAGAGCTAACAACATGAAGTTTGGTCTAGAATTTTTTTTGTAATTTTTGGTTGAATATTTTGTTTTTTATTAAATTTATATTGGCCTTAATTGCTGTTTTTAAAAATCAACGTTTACGGACAACATAATTAGACCTAAACTAAACATTTTTTGACTTTTTTTTTTCATTGTGTAGAGAATTGTCTAAAGTTCGATCCCATATAATTTTTTTACAAAAAACTTAACCAAAAAAAAGTTATTAAAGAACAAAAAAAGTCTGATATTTCAAGTTTAAGGACTAGTTTGCTTAGAAATTAATTAAAAAATAGTAAACATAATCCAATATTAATAAAAAAAAATATATTTGGAAAGTATACATCGTTTTCTCTAATGGGTTTTAATTTTATAGATTGATTCAGAAAAGAAGTTCATCAGTCATGTTGTCAAAGTTGGGCATTCTTGTTCAATCTCCCTTAGTTTTTTAGTTGCAGGTCAAAGGCTAAGGCTCAGATTGCCAAGCCTTTCCCAAGCCTAAAACCAGGGCTGGGTGTGGTGTGGGAATTCAACTTTTAAACAACGGGTATGCGTTACAAAAATGCATACGTGTTATTTAAATGAAACGTGTACGCGTTTAATAATGCATACACGTTATCTATTTACCCGTTGGGTAAATATAACGCGTACGCGCTATCTATTTACCCGTTGGGTAAATATAACACGTACGCATTATGAAAAGCGTATGTGTTCCTAGAACATAACACGTACACATTTCTAATATAGCCATTTTTTCCTAATTTAAAAAATACTGGTAAAACACGATTTTCCTGCAACATTCTTTTTTTGCAGTACGGTCCGAAAGTGTCATTTTCTTCGTTTTCTATTGCAAATTTGTCTTGTGTAGGGAATATTGTATTCAAATTGTTGGAAGAGACAAAGTGCAGGGTTAATTTTCTGAAGTGGAATCAAGTAGAAGAATATTTTGAAAAGGAGAATTTTTGGATGTACTCATGATGTTTTTGTACTTCAGAGTTTATAGAAAAAATGATCTTCATAATACATAGTTTAATTTGAATATTTGAAGGAGGTGGAAATTTGAAAATAGGTTTTTTGAATTATTATTTTTGTTATCAAAAAGGGTTTGGTAACCATGGGTGATAAGAAAAGACAAAAAAAAAGATGTAGAAAGTTAATGACACCCAAAGAAATTCAAGAAAATAAAGATAATGAGGCAAAAAGACAAAGGGAAAGGAGAGAAAGGATTTTTCAAATGAAAGATTTGGAAGCATCTAGTTCCAAGAATGTTCAAGGAGACAAACCCAACTATGCCTTCAACTTCAACTTTGAATGATATGCAAACAACTTCAGGCATGTCTTCAAATCCACCTCCCAATGATATGGAAAATGCACCTATTCAAACAATCTATCTAGGTATGTGTTCAAACCCAAGTTTTGATAATATTGATATTGTTTGTTTAGATGAAGCTAGATACACCATTGATGAGATCAATAATATTAGGGTTGAAACAATGCAGAAACAAAAAAATGATGAAATTATATCGTATGAGAATGCAAATGAGAATGAAATCCTAATATTGATGAAAATGAATGAAATCCCTCATATTGATAGAAAATAAGAATGAAATCCCTTTTACATTTGAAAATGAAAATAGAGCCCTTGTGTGAATGAAAATGAAACTCTTTCTATGGATGAAGGTGAAAATGTTTTTTACAATTGGAAATAGATGTGCTAGATAACTTATGCGTGGTAAAGTTTCTTTGAGTCAAATTAGAAATTATGGAAATAAAATATATAAAATATTTTTTTTTTAAGAGAAAGAAATTAAAGATTCAATGTCAACTCATGAAGCAATTGATGAGAATGTTGAAAATGAGGAAAAGTGATGAAAAAATTAGGTGTTTTTGTAAAATCAAAAAAGAAAGATGATTCAGTAGAACAAGTCATATCTAGTGTTGCTAATGCTATTTATGTTATTGGTAAGAAAAGTTGATCGAAAGATAAGAATGCGGCTCGTCGTGCAATAACAACTGCTCTAGTTGATAAAACAACTTCAAATAAAAGAATGTTAAGTAAGATTAGTAAATGTGTAAAAGTAAATCCTAGAACTTTGATAAGAGCTGCTAAAAGAAGAGAAAGTATTGAAAAGGATCCTATTAATCAATGTTGGAGTTTTAGTGGTAGACTCCCAAGATCAGACATGAAATTAACTAATGAAATTAAATCTTTAATTGAAAATTTTTGGTATGATAATACAAGAGTATCACCTAGCATTAGAGATGTCTTAAAATTAAGGGTGGGTTCCAAAATTTGTGAACCTCATCCAAAGCATCTCTTAGATATGACTCAAACTGAATTATATAAAAAAAAATTAGATGCTTCAATCTTACCATTGAATATTAACATAAGTCAAAGATCATTAGAAAAGTGTAAACCTTGGTATGTTAGAATTAATAAGCAACGAATCTCTTGTTGTTGTAAGACTCGTGTACAATTTTGTTATTATTATGATAGTTTTCGATATATACGATGCACTTTGCGTACTAACCAAATTATGTATAGGACATTTGTCAGCATTAATATGCCAATTTGGAAAGAATCAAAGATTTTTATAAGTAGGTTAGTTTTGTGATCCTCTTTAAATGGAAACTCATTTTTTTAAAATGCATTCACGGAGAAATTGGATAGATGTGGTAACTTTTCATTATTAGGAGAATGTATGCATGAAATTAGTTTAGATGAATTTGGACAACAATTGAGTGGATGTAAAAATTTAAAAATGTTGAGTATTCTTTAAAAGATGGAAAAAGCTAAGCGTGTTGAGGCTAATTAATGGAAAAGTTAGTGTGCATGCTTTTTATTAATGAATTTAAAGATAAGTTTGTACCTAAATATGTTCAACACTCTCATAATGCTCATTGGCTTGATAATCAATTTCGTTTATGTAAAAACACATTCCCAATTGGAACTATATTGTCAGTTGTTGATTTTGCTGAAAATTATACTCTTGCTCCACAAGAAGAAATTCAATCACAGTATTATAATTCAATGCAAGTAGCTATATTTGTTCACATTGTTTATAGACATGCAGAAGATAGTACAGAAGATAATAGAATAATTTTGAGAGAGTACCATTTTTATGTAAGTGATAATCAATTACATTCATCCGAGTTTGTACAATATTGTTTTGATATATTTTATAAAAATTTAAAAGAGAGAGGAATTCAAATGCTAAAACATCTCATATGGTCAGATAATTGCACGGGTCAATTCAAAAATGCTAGAATGTTTTATTGGTTATGTAGAGTTCATAAGGAAAATAATATCCAACACATATGGAGTTTTTTTGAAGATGGTCATGGTAAGGGATAACAAGATGGAGCAGGTGCATGTGTGAAAAGAGCTCTTGCTAGAGAGCAACTAAAATTGAGATCTTGTGAAATTTAGAGAATCTTAGCGTGCAATTGTAGATTGGTGCAATACCAAATTATCTACAAGAACAAGTGAGGCTCAATAATTCAAAGTACTTCTTTTGGTTAGTTGAAGAAAATGATATTTTTCTCAACAAGATTGTAAGAAACAATTAATGGATCTAGAAAATGGAGATTAAGTTTAAGAGTTCGAGATGCAAACACATGGACAATATGGACCAAAGGGATTTGGAATGCTTTTTCAATTTTTTATTGTAAGGTGATTGGGAGGCATGTGAAAATATGGAATGGGTCAGACAATGGCAACAAAAATATACATAGCCTACATGCGACAGATATTCAACATGAAATGATAGTGTCAAGTGTTTGCATCGGATAGTTATGATGCGTGTTTCAGATCTTGTACAAGAAAGGTACATTATTTATTGAGTTGAATTTGTATGTATGTTTAATATATGTGAATTAAATATAAGTCACTCTTTATTTATTTTTGCAGGACATGTGTATGTTATTGCACCTGAGGGGAATGAAGAGTAGACAGAGTAATAGTTGGCTAGATGTGTTGAGAGAAAAGATAATTTGGTACATCCTAGAGTGGATGATGACAAATTTGAGTATCCAACTGGTTCAGTGGTTTTTGTTGGCACCTATCTTCAAAAATATTTGATGAGAAAGAATGGCTTGCATGCATTTAAAGATTATGAAAGACACAAGAAGATTATACATTATTCACATTTGATTTTGGCAAGCAATATAGAACTAGTTAGATATCAAGGGAGGCATGTTAATAAAGTTTTATGGACAATTTCAATGGATGATCATGAGACAATCATAGATGCATTAAAAATAGAGAGGATCTGAGATGGTACAACGGAAATAAATAAATATTGAGTAAGTATATCTAGTTGTTTATATAGTTGGTGATATATATATTTGTATTTAATCATTTCCTAATTAAATTTTTATATCATTTTTTGTTTTAGGTCTCCCAAAATTAGATGCTTTACAAACAAGAGAGGAGATGCACATATATTACAATGGAATTCAAACATAGAGATAGGTAACTATATATAGTTCTAGATACATAAATAATTGATAGTATAAATTCATTATCTCAACTCCCCTTAGTCCACCCTCTTGCATCCCTTCAAGTCATTCTATCAACTCCCCTTAATCCACCCTCTTTCATCCCCTTAATCCATCCTCTTAAAGCACCCTTAAGTCATATCCTCTTACATCCATGTAATCCATAATCTTGCATTCCTTAAGTCCTCTCATAATTCCCCTTAAGCCATCCTCTTAGGGCACGGTAATCCATATCATAAGGTTCATGACATGCATCCCCTTAATCCACCATCTTACATCCCTTTAATCCATTCTATCAACTCCCCTTAATGCACCCTCTTACATCCCTTCAAGGAATTCTATCAACTCCCCTTAATCCACCCTCTTGCATCCTCTTAAACCATCCTTTTAACTCCCCTTAAGCCATTCTCTTAAGACCCCGGTTAAGCTATATATCCTCTTAGGTTCCCTTAATCCATCCTATGGAAAACATCTTTTGAATTTGTATGGAATTTACTATACACTATTCTTTTCTTGCATGAATTTTTTTCTTAAATGACTCATAAAAATTGTAGTTAAGTTTACATTAATTATTTTTGCAGGTTCTCATCAAGTCGATCTACGAAGTGATTGTTGAATGAAAAATTATTTTATCAAGAGACTATGTAAATATCAATTTTTGGTCTTCACCTAAAAGTTGATAAGTTTTAATTGTATCTACATGCACATATATGTTTCATCATATTATATAGTTGTAATAAACATATTGATATACATTATATATGTTTGTTCAATGTCACTTTTTAAATATCTTGTTCTAATTTTATAGATTATACATTTCATGTCTTGCATTTACCACATTTTATATAATTATTCAATTGTATAGATTATACATTTTATACATACAAGGAGATAGTTTTTTTTTTTATTGATTCAAATATTTGCTATCTAATTGGAAAATTTAGTTAAAATTACTTGCCCTTAATTTATTATGAATATGATCTAAACTATTTAAGGAATGTTTGAATTTGTCACCTAGCCATGTGATAAATTATATATATTAAATTTGATTCTAGATAAGAATTTATATAGTGCATGTAATACTTGAAAATTAGATAAAATATAAATAGTCTAATGTATGAGTGCATATAATCATGGAAATGAACATAACAAGATATCATAATTGAGTGCATATATAATCATCATATTAAAGTCAGCTGATATAAATAAACACAAATATGATAATAACATGTTCAAAGTAAAACTAGAGATAGATAGTCCATAGAATTTATATGTCAAGTCCAACACATATATTTAAATAAAACTAGAGATCATAGTCCATAGAATTATATAAAACCATCTAACTTCGGTGATCGGTCCAAATCAAGTCTCCTCTTTGTTCCATGTTGACTAGATGTATCATGCTATAAAAGAGTACAAGAAACTTGAAATTAGATTTAAATTTATTTAGAAATTTTGATATAATTAAAAACATATTTAAACTTGAAAATATAAACTTTTAGATAAAAATAAATTTAATTAAATTTATCTAGTAAATATAGTAAAAATGATTTCTAGTATGTATAAATTACCATATATGATCATGTTAATTTGTAATTGGCACATTTTCTTCAATGGGTAGCATAACTGTCACTTGAGAAGATGCAAATGCTTGATCTACTATATCCTGCATATTCATACAAAACCAAATGATATGTAGAAAACCTAGGAGTTATATATATATATATATTTAAAAGGTCCGTAAAAATTGTATAGGAGATTTAAAGTAAAGTTTACAACCTCGAATGATATGACCTCATGATCACGCACCTGAGATTTCCCATGCATAAATGCCAATGATGTCTCAGGTGCGCGGCCTACCATGGGTATCTCATGAAATTCCTGCATATAGATGTACAATAGTTCGTATAGATCATTGACACATGTGTATGTAAATGAAAAAATAAATTAGACCTATGATGTCTATTTAATTTAAACTTAACAAAATTTTGAAAGCACGCACCTGAGCTGATGATGTCTCAGAAGCGCTCACCATTGTAACTTGTGGTTGGTCAATACTAGGTATTGTATGACCTCCCTGCATCTAGATATAATATATATCAATTCACACGTGTACAAATTCAAATTAAATTAGATATATATCCACATAAATTATTTAATATATATTGGTTCAAGTACCTGTCTAAAAGGTGAGCCTAGATCTACAACACTCAACATATGTACCACGATGATCATATTGAGTTCGGGCATCTGCGTGATCATGTCTACACCAAACACTTATTAAATTAATAGTATATTATATTTATAATTTGATCATTATTATTTACATGAATTTTTCATATTTCAAACTTGAATTAAATTTAAGTTCAAAAGATGAACTTATACTATATATGAGGGCGATCCTGGAATATAGTAGAGACTGGGTATGACCCTTGTCCCAGATGCATGTCGTTGCACTGAAGTGGATGTCACGAGTATCCTATAGCCCGAGCCTCCATGATCTCTATTATTGGCCCGCCCGGTGTACATTAATAATCTGCTGAGTGAGATGTCCTGAAAGCGAACTCAATTCTCCTAATGTCGATAACATGGTCTGCTGCTGAAATGTAGCAGGAATACTAGGAGAAGGAAGAGGAATAATAGGAGCAATTGTAGCACATTGCTGAGGATCGACATGTTCTCCTAGTCTATGTTGGGGAATGCCACGCCCAACTCCTTGAAATGACCTCATATCAAAATAGTTGGGTTTTTTACCCAACTCAAACTCAACCCATAACTTTCTCAAAAAGTATAAGGGCACCTCACTGTTGCCATGTGGTGGACTATCAAACACCATCCACCATCTATCCCAAAAATGCGCAGCTATCAGCAGGCCTACACCATAAAATTGAAATTCATATTTTTGTGGGTGGAATGGGTTGGTTTGTTTGGGGGTTAATAAAATATTGGCACATGGCTTGTTTGGTAATTTTTAGGTCATTGATTTCTTTATATAACAATCCATCTGCATAGAATTGTCTCCTCTCTTCTCTCCATTGATGGAACCTAACTAGGTCCGCATCAATAGAATCATCGAACATAATCGACAATAGTTTGCATCGTAGATACAAACCATGCGAGATGGGGAGGGACTCTAGGCTCAATTTTTATGAGATCTATATTTCCTTGAATGACAATGAGGTTTGCTTGGATATTCTCTCTTAATTCATCTTCATCAAATACAGGAGGGGGTGGGGGGTTAGGTGGTGGAGAATGTGGACGTGTGCTAGGGTTTTGTTCATGTGGTGGATTGGGATGTATGGGATCTATAGGAATTTATTGATTGGGCATAAAATCCTGTAAATTAAACACCAGATCCATGTGAGCAATGATATGGCAATTACATGTTAACAATTAAAAAATATATATCAAAAAACTAATTAAATAATGCACACAATTTGAAAGTTATTTAAAAATCACATTGAACATGCAAAAATTCAAAATATATTTCATTTGAAGACCATTAGATTTATAACATTATAAAATCCATAACATTAAAAATTCATAGTATGTACACACATTAAATTGAGTCCAGTGTGGGGTTGTTAATATGAAGGGTAGAAATGAAATTATGGGGTTTTATTAAAATTTATTTAATCTCATTCATTATTTTCAAATAATACTAAAGATAAGAATGAAAAATTAATAGAAGACATTGAAAGGGACACATAGATATATGCTAGTGACCTAATTGTAATGTACAAAATATAAAAAAAGATGAGTGACCAAGCTCTATTCACCAAATTGATCCCCTTAAGAAATGTCAAATCCCCCCTTAAGACATTGATTTACAATTTAGGGTATAGGATGGCTTAAGGGGATCTATGTGTAGTAAGGTCCTAGGATAAAATGGTCCATGGCTTAAGGGAATAAAATTTGGTGGAGTTTCCTAAGGCAACCAAATTTCATTTTAAGGTCCTACAACAAAATGAATAGATGTATTAATCAAGTATGACATAGAATTTAATTAAATCGAAGGACATAAATTGATTTATCTAAATTTTCAAAATTCATGATAAAGACACAAGATCTCTATAGTGGGACAAAGTAGTTAAGAAGAAATTATAAGTTTAACACTAACATTAAAATTTATAATCTCATTCATTGTTTTCAAGAATACTAAAGATAAGAATGAAAAATTAATAGAAGACATTGAAAGGGACACATAGATATATGCCAGTGACCTAATTGCAATGTACAAAATATAAAAAAAGATGAGTGACCAAGCTCTATTCACCAAATTGATCTCCTTAAGAAATGTCAAATTCCCCCTTAAGACATCGATTTACGATTTAGGGTATAGGATGGCTTAAGGGGATCTATGTGTAGTAAGGTCCTAGGACAAAATGGTCCATGGCTTAAGGGAATAAAATTTGGTGAAGTTGCCTAAGGCAACCAAATTTCATTTTAAGGTCATACAACAAAATGAATAGATGTATTAATCAAGTATGACAGAATTTAATTAAATCCGAGGACATAAATTGATTTATCTAAATTTTCAAATTTCATGATAAGAGACACAAGATCTCTATAGTGGGACAAAGTAGTTAAGAAGAAATTAATAGAATACATTCAAAGGGACACATAGAATGAAAAATTAATAGAATACATTCAAAGGGACACATAGATATATGCTAGTGACCTAATTGCAATGTACAAAATAAACAAAGATGAGCTTGAGCTCTATTCACCAAATTTTGAGAACTTCTTTGATCCCCTTAAGAAATGTCATATTAGGACCCCTTAAGACATCGATTTATGATTTAGGGTGATAGGATGGCTTAAAGGGATCTATGTCTAGTAAGGTGGACTAGGACAAAATGTTCCATGGCTTAAGGGAATAAAATTTGGTGGAGTTGCCTAAGGCAACCAAATTTCATTTTAAGGTCCTACAACAAAATGAATGCTAAATTAGGGTTTAGGGTTTAGAGTTTAGAGATTTGATGACATGAAAACATATAGAAGACACATGAATAAATTTTTACAAGTAAATGAGAAACCCTACCACCTAAACTTAGTGCTTTGAATAAAATATGTGACATTCTAGGAATAGCTTCAATATATCAACAATTAGGAATTTTAGATTTCAATTATAAGTAAGTTGTTGAGTTATGATGGATTTTGAACCTATTTGGACCTCTAAGCACTCTTGGATGATTTAAAAAGGAAGAGGAGATCTAAAGTGATTTAGACCCAATTTTTTTCTAATCATATATTTTTTGAAACTTTTCTATGGCATAGACTCTTCCTTTGAATATTTATATAAATTCTAGACGTGCATGGGTTTTCAAAAAAAGAACCTAACTGCCACTAAGTGAGGAATCAATTGATCAATTCAATAAATAAATAATCTTAGAAAATAAACCTTTGGTTATAGAATTGACTTGCATTTATGAATCATCTATCAAGTTTCTCAAAAAAGTAATTTGAATTTTCCAAATTGAAATGTTCATGCTACAAGTTAGCTTTGATACACTAGTTTAGAGAAAGTACAACATTTAGTTTTCCTAATCTAGAACAATGCCACTACACATGAGAGTTAAAATAGGAATTAGATTACACACAACCTATAGATCTTATGAATAACATCCTATAAATTAAGGCTTAAATATGATCATAATGCATCCTTACATAATTCACAAAGGATCTCATCCAAATAAGAGAAATGGGTAGAAATCATTCATGCTTCACACTTTAATATTTATTTGATTTAATAACATTTATGTGTCTAGCTCTATCCATATTGCACATAGTCTAGATTAACAAGTATGACTTGAATTTCTATGTTTTTTTAAGAGAATACATCATACACTATATAAGCTAACAAAATTGATATAGAGTGATTACATGCTCATATCAACTAGCATCATGATATATGAACTTATTAAATCAAGCACATAGTTTCACATAAGGCACATTATTTTACTTCACTGGTACACTTTCTCAAGTTAAATTATACAATCATGAAGTTTTCTGAGATAAAATTAGCTATCAAATTTATATTAAATGTGAACATATTATAATTAAATCAATTTGTTGGTTAATATATAGATCTATGCATCGATTGTTTGTACCTCCTTTATTAGTCAATTATGAATTTCATTGGTAGTTGTGTGGATGACCAACGACATACCAAAGTGTACCTAACCTATGGACTATAATTTGTGATCCCTCCCTACATGTTATGTCATCAAATCTTACTACACATCATTATTTTACCTCTTCTATTATATCACATGCCCCTAATATTGAACTTTTCATCACTTCCACCCTAAATAAACTAAGAACCATGAGTGAGAGTAAAAATCATACAAAGAAGATTATGTCAAATATAAAATGTAATCTAAACCTCCTTGAGGAGCCCTAATTTAGGGTTTTAGGTTTATGTTTTAGGGTAAATAGCCCATTTTAAGTTTATGTAAAGTAAGGTAAATAGGGTTTTAGGATTACATTTTAGGGTTTAGGTCCAAGGATTAACCTATGTAAATTAGTTTTTAGGGACCTATGTAAATTGTGTAACCTAGGGTTTCTAGGGTTTTGAAATTTCTAAGTTAAATGTGTCCAATTTGGGTTTAGTTTTTATGGTTTTCAATTTACAATTTAAATTTATTTATTTTGTTGACGTTTTTGGTTTTTTAAATGCAATTAAAAACTATAAAACATTGAACTAAAACACACTAAACAAACAAAAATTGAATACTAATTGAAAAATAGAAAAAAGATATAAAGCAAAAAAAAATGAAGAATTCAACCAACCTGGAGGTCGATGAGGTCAGTTGTGTCAATGGGAGGAGGTGGTGCCAGTCAAATTTTTGTTCAATGGAGGCCTTCCAAACGTGTACATGATCTCCTTTGTTCCTCTCTAACGCGGATTATAATGGTGAAAAATGAAATATAGTTGCTTATTTAAAAAAATAAATACTTTCGAGAAACGTGTACGCGTTTTCGGTTCACGTACCCGAATCTGAACACGTACGCGTTCGGATCTAGGCTCGGGTACCCGACCCATAACGTGTACGTGTTTTTTGAAAACGCGTATGCATTTCTTGCGAAACTTTTTTTTTGCCCAAAATTTCCCCTCTTCGTGTACCCATCTTCTTGCTTTTACCCACATAATGAACTACATTGCTTGGCCAAACATAATAAGTGTGTTGTAACAACAACAAACAATAGGATTTGGTAAAGCAAACCTATACTCTCTGAAATCTATTTTGGGACCCGTCTTGAAAGGTAACTTTCTACTATACATCTCATAACAACTATCTACCCTCTAGCAACATCTACCCATAAGTGCTTTAGTCAACTAAGGTATCACTGTTTTGTTCAAGTATTTAAAATATTCTTCCCAAATGTCTTCAAAAGATGAAACAAAATACTAATTTATACTCTAATCAGAGATCAAATTTATGATTCACAAAGTAATTCAACAATTAGTCATATCATTCTTATGACTATATCTACTTAACATCTTACGCATTTTCCTTTTAAAAATGTACTAAAAACAAATGAAGGCATGTCACAAGTATGTGTATGTACATAGAAGAAGTCTATGCGCATACACATATATGTGCCTACTAATGTTATAGTTTGTGCATACATTTTGAAATAATCATTAACTCAGATTGTAATCTTAAATTAGTTTTTCAATTGACATTTCTTGTCAAAATAAAGAAAATAGAACAAGTCTATGCTAACAGTTTCTTACATACTGTTATTGCATTCTCACTACTGTGTTTCTCTAACATTGTTGTTTACTTAAGAACATTCATTGTTTGAAAAAAATAAATATTGTTTCCTACTAAACAGTCATAAAACAAGTTGTTTACATATGAACATTTATTGTTTATGCAAAACAAGTATTGTTTCCTACTAAACAATTGTAAATCTAGTTGTTTACATATGTACATTCATTGTTTGAACATAATAATTATTGTTTCTTACTAAAAAATTATAAAGCAAGTTGTTCTCACATGTATATTCATTGTTTGAACAAAACAAGTATTGTTTCCTACTAAACATATATAAAACAAGCTATTTAAAGCTTCAATGATAACTTAATCAACAAAATAGTGTCATTTACAAAAGATTATTTGTTTTCTTCAACATTACATTACTGTTTCAGACCAAACAGTTTCACTTAATGATAAAAAACATCATTTTCCAACATAACATTCACTGTTTGTTAACAAAGTGAGTTTTATTTCAATGAATAGAGAAATAAAAATGTTGTTTAAATTTAGTAGAAGTATGGTCTACAACTATCTCATCTTCCATTTCAAACGAAACAGTTTAATTTTCCTCTGAAAAATTAGACTATTAAAATGTCCATTGTTCCATATAAATATTAATTGAAGTTCAAGAGAAATCATACAAATATTATAATGAATTGGTTCGACATATTGGTCGATTGAAATAGGGCATCCATACTTAACTCTAAGGTTACTAGGGTTTCCTTCTTAACCCGTGTCCTTTCTAGACCATATTCAAGGCCTTCTTTGTCATTCTACAACTGATTGCCCTACATGATAGGTTCATCTTTTCCTAAACTGACCACAAGTTTTCTTTTAAGTTTACCCATAATCTAGTTGGGTCTGTATCACAAACAAGTTTCGACATGCAAAATCTTTTGTATTCTTTTCAAGAGAATACTATCATTGATCTTACAGATTGTACCTATCATGGTTTAAGTAACCAAACCTTATCATCCATCATCCTCCCAAATTGATGGTGGCCTCTATATGTAACATTGATCACTATTTTAAAGAAATACACTCGACCCTCTTACCATTTGGACTTAGCTGATAATGGAAGGGAGACATAGATAAATGAAAACATAGAGGTACATTTAAAAAATACATTGACACAGGGTTTATACCCCTTGCATGGGTTTGACATTTGAACCATACAATACCAGTTAATAATGAAAACATATTCAATTGGAATATAATTCTGATCACCATAATATGGCTCACATAATCGTGTGGATAACACAAAATTCATACCCTGAAAGGTTCTCAAGCCTCGGTCCAGTCGATAAGGGTCTATCAAAAACACTTCATTACAAGTAGGTCATAGGCCATGTGACCCCAAAAGGTGGTCGATCAAACATTACACTCAACTCAAGGTTGTGTCAGGATTTCTGCCTCAAATTATTGGATTTTTATACTCCTTGAAGTCTTGCATCTATCTCTTATTGGCCTGACTTCCTCATATCGGTGGGACCCTGGCCTTACTTCCTCATATTGGATGGTTATATCGGTGAGACTTAATCATGTCGATGGGAGTCTCCAAGAAGTATTCACAATAGCTCGATGTCTTGCCTTAGTCACTCATTGATAGGACTTTGTGTCATTGGTGGGACTCTGTCTTGAGTCCCCCTAATGGTTTGATGGAGTAGCGACTTGTATGGAGGTAAATACTTATCAGTGGGAGATGACATCGTCAGTGGGACTCTATGAGTTGTCACATTGACAACTTGATAAGTAGCATTGGATCCTCATTGGTGGGAAGTCATGTCTTCGGTGGGACACTGAAGCTTGTCCCACCGATGGAATGATGGAGTGGTTCATCTGTAGGAGATGCTAGTATCGATGGAACCTTTGTGAGTGTCTCTCTAATAGATCGATAGTTGTGGAAGTATTACAAGATCATAGAAGTTTGGAACCTCTGGTTGCAGGTTTTGGAGTTTTGGAAACCTCTAACTTAGTGATTTTATGGGACAAGCCAGTAAGGATTCATTGAAGGGACATTGCTTTATCGCCAAGACATTAGAACATGTCTCCTCCACATGACGATGGCTGACTCGGTGACCTATGTAGAATGTCTCGGTGGGATGCAATGGATGCTAAGGTGGAAAACAATGATTGGATGGAACCTATCGACGATTAGATCGATAATTGGGAATCAGTTGGTTTTCCTGGTCGGCCTGGAACTGTTGGATAAAATGAGTGTTGAATTAACATTGAACATTGAGAGAGTGCCATGAGGGGAGAAGTAAAAATGTAGAGAGGAGGGAGGAGAAGTATTTTCACTATATGATGTGTGAGAGTATTGTAACAGTGTGAGGATTCTAAATGGTTATGTTGTATGTATTCTCCGAATGGAACAAGATGAAAACTCCTGTAAAGACTATGAGCCTAAAATTGTATTGTATCTATGTTTGTTGCTGAATAATACAATGGCTCGATCATTTTGGAGTGGGGTTTTTTTACCTGAAAGGGTTTTCCCCACGTAAATTTGTGTGTCCATATCCTTTGTCTTTCATATTGGTTGATTCTGCAATTGAATTTGTCTAATGCATGTTGTTGAAAATGGTTGTATTTGCATGAGCTTTTGTCAGGAGGGTTAATGTGGGAAATCAACTATTCCTACTTCTGCTTTGTGGCATTGTAGTATGTGTCTTTGAAGCAAATTAATGGTTTTGAAAGTAACTGAAGGCACTACTGATCTTAGATGTTTGTTTTGAGATGACCATGATTTCCCTACAAGTGGTATCAGAGACTTCTTCTGAGATTTTCTTTTGAATGCATGTGCGGGTTTGTGAGTTGCATGTACTTGCATGTGTGTTGCATGTACTTGCATGGACTCGCACATGGCTTGTTTGCATGTGCTTGCATGTAAGAATTCTTGGTGTTTCTTGGTTCTATGGATTCCTTCTGTGAAAATTTCTTAGCCTGGAAAGCTTGAGGAGATTTGAAGGAGTTGACTGATGATTGATCCTTTGGTGAGTATAAGTCCTTGCTCTTTTTTGTTTTAAGAGACAACACACAATGTGAAGGATGTTGAAGATGGAGAAACTAGAGTTGATCATATTGTAATGATGTGGTATGAGGCTCCTAGTTGACAGTGAATAATCCTGATGCAAGGGGTGTGAGTTTATGCTTGTGGTTGTGTTGCAACAAAGCTATTCATCCTAGGTGTCTATGTGAGAGGCTCCCTGATGATATGGAGAAGCTTGGGTTGTTATTCAACCATGAAGTATTGTGCTTGTGTTGGGATGTTTTTCTTGGTATTGAAGGTATTGTTCTTTGTTACCTTGATTACATGTAGGCTATGAAGTTGATCTTTGGGTGGTCTGAAATTTTTTGAATAACCTAGCTCTCTCATATGCATGTGCATGTTGGTGGTTATGGAATTGGTCTAGAATGGGCATAGAGTTCTTGTACTAATTGTTCCTTTTAAGGATGCCTTGTACTTGCATGGATCAGATTCATGTTCTTTGGATTTGAAGGGGTTTTATAGATCTGTTTAAAGAATATATGGTTATACATATTCATGTTATTCTATTTTTCTGGTTAACTGTGATGGTTGTATGCAAAATTTAAGTCATCTAGATGTGTAGTGGATATGGGTGTGCATGGGTGTTTTATAAACACTATGATTTTGTAGGTTTACATGGTCAAGAAAAAACTTGCAATTTTGTGGAGTTGTTGGTAAACTAATTTCTAGACCCTGGCTTGTGGGGTGTTACTGGATGAGATAGTTGTAGTTCTGCATGAATGCTTCATGCATGGTGAGAGGAGGTTAGGTTTCTTCTCTGCATGGGAGTGTTGGTAAGTTTATAGTCACTCAACTTTTCTGTGGTGGTGCTTAGTGAATTCCCTTGACTATGGTACTCATTGTGGACATGATTGGAAAATCAGATTTGAACTTGATTTGGTGTTTGAGTCAAGTTGTCTATGTTGTTATTCTCCTTGAGATCTCAATTTTTTAGTTTATAGTGTGATTATGGGTTTGCATGTTACAATTTTTTTGTATCTACGAGTTATGAAGTTGTATAGATTGATCACCCATTCAGTTGCAGTGGGATAACTTGGAAGTGGACTATTTATATCCATGAGGTTGATTCAATGTTGATGCAAATTTGTTAGCTAGCCTTGTCTTTGGTCACTTGCGCATTCGTGTGGTTGCTTTGAGATGAGAGGTTAGATGATAAGAGAGTACCTGGATAATCAATTTTGGGGACCTGTAGCATGTCTATCATGATGTTATTGTTACCTGATTTTTTAACTTTCAGTTGAAATCAGGTTTAGTGTTTATTCTTTTTGTGTTGTTCATTTAAACATTTAAAAGATAAACCATAAGTCTGCTAAGTTCAATATGCATGAAAAAAGATTGTCAAATGAAACATATTATATTTTCATTCCAATGTTGCAATTACAACAAATGAGAAAAGAGAATCATATGTGTACAAATGTAATATTTATTGATAATCATGAAGAGTACATGTCCCTCACAAGCCAAGGGACTAACTTTATTTATATTCAATGAAAATAAAGAAACAATTTATCCATGAATAAGTAAACAAATAGAATGTGCATATAAGGGTGGAGACCAGTCATTGCCTAAGAATGACTGGTTTTGAAGTAGTCATCCTTGCCCTACTGCTGCCATCGAGCTGCTTATGTCCTTCCTAGCTCCGTAGTGCTCCTAGCTCCTGCATCTGGAAAAAACAATGACATTAGAGCAATGCTCTAAGCAATGAAATATCTCAAACCTTACATGAATATGTACCTATGCATGTGTAAATTTATCCCTAAGTACAATAAATACGTATGCAAACCTTGGATGTATTAGAAAACAATGAATTCATGAAACACATCCAAAATATGCATCTATTTTCTAACTTGTTTTCTTCATGTGCAGATTTAGGACAGGTTTGGTTGCTGTTCTGATTCAGTTAATACAACCTGTGGGGTAAATGTGTCTACCACAATGGTAGAGATCAACATGCTTTGAGAGAAATAGGAAATTGAGCAACTTGATCAAAGATATACCTTTTATTAATGCATTAAATCAATATGGAATCACACCAGTTGATCAAATTTCATTATTAGATTCAAAAGATGCATCAAGTTCAATTATGCATCTCTTAAATAACGAGGGAGCAATCTAGAGTATTGTCAAGACCCTCTTACCTTAACCCTATTGGACAACCACACATCACATAGGACGGTGAACTTTTAGGTCATCGACATAGGGGACATGTGTCTGCCCACTAGGATCAAAGTGAGGAGATAGTGTTAGTTGCAGCACATAATTGACAAGGCAAACAACTGTTGTGGAAATCATGTAGTAAACATGTGGGGCAACAAGCATTGTTATGGAAGCCATGAAGGTTGGGACATAAAAATGCATGCTACATGTCAATGCAAGGACAACATTAGTGGATATGCTCATAATATTTCATGCAAGGGTTTTGATCATCATAAATGATCCAACATGGGTCAAGATTGCATGCAATAAATGTAGGAACACAATTTTAGAATGATAAAAATTAATTCCTTGAGAACAAGTATGCATAACAGTGATATGGAGAAGTAATGCCATCAAACAAGAAGTCCACAAAATGGAACATAACATCAAAGACGCAGTGACCCATAATCTCTGGGGGGTGATAGTGTTATATGATGTCAATGTTACAGAGAAGAACACCATTTCAAATGAATGTAGTCAAGGAGATACCTGGTAACTTCAAAGAAGCAGTCCATAGGAGAAAAATGTATTCTCATGTCATGCAAGCCAACAATAAAGACAAATGTCTTTTAAATTTACTAAAGGAAAACAAGAGATGGTCACAAGAGATTGCATCACAGATGAAGAAGAAAGGAAGGGTAGTAAAGCTTTTCAATTTCCCTATTCGGTGTCACATAATGATCAGCCACAACTTTCATCTACATTTTCTTGAGCTGCTCAGACCCAAGGATTACCTCCACAAGTGATATATGTAGCTGACAATAACTTTATTGATGGAAATGGGAAAGTAGTCAAGTTTCACAACATACAAGTGTAACTTTTAATAGGCATGATGAAAAGGAAGTAATGTAACATGCCTTTAATTGATAAATCAATACAAAAGAGGGAGGATTCCAATGTGGCTTACAAATTGAGAGCACATGCATAGTATTTGAAACATATTAAAGGGACTACATGAAAAAGAGAAAATCTATTATGCACCAATGACAGATCTTGGTGATCTCATGTGTGATAAAGATGATGCATAAACATTAATAATCATATGGTTCAATTGTTCAAATGAAGTTGGATATATGCAATGAACCGCATGGAATCAAAATACATCAAGCAATGCTTATGCACTATCACATCAAGATAAAGGTAAGTACTTCCAGTCTTTTCTATGCATGTAAAAGAAATGTGCATCTGCTTTGAATGAACAGAGGTTTCAATGCATGGGAAACCCCTAGGATGCATGAGTATAATCTATTGAATATCTCATCCAATGAAGAAGATGGCTATAGTCTTTCAAAG
This sequence comes from Sequoia sempervirens, assembly GCA_007258455.2. Taxonomy (NCBI): domain Eukaryota; kingdom Viridiplantae; phylum Streptophyta; class Pinopsida; order Cupressales; family Cupressaceae; genus Sequoia; species Sequoia sempervirens. Next base: position 440,298,176 of record VDFB02086081.1, on the reverse strand, counting down.
GAAAACAATATGATTATGGAAGTCAAAACACAAGAGTAACATGGCAATCACATTCAGTTATAGAAGGAGTTATCTACAGTTGATGGAAATCAAAGGAGAATTGCAATAAGTTTTTGTTTTCAAAAAGAGCAATCAAAATGGAAACCCATTTTATGCATTATTGGAGGTCATGGCTAAGTAAACCTGTTTTTACAAAATACAGAAAACCCATATGGGGTTGATTAAAATATGCAAATACAGAGTGCAAAGGGTGGTTACTCTTGTAAGGGCCCCAACTGAGTCCATTTCAAGATATTAAGAATACAAAAAATCAAAACAGTTGAGCCTTCATGATGACAAGAGTTACAGAATGGAAAGGAGCTGATCACTCTCTCATGAAAACTCAATCACATTATATTCTTGCAAAATCTTGTCAAAAATGAGAAAATTGAAAATGCAGGGGGTTTAGTTCAATTTTTTCATGACTACGACTTGTGGAGGGATTTTCATCACAAAAACACCAAAGCCCCACTTGGGTTCTTTTTGCAAAAAATTGTAGATACAGAAATAGAGGTGTTACAAGAAACCCACTTAGGGGTTTTGCAATTAAATTGCAAAATGCAGAGGTATAAAAAGAGAGCTTTTATGGAGGTAATTATAACATCAAAAAGTGGCATTCAGAAGCCTACTTACAGCCATGACACGGATCTAAGTTATTTCCTTTAGGAACACCAAAATCCACTTGGGGGTTTTTAAAAAATACAATCTTGCTACAAATTAAAGGTAGCCCATTTGGGGTTTTAAGAGGAAACTACAAGGCTTCTATAGAAGGGAGAAAAAGAAACCCATTTGGGGTTAATTGCAAATACAAAGATACCCATAAGACCATGAGGCCAAGTTCATAAATGGAATCATCTTGACATACCAACAAAGGAGGTTTCTTCACAATGACAAACCCACTTTGGGGTTTAGTTTTCAAAACATTCTACAAAAAATAGAAAAAGGTATATCAAGAAGAACCATGTATACTTTCATGGCCGTAGCCAAAAGAAATAATTTTTCTTCACAAGGTCACCTACCCACTTGGGGTTTTTTGCATCGGCATTCAAATATAGAGGAAAGCTAGTTTTTCTTCAGTTTGACAATGAAGAGCTCATATTTCAGGTTTTATTTCACTAAGATTAAGGAGAAAGTCACAACTTAAGTCTAAGTCACAACTTAAGTCTGCTAAAGGAGCTTACCTGAGTTTTTACTCATTTCCCTTTGTTTATGCAAGCTTTTGTCACTAAAGAGCCTTCATTTTAGCTTCAAACAAACTCAACTGTGGCAGCTGAAAGACAAAGTAACCACAAAGGAAAAGTCAAACAACAAAAAAACAATATGGGGTGTCTTCATTTCATTCTCAAATGTAGAGGAAATAAGCATTTTTATGCTTTATTTTAAGAGGGAGACAAAAGGAATTTGCTTTTGTTTGCTAAAAATTAGAATGGAGTGGTTGATTCGTGGCTTACTTGAAACTTTTGCTCAATTTTTGGAGCATTCAAGCTTTATCTTTCTACATAAAACTTCTTTTAAAGCTTTTTCATGGCAGCTGTGAGAAGTATGAGTCACCATAGAGAAGAAATGAACCAACAAAATAATAAGAGGATGTTGCAGGCCGCGGCCTAAGATCAATGGAGGAGCTCCAAAGAAGTATAAAGATGTAGATTTATGTCAAATAAATGCATTTACTTGTGTTTCCGTGCATTTTTCCTCAGGGAATTGGCCAAAAACTAGTGAGATAGCACTATTTCCAATGTCAACTTCAAACCCTGTGGCGGCAACATTTCTCTACCAAGGTGCTCGATGGAGAAAATGATAGTGTTTTTTCACATTCTTTTACCTTTTGATGATTAGGGTTTGACCCTTCTAGATGCCGATGGGATTTTTATCCCATGTTTTAAAAAATGGAATCATATTAATCCATAATGGTGGCCGAATGTTAAGTCCATGACTTAGGCATTTTATGCCTTAAGTCTTTTTCCTTGTTTCAAATGATTGCTAAGTGTTTCAAACAAGCATATGGAGTATGCCAAGTTAGGTCATGCCTTTGACCTTTTGATCATGAACATCATTAGTGCCTTGAACACTTAGAATATTCCCTTACAAGAAGTGTTGGGGTGGGCCATATAGGCCAAACCTGAGCCTTTTATTTTTCCTATGCAAATCAAAGAATGTTGACCACAGGTGGCCTGGGAGTGCAGAATGAGAAAAGGTAAAATGATCAAGTGCCTTGGAGAAATTGTGACCTTATTCAATGCTTTTAAAAGAATTTTGGCATTTCATTATTGTTTTTGCATTTGTTTCAAAGCATTAAAAAATATCATTTAAGTGATTTGCTAATCACTTTGGTATTTTTTACTTGCAAATGTAATGTAATTCATATTGATGGTGGGCCCCCTTTTATTTTTCTTTGAAATGTAAAATAACTTGATTAAGTGATATATTATGAATCACTTAATCAAGTTATTATGTTTAATGCCTTTTTTGGAGTCTTGTGTTTTCAAAACACACATATTGCATGAGTCAAAGCTGGGAGACAAAATGATTGGCTTGCAGACATGAGGAGAGTGTGTGAGTGAGGAATTTGACTGTTTTGGAGAAACATGTGCCATTTTGGAGGCTGCTTTATAACACCTTCAATGTGATCTTGGACTTGGCTTGAATTTTCACCATTTTGGAGGCCTTTTGGAGTGCTTTTAGAATGTTCTTTTTTGGTTTTTGTGCCTCATCTGACCAGAACCTTTTAGATGGGCAGGCATGAGAGTTGTGTGATCGTTTTGCTTAAGTATGTTCATTTTGGGCATTTTGGAGTTAGTTCTTTCTTTCTAGTAGTAGGATAGCTTTATTTTGGAGCTATTTTTCATGGAGGAGTATTGTAATTTAGATGGACTTGTAATACAGTAGGCACTTTGAATCAATAAAATAGAGCATTTTTACCTTCTCTTTTCATGTTTCATGGTATGTTGTCAATGATTGATTAGTTTGTCTTGTGAAAATTCATCTTTCCTTGCAAACTTTTCTCATGTTTATGCATCTATTTAGCAGAAAATGTGTGTTAACAAGTTATAAGCTATGTTGTTTAGTAGTGTTGTTAGTTGTGAAACTTCTATTTTCCTTCTAAAGGCCCTATTTATAGACCTCCTTATAAATTACTTATGTAAATTGCATTGGAAAGTGAGTTGTGTATATCAAATTTTATGATATTGATTTGAATGTGATAGGCGGTTATCAGGTCCAAGTTGTTTTGGTGTATCACCTTAGGTTTTTTCAGTATTAGGTTCATTTTCATGCAATTCTTACCCTTTACCTCAGAAATTAGTAGTTAGGTGGCATCAAAAGTGGAAGCCAACCCCTTATCACTGGAGGTTTGCTTTTGAATAGGATACCCACAACCTGAAAGCAATTCCATGTTACATCCAAATTTTCCAAATTCGTTCACATTTTGGCATTTAGGGTGCAAATTTGGATCCCTAACAGTTTCGGTATGCCTAGCGGGACAGGTGAACTGCTTCTTAGTTCATTTGTATGTATTTTGTTACTGCTATTTGGTGTGTATAACAGTAGTGTTAGCCTTTTGGAGGAATTTTCTTTACATACCTAGTGACTCCGAGAAGTTTTATTGGTTTTAGTATGATCAAGTGCTGGTTAGTTTGAATTAAATCTGATTTTTTCTCATGTTTCAGCTTCCTAATGAATAAACATGTCCATATTTCATGGAGGCATGTCATATCACCCAACATATCATGAAAATTCCAATTACCCACCATTCCATGAAAATCATGCATGTCTGACCTCTTACCAGCCATACCACACCGAACAACTTGTTGGTTTTGTTTCAAATAACCATGTGGCAACAAGTTACCAACATCTTCATTATGTTTCCCACCCTCACACTCCTGCTCAATCTCAATATCAGCTAGTATATGCCTAGAACCATCCTCAAGAAGGATACCTTGTTCCAAAACAGTAGTCTTGTTCTCATATGCAGCCCCAAAATGCTAATGGTATGGGGATTAGCAATATTGATAGTATATTGCTAGATTTCTGTAAGAAGTTGGATGAGATCAATAAAGAACAAGAGTATCAAATGCAAGAACAGGAGGCTAACATGCATCAAGAGGGGTTAGCCTTCCAGGCATACATTCAAGAGCAGGAGATGGAGATTCAAAGGAGACAAGAGGAATGTCTGGCAAAGCAGATAGTTGCAAAGGAATGCCAATTAAGGTATGAAACTTAGGCAACCCCTTCTTTTCCTATTTTTAGCTCAATTCCTCCTACAATGTTGAATCATCCTGTGAGTGAAGAGGTCATAAGCACAAGTCCCCTAGCTTTAGACAAGAAGAACCTGTTGAGCCTTCTACCCATAGGTTTCCAAGTTGGAAAGAGCCATCTGCTCTACCCTGTGAGGTTCTTCCATCTATCATGCAATTGGAACCATGCTCTAACATCCAAAAATCAAAAGAAGAGAAGACCATTGGCCAACACAACTCACTCAACATGGAGGAGACTAGACACATAAACTTGTTGCATTTAGCTATGGAGGAATATAGGCTACAACTACAAAAGGATGAACAAGAGAAGATTTCACAAGATATATCTTACAATATTTTAGCTAACGATCCTCCTGTTGTTGTCAAAGATGGTGAAAATATTCCAACAGGACAACAAAGTGAAATGGTGAAAAAGGCTGACCAAGAAGAGTAATGTATAGTTTGGAATGGAGAAGGTGTGAGTTTTTCCACTCCAAATGTTGTTTCAGAACAATAAGAAAACATCTAGCAGTTGTAGGTTCAAGAATCAAGACAACAACCCAAAGAGGCTAAAAAGGTGATGTAGATCATTATTTCATAGCTTCATTTGATGACCTTCCATGATTCATTAAGCATGATGAGAAAAGCACAAATATGGTCATAAGTCAACAACATGAGGTTGAAGAAGAGCAGTGTACAACTAAGTTGGATATTTTTGAGCATGCTATGGATGAAAAAGTTGATGTTGAGCTTTATGAAGAAGTGTACATTGATATAATCAAACATTTTTGTTCAAAATTGGATGACAAGGAATTAGATCTTCTAAAGGAGTTTAGCACTCATGCAAAAATTCAATAGCAGGTTCACAAGTTTGAACAAGAAACTTCTCATGAACCTAATGTGCAATGTCTTATATGGTCTGATGAGCTTCATTTCTGCTATACAACAGAGCTTGAAGCTGATTTATCAAATAAAAGTTTGTTTCAGGAAGCTACTTCACTGTTTGAACACTTTCCTTCCTTCATTAAAGAACAAAATTCTATTTTAGAGTACATCTCTTTGAGTGATAATGTGGATTTTTAGGTTAAACAAGCTGACTTTAAGAGCCTTCCAAGAACTGATAGCTTTGATAAGTTACTAGCTACCTTGGTGGAAGGTGATTGTTCATTAACCATGGAGGAAGAATCAACATGACAAATCATTATGCAAGGTGAAGCCATGAAGTAGGATAACCATGAAAAGAAGGAAGGAAGAGAAGTAGCCAACAATGGCAGTGCGAAGTTTGTTCATTCTAGGGGTTGTCCAATTAGATACTTAGCTAGTTCAGAGGACACTAAAGTAAAAGAGGTCATGCTTGCACCAAAGTATGAGGATGCAATTGAAGAAGAAGCTAATTTTGGAGTTGTAGCTAAAGGTAATTGAATTCAGCTCACCTGTCCATTCAGGAAAACAATAGGCATGATTGAGATCAAGGTGTAAGTGAGTTTCTTTACATCTTACATGAAACATTGTAACAATATTTTGAGTATCTGCATGTGTTTCATGTTATTTCAACAATGCATAATCATGTAATGCATCAATTATTGATTAAAAAGGGGTGTTATTTTTCCCAACCATTCAATGGTTTCATTTGACCAGCTTCTTTGCTAGTTAGAGTAGGTTAGTTTAGTTTCATTAGTTAGATGCTTTTCAGTTTTTCCTAAGTGTTTTTTTGCACAATTAGTGGTAGTTTTCATTCTGCATTGTTGGGTTTTCTTAGTTTTCAAGGTGTCTCTATTTGGTTTAGTGAGTTAAAGTAATTTGCAATGTTATTTTCGGGCGTTAGCTTTCTGAGTGACCCCATGCCAAAAGGATAAGATTAGGTAGTTGGTCTCATGTTTAGCAGGAAAACATATAGTAGATTTTGCCAAAAATGTTACTTGATTTTTAACTTTCAGCTGAAATCAAGTTTAGTGTTTATTCTTTTTGTGTTGTTCGTTTAAACATTTAAAAGATAAACCATAAGTCTGCTAAGTTCAATATGCATGAAAAAAGATATTCAAATGAAACATATTATATTTTCATTCCAATGTTGCAATTATAGCAAATGAGAAAAGAGAATCATATGTGTACAAATGTAATATTTATTGATAATCATGAAGTGTACATGTCCCTCACAAGCCAAGGGACTAACTCTACTTATTCAATGAAAATAAAGAAACAATTTATACATGAATAAGCAAACAAATAGAATGTGCATATAAGGGTGGAGACCAGTCATTTCCTAAGAATGACTAGTTTTGAAGTTGTCATCCTTGCCCTGCTGCTACCCTCGAGCTACTTATGTCCTTCCCAGCTCCATAGTGTTCCTAGCTCTTGCATTTGGAAAAAACAATGACATCAGAGCAATGCTCTAAGAAATGAAATATCTCAAACCTTACATGAACATCTACCTGTTCATGTATAAACTGATCCCTAAGTGCATTAAATAAGTATGTAAACCTTGGATGTCCTGGAAAACAATGAAGTCATCAAACACATCCAAAATATGCATTTATTTTTCTAACTTGTTTTCTTCATGTGCAGATTTAGGACAAGTTTGGTTACTATTCTGATTCAGTTAGTAAAGCATGTGGGGTAAATGTGGCTCCCATGAGGGTAGAGATCAACATGCTTTGAGAGAAATAGGAAATTGAGCAAATTGATCAAAGATATACCTGTTATTAATTCATTAAATCAATATGAAATCACACTAGTTGATCAACATTCATTATTAGATTCAAAAGATGTATCAAGTTCAATTATGCATCTCCTAAATAATGAGGGAGCAATCTAGAGTATTGTCAAGACCCTCTTACCTTAACCCTATTGGAAAACCACATATCACATAGGATGGTGAGCTTTTAGGTCACCGATATAGTGGACATGTGTCTTCCCACTAGGATCAAAGTGAGGAGATAGTGTTAATTGTAGCACATAATTGACAAGGAAAACAACTGTTGTGGAAATCAGGTAGTAAACATGTGGGGCAACAAGCATTGTTATGGAAGCCATGAAGGTTGGGATAGAAAAATGCATGCTACATGTCAATGCAAGGACATCATTAGTGGATGTGCTCATAATGTTTCATGCAAGGTTTTTGGTCATCATAAATGATCCAACATGGGTCAATATTGCATGCAAGAAATGTAGGAATGCAAGTTTAGAATGATAAAAATTAATGCCTTGAGAACAAGTATGCATAACAGTGATATAGAGAAGCAATGCCATCAAACAAGAAGTCCACAAAATGGAACATAGCATCAAAGAAGCAGTGACCCATAATCTCTGGGGGATGATAGTGTTATATGATGTCAATGTTATAGAGAAGAACACCATTTGAAATGAATGTAGTCAAGGAGATACCAGAAGCAGTCCATAGGAGAAAAATGTATTCTCATGTCATGTAATCCAACAACAAAGACAAATGTCTTTTGACTTTACTAAAGGAAAACGAGAGATGGTCACAAGAGATTGCATCACATATGAAGAAGAAAGGAAGGGTAGTAAAGCTTTTCAATTGCCCTATTTTGTGTCACATAATGATCAACCACAACTTTCATCTACATTTTCTTGAGTTGCTTAGACCCAAGGATTACCTCCACAAGTGATATATGTAGCTGACAATAACTTTATTGATGGAAATGGGAAAGCAGTCAAGTTTCATAACTTACAAGTGTAACTTTTAATAGGCATGATGAAAAGGAAGTAATGTAACATGCCTTTAATTGATAAATCAATACAAAAGAGGGAGGCTTCCAATGCGGCTTACAACTTGAGAGCACATGCATAGTCTTTGAAACATATTAAAGGAACTACATGAAAAAGAGAAAATCTATTATGCACCAATGACAGATCTTGGTGATCTCATGTGTGATAAAGATGTTATTGCATAAACATTAATAATCATATGGTTCAGTTGTTCAAATGAAGATGGATATATGCAATGAACTGAATGGAATCAAAATACATCAAGCAATGCTTATGCACTATCACATCAAGATAAAGGAAAGTACTTCCAGTCTTTTCTGTGCATGTAAAAGAAATGTGCATCTGCTTTGAATGAACAGAGGTTTCAATGCATGGGAAACCACTGGGATGCATGAGTATAATCTATTGAATATCTCATCCAATGAAGAAGATGGCTATAGTCTTTCAAAGGAACACAATATGATTATGGAAGTCAAAACACAAGAGTAACATGGAAATCACATTCAATTATAGGAGTCATCTATAGTTGATGGAAATCAAAATTGAATTGAAATAAGTTTTTGTTTTCAAAAAGTGCAGTCAAAATGGAAACCCATTTTATGCATTATTGGAGGTCATGGCTAAGTAAACCTATTTTTACAAAATACAGAAAACCCATATGCGGTTGATTAAAATGTGAAAATACAGAGTGCAAAGGGTGGTTACTCTTGTAAGGGCCCCAGTTGAGTCTATTTCAAGATATTAAGAATACAAAAAATCAAAACAGTTGAGCCTTCATGATGACAAGAGTTACAGAATGGAAAGGAGTTGATCACTCTCTCATGAAAACTCATTCACATTATATTCTTGCAAAATCTTGTCAAAAATGAGAAAATTGAAAATGCAGGGGGTTTAGTTCAATTTTTTCATGACTATGACTTGTGGAGGGCTTTTCATCACAAAAACACCAAAACCCCACTTGGGTTCTTTTTGCAAAAAATTGCAGATACAAAAATAGAGGTGTTATAAGAAACCCACTTAGGGGTTTTGCAATTAAATTGCAAAATGCAGAGGTATAAAAAGAGAGCTTTCATGGAGTTAATTATAATATCAAAAAGTGGCATTCAAAAGCCTACTTACAACCATGACACGGATCTAAGTTATTTCCTTTAGGAACACCAAAATCCACTTGGGGGTTTTTAAAAAATACAATCTTGCTACAAATTGAAGGTAGCTCATTTGGGGTTTTAAGAGGAAACTACAAGGCTTCTACATAATGGAGAAAAAGAAACCCATTTGGGGTTAATTGCAAATACAAAGATACCCATAAGACCATGAGGCCAAGTTCATAAATGGAATCATCTTGACATACCAACAAAGGAGGTTTCTTCAAAATGACAAACCCACTTTGGGGTTTAGTTTTCAAAACATTCTCCATAAAATGGAAAAGGTATATCAAGAAGAACCATGTATACTTTCATGGCCGCAGCCAAAAGAAATAATTTTTCTTCACAAGGTCACCTACCCACTTGCGGTTTTTTGCATCAACATTCAAATATAGAGGATAGCCATTTTTGCTTTAGTTTGACATTGAGGAGCTCATATTTGAGCTTTTATTTCACTAAGATTAAGGAGAAAGTCACAACTTAAGTCTGGTAAAGTAGCTTACCTGAGTTTTTACTCATTTTCCTTTGTTTATGCAAGATTTTGTAACTAAAGAGCCTTCATTTTAGCTTCAAACAAACTTAACCGTGGCGATTGGAAGACAAAGTAACCACAGAGGAAAAGTCAAACAACAGAAAAACAATATGGGGTGTCTTCATTTCATTCTCAAATGTAGAAGAAATAAGCATTTTTATGCTTTATTTTAAGAGGGAGACAAAAGGAAATTTCTTTTGTTTGCTAAAAATCAGAATGGAGTGGTTGATTCGTGGCTTACCTGAAAATTTTGCTCAATTTTTGGAGCATTCGAGCTTTATCTTTCTGCAGAAAACTTCTTTTAAAGCTTTTTCATGGCGGCTGTGAGAAGTATGAGTCACCATAGAGAAGACATGAACCAACAAAATAATAAGAGGATGCTACAGGCCACAGCCTAAGATCAATGGAGGAGCTCCAAAGAAGTAAAAAGATGTAGATTTATGTCAAATAAATGAATTTACCTGTGTTTCCATGCATTTTTCCTCAAGGAATCGGTCAAAAACCAAAGAGATAGCACCATTTCTAGTGTCAACTTCAAACCCTATGGCAGCAACATTTCTCTACCAAGGTGCTCGATGGAGAAAATGATAGTGGTTTTCACATTCTTTTACCTTTTGATGATTAGGGTTTGACCCTTCTAGATTCTGATGGGATTTTTATCCCATGTTTTAAAAAATGGAATCATATTAATGCATAATGGGGGTCGAATGTTAAGTCCATGACTTAGGAATTTTATGCCTTAAGTCTTTTTCCTTGTTTCAAATGATTGCAAAGTGTTTCAAACTGTAGACATCTAATTTGACCACTTCCATATGATCAAAGACGTCTCCTTATTCATCTAGTTGCTTATCCCCTCTTTTAATATTAATTAAATCATTTGTTTAATTAATACCTTGCATCTTACATAGGGTCCATAAAGTATTTAATTTAATAAATACTTTACCCCTCTTCCTCCTCTAAATTAAATAAATACACCATTTTATTTAATTTAGTCATATTCCCCTTTTGGAATTAAAATTCATTTTTTTAATTCCTCTTTTCTCTGTCATTGTCACATCCTCCAACTTTTGCAAGTTGGTCTCTAATCCATCTTAATTCCTTCATCTTCTTCTAATTGACTATGGTTAGCATGTGCACACCCTTAATCATCATTAGGGTCACATCCTCCACAATCTCCCACTTGCTTCTAATAAGTCATTAGTCCATCAAATTGAGTACTTGCACAACCTTAATCATATGGTTAGTCCAACCTAATCCTTTTCCCAATTATGGCATGTGTCCTTAAGTCAACCTTATTAAAGGATTTCTCCTTTTGGGCAAGGCACTCCACTTCCCCGTGTGAATTTTTAATTCACCTTTTAATCCCCCAATGCATTCAAAAGGAATTTTTAATTCCTTCACTTCTTCCCACATGTCCTCTCTTTATTCTTTATTCTTTCCCCTCTCCCCATGAGAATATTTGAAGAATTTTTAATTCCTCACATGTCCTCTCACCCACATGGGGACAAAGACCTCCTTTATGAGTTGATCTTGTCCAATCCCAAGGTACTTTGTACCCCCCTCCATGTCATGTACTATTCTTCCACATCATGTCCACTTCACCTTTTAGGGCTATATCACATGCCACATGTCAAGATTTGAGGGCTTGTGAGTTCTCAACTCACCTTAGCCCTACATCTTGATCATTGGTGGCTCAATCTTGGCCATCCATCTCTTCTAGGAATTCTCAAAATTACTATAAATACCCCCTCTTTTCTCTCATTTTGGGGGAGATCATTTTGCTATCCAAACTCTTGCAATTTTATTTCTCAATCTATACTTAGCCATTTTCATGTTTTCATCCATTTCCTTCCATCTTCACATCATCATTTAGTTTGTATATCTTGCCATCCAAAGAGCATACACATCAAAGATCGAAGGGCCAACCAAAGGATCGATTCGACACAAGGTATAAAGTTCCATTTGTTGTTTTTATCTTATGTTGATTCCAACTTAGGCTAATCTTGAGGTGTAGGTTGTTTTGGTGTTTATTTGGACTCTTTAGTTTGTTGCTCCCTTTCTAACGCATATATTCGACCTATCACACAAAAAAACATATGAAGTATGCCAAGTTAGGTCATGCCTTTGACCTTTTGATCATGAACATCATTAGTGCCTTGAACACTTAGAATATTCCCTTTCAAGAAGTGTTGGGGTGGACCATATAGGCCAAACTTGAGCCTTTTATTTTTCCTATGCAAATAAGAGAATGTTGACCATAGGTGGCCTAGGAGTGCAGAATGAGAAAAGGTAAAATGATCAAGTGCCTTGGAGAAATTGTGACCTTATTCAATGCTTTTAAAAGCATTTTGGCATTTCATTATTGTTTTTGCATTTGTTTCAAAGCATAAAAAAATATCATTTAAGTGATTTGCTAATCACTTTGGTATTTTTTAATTACAAATGTAATGTAATTCATATTGATGGTGGGCCCCCTTTTATTTTTCTTTGAAATGTAAAATAGCTTGATTAAGTGATATATTATGAATCACCTAATCAAGTTATTATATTTAATGCCTTTTTTGGAGTCTCGTGTTTTCAAAACACACATATTGCATGAGTCAAAGCTAGGAGACAAAATGATTGGCTTGCAGACATGAGGAGAGAGTGTGAGTGAGGAATCTGACTATTTTGGAGAAACATGTGCCATTTTGGAGGTTGTTTTATCACCCTTTCAATGTGATCTTGGACTTGGTTTGACTTTTCACCATTTTGGAGGCCTTTTGGAGTGCTTTTAGAAGGTTCTTTTTTGGTTTTTGTGCCTCATCTGACCAGAACCTTTTAGATGGGCAGGCATGAGAGTTGTGTGATCTTTTTGCTTAAGTATGTTCATTTTGTCATTTTGGAGTTAGTTCTTTCTTTCCTAGAGCAGGATAGCTTTGTTTTGGAGCTATTTTTCATGGAGCAGTATTGTAACTCAGATGGACTTGTAAAATAGTAAGCACTTTGAATCAATAAAATAGAGCATTTTTACCTTCTCTTTTCATGTTTCATGGTATGCTATCAATGATTGATCAGTTTGTCTTGTGAAAAATAATATTTTCTTGCAAACTTGTCTCATGTTTATGCATCTATTTAGTAGAAAATGTATGTTAACAGGTTTTAAGCTATGTTGTTTTGTAGTGTTGTTAGTTGTGAAACTTCTATTTTCCTTCTAAAGGACCTATTTATAGACCTCCTTATAAATTACTTATGTAAACTACATTGGAAAGTGAGTTGTGTATATCATGGTTTATGATATTGATTTGAATGTGACAGGCAGTTATCAGGTCCAAGTTGTTTTGGTGTATCACCTTAGGCATTTTTAGTATTAGGTTCATTTTCATGTAATTCTTACCCTTTACCATAGAAATTAGTAGTTAGGTGGCATGAAAAGGGGAAGCCAACCCCTTATCACTGGAGGTTTGCTTTCGAATAGGATACCTACAACCTGAAAGCAGTCCCATGTTACATCCAAATCTGCCAATTTCATTCATAGCTTGGCATTTAGGGTGCATATTTGGATCCCTAACAGTTATGGATAGCTTGGGTACACTGTTTTGTGTTTCCTTTTAATAGTGATGGTTTTGTCTACTTGGTTTGGAGATCTTGGTGCTGCTTGGTATTGTTGTCAGATGGACATTTTGTCGAGTGGACCTAGAGTTTTTTCAAATTATCAAATGTTTGGTCATGATGCTTGGAGAGCTCGAGTGTTGTAGTTCAGTGGGAGCTTTAGCAATGACTGTGGATTCATCACTTGGTGGCGAATGATCTTATTTAGTGTTGTGGATGTTACTAGGAGGGTCTCTTAGATCATGTTGTTGCAGAAGGGTCTTTCGTATTTGCATGGAAACTATTTGAGGATGTGCAACATCTCAAACCATGGAGGATTATTGAAGTCTTTGGTTGATGTGTTCATGGTGCTTGACAAGTGATGTTGGTTTAGAGTTTGTTTTTCTTTATGTCATGTACACTCTTAACTATGCATTAGAGTTTTGGCATGTTGCATTACTCTTGAGACCATGTTATGTTCACCTGGAGCATGGGATCTCCTAAGGGGGATGTGTAGATCATGATGTCATGATAAGATCCTGATTCAAATGATTGGAGCTTTGACATTGGTCTTGTAATTCTCAATTTTTTGGGTGCATTGGTCATATGCTTGAGAACTTTATGATAATGCAGTGAGGCAAATTGGATTTTAGTATGAAATGATTATTTACATGTGCTCATGGATACATGGAGAATAAGGTGAGGTTGCAATTCTCTTTAGATGAGAGAAGTGTTGTTGATGGTTACTCCTGATGAAGATTTCAACAGAAAGTCTGAGGAGCCTACATCTTGGTTGGACATGAGTTCAACAGAGACTAATGAGGATATTTCTCTTGGAGAATTCATGATGACTTGGTTACCCTAGAGGAGTATTCTCATTCCCCAATCTTGGTCAACTCGACAGTTAATGGCTTGAGAGGTACTCCCATTGTTTCTCTCAGGTGTTTTATTCTTTCTTTCATGGATATGGATCTTGAACTGCTATTAGATGATTTTTAAGCATTCATTGTGAGAGATGGATAGCATGGTTATCTCCTTATGCATTGTAATTACATTCATTTATGTTGAGTTAAGGAGATGCATTGGGCGTATTTCCTGAAATGGGAAATGAAATAGTTTGATCTTCTTTGAGAGGCTTACATCCATGTTGATTACATGATATATGTGTTGTGTTTGATCTTGGAGATTGAATGGTTGGGTGTTGTGAAGGATTTTCTCTTGGGGTTTTGAAGGAGATCATACTTGACATAGTTGGCATTTAGAGGTGTATGTAGGAGGATTTTCTATAGGTTCATGATGTGCAGAGGTGCTCTCTTTGGTCTTGGTTTTCTTCCTAGATGTTTGGTTTTATATTACATTGCTTTGATGCTTGGTAGGAGCTGTAGTGATCACTAGCTTGTGGTCATGTGTTTTCACTCATGTTCTTGGGTGTTGACATGGAGGTTCTTAATCTTTTTCCTTTGTTGGGTGTGGAGAACTTGGGAGAGCTATGAAGACTTGTGAGAGTTGTATTTATAGATTTTGTATATCATTGTGGATGGTTCCTTGAAACAACATGTTTACACTCTATGCTATGTTATTGGTAGACTCATTATGCCTTGTTCTTTTAGATTTGGCATTACTAATTCAGTGGGAGTTCTTGGATGTGTTTGGTCTTCTTCGACTAGTTTGTACATGGAGCTTGTATTTGTGGTTGATGGGTTGGTTGTGTTGCTAGCATGAGTTTACTAATGAAGATAACTTGGAGGTATGTGTGATTGTATGGAGTAGCACTTACTGTGTGTGCTATTTTCAATCGCGTGGGTTGATCAATTGGATGGGAGCAGTCAATTTTTTGGTTGTTGTTCTAGCTGGCATTTTTTTTTTTTGGAGGATAGATTCATGATTGTGTTTTGTTTGGGGCTTTCAAGTTGGTGCTTTTGTACAAGTTGTGAGCATAGTGGAGTGGTGGAAGTGAGTTGTAATCATTTTTGTAAGTTGGACTTGGAGATGGTTTTCTTTTTAAACTGGTGCATATACACCATGGTGAATTCCTTTCTTTTGGAGGATGGATAGAATAGTTGTCGAAGATGGTGAACATTTTGAATGTTGTTGCATATTCTTGGAGATAGGGACTTTTATCTTTGATTGGGAGAAGCCAATAAGTTATTCATCAAGTGGGAGCATGTTGGGATTTGTGCCTCAAATTATTGGATTGATATACTCCTTGAAGTCTTGCTTATATCTCTTATCAACCTGACTTCCTCATATCGGTGGGACCTTGTTCTTAGTTCCCCCGATGCTCCAATGACCTCCACGGTTTGGCGCTAACAACTTCCTTTTGTGTTGTGTTTCTATTAGAGGGAGTTAGTCATGTCAGTGGGAGTCTCCAAGAAGTCTCCCTGATAGCCCGATGTCTTGCCTTGGTCACTTGTTGATAGGATTTTGTGTCATCAGTGGGACTCTGTCTTGAGTCCCCCCGATGGTCCGATGGACTAGTGACTTGTATGGCGATAAAGACTTGTCAGTGGGAGATGAAATCATCGGTGGAAGTCTATGAGCTATCACATTGACAGCCTGATATGTAGCATTGGATCCTCATTGGTGGGAAGTTATGTCTTCGGTGGGACACTAAAGCTTGTCCCACCGATGGAACAATGGAGTGGTTTGTCGATAGGAGATGCTAGTATTGGTGGAAACTTTGTGACTATCTCTCTGATAGACCGACAGTTGTGGCAATATCACAAGATCACAAAAGTTTGGAACTTTGGAACCTTTGGTCGTGGGTTTTGGAGTTTTGGAAACCTCTGACTTAGTGATCTTATGGGACAAGTCGATAAGGCTTCATCGAAGGGACATTGGAGCATTTCTCCTCGACATGATGATGGATGATTCAGTGACCTATGTAGAATGTCTTGATGGGACTCAATGGATGCTGAGGTGGAAAATAATGATTGGTTGGAACTTGTCGATAGTTAGATCGACAGTTGGGAATCGGTTGTTTTTCTTGGTCAACTTGGAACCGTTGGATAAAATGAGTGTTGCATTAACATTGAATGTTGAGAGAGTGCAATCAGGGGAGAAGGAAAAATGTAGAGAGGAGGAGGGAGGATAAGTATCTACATTGTATGTTATGTGAGATTATTGTAACAGTGTGAGGATTCTAAACGGTTATGTTGTCTATATTCTCTGGATGAAACAAGATGAAAACTCCTATAAAGGTTATGAGCCTAAAATTGTATTGTAACTCTGTTTGTTGCAGAATAGTACAATAGCTTGATCATTTTGGAGTGTAGGGTTTTTTACTTGAAATGGTTTTCCCCACGTAAATTTGTGTGTCCATATCTTTTGTCTTTCATATTGGTTGATTCTACAAATTGAATTTGTCTGATGCATGTTGTTGAAAATGGTTGTATTTGCATGAGCTTTTCTCAGGAGGGTTATTTGGGAAATCAACTATGCATGTTTCCACTTTGTGGTATAGTAGTACATGTCTTTGAAGCAAATTAATGGTTTTGAAAGTAACTGAAGGCACTATTGATCTTAGATTTTCGTTAGGAGATGACCGTGATTTCCCTATAGGCCGAACTCACAGTCACAAGAATACATTATACCATGCCTATCGAATTTTCCTAAAAGTATAGTGACTTCCAAAATAAAGTTATTGAAATAAAATTGCTATAGAGGACTCAAATTACCTCAATAATTGAGCTTTGAATGAGGCTTGCCTCTGATTTTTCTAACACTTTGAATTTCTCTACTTTTTGCCTTGCTATGGAATGAATCTTTCCCAAAGTTTTCTATCTTTTTTCCCTTCCCCTGTTCATTTCAAAATGGAAACATTTTTTTTTGTTTTGCATGTGGCTGGGTGTTACCTGCCATAGCCATCGACCTTTATCTTGAGTATTTCCTCTATGATTCAGTAGGTCGCGTCCATCGTGGTTTTTTCCTTATGATATTTCATTGATTTCCACAGTTCAATTCATAATGTGTCAATTATCCATTTGAATTCAATATGAATTTGAATATGTATATGTATGTGTATATATATATACATATGTATATATATATATACCTATGTGTATATATATACGTATGTATATATATATACCTATGTATATATATATATATACGTATGTATATATATGTATGTATATATATATATATACTTATATATTTGTATCTTTATATGCATTTAAATGATTTCATTCACATCTACCATGTATTCAAATAATATATATATATGTGTGTGTGTGTGTAAATCAAACACATACATATATATATATATATACACTAAAGAAAAGAATTTTCTTTGCAAATGCTCGCTTTTGTTTCCTTCAAATTTCACAAAGTTTTTAATAGAAAATTTAATCTACAAACCATTCATTTTCAAACACTGAAACAGTTCAAGTCAGGAAATTACGTTCTCTTACATTTACAATTTAGTTCAAATGCAAGTCATCATGCCATTGTGGTGTGTGCACCTAGATTCTAGCTGGCTTACCCTCTTGATCCAGCTAAACAATCCTACTTCAACCGTGTCCTCGTCCTTCAACATGCCACACCGCAACCTTACACACTTGCACTTGCAAATTGATCAGTAATGTTCAATTCTTGGTAACATATAAAATAAATTTTTAAAAGTTCGCAAAGTCAACATTAGTCAGCTTCTTTCATTCAATTTTTGAATATTCCAAAATCTTCATTTAATATTTATTGAATTTCTTCAATAATTCCACTTACTATATTATAATAAATATGCAATAAAATTGGGTTATGACACATGCAAATGTACAAAATATAAGATCCAACATATTTAGAGAAATGCTACACTATCACATAGAAGCATGAATCTTATCTTAACTCAATATCCAAACACAAACATTGATCCAGTAGTAGCAAATAGGCCCAATTAACTGTCAATAATTAATCACCATAGCTAGAATAAAAACCATGACTAGTTGCTAACACATCCCACTAACCATACCTCAAAACTGAGGCATACTCATTATAAAAGGTAAACCTTTTGCCATCAATATATATCCAACCTAATACATGATTGTGCAAGTCCCTATATACATTATCTTACATAACGAAATTGTGAAGAACCTTAACATCAAAATATAATGAGAACATCCAACAAAGGACATACATACAACCCTAAACTCCCATTGTATGGATAATATAAAATATAAGATCAATCAAGGCATCCAAAATTCTAATAATAGCACTTGCATAGAAGGTGTAGTTAATATCATCAATACCAAGGAACATCCAAAAATGATATGCAAACCTACAAAAAAATATTACAACATAACTCTCACCACTAGTCTCTGTAGCTTTCCCAAGTTTTCCATATCATAGAAGATATAGATTAGAGATCCTCCATACTATTACCCAAAATTAAATAATAAAGTACAATAACAACATATGACCACAACATATTGATCAAAATGGCTCCACACCAACCTAAAATCCAATATCATATGAACATGAAACTTTGAGAAGAAACACAACACCATAGAGAGAACCTGCAAATCAAAACCATGTAGCATTTCCTTCTATCAACACCTATAAATGCTTAAGTTTTGAAAAGTAAGATCTCCTTCATAAAAAACCAAATAGTTAATCCTTATCAAAATCCAACCATTCAAGTCAAATATCAAACATATAATGTGAATCATTAGAAAAAATAGGATGTAAGCCTCTCAAACCAAAGGAAGATCAAATGAAACATCCATTCCCAAAGATAGGGAATAATCCCTAAACCATCCTCTACACTCCTTAGGTAAGACCTCCAAAACTAATATCCATAGCTCAAGACTCATTCCCATGTGAAGATAAAGGAAAAATAAACCATTGTAATTAAGTAACCCATAAATAAGCCCCTCAAAGCTAACATCCATAGCCCAAGAATCATTCTCATGAGAAAAAAATCATGAAACAAAATGCATATGAAAATAAGGTGGGTAATAAATATCAAATGAGCCACTATCAAGAGGACCAAGAGTGGGGAATGTGGTTGTCTCCTATAGGATACACCAAGACACAATGAATATCACCAAAGACAATCTCCTCAATAGGTCAATGTTGAAGTGTCCAACCTAGGTGTAGGCTCCTTGGATTCCATGTTGAAAGCTCATTAAAGAATAATTGTTTCAACACATGATCGTCAAGATCAAGAGATCTCTAGCCTTTCCCAAATTTAAAATAGGTGTATAATTTATCATCTCATTTCAATCAAAATCCAATACAACACCACAAATTCTAGAGATAAATGGATCCATGAAAGACGGTTATTAAGAATTATTGCTTTGTGGAGCTCAAAAAGTAGGAATTATTGGGCTCACAATGAATTATTGTTGTGGAAAAGAAGTGTGCTATGAAGCATCCAATTAAAATATTGAGCACTGAGCAATGAAATGATAAACATGCAAAAGATTTGGGAGAAGCTTTAAAGTTTCCTACTAGTATTAATTTAATGGAGTGTGGAGTAAAGTTTATCCTTGCACAGCTGCACAACATGTGTTACAGATTGTGTTCAACTATTGAAATCTATGGCTGATGAGGTACACCTCGGAAGATGAGATCCAACTGATACTGGTTTTTCCAGCTTAGTCATTGCACATATTCCTTAGCCCATAGTTACAGGGTGATGCCATAATTTTATATCTATATTATAATATTTATTTTAAGCAGTCATATTAATGGTGGACCTGAGCTGTTGAGGAAATTGTTTCTTGATGGACTAAACAAATCATTTGACAGATACTTTTGTTACTGGAGATGGAAATGTTTCAAATCTTGCTTTACCATGAATCTTTCATTATAAACAATTTCTCAAGTTCTTTTTTCCTCTTTTAAGATAAAATTTTCAGTATTCATTGTTGGCACAAGGATTTGCACCCGCATGCAAAGTTGTAAAACTTTGCAATCCCGTGCAACATTGGACTAATTTTAGGTTGTGGGTACCCTATATGAAACTAGACCTTTGGATTCTAGGCCGGCTTCCTATTGAATCTTCTGATTAATTATGCGTAACTTGTTTGGAAAAGGGGAAAAGGCTTGAAATAAAACTTGAATTGAAATCTAAAACTGGGTGATGCACCTAATTGAATTAAAGAGCACAGACTAATTCACAATTGATCCCTTCTGAAGCTTATTTTCACAACTTAGATTGGACAGTTCAAGTGCATCAATGATTTGCAAAAAGGCCTAATAATTTATTCTTTATGAAGGAAAATGTTATTTTCACAACTTAAAGATAAGGATATATTAAAAGCACAATTTATGACCTGCAACTAATATTTTTTTTTCGTGTATATGCATTCACAAATGTGACAGACATTTAAAGGTTTTGATGTCAAACACATTAAATTTGCATCCAAAAAATTTGTAAAAAAAAATGCTTGAATCTAAGAAGTATAGTATTTAACTTGCAATGACAAAAGAAGGAACACTCTGCAAATGATACTCTAATATAACTTGTAAAATTGTAAAATTGTATTAATGTAAAAAGCTAAGTTACAAATCTTTCTCTCTGCAAAAAGGTATGCCAGAAGAGATGAAAAATAAGAACTAGTGAAAAAATGACTAAGTCATATCACTTTATACAAAAAGCCTCTCCAAGGCATGAAGGTGAAAATGAAAGTCAATTTCAGTGTGAAAACGATAACTCCAAGGTAAATCCCGAGCAAAAATAAATATCTCCAAAAGAAGAGTTCAAACTCATGCAAAAATGAGTGAACTCTGGCTCAAAGTTAAGGTCAACTCATGACTAACCCATAGAGCACTCAAACTGAATTGGAATTTCCCCAAAAAGTGGGTCCAAGCATGCGAAAGCCACCTTGTTTTTATCAATCCACCCAAGATAACTAGAACTCCATCCCTATATGATGATCTTCAGTTGATAATCTTTTATCTCCCAGTTCCATTTGCATCTTTACATGATTTTACTCAAGGAGGATAAGTAATTAAATATTAAAAAAAACCAAATGTATGATTATTTTAATATTTAATGTGGAAAAACCCCTCCTTACTTTCATTTTAAACATTAATGTAATAATACATTAATATTTAATTACATATTTTCTCCAAATAAAATAATGCAAAAATGCATGAGCTAAAATGTGTCTAACACTTGTGGAAAAGAATAATGATTTATTTGTTTAGTTCACTCCTCCATACGCATGGACTCAAAAATCCCCCTTATGAACTGAAGTCTGAAAATCATGTAATTCTCAACTTATATGTACGTGAGTGAAATTTTTTTAGAATTTTTCCCCTCCATGTATGATTTATACTTAACATATATTTCATTGATAGGGCCGACCACATCATTATGTAAAACTTGGAGCCCACATGGAAATAAAACATAATCATTTTTTTTTTTTAAAAGGTCTCATCAAAATTCACCAAGCCTGTGAATGAAAAAAGGGCAAAACTATCGAACCCTAATCACTTACTATCATTTGTTTTTTACTTTTGCTTGAATGGAGCTCTGCTGTGCCACCATGGTGGAGAGAATAGGGTTTGTATGGAGCTCGACTTGGATTTTTCATGAAGGATTTTGCAGAGATGTAAAATAAGCTCCTCTCCATATAAATCTGTACACTTTTCTACATTTTGAAAGCTTTTTCCCAGGCTTTTAAGCTACGACTGCAGCATATTTTTGATGTATTTTTTGTATTTCATTTTCTGTTGGTGCTTTTATCATGAATGGCCACCATGGATGCCTTTACCTGCTTTTTCTTGTGAAAGAAAAATCATAATTCTCTATGTATTATGGAGTATGAAGGCCACATGTGCATCATGGCCACCATGGATGCCTTGGTCTGAGTGCATTCTCCTTCTCAAGCCAAGGGTTTTTGTACTTGTAAAAACTTGGGCTCCTCTACCATGTTGCCTAAGAAAACTCAAGGGTTTGAATCATGCATAAAAGAGTTTCATTACTGTAGGTTGTGATTTTCTCTACACTCATATCATGCCTCTATTTTCTACATGTGTTTGCATGGACTGCTCAGATTGTATAACATTTTACTTACTATACATGAAACCCTCAGCCTTGTTCTTTTATTCTACCAACTAGTACCTCAGAATAAAATTTATTCCTACTGTCATGCCTCTTGTATCAAATCTCTATAGACTTGCCAACAAGGTACTGTCATCAAGAACTTACTACCTCCTTGAGTAGTGACCTACAAATAATGTAGTATCATACAATATGACTGTATTTAATCATGTAAAAGGACATGTCATTTAACAAAACCCTGGAGACCAATGCATCATTTTCAATGTTGAGAAACCTTAGCACTTTGGATTTTCACTTAGAGACAAAACCATCAGACCCAATGAAAAATATTAAAAGGCCACAAGGAGATAATACACATAGATTGCAAATGTCACTGAGGCTTTGAAAAGGGAAAAATAGCAAAATTAGACCCCATTACAAGGCAAATATAGCTATCTCATCAGGTGAATGCCACTGAGTTGGGAACATGTAATTGAAATAAAGCATCCAATTTTGAAAGTGATATATTTTACTCAGCTTTCCACATTTTTTAAGTAGCTAAATGAGCTCAATGCTCCCATGTAATTTCATTTCAAAACATTGGATCATGTCACAATGTCGACACAAGCACTGTGAATGTTGTGCTTTCACTTCATTTCAATAACGATGTTGTCCTTGATATGATGTACTCCATGTATGAACCACTTTATTATGATTTGTCCTTACATGTGTTGTTTGTGCTATTATATATGACTGTCATGCATATTTGCTGAGATATTCCGATGTTTTACTTATGAACCTGTGGCTTGTCCTTCACTTCTAACCATGCATTATCTCTACACTTTTGAGCATCTCCAATTGTCACTATGGATGACTGTCCTCATTTCATGAATTCTCTCCATTAAGTCATATGCTCATAGTCAGATCTTATGGCTGCCATTATTGTTATATTCATGGTATTTGATACTCTCAAGTGTTTAATTGTTGCTCCATTATTGATAGCTTTTATGTATGCCTGTTCACTATGGTGTTCACGATAATGTACTCTGCAGTATGATGGGCTCGACCCTTGTGGGAGCCACACTTTAACCCACATATAGAAATGTTGAATCATTTACAAAAATATGTACCTATTCCTGCACATTTAAAGAAACAAGTTAGCAAAAATAATTGAAGCTGAAAGCTTCCATTGAACTTTGTGTTCCCTGAACATCTTCTCTTTTGATGACTTAATCATCCGATGAATCCCTGATAGGATGCAGATTACATTTCTGTTGGTAATGTAGGGATAAGGTAGAATGTGATTTTTCATTGCTCTAACACCACCTTTCAACAATTTTGCAGGTAACCCTTGGAGCTGGAGTTGGACCTAGAGCTGGAGCTAAACCAAGATCAACACACTATAACAACGATTCATCATTCCAGGCAATGACAAATCACCTTCTCTCTTTATTCTTATATTATCTTTAGTTGTGTGATCTGTATTTATTTCTGGTATTCAATATTTGATCAAGTAATCAAATTAAGCTACTCCCACGGCTTGTGTGGGACTTTGGTTTTACAATATAAATAAAACAACATTACTATGCAAACTTATGAGTTCCTTTGTTACAAACATTTGCATAATAACACTTGAAACTCACAAGTAATCAAATTCTGGAACGTAATGAATACTTAAGCATAAATTTTTTGTACCTTCCTAATGAATGCAATTCAACTCTACCTGTTTTGAGTTGTAGCTAAAAATAGGTAACAATCATATCAAAATTTGTTCTTCATAACATTCTTCATTAATAGTTTGACCCAATTATGAATTCCTAAGCACACAACAATATCTTACAAGTATTTGGAATCTAGACCAGTAGTTGAAGTTATTCGTGGAGTTGGTACATTGGTGATTGCTTGAGTTTAATATATTAAGTTCTGGTGGGAGGTTAGAATTTGGTGGATTGAGATCATTTTCACCCCTCGTGTTAAAACAAATAGGAAGAAGAAAATGGGATGGAATATTTACCAGGTTGAAGATACTTTATTTGATAGTGATTTAGTTATTTATTATTATTTTAAAATAAAGTGTATTTTTTAATTTAATTGTTTGTCTCTTTTTCTTTTTCTTTTGGTCTCTTTGATGTTGTGACTTAGTTTTAGTCTTCGAGTGCATTATGAGCATTTTTTTTCACTAAATAAAATTTGTTCTTATATAGGCAGTTTGGTGGTGATCATATGTAGAATAAAATTCATCAAAGATAATATTTTCTCTTTTCTATGTAGTTTTACAAAATATATCCATAACAAGTCTATATATTTATTATTTGATATGCATTCAAGTTGATGTTCTTATTGATATCTATTTTTTGTTTGCTTTTGTATTGTCATAAAATTGTACCCTGTGGCAATTTCACACTTGTTCATTTAGCCCATTGCAATTATGGTGCCTAGCCGTATTTATGACAAGAACCTTATGAGTCTAAATTTCATGATTTCAACTCCATAAGGGGCAATGATGAAACGTTAGTAGTTTTCCACCTTATTTCTTGCAAATTTGTGAGTTGGACTCTTGTGCAAAGCATGGACGTTCGCGCGACATGCAAGCGTCCTCAAAATTTTTGAGTTTAAATGAGAGAATCTCGAGAACTTCACTCATGACACGTGTCATTGTGGTAGAATCTCGAGTGTAACGGATCTTCTCACCCGTGCAAATTCACAAAACTCTCTTTTCACCTTCATTCTCATTCATTCACACACTCTCTCTCAGTCCAACTTTCTCTCTTCTTTCTCCTCTTCATCTCTTCTCTACGGTGAAGCTTTATGAAGTTCACGTCTTGTCAACAACCAAGGTCCTCTTGCAAGAACACATCATGTCTATCAAACCAAGAGGGAGCCACAGACTGTTGGTAATGCTCTCTTGTGATATTACATTGTCTTGTTTATTTGCTAGGTTATTTATCTTGTCTATTTACTTTGTGATATGGGTTATCCTCTAGCGGGGTATGCTTTTATCAATCATTGTGCCTATTTTACTTTGTGTCTTATTTATTCTCTACCTATCTATTTTTTCATGAAGGTGGAAACACCAAAATAGGGGCTTAACTAAGGTGAGCCTTGAAATAGCCCCAACACTTTTCCTCATCCTCCTTGTGTACAGGTTGTTTGTGTGAAGCTTTATGGGAGGCTTCGTAGTGTAGAACCTTCCATGAGTTAGCATCTTACCTTCTTTGTCATTTCCTTTCATTTTTATTTTTTTTCTGTTAACTTAGTAAAATAGTCAAACTTCAAATTCTGAGTAGATAGTAGGTTATGTGAGTTTCTATGTACAAGTTCAGCTCCATGTCCATACAAGACACCAACACATCCCTGAGACAGTAGTGTGCCACACTATCATCCAAGTCCTTTGTTGACATCCTTTGGATGAGAGCTTACCCACTTGTCTCAGAGGCTTGTGTAATCTGTTCTTTCAATCCTTGAAGCCCTTCATCCGAGAGAACATATTAGGGACTCTCTTTTGAGCATGTTTTTGCAATCTCTTTGATCTTGTAACCTTTTTCACTTGAGCTCTTTTCATTGAGGTGATCGAGGGAAATTCACTCCCTTTAGACCCTGTTTATCTTGGGACTTGGGAGTAGTGAATCCCCTCTACATTTTGGTGAGCTTGACGTGAACTAATTATATCATATCTTTTTTTGCAATGTTTTACTATTTTTTATGTGTCTTTTCTAAGCAATATTTTCATATGCTAGATGCTACCAAGTGGATGATTTCTTAGAGGCATCTTCTCCTATCCGTAGATCTCTTGAGAAAACTTCTTCACCGCAACCGTCTACTTCATCTTTGCAAGTCGAAGAGTCTATGAATGTAGTTTTAGTCTCTGCATCTCCTCAAAGGCCTAAGAGACCTTCCATTTATGTGACTCTGGCTAGCCCATATCCTAAGAGGATTCATTCTATTCATAGGGTTCCAATCACTAATGACTCATTAGAGCTTTACACGATATTTTTAAAAGCTACGGTTCCTCCTTATAATGTTGTGGGTCATATGTGTAACACTAGAAGGAATTAGAAAAAAATGAATCAATGTA
The DNA here is from genome assembly GCA_007258455.2 of Sequoia sempervirens. Classification (NCBI taxonomy): domain Eukaryota; kingdom Viridiplantae; phylum Streptophyta; class Pinopsida; order Cupressales; family Cupressaceae; genus Sequoia; species Sequoia sempervirens. The sequence goes on along the minus strand of VDFB02086081.1, from coordinate 440,271,865 downwards.
CTTTCATTCCTAATTCTCTACCACATTCCCAACCAAATCTTTGAAATATTCCCCTTTAATTTTTTCCCAAAATTAGACACACAAACCAGCAACAAGTCACCGATTAACGTTAGCTCCAAATGCAAATCAGCATAGAAGTAACTCTAACCAAGAATGTTCACCAAGATCTCAATGTGGTTGAGGTGATAGCATATGGTCAGAGGATCATTAGAAATAATCTAAACTAGAATTACAATTCATCTGTTGATATAGGCATCCACAAGTAATGAGAATTCTCCACTTATTTAGTGGGTGAGATTATTACAATTATTAAAGTCGGCAAGCTAGCCATTTAAATCCTCATTTCCACTTCTTTTCATGGGGGGAATATAGTCCTCACAACCACTTATTATCGTGGGGGGAAACAACATGAAAAAAATGATTATTTAAAAACTCAACCACTCAATTGTGGGAGTATAAATAAATATAAATTGTAGCAACTAAACTATCAACTATTAGTACTACTAACAAGCTTTACAGTTAATGAAATAAGCTGCAAATGAGAATGATATGCTTCCAAAAATAGTATATGGTTAGAGTAACACTTCCTCTAACATTTACAATGCCAGAATGATATAGAAAGAAACTCATAACAACATTATAACAATTTCTAACTAATCTGATCAGAAACATGAAATACAAAAAATTGGATCAGCAAGATGAGAATTCACCATAATAGACAGTTGGCACATTTTTCAATGCAGCCACAGAAAGGTATGAACTCCTTGAAAAAGTTGACCTTCTCTTAAAAAATCAATACTCAGAAATAAAATCCCAAAATTTGTAGGAAGGGTCACCCCACATAGAGATACAACTTGGACGAATACCCAGAATGAATTAAAAATTTGTGATGAAGCTATGAACAAAAAATAGCTTCAGCCATGTCAAAACCAGCAACTCAGAAATAGGCTATACATCAACAACTTGTTGAAAACATCAAAATTGAAGCTCTCTCTGCACCTCTAAATGAATTACATTCTCATATCTCCACCTAGGAAGCCATAGTTCCAGGTCTGAAGGATGGATTGAATTTGCTAAGCTTCCCCTTAGCCAAGTTTTGGATTCAGTCTAGTAGCATAACTTTTCTTTCCAAAACATAGCATAATAAACTCTTCACAAAACAACAATATATAAGTTTCAATTTGGTGCAAGAGCACCTACACCTCATCCTCCATTTTTGCTCATTTAATGAAAAAATATTGTTAGAAGGTTAGAATTAGTATTTTTGAGTCTTTTTGTCATTAATAAGGTCAATCAAGACCATTGAGAAGGATCTAGGGTGAGTTTTTGAGTTTTGAGTCAAAATATGCAAAAATGCAATCTTGCACTAAAAGTTGCTTTTGTAGCCTTTGAAGGCAAAAATGTGATTTTTTATGTAATTGTGCAAGGTTTGGGGTCTTAATAATGTAGTAAGGCTAATTCCAAGCCATTTGAATGGTTTTTAAGGTTTTAGGTCTTTAGGATTGAAAAGTTGCTTCAAAATGCAAAGTTGTCATAAGGAAATTTGGCGTAAAATCAGCATTAATGATGTAATTTCATTAACTAATGGTTCCCTCCTTCAAAAATCAGTTGAGGGAAGTTTTAAATGATGGGAAACAAGTTTAAGAAGCCTCCCTTGGGTCGAGGTTGGGCTGTTGTTGGCAGTTTTGAAGTTTGAAGCATTTAATAAGAAGAAAACTTTGTTTTTTCTGTTTTTTACAGCATTTTTTCCTGATCCCGTGCTTGGTACGGTTTGGTATATCATTGTACGGACTCCAAATTGAAATGGTTTGAAAGAGGGAAGAATCTAATTTCTTTTGGTGGTGATTTTTCTCGTTTTCATTAAGAATTGAATAAGTTACATCAATTTTAGTGAAAGTGGGTCTGAAATCTTGCAAAACAAGGGTTTGGTCACCAAAATGGATGTAATTCTCATTTCTACCGTGGGAAAAATCTAAAAACTGGTGGATTGGTAGATTTAGGACTCCTTTACATTCTGAAATTTGTTTCATATTGAAAAATGGAGTTTTGCAAAAGTTATGTGATGCCCTAGGTCTAGTTTTACCTTGAAATAGTCCAGAAAATGATCATTTGTAAGCTTTTCTTTTGATTTTTGAGTATTTTAAAGAGATAGAATGAATGAAACATGTGAAAGGGGTCTTGGGGAACATGTTGGAGTCTTTTAAAGGCATTAGGGGTGTTGGGGTGTGCCTTGACAAGTTGAAAGCTTCCTTGTACATGCCTAGTTAAGCCTTGTTTATGGCTTGTAAATCAATCTTTTGATACATTTGTTTTGGGTGTTTGATCCTGTGCTTTTGGGAACTTGTGGGGAATCTTGTTAGAATTCTAAAGCCTGATTTCATTGTCTGGTTAATGCCTTTAATAAGTTTTTATTTTGACTGTCCTATTTGGCAATGTTGCAAGGTTGCATGGGCTTGTGTAAGAGTGATGAGAGAATGGGAGTTTTTGAGTGTAAAGTCAGGTTATTTGGTCTTGTTTTGACATTTTGAGAGTGTACACAGCATCCCCAAGTCCTTCAAACATGTCTGGTTGTGTGAGTTGAGTTGGGTGATCAAGTTTCTTGTTGGAAGGAATAGTGAAGTTGATGTGTGCATTTAGAGAAGCTATTGGAAAAAGGTATTGCTTCCCCTGCCACTCTGCATCACAATTGGAAAATGAAACACTTCAAATTCTAAGAAGTCGAATCATTTCAAATTCCAAAAGGGACGCCACCTTTAAGCATTTACTTTTTTTGAAATAATAAAATATTATTTAACTTCCCCTTTAGGCGTCCATTTCCATATTGCAACAATAAAGCATTTATTTAAATCATTAAATGCTCAACATGACCCCTTAATGTACCCTCTTTAAAACAACATGAAGTTATTAAGCCTAGGCATGGGGTACAACTGAAAAACATGAAATTGACTAAGTATAGAACTTAGTTCATGGAGATAACCAAAGCCAATGCCAATTTTGAAACTGATGGTTAGCAAGATGACTTGAGTTGAACTATTGATGATCCCACTACCAAAATTAGACTTACTAAAAATAGCCAACTTGCTATAAATAGTAAATTCACATCAAAACCAACAAAAAATGAAACTGAACATTGAACTACAAAGGATTGAACTGTTGCTAGACAGATACTACTAAAAAATAGACTTGCTAAAAATAGCAAACTTCTATAAATAGTAAGTCTGCACAACATCCTCTAAATGCCAAATGAGTAGTAACATGACTTACTAAAAATAGTACGTGTCTGGAAATATTGTCAAACTCAGATGCATGTCACACCACCCTGAAGGTCTCTGAAAGACCCAAAGAACCCCATAAACCTTTAACAAGCAACCCCTTGAAAAAGCATCTGAAAGAGGAAACCCTAAGCTTTTGTGCTTCAGCTTAGCCTACGAATTTTCAGAAATAGGCTAAATCCAAATGAAGAGCGTAGGGCTAAAATAGGGACATTACAGTCTTCCCTTCCCAAAATTGCTTGACCTCAAGCAATGCCACCACACTCCAAGAAAACAATTTTATCCTTACTATGCCAAGTAAGATCCCAGGGTCCCAAACCCATATTTTTATAAACCCATCATGTTGACGCTGCACCACTTTGATCACATAAACATGACCAATATCCCAAGACTGCGTTGTACTCCTTCCAAACATATTGTTTAAACTGATTGCCTTAAAGGAATTGAAATCATAATATTGCAACATCTCATGCCTTGTAAACTCTGAGGAGTCAAAAACAACAATCCCACAATCTAACACATTCTTGAGCAAAAAGAAAGATAGTCCTCTCAACTCAAAAACATGCTCCATATCATAACTCCTCAAAGCACCAAGTAGAGTCATGACAACATATGTGACTCTTCCAACACTTCTTGCAAAGGAGAGAACAACTCTGATCCTCCGTCACATCCTCAAAAATCCATGAAGATGTATAATGCCTTCTTTGAAACAAACTGATATAATTGAGATGACTCCAATGAAGACTTACAAATTTCACCTCATGAGTCTCCAACTGGTGAACCCAATCAGTTACTAACTCGCTGCCCCAAACATTGGTATAGGAGAAAATGCAGAGAAGGCCACTAATTAACATTAGAGAATGTCCCATACATGATCACCAAGATCCCAATGTAGGCGAGGTGATAGCATATGGTTAGAGGGTCATTAGAAATAATCTAAACTGGAATTACAATTCATCTATTGATGCAGGCATCCACAAGCAGTGGGAATTCTCCACTTATTCAGTGGGTGAGATTATTACAATTATTAAAGGTGGCAAGCCAGCCATTTAAATCCTCACTTCCACTTATTTTTGTGGGGGGAATACAGTCCTCACAACCACTTATTATAGTGGGGGGAAACAACATTAAAAAAGATGATTATTTAAAAACTCAACCACTCAATTGTGGGAGTATAAACAAATATAAATTGTAGCAACTAAACTATCAGTTGTTAGTACTACTAACAAGCTTTACAATTAATGAACTAAGCTGCAAATGAGAATGATATGCTTCCAAAAATAGTCTATGGTTAGAGTAACACTTCCTCTAAAATTTACAATGCCAGAATGATATAGAAAGAAAATTAGAACATTATAATAATTTCTAACTAATTTGATCATAAACATGAAATACATAAAAACATATCAACAAGATCAGAATTCACCATAATGGACATAGCTTCTTTGAATCAGCTCAAAATGCTCCCAAACCACAACCAAACATCAACTAGAAGCATGGCACCCAAAATCCAATGAAGAAATGAGCCAGAAACAGAGAGAAACAATTGGCACATTTTCCAATGCAACCACAGGAAGGTATGACCTTGAAAAAGTTGACCTCTTAAAAAATCAATACTCAAAAATAAAATCCCAAAATTTGCAGGAAGGGTCGCCCCACACAGAGATACAACTCGGATGAATATCCAATATGAATTAAAAATCTGTGATGAAGCTATGAACAAAAAATAGCTTTAGCCATGTCAAAACCAACAACTTAGAAATAGGCTATACATCAACAACCTATTGAAAACATCAGAATTGAAGCTCTCTCTACACCTCTGAATGAAGTACAGTCTCATATCTCCACCTAGGAAGCCATAGTTTCAGGCCTGAAGGATGGATTGAATTTGCTAAGCTTCCCCTTAGCCAGGTTCTGGATTCAGTCCAGCAACATAACTTTGCTTTCCAAAACATAACATAATTAGCTCTTCACAAAACAACAATATATAAGTTTCAATTGGTAAATGAAACACTTCAAATTCCAAGAAGTCAAATCACTTCAACTTCCAAAAGGGACACCACCTTTAAGCATTTAATTTTTTTGAAATAATAAAATATTATTCAACTTCCTCTTTAGGCATCTATTTCCATATTGCAACAATAAAGCATTTATTTAAATCATTAAATGCTCAACATGACCCCTTAATGTACCCTCTTTAAAATAACATGAAGTTATTAAGCCTAGGCATGGGGTACAACTGAAAAACATGAAATTGACTAAGTATAGAACTCATTCCATGGAGATAACCAAAGCCAATGCCAATACTGAAACTAATGGTTAGCAAGATGACTTGAGTTGAATTGTTGATGATGCCACTGCCAAAATTAGACTTACTAGAAATAGCCAACTTGCTATAAATAGTAAATTCAAATCAAAACCAATAGAAAACCAAATTGAACACTGAACTGCAAAGGATTGCACTACTGCTAGACAAATACTGCTAAAAGATAAACTTGCTAAAAATAGCAAACCGCTATAAATAGTAAGTCTACACAACATCCTTTGAACACCAAATGAGTAGTAACACGACTTACTAAAAATAGTAAGTGTTTGGAAAGATTATCAGACTCAGATGCATGTCACACCACCCTGAAGGTCTCTAAAATACCCAAAGAACCCCATAAACCTTTAACAAGCAACCCATCGAAAAAGCATCTGAAAGAGGAAACCCTAAGTTTTTGTGCTTCAGCTTAGCCTAAAGATTTCCAGAAATAGGCTAAATCCAAATGAAGAGCATAGGGCTAAAATGGGGACATTACAATCTTCCTCCAACACCTAAACCTGTTGGTAAAGCACCTGATGATTATGATCTTGTTGAGAAACTTTGCATTACTCCTGCCAAGATCTCACTATGGGATTTGCTTCAATTTGCTCTGTATTGTGCAATTTTCGTACACACGCCCCACTGAAAGTAGTGATTCCCTTTTTGCTTTCATTTTTGGTGTTTTGGCCCTTTGATTTGGTTTCCTTGGCATATGCCTAAATGATTATCCTACTCGTACAAATCCCCTTTCAAGGAAACACTTTGAAAATCTTGTGTTTGGGACATAGTTCGGGTTTTTTTTTTTCTATTTTCAGGAAAATTCCCTCTGGGTAGAATTCCATGAATGCCTTGAAAACCTGACGAAGGCTACTTTACATTGTTTTTAGAAATCCCAGGACTTCGCAGAATTCTATCATCCTTGGATTTTCCCAAAATTCCTTCGTGCCTTCAGATTCCTGAGCCTGTTGTCTTTTTATCGCATTTATGTCTCATGTATGATCTTTCAGTTTGCTTTTATTGGATTTACCTAGGATTTATGGGATTTATGATGAGAATTTGTGTCATTTTCCTTGTTGTGAGATTTGAGGAGCTTGATTTTGAATTGCTACTGTTGGTTGTGTGTTTGAGATTGTGATCGGTCGTTGTAGCAGAGTTTTCTAGTGATCATTCACTTTTGCTTGAACTCTAGGGGTTTATTTCCAACTTCCGCTATTTCAATTTCTTTTCTCTCATGGTAAGTACATGTTTCCTTCTCTTTTGATGAATGAATTGAATCTCTTTATGATTTGCATGTGTATGCTTTGAGTTAGGATTTTGATGTGGCAAGAGTTTGGTGGCGGGGCTAGGGTTTCTAGTTTCAGTTTGATTCCCTTCCTTGTGGCTCGTGTTTCTTTTCCTTCTAATTAATTGTGATTCAATATGGTTAATTATTATTGTATTTAATTCTCAGTTTGATTTCGTTCTTTCCTATGTTGAGCTCTGGTTTAACCTAGAAATCCTTGACCTTCGATGAAATCACGTTCAAGGAAAATTGAAACCTTTTGTTTATAATCCAAATTTGATAAGTCCCCTTGTCTTAGTAAGGTTTCAGGGAGTTTGCAGGAGGATTAGTGGAATGAGAGGGCGAGTTGGGATCCAATTTGTACTGTCATGGTGATTTTTTTAGGGTTTCCCTTGTTGAAATCATTGCTCATGTATTGATTGAATCTCATTTAGATTGATTGGAAACCTAGATTATTCATCTTGCACTATGAAAAAATTGAATCCAAGATGAATCCCCAGCTTCCTTATCGATTGATCGATCTGGGTGAAATCCTAACGAAGTCAAATATTTTAGGTTTTTGAACATCTCGCAGATTTTCCTTACTTTAGGAATTCCCCGATTTTCCATTGCTTTATCGATTTCCTGAAAATATGCTTAAAACATGGAAATTATGTTGACTTCATGAAATTCCATTTCCTTGGGATTTTACCAAAACTTCTTTGGCCCTTCATTTTCCCAAAATCTGTGAACTCCTACCATTTTCGCAAATTTCCATCCCTGACAGAATTCTCTGAAACTTTATTGAAAATGAAGAGTTGTGAGGTAGCATGAGTTATTCGTTGATGATTATGTATCAAGTGATCAATTTGAGTTATTTAAGGATGTGTCATGATGTTTCTTAACTAATGATGGTTGATTAAATGATTGTTGGAAGTTTTTTGTGCTTGTTTTGTTGAATTCCGCCTGGCCTAGAATTTCCCAAAATTCCTCTCTAACCTGAATTCCGTGAGGGGAATAAAATCTAAACTTTGGAAAAAGTAATCTTTATGAGATTCTAAGGGATTTTGTTCATCATGGGACCTATCTTAAGGATGAATATGTAATTTTATGATGGATTAACTTGGATTTCATGTTGTGATGGATCTTTATTGTGGTCTTTTGTTGAATGTAGGCTGAATCAAGTCAAGTCATTGTTGGAAGGACCAAGGGAAAGGTAATGGATCCAGGTGTTGAAGGGTCTACTATCTCTAAGGTAGAAAGGATTAAAATGGATAGAAAGAGTAGGATCCCAAAGAGCAAGCTGACTTCCATTTGGTCAGAGGTCACTGATACAAATGTTGGTCTGTGGGATTATGAGAAATTCAAGACAAGAATGGCAGCACATAACCTTCCCTTGTTGGCCAAAAGGATATTGGAATTAGGATTGGCCCATGTAGCTGGATGCCCTCCTACCGTTCAATACTATGAGTTGGTGCTTGAATGTTCCAAACATTATGACAGGGGAACACAAAGGATAGTTGGTCCTCAAGGAAGAATAGTGGAAAATCTTAACCATGTGTCTATAGCTTAGACCTTTGACATGCCCGATAGGTCTCATGTGGTGGGTTTTGATATGGATATAGCGAAAAAGTATTATGATGAATACATCATCAAATCACAGCAGGTCATTAATTCTTGCCTAGAGAAACCCAAGTCTCACTTCTCCAAGCTTCCCAAGCATCTATTTAGAGCTAAGTTCAAAAAGGAATACTATGATGCTATCACACTCCTCAGTAGGGTGGTGGGATTGAAGAGTGTAGGAGTATTTTAAAATTGGATGATGTCATTGTGAGGATGGAGAAAAATTTTGACTACCATTGGGTAGGAATTATAAGTGCAATGATACATGAAAAAATGTGCAATGTCCTACAGACAAATACCTTCACAATGAACTCCTACCTGGTTTATGCACTTGCAAGGTTTCATCCATATAAAGGTTTGAGTACAAGGGGTGTGTTTGGACTGGATGTGTTTTATGAAGTATACCCACAACTACACTTGGGTAGCACAAGCTATAGGAGGGTGAATGATGCATTCACCATGTACATCACTAGGTTATTATAGGGTGCAGAGCATGTCTGGATATCATATCAAGCCAAGGAATTAATCAAGAGGTTTGGAGCTTGGTTTATCCAATTCCCTACCTTTTCATACATCATAATAGATGGTTCCCAAAGGGCTCCATATAGACTCCCAAGATATCCCATAGATCATATTATACTTCTAGAGGTCACAAGGTAGATTTGTGATTTTGATGCAATTGTCAAGAAGGACAAACATAAGATTGGATTTGGTGGTGATTTTCCTTTGAGGATAGACAGTAATGAGGCTTTCCCCTCTATTAATTCAGCCCATGCTTTTGAAGAATAAATGAGTACTTTGGGTCTCTCTTTCCATTCTAAGAGATCCAGATTTGATAGGACTTGTGAGGCATAGAAGAGGGCCAATAGGGAATACAACCATAAGGATGAAGTAGAAGATTATTGGGCTAACGGTGAGGATGAATTTTAAATTAGAAAAAATAAGTTATCCAGATTTCCTATGAACTTGGTTTAGCTATACAACATAAAGGCCATTCCAGTTCATATTGAAGATGATGGAGATTTGATTCAGGGCCATGAATGAGGTTGTGAAGGATAAACTAGTTGGAGAGATAGACTGGTTGGAGGAAGAGAAGACAAAATTAGAGAAAATCATGACTCTAGTGATCAAGTACACTAAGTTGTGTCTCAAGCACAAGATGTGGGAGTTGGAGAGTGAGGGTGTGAATTGCACCTATGATCTAATGGGAGACTTGAAGTCTCATTCCACTTTTGAGGAGTCAATTGAGCAGGATCCTAAGGGTAAGAATAAGGTAAGCTCTCCTTTCAAGATAAAGAATAAGGATGCTCAAGCAGAAGAGGTAGAAGAGGCAGAGAAGCAAAGAAGACCCATTGCTAAGAAAAGAAAACACATTTCAAAGACAAAGATATCCACAAAAGAGGAAGTTGAGAAAGAAGGAAAAGAGGGTAGTGCTTCCATGCCTAAGAGAAGAAGAATAGTGAGATTTTCACAGAAGGAGAAGGAATCCTCTAAGGCAGGAGATGAAGCTAACCCACCAATAGTAAGTGTAGAAATTTTGGGAGAGAAGACACAGGTGTACACAAGAAGGTCAAGAACTCCCTCTCCCAAAGATGGTGTGACAAATAGAAGTGCTCCCTCAGCTGTTCCTGCCACTGAGCATGATAATGTCCCTCTTTCTCATAAAATTCATAATGTACCAAGTGAATCCAAAGATGCAGAGGATCACCAAGATCAAGGAGAAGAAGAATTCCAAGAGGGTGAACTCTATAGTATGGAGGTGGAAATAGAGAAGATATTGCAGTCTCCTTTGGTGACTTATGAAGATTCACCTACAGGAAATGAAGAAGATAGAATTCCATAGAGAGAGGAAGTGCCAATCAAGCCCCATTCACCAGTGCATGAAGAAGAACATGATAAGGGAGGTAAAGATAAAACCAAAGAGATTCCTGAAAAGAAAAATCTAAATGAGGATGTATCCGAGATTCAACAGGATGTGGTTGGACAAGGTAATGTACAATAGGATTCCATTGTTCCTAGTTGGCTGGACAAGGAGTTAAAGAGTAAGAAAATTGTGGTAGATGATACTTCTCCCAACTGGGATGAATTACTGGCAAGCATAGGAAAGGGAAAAGCGAAGAAGAAAGCTAGAGTCATTCCAAATTGATAGAGATGAGGCTAATAATAGGGTGATTCACACTGCCACCCCTATTCCAGATAAGAATAAAGATGAAGTGACTGGTAAAGATTACAGTGTACAAACTATCAGCTTGGGACCCACCTCTATGATGTAGGAAGTTGAAGAGTTTGAAGGCTCCAGTGCTGCTATTTTGAGCAGATTGAAGGAGGTGCAAGCTAAGCAGTATTTGAAGAAGGAGAATGATAAACTTAAGAGGTATCTACAGGACTTGATGAAACCCTTGCAATCCATTAGCTCCTCATCATCTGCTACAAGTTTTCTACCACAAGAGACAATAACTGAGTTGGAAAAGATGAAAAGCACTACACATGCCACAATGAACTGGTTGCAGGGAGTGGAAGCTAAAGGAGATAATTCCATCAAGGATATCCTTTCAACCAGTGGTGATGCCATGAGATCAGTAGAGTGGTCAAAGAGTGTACTAGCTCAGAATAAGGAGGATGTGGATCTCTTGCTGTAGAAGACCAAAACCATCATGGAATACACTAAAGATAAATTGGTAAGTGATGGGATTCTTCCTTCTTCCAAACCTGCAGAACCCTAGGAATGGTACAAAGTTTTGCAAATAAGGAAAAGGGTTTTGAAGAAATTACATAAGAAAGGGAAGCAAATTGAGGATACCCTAACTGAGATCTATAAAAAGTGCATTTCCTTCTTTGAAGTTATGACAGGAAGAAAAAGGTTTACACCAAAACATTTGAACTTGGAGCAATTGAGGATGCGAGATGTATATTCTCTAGTCAATGAGGACCCGTTCATTGAACATCAGTTAGATGATGCAGCCACATGCATTGTCGTAATGGATAAGTATCAAAACATGAAGGTGGATTGGGATAAGGTTGTAAAGCGGTCAAGAGAGTAAATTAAGTCAATTGAAAGAAAAATTAAAGTATTAGTTATTCTACCTATAGTTGACTTGGAGAAGGTATTTTTGGTGGTACAAGATAAAAAGGAGCAAAACAAGGACAAAGGGGAGATCAGTTAATCCTATGCTTCATCAGAATTTGTGCTTCCCCATTATTTCTCTTTATCCTTCACATGCATTGGACCGAGCTATCCCAGGCTGACTTGGATGGAATACATGCATTTAATGCATACTTTGCTTTATTTTGAATTCTTCTTGGGTCGACTTGTTTGTGGCCATTTTTCTATTGTAAACCTAATTGGGATGACATATCTTGGGGGTTTCTTTAAATATGGCATGTTGCCTCATTTGTAAGGGATAGGTAGTGTTACATTGGAGCGAATTAAGTAGTATAGCAAGAGTTAGAGTTAGGAGTTAGTCTTATTTTCAAGCAAGTGTTGTAACAGAAGACTGGAATTGTTGCTACTTTGGATGATTTAATGCAAGTAAAGACATTGTGATTTGGTGCCCTTCTTGTGTTAATTTTATCTGGCATGGCTCCTGTGATTCTATCTTTTGAAATTGCTTAAGCTTAGTTGATATATGTTAGATTAAATGTTAGATGACTTAATGGTGTTTATGATTTGATGCTTGAAGTGTTGCAACAATCTCTAGTCCATACTTTTTGCAGCCAATTGATTGTTGGTTGCTTTGTAAAGTTAGCCTGGACTCTGATGTTTATTGTGCTTAGTTCAGTTGTGGATGTTGTTCATTTCAAATTGTGATAGGATTGTATTGGATGAATGTTCATGACTTGAAAATATTTTTATGCCTTAGAAGATTGCACTATTTCTATAAGGTTGCATATTTATCTGGGTCAAGCAGGAATTAGTTTATGAGGGATTGGTCCATTTTAAGTATTGTTTCATTTGCATTGTTAATCTTAGGATTAGAATTAATCTTAGAAATCTCTTTGAAACCCTTATCTTTTTCTATTTCTTTTATTATCTGGGTTAGATTTAGGATTTGAAGTATCACCATATTACTAGATCTAATAAATTTGAAGATTCAGTATTTTCTTATATTAAGGTCCCTTTGTGATTACCAACATTTTCACATATTATCTGAGTTGTTTATGCATTGTCAAGACCTGGCATTAGAGACCTTGGGTTTATCTCTTGAGGCTTGCTGATAGAGATCTACCTTTCAAGAGAGATAGGATTTCCATATTCTATCTGAGTTGTTGTGCAGAAAACACCATCAACACTATGGTTTATCAAGGTATTCTTTAGGAAGCTTTGCAAAAGATCCTCTTGCCTTCTTCTGCTAAGCTGAAAAATGCTAATGTGTTGATGGCACATATTTTTGTGGATTTTCCAAAATATTACGTTCTATTTGTAGGAACTCCCACTTCTAAAAGTGCAGAAATAAGTGGATCCTCTAATGATTATAGTTAATATTAATAATATTTGTATTAGGAATGCTCTCATTGACACCAATTCCACTCTCAACATATGCAACATTGACCTATTACCTAAGATTAAAAATGATTCTTCTTCTCTTGTTGCTTCTTCCTTGTGAATTCATAGATTTGATAACGTTGTTCATCAAACCCTAGGCACAATAATCTTGCCTTTGAGGTTGGGACCCATTATCGTACCCACCTTGGTCTATGTTATGTCAGGACCTTTACTTTACAATATTCTCTTGGGAAGACCTTGGATTCATGCTTTGGGAGTTGTAACTTCTATTTTGCATCATTGTATACATTTTTTTGCTAATAGTGAAGTCCTTACAATCAAGGCTAACCCTAATGCTATACACCTTTGTGAGATAGTAGTTGTTGGTCAGGCCTTGGTTTCTTCTACTCTTAAAAATTGCATTCTTTTGTTATCTTGTAATGTGTTGAAATCCTCTTTGGTGGTGCCTACTTTAAAGGCTACTCCTCAAAAAAATGTCCCTAAAGAAGATCATCCTGAAGTGGAGAATCCCAAGTCTACCCCTTCTACTTCTTTTGAATCAAATTCATGTCTTGGTGATGATTGGGGGTCCTTGGAATTTTTTTATTTTTTCATCGAAGAGTACAAGGTTGACCCTATCCACCTTGACCTTCCAAAAATTTCATGCACCTCTGTCAAGAAAGTTGATTTTCCTCTTGCTAAGGAAAGTGATCAAGATCTTGTTAAGGAGAGTGATTGCACCCCTGTTGAGGAAGATAAACATGCTTATGTTAAAGAGATAATGTTTGTAATCTCATAAATAAGGATGAATATGATCCCATAGAGTATTATGATCCCCATTGTTGGAATGATGCTCTCTATGTAGATCCTCCTCCCTAGGATTTGTAAACATGTTATGGCCATGTCTTCAATTTTCTTTCTAAATATGTTTATAGACACAAGGATTGTGGGCATAACGAACATGACATTTAAGTCCCCATAGAATGTATGCTTTGCAAGTGTAACTTGGGGCTTGGTTGCTCTCATGAATAGTCTAGGCGGAAACCATGGTGGAGTGTCAATATGTTTTATGCCGAACCTCTTAATCTCGTTCATCCTAAACTGATTGAAAGTAAAGTAGAATCTAACAAAGTTACTCTAGATTTTTTCTCTTCAAAGGAAGCACTAGAATCATTCTTAGGCATATACTCTCACTTGCCTTTTTATCACCATAAACAGTGATTATCGTATCACTTGCACAAGCAAGCATACTTTGGATAATCTATTATTGGTCCTAATGAGAAGGCCCCTTTGTCTAATGTGGATGATGATGTTACTATTTCCCATCCTAAAGATAGTAGTACTATCCTCAAAGGATATACTAATGATGTTTTCATGGACCCTAAGTTTTTTCAAAAGGTTATTAAGATTGGAAAGTGCCTTTCTTTAGAAGAATTTGAGAAAAAAAATTATTTGTTACATCCTCATCTTGATATCTTGTTTGTTCATATGAGTACATTCTTGGTATTGATAAGTTTGTGGTGGTTCACAATTTCATCCTATGTCTCGATGCTAAGCCTATTAAATAAAATACCCGAAAGATGAATCCCGAGGTTGCTTTATTAGTTAAGACTAAGATACAAAAGCTTTTAAAAATTGGCTTTATCCATCCTATTGACTATTCACCTTGGATTTCGAATATCATTGTTGTTAGCAAACCTAATGGTCATATTCGCATCTACATTAATTTTTTTTATCTCAATAAGGCTTCTCTTAAGGATTATTTCTCATTGCCTAATATTGATATGATTGTAGACTTGATCATAGGCCATGCCTTGTTGTCTTTCAAGGATGGCTTCTCAGGCTATAATAAGATTCGTATTAACTTGAAAGATCAATATAAGACAACCTTCACTACCCCTTAGGGTACCGTCTATTATGTGGTCATGCCATTTGGGTTGAAGAATGTAGGAGCACCTTACCAATGGGTGATGACTCTTATCTTTCATGACTTCATTCATAAAATACTAGAAGATTACATTGATGGCATCTTGGCTAAGTCTATGACTCGTCAAGATCACGTAAAAAATCTTCATCTTATTTTTGAAAGGCTTAGACTATAAGATGAGACAATCATCTTAAGTTTGTCTTTGGTTTTTATGTTGAAAAACTTTTAGGATTTATTATTTCTCACTATGGAATCTAGGTCGATACAAATAAGATTGATGCAATTGTTAACATGCCTCCACCTAAGAACATATCTCAATTACGTAGTTTGCAGGGGAAGATTTAGGAAATTCGTAGATTTATATCTCAATTGGTTGATCATACCCTTCCCTTCATGTGGTTGTTGAAGAAATATGTTCGCTTCTAATGAGATGATGAGTGTGAAAAATATTTTGAGTCAATTAAAAGTTATTTGGCCAATCCTCCTATCTTAATTATGTCGGCTATACAAGATAGACCCTTCTTGCTTTATATCTTTGAATCACATCATTCCTTAGCAGCTTTGTTAGCTCAACATGATGATGATGGTAAAGAAAGAGTGGTCTACTACCTTAGCTTTATTCTCGACAATTATGAAACTTGTTAGTCTACCATGGAGAAACAATGTCTTGCTATCATTTTTGCAACGTAGAAGTTATGACATTATCTTCTTCATGTTGAAACTCATGTCATTGTGAAAAGTGATCTTCTAAAGCAACAATTTACTAGAGTTGGTCTTTCTAGAAGGTTGGGGAAATGGGTGATGTTTCTCTCTAAGTTCAACATCAAGTTCATAACTTGGAAAGTAATAGAAGGTCAAGTTGTTGTCGATCAATTGGCAGAACCTCCCTCATCTTGCTCCTTCCCTAGTCTAGATTTATTTCTAGATAAAGACCTTTTTATAGTGAACCATGAACATGTATGGGAGATGTAATTTGATGGATTGAGATTTCAAGATGGCTCCAGAGCGGGTGTAAGTTTAGTCTCACCCAAAGGCAATCCAATTCCTCTATCTTTTTTATTAGGATTTCATTGCACTAACAATATCGTTGAGTACGAAACCCTTATTGTTGGTTTGTGTGCCGTGATGGCTTTAAACATTAAGAATTTTCACATTCATGGTGATTCCAAATTCATTGTAAATCAAATTACAGGAATGTATCAATCCAAGAAGAATAAAATATCTCAGTATCAAAATCTGGCCTTATCCTTTCTTGATTGTTTCTCTTCTTTCACAATACATAGTGTTCCTAGGAGACAAAATTGACATGCAGATGTAATGGCAAGCACAACCTCTCTTGTATTTTCGGACGATGGTATGGAAGAATACCACTTCATGGTTTACATTCTCTACTATCCTATTGTATCAGATCAACTTGAATCCGATGTTCTATTGTGTGCTCGCGTAGACTCAGAGGAATGGTATTCTCACATTTATAATTATCTAAAGATAGAAATTTTTCCCAACAATGTGACAAAAATGCTCGCACTCAGATACAAAATCTTTTAGTCTGATATATTATATTGTCTGATGTCCTCTATCAAAAAATATTATAATGGTATTCTTCTTTGGTGTCTCACTAAAGCAAAAATACACCTTTCCCTTCAAGAAACCTATTCAGGCTATAGGGATGGACATTTTAATGGTAAATCCCTAGTGTGTAAAATGATTCACATGGGATAATTTTGGAAAAACAATGGAGCAAGATTCATTTTCCTTTGTTAAGAAATTTCTGTAATGTCAACAAAATAGCAATCTTATTCAGGCTTCTGCTCAAGAGCTTCAAAATTAGACCTCTCATTTGCCATTTGTGAAATGGGGGTTGGACATTATTGGTAAAATATCACCTCCTTCTTCTAAAGGAAATACCTTCATCATTATTGCTACTTATTAATTTACGAAATGGATCAAAGTTATTCCACTTCGATCTATGAACGCTAAAGCAATCTATAGCTTTCTTCTAAAAAATATCATTGCTCACTTCGGATTGCCTTCTACCCTTATTTTTTATAATGGCCCTTCATTTAAGAACAAAGAGGTGAAGCAATTCTTGGAAAAAAATCATATTCAACATCATTTTTCTACACCATACTATCCTCAATCTAATACCATAGAAGAAAATTAATATATGCTTAAAAATAAGATAGCAAAAAAAAAACACTTTCATATATATTTTAAATTGCACATGACCAAAATATAAATGAATGATACAACTTTTAACTTTGAAATATATATTAAATGCAACTTGAGAAATAAGATAAAATTTAATTTAAAATTCATTTGTAAAATGCATTTCAAGTGTACAAGTTTACATCATACATTAAATGATACAATTTCAAGCCTTCCCTATTTGGAAATTTGCTTCTATCTCACAAGCCTCAACATCATTTTCTACAAGAGGGAGAGCATCACCTAAGCGCTTTACCTCCAGCCACAAACTAGTGGCCCCACACACCTTCCAAGTGGAAGAGGCCCCTCCCTTCATGAATAGTATAGACAAAGGAACCAAAAAATACATTTCATTTGAGTCTTAGTGTTGTTTCCTACATAACCAATCAACCATAAAAATTTAGACATCTCTAACTAAGTATGACCAATTTGACTAGGTATGCAATTTGAAACACTATGAATCCAACTAATGCAAGCAAATAATTTTGCATTACTTTGGCCAAATATTTGAAATATATCAAACACTTTCTTAGGAAATTAAGTTGTAATTTCACACACCTTTAACTCAACTTGGAAATTACCTTACACTTAAGGTTTAACACATGACTGATTGATTGACTACTTGTCTAACTTTTCTTAAGGATGTTATAACATAAAATTATAACTTACTATATTTGGTAAACAACTAAGGTGATGGAACATTTTCCTAACAATGAAAAAATTCTTTGCGTACTCACAACATCTCAAAGATTGGCTACTACCACTTGTTCATAAGTTATTGCATTCAAATATAAGAGAAAAATACTCTCCTATTTTCATGCATGATTTTGATTATAATATTTTCGATAGTGGCATAGACTTGAGACACCTTGTCTTTCACATAAGTTCTTGTTAACTTGAAAAATTAGTAAAATAAAATAATATTGTTCATCAATAAGAAGATAACTTTGAACCAAATATTTTAAGGTGGATGGAATGCTATGTCTCTTTTGCTCAATTAAGGTCTTTCACCTAATGAAAAGAGGTAGATCCCACCCCCAAACTCTAGGTGGTTCACTCAATCTAAGGTATGTATGATGAAATTATGTCTAAATGAAATGATATAGATGCAAAAAAATATTAAAATCTATTGATTATTAAGTGAGTATTATTGAAATACAACTTGTTTGAAAACACATTGTGTAATGCAAAAATGCCTAGAAATGAATGCAAATTAAAACATAAATGGATAAAATAGAAAGTGTGCACCTAAGATATTGAAGGAGGCTGGAAATGAAATTTGAAATGTTTCTAATGCTTGAAATTTGTCCTACTGGGACTCATTTTCCATTCTAGACGAATTAGTCCTAGTTCTGTGAAACTGACCTAGAACCCATTTCAGACAAAAGGGTATCCAAAAATGCAAAAAACCCTGTTCATGCCTGGAAATGGGACTCATTCACCACTGATGGCAAATGATTCCAATTTTGAATTTATGAAGATCCAAAAGAGGAAACAAGAGCTCTCAGTCTGCACTTTGGCTTTGTACAAGTGTCTGCTTCTTAAATTGTCGGATTCAGGCCTGAAAGTGAGTTTTTATTGATATTTTGACTTGTTCAATGAAGAGAAGACTTAAAAACCCTTGCAATGTAATCTTCAATGATTTATAAGCCTCCAAGATGTCTAGATCTGCAAACACACAAGACAAGAGAGAGAAATGGTGAATGTTAGGGCATGTGGGGATTTTCCTTGGTCAAACACCTTTTAGGTAATTAAACCAAAATAGAGAAAGAATGTAATGAAACATGTAATAATGGAGTTTATTACCTTTCCATGATGATTTCTCTTGAATGTATGCAAAAAAACATGAATAATTTTCCCTTGAATGTCTTTGCAAGCTAACTTAATGACTTGCAATGATGAAACCTTAACTTGCTTGACTTGATATGGAAGAATGATGGATGAATAATGAAGAATGGTTTGTGAATGAGTTAGGAGATGTAAATTAGGGTTAAGAGACTTGATTTTATAGGAAATTCTCCTTATTTTCCCATTAATTGGATCCCTAAGGTCAACATGTAAAAATAATAAACTTAAATTTTAGTTTTTCCTGCTCAAAGGTCAAAATTGGCCCAAATGGGACTCATTCGCCACCTTGGGAGAATCAGTCCCACTTGACAGGGACTCATTCGCCATAGGTGTCAAATTAGTCCCAGTATGGCCCATTTGATATCTAGATGCTAGGAAGTAAGAAAATAAGGTTTATATGATGTATATGTCAATTATTTCATAAAATTTTGCCTCGAGATGCACAATATGGGGTAATAGGGACCTATTAATGATGAAGTAAAGGTCAATTAGGCTTGGACATAGAATTCAATGTGAAAGTGTGATTAAATACACTTTACAACAATAAAATGATGTCCACACAACCTAGAAAGGAACAAGAACCAATGTGAATGTGTAAAACACATTACAACACTAGTTTGAAGTCAAATTTAGTTTACAAGCCTTCTAGATTGATGCAATTAAATACATTTTATAATTTTGAATTAAGGGAAGATAGGTTCATTAAGTCTAGAGAGGCGTGAAAGTCTTTTACAACACCTTTACAAGACATTGTTAAATATATTTGAAAGGGTCCAAGACCTATTGTGGATGTGAAAAACACCTCACAACACCAAATAAAGGCTTCATTAAGTCCAATTTTTCATCAATTATTCCCCAAATCAAGCAAGTTGCCTTTTTTCTATGGTACAAACTTTTTCTTTAAAATAATTCTGACTTCTCTATGTTTTTCATCTTGGTTCTTTGCACAAGAACACATTAATATTGTTAGTAATAGTACAATATATATTATCAATTTCTTTTATTAGAAAGAGAACGTTGTTGTGGTATTTAAAATATTTCAACAATTCTAATTACAAAATTGATTTCTTTCAATTGACACAACAAATTAATCTTCAAGCTTATCTTATAATTTTTATAAATATATAACACAAAATATCCCTTACACACTCTATATATATAGATACTACTTTATATATATATATAATTGTAAATGTAGTTTCCTAAGAAAAATGGGATAAATTATTTAACTTATCAATGTTGAGAAATAAACCTCCTTTTTGTTGTCTATTTTAGATTTGAAAGAGAGACTAAATAATTTTTTGCACAAGTCTGTAAAAATCATACCAATCATTCTCTCTTTCAACATATATGATTCATCATAATTAACTATTCTTTTATCTTTTAATATTTGAAACTCTAGATTTAGACTATAAAATCTCATGAGAAAAATAAAGTATGAAATCATGCCTGTGTTAAATCTTTGTTTCTGCACTTTTAGAAATTCCATACATAGTTTTAGCGCTTGACCAAGATCCTTCAAGAAATCTTAGCTTTCTGATGTAGAGTAAAGAGGGATTTTTTCCACAATCACAATTCAAGCAATTTCAAAAAATCTTTCAATCCTTAAAACTCTAACTTGACCTTGTTTCACAAACTCTTCATATTCTTCTTGTAGCATTGGAAATAGTGTCTTCTAACCACAACTCCCAAAAACAATTGAAAACCCATGACACTTGTCATTTTAGATACCCATTAAGCTTTACTTTAACATATCCAAAAGAAAGATGAGTTTGTTTTAGAACAATACCCTCTAAAAATTGTTGCTATGCTTGCACATGAGCCCTAATTAGGTCACTTTTACAAAGCAACTACCAACCAAACACTCTCCCAATCCAAAAAATCTACTCCAACAGTCTAGATAGCTCTAAAATAGATTAAATCCAGAAATTTCATCAATAGAAACCTTTACAAATTCACCCAACTCCAAAATCTCACTTTTGGCCCATTTAGGCTTGCATACAAGAGGGTTTATTAAAAATATGACCTCATAACCTTGTTTCACCTTACCAATGGCTCAAAAACATCCTATTGGGCCTACACATGCTATCTAAACCTTCACCCAACCTTTAACAACTCCATTTCTTCAAGCCCTAACTTCTAACCATTGATTTCAAGCCAAAAACTCATGGAAAACAACTAGGGCAGCAATTTATTTCCTCCAAAATGCCTTCCCTGCTCTTGAACACTACTCTGACAGCAAACCTACACCAATTTCAATGCATTTGGGACCAAAAGAAGAAAGTATGAAACTGTACAACAATCTGGAACAATAAGTTTTACAGAAAATGAAGGGTTTCTTATTGCCTTTTCATCAAAATCACAACCAGAACCTTGCCTCTGAGTTTTTGAGGCATATTTAACCTTTTACAATCAAGAACCAACCCACACAACCAAATCCAACCAAATTTTAAACTTCTTGGCCTTTGGTCTTCTCAATTTTGGAATTTTTGCATTTTACATATAACAACTTTTGACAATATTTGGAAATATTGACATCTTTTGCAACGACGAACCCAACATGATTCGATAACATTAAGAATGGTCTATTATGAATTTATTACATCATATTTAGACTCAAAACATCAAAACTTAACCTAAGACCCCTATTTGAAACATTTTGACAAAAATGGATGAGGTGCCCCTACACCATACACCCAGACTAAAAAAAACCTCAAGTCCCTTTGAGGATTGTGTTGCAACAAAAATTATGCTTGATGACATTATTTCTTTGATCTCCAAATGTTTCCTTCATTTGGTGTACCCTTCCAATGAACTAGGTACTGAAAACATGCACTATCTATTGCCCTTTTAATTGGTTTGGCATCCAAGTTTTGCTCCAACTGTAGAGATCTGTCTGTTGGATGATCCTTGGCTCCTTTCTCACTTGAAAAAATTACTGAACCTGCATCAATATTCTACTTCATCTTGAATCTAGGTTTACCCTTCCTTAAGACTACAATCACAACAAGAAAATAATGTATTCCATCCTCCTTCCCATTAAATGCATGCTTAAACTTATCCACCTTCCTTATCAAATCATCCTTAACCTTTTCACCTTTGTTTTCCATCTTTTGTATCTAATATTTTTCCCCTGTGATTGCTACTTTAACAGGTTCACTAACCTTTGATGTGACAAAAACTGAAAGACCTTTATCCTCTTTGGAAAATAATGAAGAAAACATCATTTCAACATACCTTTAAAGCCAACCTTGATCCTCCAAGATCAATTCATCCTTGACCTTCTCTAGGTCTATTTTTGACATCATCTCATTACCTTTTCCCTCCAACAGGGAATAATTCTTCAAACTTATTGTCTTCACATCTTCCTTTTTAAGGGTGGTTGCAAACTCCATGCATTCTTCTTCTTCTACCATCATCATCTCAGCTTGCTTGGTTTGTTCATCATCTTCCTTTATCAACAAAGGTTCCTTCACATCTGGTTTTAATGTCTCCTCTTGTCTTCTCCATTGAATAATATTTCTAATAGGCCATGTAACCTTCCTCTTAACTGATAAGTTCCAACTTGATGCTTGGCTTGCTAATTGCTCCAACTCAACCTTCCATCTCTTTACCATCCTTTCTCTCATCTTTTTTAGTTGCTCCATAGCCCGCCTCAGCTCTTTTATCTCTTGGTCAATTTCTTTTTGTTTTACCTTTTATTTTTCCTTCTTCGTCTCTTTTTCCTCTTTTGTGAACCCTCAGCCTACAAGTACCTCTTCAACACATCCATTCTTCTCTCTTTTTCAAGCAAGTCTCTTTAACTTTGCTTCTCTTTTCTTTGTGACATGTCACCTAGGTTTCCTTTTTTCTTCACTACCTAGTCTCCTGGCATCTAGGTTCTCTCCTCAACCTGCAAAAAGACAACACACACAAACACACAACCTTCCTTTTCCAGAGTCTTCTAGCTTTGATACCAATTGATGCAGAGAAAAGAGGGATTTGTTCCACAATCACAATTTAAGCAATTTCAAACAATCTTTCAATCCTTAAAACTCTAACTTAATCTTGTTTCACAAACTCTTCATATTCTCCTTGTAGCATTGCAAATAGTGTCTTCTAACCACAACTCCCAAAAAAATTGAAAACCCACATGCCTCTTGTAATTTTAGATACCCATTAAGCTTTAATTTAGCATATCCAAAATAAAGATGACGTTGTTTCAGAACAATACCCTCTAAAAATTGTTGCTATGCTTGCACATGAGCCCCAATTAGGTCACTTTTACAAAGCAACTACCAACCAAACACTCTCCCAATCCAAAAACTCTACTCCAAAAATCTAGGCAGCTCTCAAATAGATTAAATCCACAAATTTCATCAATATAAACCTTTACAAATTCACCCAACTCCAAAATCACACTTTTGGCCCATTTAGGCTTGCATAGAAGAGGGTTTATTGAAAATATGACCTCCTAACCTTGTTTCATCTTACCAATGGATCAGACATGTCCTATTGGGCCTACACATGCTATCTAAACCTTCACCCAACGTTTAACAATGTCACTTCTTCAAACCCTAACTTCTAACCATTGATTTCAAGCCAAAAACTCATGGAACATAACTAGGGCAGCAATTTATTTCCTCCAAAACTCCTTCCCTACTCTTGAAAACTACTCCACTAGTAAAATGACACCAATTTCAATGCATTTGGGACCAAAAGAAGACCGTACAACAATCTAGAACAAGTTTTGTAGAAAATACATAGAAAATGAAGGGTTTCTTTTCATCAAAATCACAACCAAAACCTTGCCTTTGAGTTTTTGAGGCATATTTAACCTTTTAAAATCAAGAACCAACCCACACAACTGACTCCAACCAAATTTTAAACTTCTTGACCATTGGTCTTCTCAATTTTTGAATTTTTGCATTTTACATATGACAACTTTTGACAATATTTGGAAATATTGACATCTTTTGCAACAATGAACCCAACATGACTCAATAACATCAAAAATGGTGTATTATGACCTTATTACATCATATTTATACTCAAAACATCAAAACTTAACCTAAGACCCCTATTTGCAATATTTTGACAAAAATGGAGGAGGTGCCCCTGCATCACTTTCCAACGTCTAAATTCTAATTTGCTTGTATATCTTCTTCAATGTTCACCATAGTTGATAGCCAAATATAAAATCCTTGCTCAAAACTAGAGAGATTTTTCTATATAGTGCATATAATGGTGTGATAATTTGCAACTTTATTCTCAATCTATCACAGACCTGCACTATCTCCTCTCATTCCTTGTCATTTTGCCTCATAATCTCCAGCCTTTTCATAATAATAACCATCCACCATATAAAACTCTTATCAGATCTCCAACCCATGCTCTCCTTCTCCCATGGATATGAATAATTCTTCCCACAAAATGCATCAATGATAATATCTTATGTAGTGATCCCCTTTACTCATAATGACCACTTAACTGCCCACTTATTAACTTTTAAACTGCCTTTTAATGACCACTATAAAACTCATAATTTCCCTTCAACATTTGATGCCTCTTCTCCATTTATTCACATTAATATGCATTCTAAAATTAGAAGCTACTACTTCTTAATGGCTTTAACAAATATTTGAAACTTCAGTGCCACCTTTATGCTCTCCATATTGGCATTAATGTAGTTTTAAACTTTTGATTTGTAGCCTTCAGTGGAGGCTTTAAGCCCCATGAATTGGTTATAAATTTTGAAGATATTTATTTACCTTTACATGTTTTTATTAGCATGTCGATCCGCCTTCAAAATGACATTTAATATTATATATCTTCTTGTATTTATATATATACATGTATATTATATATGGGTAAACCCACAAAAGTGGTTTACAATTTGAGTGAGGAAGGAAAAGTTGCAAAAAATGACCCCATGCAAAAAAAATTGGTTTTTGGGGTTCGTATGAACCCTTTGGTTCAAGCGAACCAAAAGAGGGTTCAAATGAACCCTAGTTCGAGTGAACCAAAAGAGGGTTTGAATGAACCATGGTTCGAGCAAACCAATTAAATGTCAGGTCTTACCATTCTCGCCAAAAAACACAAAGAAAACATTTTTTGAAAGGGGGTTTGAATGACTAGGGTTCAAATGAAGTAGGGTTCGAGCGAACCCCCTTGGTTTTCCCGAACCCCCCTTTTCCCACCTTCTCACCCTTAGGCACCAAAAAAGTCTAGAATTTTGCGGTTCAAATTTGGGTTGAGGATGAAAATGGAGGAGACTTCACAGACCCAACTAGATGATGGTAATCCTCTGAACGAGCTATCCAACGAATATAATTTTAATATTTTTTGGTTTTATTATGTATTTTTTTTAGTTTTATTAAACATATGTTTTCAACTAAAAATCAAGCTCTCTATTCTGCACGTGGAAAAATAGCAGATTATCAAAAAAAATTGAAAAATCTGAGTGCACTAGTTATTGAAGTCCTTGATCTAACAAAAAAATAAATTGAATTTCAATGCATAAAAAAATGTTATGCATTATACGGTCTGCCTATGTCTAAATTGTAATCGGTTTGACTTCAAAACTTGATTAAAGAAAAAATATTCAATAAAACACTATCTAACCAATTGGAAGCACTAGATGGGTTCGACTCTCCGGCGCTCCCGTGGTACCGGTTGGTGTGTCCCGCCAGCACTGCCGGTCACGGTAAAAAGTTTACCGGCGGTGGGGGGTTATATGGGGGGCCGTGCTGCACCCGATTCCCCTCGTTAAAAAAAAATAAAAATTGGAAGCACTAGATATTGTAGTTACAAATCTAAATTCAAAAAAATAAAAATCCTTCATGGAAAAAAATTTATGCGTATATACGGTGAGTGTCACTCCTTTAAAATGTTGTTTATTGAAAAAAACTAGTTTTCAAAGGAGATGGAAAAAGAAGTGCAATCTGATTCCAAAATTTTGAAAAAAAAATATTTAGAATCTACAGACAAAATGTGACAAATCACTAGTTTACGTCATCTTCAAATTCTTCATGGTTTAGCCACTATAGGTGCCCGAAAGTGAAGATTTAGTTAGAAAAAATTATTTCAGTGTCTAGTTTGGCCAAAAATTGTAAACCACTATTGTGGGATCACCCATATATATATATATATATTAAATGAATTTAAATAATAGTTTATTAGACTTTATATAAACAAAGTTGATTAGTAGAAATGGCAAAGATGATACTTAAGTAATATTTTATTTTTACTGAAAAACTAGGTCAAGGACTCGACAAGGCTCGTCCTAACCTTATGAATCAAACCAGACTTAGACAAAACAAAAAATTAAATCAATGACGAGACTAGTGTTACTTACCCAAACTGGTTACATAGACCTACGTGAGTGTGTGTTCAACTCATTTGGCATTAACCTGTTTATTTCCCATGTCTATACTCCTCCCTCCAGTGATACTCTCCCTCTCCCTCTAGGAGGGTAAGAATTTGATATGCATTTCACTTAGAATTCTAATAACATAGTCTATTATTAGACCCAACATCATAATCTTGATTAAATAATAATAATTATTAAAATCAAAATACATCACATTGCATTATAATTTCATCAAAATGTAAAATAACATATAATAATCTACCAATGTCAAAACACATTTTTAACATAAAAGTTAAAAGTAATTTGTAAAAAAAATTAGGGGTGTAACATATCTCCCCCCATAAGGATCATTATCCTCAATGATTCAATGTATCATGATAAAATCATGAACAATTTTTTCCTTATCTATTTAAAAAGCAATAAATAAATGAGGAGACTTCTTATAAAATTCATTATAATCATCTCATGGAGCAACATCCTCTGCATGCTGATCCCACTAGACCTTGCACTGAGTAACCTCTTTGTAATTCAAAGCTTGCATATTTTGAGCGCCTTGAGAGGCTCGATTGTTACCACTCTTGGATCCTATACCTATAGGGAATTCCAGTCAAGTATAAGCTTAATATCTATTATATACTTCTTAAGGTGTGAAACATGAAACACATTATGCATCTAGGGAAGAGTTAGTGGAAGATAAATTTTGTAGGAAATTGGGTTGATCACTTCGAGAAATTTGAAGGGACCTACAAATCTAGGGGCTAGTTTGGATGACTTTCAAAACTTTATGGAACTCTTCTAAGGTTTTACCCTCAAAAGAAATTTTTCTCCCATTGAGAATTTTTTCAATGAATGTAATTAGAATAACTTTTTTGTCTATCATTTTCTTTCGCAAATCTATTCTTGATCAACTTGATGCGCTCTTCCCTTTTTGATAACGTTTTTGGTCCAAGGGTAATCCTATATTCTATCTTATCCTAGATTACAGGAGTTCGAAGCTTTCTTCCATATAATGCTTCAAATGGAGCCATCTTTATTGCAGAATGATAGGATTTATTGTATGAAAATTCTACAAGTAGAAGATAGTCCTCCCACTTGTATTGTTGATCCATGCAATGCATCCTCAACAAATATTCAAGAACTTGATTTACCCTTTCTTTCTGACCATTTTTTTCAGGGTGATAAGTTGAGCTTCTATTGAGTTGAGTTCTGAGTGAAAAATAAGGTTTTCCAAATCCTTGAAATCATGCATGCATCCTTATATGAGATTATCTTCTCAAGAACTTTGTACAATCTATACTTCCTAGAAAAACTTACGAGCTATTACTAGTGCTCCATCCATTAGGTTTTCAGGTTAAAAATAAGCTACCTTGGTGAGTCTATCCACCACTACTAGAATATAATTATGCCTATTTCTAGACATAGGAAGACCTTGTACAAAATCCATACTAATGATTTGTCACTTCCACTTTGAAATTTCATGAGGATATTGAATTCCTATTGGGTGATGATGTTTAGCTTTTACCCTTTGGCATTCCAGACATCCTACTACAAATCTTGCAATGTCACTCTTCATTCATTTCCAAAAATAAAGTGGTTTTACATTAGCTATGGTTTTTGTTGCTCTAGGGTGTCCTGAATATGGTGTAAAATGAACCTCTTTCTACTCAATATTTCTTAACTCCTCAGAACTTGGAACATAAATTATTCCCTTGAACCTTAAAAGTCCATCTGGTTCAAAATAGAACCCATCATACCTCAAATCTTGAGGATTAACTAAGATAACATGCTTAACTTGCTCATAATACTCATCTCCCACATGCTTTTGTAATACCTAGTCTTTAAAATTTGAGTGAATAGAGATCATTGATGAAATGTGTCTCCTTTGAATCAAAGCATCTACTACTCGATATTCCTTGTCCTTAATATAACTTATCTCAAAATCATAGTCAGATATCAATTTTAACCATCTTCTTTTTCAAGCATTGAGATGTGGTTGGGAGAATAAGTATTTAAGACCTTGATGATCTGACCTAAGCTCAAAAGACTTTCCTAACAAATAATTTTACCACATTTGTAAAGCATGAACAATTTCCACCAATTCAAGATCATGAGGAGCATAATTCTACTCATGTGTATTTAATTTCCTCGATTCATAGGTTATAACTCACCCTTCTTGCATAAGCACTCCACCTAATCCTTCCCCTAAAGCATTAGTGGTTATTACAAATTGACCTTTTACATCAAGAACTTCCAATATTAGATTCATAGTTAACTTCTCTTTTCCTAGAATTTTTCTGACCAATCAAAACATTTTCCTTTTCTCTGCATAGAAGTAATATGGGAGGAAATCTTAGAAAATTTTGAAACAAACTTTTATAGTATCCTACTAAACCCATAAAATTATGCACTTCATGCATATTTTTTGGTGTTGGCCATTCAAGAAAGGCTTTGATCTTTGATGGATCAACTACAATTCCTTTGGCTGAAATTACATGACCTAAATATTGTACTTATTTTTGAAAGAATGTATATTTTGAGAGCTTTCCATACAATTTGTGTTCCCTCAAACATTGAAGAACAAACTGTGGGTGCTAGAAATGTTCCTCCTCATTCTTAAAATATATAATTTTTTTTTCTAAAAATGCAAGAATAAATTTATCCAAGCAATCTTTGAAAATATTGTTCATCAAATTCATGAATGTTGTTAGGGAATTTGTCAGTTCGAAAGGTAGAACTATGAATTTGTTGTTCTCATACCTTGTTATGAAGGTTGTTTTGTGAATATATTCATATTTGAGCCTTAACTAATGATATGCAAATCAATCTTTGAGAATATTTTTTCTCCGTGCATTTGATCAAAAATATCATTAATGCATGGTAAATGATATTTGTTCTTTATCATTTCCTCATTAAGCATATGATAATCTATGTATAAGTGCAAAGTATCATCCTTTTTGGCAAAGATCATTGGCACTCCCTAGGGTGAAACACTAGGTCTAATCAATCTTCAGACAATAGTTCCTACAACCGAGCCTTTAGTTCCATCAACTCCGTAGTAGACATATGATATGGTGCTTTTGAAATTAGTTTTGAACCAAGAATTATATCAATGGAGAGATCAAAATCCCTTTTTTGGGGTAATCCAAGAATTTCATTTGGAAAACATCTTGAAAATATTGAAGAAAAGGTTAGTTCTCCATATTAGGTTTTCTTTGATTCTTAAGATCTATTCCCTCAATTCCTTGGATTTTTTTAGACTCACAATACACTAGGTCATCTTGAAATATAAACTCCTTGAGATCTTCTAACTTCTCCTTTTTTATCACAAAGAATTGACACCCTTTTTTCTTGTCCCTTTTTAGTTGCACGATAGATATCTACCTTAACTTGACTTCTCTTCAAGTGTCTTGAAGGAAAACCTTTTTTCCTAGGTCATATAGACATTCTACTATTTTTTCAAAATAGTATATGTTAGCCCTATTCCTCCACAACCAATTTATTCCCAAGAAAACATCATAGGAACCTAAAGGTGCTACATACAGGTTCACCTCAATTGAAAAACTTGGAAGATCAACTTTGGCTTCAAACAAACATTGCTCTACCTAAGCTTTTGTATGGTTAGAATATTATATTAACTAGGATTTTTCATATATTTGACTCTTCTAGGAAATTTATCTAACACTCTTGGTGCAATAAAACTTTTAGTTGCACCAACGTCAATCAAAATTGAAATAGGAACACCAAATAATGTATTTGTTGTGTCACTAGGAGTAATCTAGTACTCTGCTTTTTGATTATCCAATGTTGCATGGATCCTTTGCTAGAATGTTGCTTGTTGGATAGGTAATGGATTTCCAAATTGTTGATATGTTTGACTCTTATTCGGGCATTGATTTGCATAATGATCATCTCCACAAGGGGAACATCCTTCACGAGGTTCTCACCTTCCAATTTTTTTTCTTGAATTGTCTCCATTCCTCCTGGAGTTATTGTTCTTCTTCTCATTCTTGGGATCATTTTGATTATTCTAGAAACCCTTCAAAATTTTCTTATTGGATTATTTTTTATCATTCCTCTTCTTAAAATATTGGGAAGACTATGACCAATTGAACTTCTTATGACTCTTCTCATAATAGGAAAAGATGGACTTTAGCTTTTGATCCTACTTAATAGATTTTTCAGATACTTGATACATTGTCGTTGGACCATGAACATCAAATTCTCCTCCAATATAGGTATTCAACGCCATGATGAATTTTATAATCTTGGATATTTCATCATTTTGGTATTGGGGTATGTACTTCAAGAGACGTGTAAAATTTTCCCAGTACTCAACCATGCAAACAAGTCTCCTTGTCTTTGATTTTGAGTTTGTACTCTTTTGGTCAAAGAAATTTTGTAGTAACCACCTTTTCTTAAACATGGATAGAAATTGATCCAAAGTTAAGCTTAAAGAGTTTAAACCCAACTCCATCTTCTTCTTCATCCACCAAGTGGATGCTTCTCCTACTAGTTGATAAGCTCCTCAAACTTCCTTAGTCACTTCATAGTAATTTCTTATCTTGAATTACTTTTCCATTTTCGTGAACTAGGATTGTGTTGCATCACCACTCACCATTCCATTGAAATTAGGCGGTGTTACCTTTTTCATGTCTCTCAACAACTGAAGAGCTAATTGGTTCCTCAATTCATTGTCATCTCTTGAATCAAAATTTTTTTCTCCTCGCCCACTTTGGGTGGTGTGATCATGCCTATTCTCATCTTCCCCTTCCTGGGAAGCCTCATTTCCTTTATTGGCTTACTTTTCCCCCTAGCTTCCTCTCCAGGTTACCAATTATATCCCTTGGTTCATTCAACATTTCCAAAATTGGTCCAATTTAGAATTTTGATTATCAGAAGGGTGGGATACCTCCTGACTTCCTCTTGGGTTAATTCTTTTTCGCACCAGGATTATTTTCTACTTCATGCCTAAATTCCATTTTGAGTGTTTAATTAGATCCTCTCATTTTAGAATTTCACTTTAAACAATAATCAAAATTTGTAACACTATCTAATCCAATAGACAAATATGGCAACATGATAAAAAATTATTATATTTATTCAATGGATTCTTAATACATCCTCATTTAATATAATTTTTTTTACTATATGTAGCTATAGGTTGCTATCAAATAATGGTATCTCCTCAAGTTCTTCTTCACCCTCAGAATTAACTAAGAAAAATTTGGAGGGTAGGTGTACACGTAGGTACTCCTCCATCACCCCTTTTCCTATCTTTGGTGCATCATGACCACATCCAAAAGGTATATCCCTATGTAGATGGTTTAACTAGTTTAACAAACGTGATAGTTACTATGTCTTTCTTTTCCACTTCAATATGTTATTTCCTTTCTATTTGAATATGCTTAAGCGCATCAACAAGGATTTCTAAGTCAACAAGCCATGCACCCCCTAATTAGTTGATATTCTCCAAAAAATTTACCTCTAAAGATGATTCCTTTTTTACCACTAGACTAGGCAAGTTCTTGGGTATGGATTTCCTTACGATTTTCCTTGTTCTTCTTCATGTCATTTTGGCACAAGAAC
This sequence comes from Sequoia sempervirens, assembly GCA_007258455.2. Taxonomy (NCBI): domain Eukaryota; kingdom Viridiplantae; phylum Streptophyta; class Pinopsida; order Cupressales; family Cupressaceae; genus Sequoia; species Sequoia sempervirens. The sequence continues at coordinate 440,240,001 of VDFB02086081.1, read as the reverse complement.
AATTTCAAACATTAGCTAACTGTTAATGTTTGAGGGGAAAAAATTTAATGACCTCATAGGTCCATGTTGTTGAACCCAGAAGCTCTAATACCATATATAACATATTCACTCATACTACACAGTAATTACTTGTGAATTACCACAAAATTAAATAAACATATTATGATGATAAAATATGTGAGTAAATGATAATCAACACAATCAATAAGACATTATATCAAAGATTCAAACAACAATTAAACTAATTAAAAGCAAGAATCTACTGAAAGTGCCATATTGCTCTCTATCTCCAAAGATTTGTTAAGTCACATGGCTCTCAAATTTTGTAAGCATTATGACTGTTAAAATGCCAATCTAGAGAATGAGATGCTGCTAAATGTAATAGTCTAATCCTATATGATGATGTATAAATGATAATGATGAAGTTACTATAATCTAAATTGAGATGAAACTTGATGAAAGAAGCTATAGTAAACTATGATGCAGTTAAATGGAAAACCATGATATTGATTCTATTCTAAAATGCTTGCTATTTCTATTGCTAAATGATAATTTCTATTGCTATGATTGTTTGATTGCTCAATTGGTATTTTTGTAGAGTAATTTTGCACAAATTTGGGATCCATTTCTTGTGAAAAGAGGTATTTATAGATTCCCGACAACACATTTGCAAAGGGGCAGCAAAGCAAAGGTTTGGATTTGATCTGAAGAATTGAATGGTGAAGGATGAAGAAGCCTGAGTTGATCATGGAGATTGTTCATCCCCACAAAAACATTCATCCAGAGGATAAGAAGAATCAATGGAAGAAGATGAAGAAGTTTACCTACAAATTTGTCTCCAATTTGTCTCCAAATTTGTCCGTGAAGGTTGAGACGAATTAAATTAGACATTTCATATCTAATTTGGTAGGTGGATATGATTAGCTATAGAAATTTATTTCAATTGAATATTTAGATTTATTCATTTTTTAGGAAAATAAGATATTTAATTTAATAAAACAAACTATAGAAGTCTATGTTTATTAAATAAATATGGAAGAAATATGATAATTAAATAAAACAAAGTATGAAACTTGTTTATTTAATTTAGATGAAATGATGTGATTAAGATCATGGAAGATAATTATAGAAGAATTTGATAATAATAATTAAATAAAACAAAGTATTAAATTTGTTTATTTAATTAAGAGGAAATAATATAATAAAGATAAAAGAATTAAAAGTGAACTATATAAATAAATATTTATATTTATTTAATAGTAGAGGAATAAAAGGTTAATTAATCAAATAAACCATATTTAATTAATTAAACTATCCAGACCATTTTTAGGTGTATACATTTTCCCCTCTTTGAAGTGATGTGTTTACACATTACTTCAAAGAAAATTTTGTTCCTATTGCTAGTACTAACGAGATTTTTTTCAGTATGCCCCAAATGTTGATTTTTCAGATGATGATGGCTATATGCCCCCTCAGGAGATAAATTGATGATTTTTTATTATTATTTTTTTGGATTTCTTTTAGATTTTTTTAAAAAAAAATTATGATTTTTATGATTTTTATGATGATTTGATGATTTGATAAAGATGTGATGAAGTAGCAATTTATCTCCCGACAAATAATTACATAAAATGTCCCTATGATGAATTTTGAATTAAGCCTCTTCGAAAAGAAATTAAATAAATCCCACCAAATCCCTTTGATCACTCTATTAAAAAGCTAAAAAGGTTGATTTTGAATTCATTTGTGCATATTGAGTTTTGAAATTTGAGAGTGATTTGGAGCCATTTGGAGCAAAAATGTCAATCCCCTACCACACTCATTGTTTCGAGCGCATGCATCAACATAACCGCCCGATTGCCTACGGACCTCCAGTAAGTACCTGTGAACCTTCTTGTTTTTCACATTTTTCATTTTTCACGCATTTTATGTTGTTTTGAAAATTTTAAATTTATTTTAGCACATACATCAGTCGATGTAGCACATGGACCATTGTTGTTTTAGCACATCCCCTAGTTTAGCACATAGGTAATCTATTATAGCGCATAGATAGGATGAAATAGTGCATCTACAGATTTAGCACATAGGTTAGATTTTGTAGTGCATTCATAGGCTAAATTAGCACATCCACAAATTTAGCACATTGACCTCCTGAAATGGCCCTTTGACTTCCTGGAATGGTGCATCTGATGAGTTAGTGCATTAACCGCCTGTTTTAGCGCATCCAAGCTAGAATGATGAAATTTGTCATTAACTCCCTGGTTTTGATGATTTTCGATCATGTCAGCCTTTGAGTTGTTGTTGATTGATGATCCTGATAATTTAGATGATGGTCAACCTCATGATAGGTGAGGTTTAATAATTGATTGATAATAATTATCCTCATGATAGGTGAGGAATAATTATATTTGGATTGATAAACCTCATGATAGGCGAGGTTCATTGATAGATTTGATGACTGACCTCATGATAAGCAAGGTTGATTTGATAGTTGCTCACGATATTTGATCAAAATTCTCCCCAAAGCTAATTAGATTTGATAGGATAATTGATATTTGATGAATTGACAAATATTTATAACTTTCAGTATTTTGTGATGATAGGAGTCATTGACGAACTTACAAATTCGAGAGCGGTTTCCTAGGAAATTCAATTTGATACCGCAGCTAGTGCAGCCTGAGACAACATTCATCACGTGTTGCGGTTTTTCCTCCCTCTTAGATATGCCCCAGATTAGGATTAATCGGGGTCTCTTGATAGCCTTAGCAGAGAGGTGGCATAGTGAGCATAATACCTTCCACCTTCCTACCGGCGAGATGACAATCACTTCTGAGGATGTATGGTAGATTTTGAGGATACCCATTGTTGGGGAGGTTGTAGTTTATGATTCTTCAGAGTAGGGTGAGACCGATGCTCTATGCAGAGTGTTTCAGGATGATACGATTTGTGGATACGAGATCCCATGGCTAGAGATGGTGGATGCCTATGCTACCCTTCCATTGGTACTTGTTAGTTTTATTGGAGGTTCCTTTGTCTTGATCACAGGTTAAAGGGACTTTTTGTTGGGTGGGGCCACATTTTGGTGAGTATGATTATTCACGGTACTAGATATGCATGGGGAATGTGTATGCTTGCTCATCTTTACCATGATTTGCATAAGGTTGTCTACCTCTAAGGTTGTAGTTTTTCTTCTAGTGTTACATTACTTCAGGTGTGGGAGTGGGAGCATATAGCTATTACGCATCCAATGATGGTCAAGTAGCTACCTTCCATTAGGTCATACATGCATATATATGCAGGTCGACTTACTCAGCCTAGACTGGGTAAGTTGGAGCATTAGAGGAGAGTTTTGGATGATGTAGAAGTTGTTACATGGTGGCCTTATCTAGATTGTGAGCATTGGGATGATGATGATACAAAGATTCCATACCTCTATCAATCTATGTTTTTTATTGGTAGGACTTGTTTTGTGATCGAGAGATTTTTGTTTTGGAGGGTGCTTAGATAATATGGCATCATACAGGGCATGCCCTAGGGTTTTGCACATTACACCTAGTGTCAGATTGATTCTACTGAATGGGGAACCGACCTATCATATGATATTGTAGTTGAGGAGTACTTTGGTCTACAACCTTTGGTTTGAGAGATTCATCTTGAGATTATCGAGGCACCTGTCATAGTAGATTATGTAGAGTACCTAGCCCTACATCCTTTTCCACATATTTTTGTTTTTGATGAGCCAGTGCCACTACCTGGTGAGGAGGAGGTTGTTGTTGCACATGGTCATTGACGAAGGAGAGAGGAGGGTGGTGAGGAGGAGCAGTATGTGGAGGAGGAGGATGTGAAGAGCAGTGATGAGGACATGAGTAGTGATGATGATGAGGGATATAGAGACGGTGGAGACGAGGGTGGAGATGATGGAGGAGATGGTGGTGGAGGAGTTGGATCAGGTGGAGCCAGTGGATAAATTCTATCATTGGATGCCAAAGACATCATGGTGCCTCGTAAGAGGTGATCACTGATAGCTCTTGCAGAGCAACGTGTTCAGATTGGGATACCTTCCCAACATCAATAGACTCAGATTGCGAGTTTACAAGTGCATGTATAGACCTTATAGGGTCAGTTGGTTCAGGCTCAGGGGTTATTAGTGCGGACATAGGTACAGGACCATGCATAGGCTTTGTCATAGGTACAAGCACAATTGTCAGCTACACAGGAAAAAATAGCCTCATTGAAAACAGAGAGAGATGTAGCCAGATAGATTGTAGAGTAGGCACAGTTGACAACTGAGAGATTATAGAGATTGGTTGATGGAACCTTTATGGCCGATTACATGAGAGGTTCTCCATGTGGGTAGAGAGGCAGAGTATTATAAAGGTTGATACCATGATGTTGTTCCCTCTAAGCAAAGAGTCAGTTATGCTCAATATCGATCAGGTAGGACTCATTCCAAGACTATTAGCGTGGTGTGACACAACCTCTATGGAGAGATCTGAGAGATCCTAGTACATCTAGTGGAGGAGGCACTAGTCTAGAGATGCCTACACCGTCTAGAGGTAGCACCACATAGCTCCTTGATTGAATTCTATGATATATTTGAGACATGACATATTGTCTGATTTTTTTGATTCACAGCCATTTTTGATGGTTGTATCTCTTTACATTTCAGACATCATTGTCTACTTGAAATTATGATTTTTGAGATCTATATGATATGTGGTGGATTGATTGATCTATATGTGTTCTATATGGTTCTATTATGGATGTATTTAATTATCTATTTCTATATGCAATGTGATTATTTATAATATGATGTTATGAATGCAATTTATGATCATGATGACATGTTATGATTTGCATATGATGTTATACATGATAATGCCTTTAATGATTATGTATGGATGCATTATGATAGTTGTATGATAATGGATATATGTAAATGATATGAAAATTCATCTATATGTATGATTTTGGATGTGTTGTTTTAATCATATATGGCATAATGATGAAAATGAATATAATGCACTATATTTTTTATTTTTCAAATGCAAATATATGATGTAATGAATAGATGAATGAATGATCAATATGATGATACCTCTAATGCTCGATGTATTATATGATAATTTTAATGAAAATATAATTATGTAGATGATTTTTTTTTTTTTTTTCCTTACGCAATTTGGATGATGTGATGTTCTAAAAAATATGATATGATGCAAAATATATGATGGAATGTATGAATGATTTAAATAATATAATAATGCTTTATAATGTATGCGAATGAAAATGATTATGCATTATATGATAATGATGATGTTTTTGTTAATTTCAAGTATACTCAATCCATTAATGAGAAAATATAACATCGTTTTTTGAATTCTTCACCAATCTTTGTAACAAATAGTCTGCAGATGTAAAACTAACATGAATGATATCTAAATTTACTATGCAAATCTATATGCAAGCATTGGCATCTTAACAGTCCATTTATTTTGCTTTTTATCATCACTGAGCTTTTAAAATGTTGAAAGTGAGTACAAGCATCAATGGTATAATTTAGACCAATGATGACCTGAGTACTACTTTCATGATTTTTGATATTGCAAGTTAACACAAGCATCTAGGTATAATTAAACCGAGATGACCTGAGCATTTCTTGCGTAAAAAGACAAGAATCAATCATTTTACTATGCAAATTCTTAATGTCATCAGTGATACTTTGTAGAGCATGTCTCGTGATAATTCGCACAAAAATAATGATCAATTCATAGAAAATAGACAAATAAAAATACCATTGTCCTTCCTAGCTTCTCTAGTTCAATACATCATCAAGTTGCTCCAAAGAAATGATAACAAAAATCAAAGTACAACATTTGAACATTCAAGCTGAAAGCGATAAAATCATTATTCAAAAGAGTATCATCCATCTAGAGTCATTTTGATTGGTTTGATTTCAACTGTTTTGATGTGGATGGTTGATTTTTTGAAATGTTTTGATGTTTGATGTATGTTCAATGTTGAGTTTGCCAATGATCATTATGTTTGTTGCATTTTCATACTATTGTTTGTCTATTTGTGTAAGCTCAAGTTTATTGCCCCCATTGAGTTCGGGATTTTTCCCCCAAGCTAGGGTGAGACACGACCATGTTGCTAGGATATGTACAAGAAGTCCTTCTATCAAATGATAAATGGAATGATGTCAAAAATGAAAGATCAAGACATGTCTCAAATAGATGGAAAAGCTAGTTTAAATCACAAGTAGCACCTATTTTCAAGCTTTTACTACATGTTTTTATTGTACTTTTTTAGTCTTTATGATTTTTTGTATTTTTGTATTTTTGTATTTTTTTGTATTTTTTTGTCACCATGATGCCTGTTTGCTAGGTTTTCATCAAGGAAACCATTTTCCCATGCACTAGATGATTCAGGTATATAATTTCCTAAGATGGATACTATTGATAGGTTCATCAAAAAAATCACCTTCAGGTGTAGACAACCGATAGGCTCCAGATCCATAGACTGATATGATAACAAAGGGACCTAGCTAGTTAGGTTCAAACTTCCCTTTCTTTTCTGTCTTGTTGATTTCAAGGTTTTTCCTTTAGGACCAAGTCACCAACCTGAAATTCTCTAGGTTTTACCCTATGATTGTAGCTTTTGGAAATTCTTTGTTGATATGTCGTCAAATGGTAGATAGTTTGTTTACGATGTTCATCCGGTAGTTCTAGCTCTTGAAGTCTAGACACTCTATAATCCCCATCTGAAATAATTCCCTTCAGTGACACACAGAGTGATGGTATTTCAACTTCAATAGGTAGTATGGCCTCTTATCCATATACCAAGGTATATGGTATAGCTCCTATAGGTGTTCTGATGTCGGTTCGGTATGCCCAGAGAGGAGGATTTAATTGAACATGTTAATCACGTCCAACATCATTGAAATTATTCTTCAGGATTTTCAGAATAGTTTTGTTTGAGACCTCTACTTGGCCATTCCCTTCAGGATAGTACGGTGTTGAAAAATGATGTTGGATATGTGAAACCTCTCACATAGTTCCTGAACATCCTGATTTTTAAAAGGTCGACCATTGTCTGTGACAATGGACTAAGGAATTCCATACCTGTAGATGAGGTAATTTAGTATGAAAGAAGAATTTTTTTTTGTAGTGATTGTTGTTAAGGGAACCGATTCTATCCACTTTGTAAAGTACTTTGTTGTTGTGATTATGAATTTGTGTCTATTGGATGAAGATGGATTAATCTTTCCTACTAGGTCCAGTCCCCACTAACAAAAGGGCCATGTTGAAGTGAATGGTTGCAATTCTTGCACCAATGCATGGATTGGATTACCATGTTTTTGACATTTTTCACACTTCTTTACAAACTGAAAGGACTCCTCCATGTTCAACCAATAATACCCCAAACAGAGGAGTTTCTTTGCTAAGGTTAGTCTACTTGAATGAGTTCCAAAAATACCTTCATGAACCTCACATAAAGTTGTCTCAGACTCGTTATGTTCTAGACATCGAAGAAGAGTACCATCTAGACCTCGATGGTAAAGTATGTCAGCAATTAAGGTATGTCATGCAGTTTGGCGAATGAAATTGCATTTCTGGTTTCTGGAAAGATCAGGAGGAAGGATATTGTCTTTTAGGTAAGCATAGGTCTTTCCATAAATTGAGGATTCAATGTCAACTAATTGGAATATGGTTTGAGATTCTGGATTCTCATAAGCAGGGTTAGAAACTTGTTCCACCATAAACTCATAACGACCTCGCTTTCTGGCAACTATAAAAGAGAAGAAATCATCGCCATAACATCTGCAACCTTTTTTTCTACCCTTGGAATCTGTTCAAACCTGATATCCACAAAGTACTTTTTGAGATCATCCACCATTTTCTTATACGGCATCAACTTCTCATCTTTGGTTTGATATTCATCATTTACTTGATAAATGACTAGTTGTGAATCTCCATATACTTGTAGCTATGTGATCTTCCATTCAACCGCCACTTTGATTCCAATAATTAATGCCTCATACTCAGCTACATTATTTGTACATGGAAACATGATTCTATAGGACTTTGCGATGGTATGTCCTTGAGGTGTAACAAACAGAATTCCCGCACCAGACCCACTTGTGTATGACCCATCAAAATAAAGCCTCCATTGTTGTGTTGTCACAGTAAGAATGTCTGCATTAGGAAACTCAATATTCATTGGATGATAATCTAATAATGGAACTTCAACTAATTGATCAGAAATCACTTGACCTTTGATGGCTTTCCTATCCACATACTAGATATCAAATTCACTCAAGATCATGACCCACTTGGCTAGTCTTCCTGTTAAGGTAGCCTTGCTGAGTAAATACTTTAAGGGATCAATCTTTGCTATGAGTCTGACTGTGTGGGTTAACATATAATTTCACAACTGTTAGGTAGAAAATACCACTACCAAACAAGCTTTCTCGATGAAGGTGTAATTTATCTCATAACCATTCAGAGTCTTGCTAATATAATAGATAGCCTGTTCCCTTCCCTTAGGATCTTCTTGTGCTAATAGAGCTCCTAAAGAAATGCATGTTGTTGCAATGTATAGTAACAATGGTCTCTCTTCTATAGGTGGAATTAATATGGGTGGTGACATTAGATATTGCTTTATTTGATTGAAAGTTGTTTGACATCCTTGATCCCATTTGTTAGAGAAATTCTTATGTAGCAAATGATTGAAGGGATGAATTTTATTTGCTAATTGGGAGATAAACCTCCTAATTGATTGTAGCCTACCCTATAGAGATCGTAGTTGTATGATGTTCTTCAGTGGCAACATTTCCATTATTTCCTTGACCTTGGCCGGATCCACTTCGATGCCTTTTTCTGAAACTATATAACCTAGAAACTTTGTCGATGTAACATCAGACACACATTTCTTAGGATTTAATGTGACATTGAACTTATCTAGTCTGGTAAATATTTTTCCCAGAATCTCCAGATGTCCTTCTCTGGTATATGACTTTGGTAATATATCATCCACGTAATCTTCCATAAAATTATGCATCATGTCATGGAAAATAGTGGTCATTGCATGTTGATATGTTGCACTTTCATTTTTCAACCCAAAGGGCATGACATTCCAACAAAATGTTCCCCATGGACATGTGAATGTTGTTTTCTCTTGATCCTCTAGTGCTATTTTGATTTGGTTATAACCTGAGAAGCCATCCATTAATGATAACATGTCATGTCCTATTGTTAAGTCGACAATACTTTCAATGTTTGGCAAAGGAAAATCATCCTTTGGACATGCCTCGTTGATATCTTTGAAGTCGGTACATATTTTGATACTATTATCTAGTTTAGAAATAGGTACAATATTAGAAATCCACTCAACATAATCAATTGATCTAATGAATCTGGCATCCAACAACTTCTTCAGTTCTGCTTTTACCAACAAGGCAATATGAGGATGCATTTTCCTTAGTTTTTGCTTCATAGGTTTAATTCCAGATGGTAGAGATAAATGGTGCATCATAAGATCTGGATCTAAACCTAACATATCAAAGTAAGACCAAGAAAAGTTAATGCATCTATCCTCAAAGAACATGATGAATTTTGGCTTTTCTTGTTCAGTCATAGATGTTGCCAGCTCTTTCATGATAGTGTTCTGGAAGGGTGTCAAATCTCACATCGTTTGGTGCCTCAGGGAGGTTTTTACTGTCAGATGCATTCTTTATTTTTACTTTTTTGAGATCTAATGCTGCCATTGAATGGTTTTCATAATTAGATCCATTATTCATGTTTTCAATTTTTCAACTGAAAGATTTGACACACTCCTACCTCAAAGCATTGTTATGAGATTTATGGTTAGAACTTGTGTCAAGATTGTCACCACAAAGGAAATTTATGATCACATCATCATTCACAAAGATAGGTACATTGATAGGTTCAATTGGTTCCCAATCGATAAGTTCGGGATGTATTAAGGGTAAAAGGTCATCATATTGGGTAAGGTCAACGACCGTAAGGGTTCTGATAGCAATGTTGTCTAAAATTTTAGTGGTGATTTCAAGGTCTATGATATTACTCTCCTCCAAGTCATCTATCTCACTCGATATCTGTCCATCCTCACTTGAGTCACTGATGTTTTGTGATCCAAATACAAGGGGTCTAGTCCCTAAGCTTTGTCTCTCCTCGCGTGTGGGTGCATACTCTTTTATGACATCAATTTGTATGTCCTTGCATGATGTTTCTAATAAAGAATCCCACTCATATTCATTGGAATTTGTTTCAAAACTATCCCACATTTGAAGGATTCTTTCTACAACTTTATGAGTGTTTTCTTCTTTTGTTTCCCCTATATAACCCAGTCCCATTTTATCTTTTGGCTGAAGTGTGAGAGGTTGGATGGGTTCTACAATTCCTTCTTTTCTTTTTCCAATAGGTCCTTCTCCTTCATACTCCATTTTCTCTAATATTTTTTTCCCCTTTCCATATTGATCTGTCTTTATGCTAATGTTTTCCAATGTAGATGCTTCCTCATCTTTGTAGAGCCAATTGAGAATGGCCTTATCTTCAAATTCTTTTTCTAAAGTACCTTCCTTTACAAATCTATCATCCAAAACTGTGGTAGGTGTTGATGATTGTTGTGTTGATGTTGATGGTTGTCCATATGTTCTTGGAGATGGCAGCAATTGTGAAAAACATAAAGATTTCTCAATGGGATACTCTCCCATGCCCTTGTCTTTTAATTGGATCTTTTCTTTGAATTGTTGTGATAGAGAATCCTATTGAGCTTCATTGTTTGATGGAATGGAGTCAACAACACTTTTCTCTTTTGATTGGTCCTTTTTCCCAACCCATTTAGATACAACGTTTAGTTTTCTTTCACCATTGGATGAACTAGAATTTTTTGCTTCCCTATTATGAGGCACAAAAGTTTCTTGAGCTATTTTAAGTGAGCCACAATATTGAGGATTGTTGTAGTCAGCTGAAATAGTGATTTCTTTTCCATTGACAAGAAACTTTAAACACTGATGATAAGTTGAAGGTACCACTTGTATTTCATGAATCTAGGGATGTCCCAAGAGTATGTTATAATTCATCTCTTTGTCTAATACTTGGCAAACAATATTCTTCACAATTGGTCCCACTTGAATAGGCAACACAATCAACCCCTTGGAGGATCTCTCTTCTTCATCATAGGCTTTTATTGTGATTTTCCTTCTAGCATCAATAGCATTATCAGAATATCCTAGTGCATGGATCAATTTTAAAGTGCAAATGTTTAAACTAGATCCACCATCTATTAGGAAATGTTTAACCTGGTGTTTGTGGATTAAGACTTCTATATGAAGGGCAGTGTTGTGCAGATGAGTAAGTGATACATAATCTTGTTCAAAAAATGATAGGCAATGAGGTGTGGTTAAGTGTCCCACCATATCCTGGAATTGACAAACATCCAAATTATTGGGTACTGTTGTGGCCACAAGAGCTTGTTCCAAAACCTCTTTATGAGATGGTGATATTTTAAGGAGTTCTAAAATTGATATTTGTGCTGGTATTTTCTATAGTTGATCGACTATGTTGTATTGATTCGAAGGAGTAGCAATGGTTTTAGATGAAACTCCTTTCAATATTACCTTGGATTGCCCCCTTGTTGTCACGTTAACTGGTTAATGATCTTGGTTTTCCCTTATTTTGATAACATTAATATGATTGCTTGATGTATCCATGTTTGGGATCAAATTTAATGGTATGATTTCATTGATTCTGATGTTATCAATTTGATTATCAGTGACAGATGTCATTCTTCTCAACTACAAAAATATAATGAATTGTGTTGTCATAAATGTAATTTAGAGTTTTACCTTTACTATTTGCAGAAGAAGACTCTCCTTTTTCCTAATTTGGTAAAGGATTTTTAAATGCACCATGATCATTGTTCATTTGATGTCCTTCTACAAAGACCTTGTTTTCAATCAAATCTTGTACTAGATGTTTCAACTGCATACAATCATTCATTCTATGTCCTTTGTTTTTATGAAAGCCACAATAATTTTTCATTCCACCATGATGGTTTTACTTTTGGTTCCCAATTTCTTGCTTCAGGTAGTGTGATAACTCCATGTGCAAGAAGTTCTCTCATTGCCGATTCTAGTGTTTGCCCCAATGGTGTGAATCTTATTCGATTTGATGGTTTTTGATATGATTGTGGCTTAAATTATCCATTGTTCGGATTGTTGTTTTGATTGGAGTTTTGATTGATGTTTTGGTCATTGTTTTGATTGGTATTTGTAGTTGTTCCGTCAAGTTAAATATTGGTTTCGCATTCTGTGTTTCATTTGCAGCATCATTGTTACCAGTGTTTTTATTCTTTTTCCAAAACTTGGGTTTATCATTGTTGTTGTAGTGATTTGAGGAGTTTGTATTGTTTGGTCCTTCATTGTAATGTTTTATTACCCCTCTTTTGAACAAGGCTTCTTCGATCTTGAGCCCATTTTCAATGACTTTCTCAAATGTTGGTGGACATTGTAGATCAAGCCTATACCTCATTTCATCAGTTAGATTGTCAATGAGTAGTTCCATCTTTTCCTCTTCAGGTATGGAACGAGGATACCTAGAAAACATCCTTCGCCATCATTGTAGAAATGAGAGGAATGTTTCACCTTTCCTTTTTTTGGTATTGTAAAGGTCATTTATTGTTATCTCATGTTGAATATTATAGGAGAATTGTGAGATAAACCTATTTACTAGTTCTTCAAAAGATTGAATTCTTGTTTGTAGTTTAGAGAACCATTCCATACATTGACCTTGTAAGCTTCTTGGAAACAACCTCATTAGATAAGTTTCCTCTTGTGCAAATTCTAAACTCATGGTCCTAAATTCCCTCACATGATCAATTGGATCCATTTTACCATTGTACTTGTCGTATTTTGGGAATTCACAATGTCTAGGAAATGGTATCATGCCCACACTTGGATCAAAAGGATAAGGACAAATTTCTTGTATGAGTACCTCTTTGTGGTTCCTTTTTGTATATCTTGAAGTTGTTGCAAGTTTTGCATTTGATGTGTTAGGGCAACCACTTCATCTGTGTTTTGACTGTTGTGTGGTTTAGTTTCAACTGCTTTAGGTGCTTCTTTTAGTCAATTAATGTCAAAGTCCATTAGAATTTTTTCACCTAGTTCAGCTAGCATCAAAAGGTATTTTTCCATATCTTGTTCTAAAAAATTTTCCATGAATTTGTGAAAATTAGGATCTTGTTGTGTAGTTTGGATATCCTCTTGGGTTATTTCATTTGTATCATTTTGGTGGAGAGTGAATCCACAATAGTGGTTTACAATTCAAGTTTGGAAGGAAAACTCACAAAAAATGAATACATGGCAAAAAACTTGATTTTATGGGTTCATACAAACCTACTAGTTTGAGCAAACCCTTTTAATTCTTTCCCACCCAAAAACCCAACAAAAAACCTTATGGAAGGGTGGTTCACTCAAACCAAGGTTTGAGCGAACCCTGGTTCAAGCGAACCCCTAGGGGTCCGCTCGAAGCCCCCTTATTCCTCATTCCCCCCTGAGACAAAAAAGACCTAAATTTTGGCATTTTGGAGCTTGGGTTGAGGATGAAAATGGAGAAATCTTCACAAACCCAACTATAATCAGGTAGTCCTCAAAACGATCTATCAAACGAATATAATTTTAATATGTTTTGGTTTTATTATGTATTTGTTTTTTTAGTTTTATTAAACATAGGTTTTTCATCAAAAATGAAGGTCTCAGTTCTGCACGTGGAAAAATAGCAAATTATCAAAAAAAAATTGAAAAATATGAGTGCACTAGATATTGAATTCCTTGATCCAAAAATAAATAAAATTGAATTTCGATATATAGGAAAAAATTTACGTGTTATACGATCGCGCTATGTCTGAATTGTAATTAGTTCAACTTTGAAACTTGATTAAAGAAAAAATATTCAATAAAAAACTATCTAACCAAGTGGAAGCACAAGATATCAGAGTTACAAATCTAAATTCGAAAAAACTAGAATTTTATCCTTCATGGAAAAAAAGTTATGCGTTATCCGGCGTGCCTCACTTTTTAAAAATATTTTTTTTTTTGAAAAAAACCAGTTTTCATGGGAGATGGAAAAAGTGCAATCTGATTCCAAAAAATTTGAAAAAAATGTTTTTAGAATCTACAGAAAAAATGTGACGATACTATAGTTTGCATCATCTTCAAATTCCTCACGGTTTAGCCACTATAGGTGTCTGAATGTGAATATTTAGTTAAAAATAATAATTTCAGTGTCCAGTTTGGCCAAAAATTGTAAACCACTATTGTGGGATCACCCTGGAATCTTTGAAAGGGATTTTCTTCAACCATGGAATTTGGTGTTTCAATTTCTTTTTCTCCAAGTTTTTGTCTTTGTAATCTTGTCCAAATTGGCATACAAGTGTTGTTATTTTTACTAAACTTTGATCTTTTTGTTTGGATGAGTTCCAATGGTATTAGCTTAAGTTGAATAGAATGATAAATTCTATTGATGAGACTAAGTTAAAAATCTGATTATTTTGCTTCGTTTCATGATTGTAGGATGATTGATCCTGATAATGAAACTTAACATGATAATCGAGAATTGTGTTTGTGATTAGGCACTTTAAAATTTGTAAGATCTTGGTTTAATTTAAAAGAATTTGACTTGCAAGGTCCTATTTTTCCAAGTTTAAGACACTGGTTGGACTAAGAAAATGTTTCTGTTCTGACAAAGATCTGAGTTTTGATGTCAACAGTCTAATAAGGGTTTCAAATAGCTCTCTATTTTCTTGTTCTGTGGATGCGCTATAACAGAGTGCAGAAGCGCTAAAATAGAGTGTGGATACGCTAACAAATATGGTGAATGCACTGTTAAATAGGGTATATGTGCTAAAACAGACTGTGGATGCGCCAAGATATCGGTAAATTATGGTGACAGACTGTGCAGATGCATTGTAAGATAAGACATATGTGTTGAAATAGTGTTTGTATGCGCTATTTGGACAAAAAATGTGCTAAAAGACTAGGTATATGCGCTAAAATAGATTGTGGATGCGCTAATCTAGAAGTTAGTATGTTCACAATTTTGTTTGTTTGTTCTAGTTTTTCTCAGAAAAATGATTAATTCCAAGGCATAATTTTCTAACCAATGAATATTTTGGAGATGTGTTGCGTGAAAAATTTGAAATTTGTGATCTAATTGGATGATACCTTTGAAAAATAACTTCACACACAAAAGCCAGATTGTAAACAGTTATTTCAAATTCTACGTATTAAACATGTAGTGAGTGTTCTAGAATTAGGTTTGATTCTTTCAATTTCCACAGGTTTTGACACAAAAACAAATAGTTCAAGCGCTTTTCTATCTCAAGTAGGTCACTTAGAATATCATAGCCCACAACTTGCAACTATGTCAGCTCACACAACCCTGTCACCCCCTAGAGGGTGCCCGTGTTTTTTCCTTTCCCGATTCTTAACCAAAGTCGAATCCTCCACTTTTGGCCAGGGCCTCTGATAGTTATACAATGAGTGTCTTGGGGGTAGATTCTTCCCTCCCCTTGCACCATGATATAAAAAGTGTTTGAAAATTGACTCAGTGAGATACTAACTTAAAGTTCATAGATAGGGTATCTATTTGGAGCGGAAAATGATAAACTCCCTCAAGAGACCTCCCAATTTTTAGAACAAAGATTTTGGGGATGGTTATCTTGCACACTTCTATTGAATTGTGGGTTTCCCCAAATTCACTTTTGATTATAGTGGGTTGGAAAACCTAGCTTTGGTTGTTCCCACTTAGGTCGTTCATGTAGGGTGAGTACTTTTTCCCACTACGACAGACCTTCTAAAGGATTTAATAAAGCAGGATAGCAAGTCTAGCATTTTGATCATCGAGTTAAGGGGAAAGCATAGGCCTATTGCTTTCGAAACACAATAAACATGGATTTCAAACTAGTTGATTAATTAATCTAGATTCACTATTTTAATCAAAAGAAAAAAAGAGTAATCAAATTAAAATCCTTGCAAACATTATTAGTAATTTGCAAGTTTTTGACTTTGACTGGCGTAATTTTGTCTCCCAATTGTCTTTGACCAGCGTGTTTGGTACCTGGATCATAGAAAACAATGATTAAACTTCAGATTTTTTTAAAAATTCTATAAAAGTAATCAGATGCGCCACAACAATGGTTAAATGCACCAAAACAAACAGTAAACATGCTAAAATAACAATTCAATGTGCTAAATAAATTGATGGATGTGCCAAGGAAAAAGGTCTATGCATCGAAAGAAAAACTCCTTGACTGGTGAAATAGAAATTTTGGATGCACCAAAACAGTCTTTGAACGCGTTGGAATATTCGGTGGATGCATTGGAATATTCGGTAAATGATAAAATATGTGAGTAAATGATAATCAACACAATCAATAAGACATTATATCAAAGATTCAAACAACAATTAAATTAATTAAAAGCAAGAATTTGTTGAAAGCGTCATATTGCTCTCTATCTCCAAAGATTTATTAAGTCACAGGGCTCTCAGATTTTGTAAGCATTATGACTGTTAAAATGCCAATCTAGAGAATGAGATGTTGTTGAATGCAATAATCTAATCCTATATGATGATGTCTAAATGATAATGATGAAGTTACTGTAATCTAAATTAAGATGAAACTTGATGAAAGAAGCTATAGTAAACTATGATGCAGCTAAATGGAAAACCATGATATTGATTCTATTCTAAAATGCTTGCTATTTCTATTGCTAAATGATAATTTTTATTGCTATGATTGCTCAATTGGTATTTCTGTAGAGTAATTTTGCACAAAGTTGGGATCCATTTCCTATGAAAAGAGGTTGTATTTATAGATTCCCGCATTTGCAAAGGGGCAGCAAAGCAAAGGTCTGGATTTGATCTGAAGAATTGAATGGTGAAGGATGAAGAATCCTGAGCTGATCATGGAGATTGTTCATCCCCACAAAAACATTCATTTAGAGGATAGGAAGAATCAATGGAAGAAGATGAAGAAGTTTACCTACAAATTTGTCTCCAATTTGTCTCCAAATTTGCCCGTGAAGGTTGAGATGAATTAAATTAGACATTTCATATCTAATTTGGTAGGTGGATATGATTAACTATAGAATATATTTCAATTGAATATTTAGATTTATTCAATTTTTAGGAAAATAAGATATTTAATTTAATAAAACAAACTATAGAAGTCTATGTTTATTAAATAAATATGGAAGAAATATGATAATTAAATAAAACAAAGTATGAAACTTTTTTATTTAATTTAGATGAAATGATGTGATTAAGATGGGAGATACTTATAGAAGAATTTGATAATAATAATTAAATAAAAAAAGTATTAAATTTGTTTATTTAATTAAGAGGAAATAATATAATAAAGATAGAAGAATTAAAAGTGAACTATATAAATATATTGAAATGTATTAAAAACCATGGTGAACAAGCTCTACAATAATCATGGAGGAAAGCAACGGTTAGATGAACTCAAGTGTGTAGGAAGAGGACACGAGGGTCCCAAAGGGAATAGGAGAGGGAATCTCGAGCATGTCTGGAAGGAAGAAAGATGGGTACGTCCTCAGAACAGTGCTCAGAATGGTCGCTTTCAAGAAGACTAGGCTCACGGAAATCTTCGCGTGAATAGAGGAAAAATTTCTCCTCGAGGACGAAAAAAGTATGGATAGTATAGAAACAAAGCTTTTCACAGACCATGGCAACATAATGATGGAAAAAGAGGACAATCTAGTCTTCCCTAGCTAGGCAAACAGGGTTCTAGAAGAAACCCTAATTGCAGAAATGGTAATGGTGGAATGGTCTAGCAAAAAAAGCCACCCTTTAAGGAATGGGAGGAAGAACAAGAAGAAATATCAGATGGGGATAGGGGACATCATGGTTCACTTTCTTTCAATGAATCAAAAGGCGGAAGAGCCAAAATAGTAATTAGCTCTTCAAAATTGCAATCGGAAGTATTGCGTCTAGAATAGTTAGGCTTGTTTGGGAAATGGTTTGGAATGGATCTTAACTGAGACTATCTGGTAAAGTGGTGGAAAGAACGTTGGGGAACCGATTTGTAGTTTAAAATGCTTCAAAATGACTTCTTCCTGATAATATGCCCTTCTAGGAAAATAAGGGATGAAATAGTTAAAGGTGTCTGGGTTTTAGACTGGTGTGGTTTTTATTTAAGGCAATGGATAGTTGGTTTTGACCCAGCTAATCATGTGGTGGAAACCCTACAAGATTGGTACAATTTACCCAATCTCCCTCAAGAATATTGGGCCTCTTCCATCGTGGAGGCAATAGGAAATAAATTGGGCACATTTGTATGCGCAAAGGAAAGGAAGCTGGCAAAGAAAAACCAAACTTATGTGCACATATGTGTGGAAAATAAACCAAATAGGAAAATATGGAGTGAGATTGAACTTTTAACATATTACAGAAGCTGGGTTCAAAAGTTGGAACGTGACTCCCTAATGCGCAACAATTTGGTTCAATTTTTGGGTTGTAGGAAATCTAATGAAGATGCAGGGAAATCCAACTCTCTGGATGTCTCGGTGGATCCCCCCAAGATGACAGTCATAAATTTTAACGAAATCAAAACCCTTTCAACCTCTCCTAAGGAAGGGGCTCTGAAGTCACAACCCAAAAGGATGAGGGTCTCCACAAAAAGGCACTTGGACAATGGGAAACCTTTGATGGATGCTTCACAGAATGATGCGCCTAGTCCATTGTCAGAGGTCAAAACAATCAAGGTGGAGGAGTTGCAGGAGGAACAGGAGGAAAAGGAGGATTAGTTCATGGATTTAGATGAGAAAATTTCCAAGACTCTGGAAATTCTAGGGGACAGTTGTCAGAATGTGGATTTGGATTCTTAATAGAAGTGGGGAGGGAACTGGTGGAACTAGTGGTGGTGGCTAAAGTAAAATCTGGAGCGGTGGAGGCAAGGTATGACTCTAAAGGACTAGAGAAAATATTGGTGGTGGAAGGGGAAGAAACTATGGAATTGCTTAGTCCACAATCAGGCAAGAAGAGAAAGATGACAGAGGAATTGATGGCGGCCAAAACTAGACTAGGAATTCACAGAAGGGATCTACTCAAACTCACACTTGACTGTGGGGAACATAAAAAGAGGGGAAGAATCCCTAATCAAGAAAAGAGGAAATGGGACGGGGAAGCTAGTGGCCAGTAGAAGATTGACTCAATGATTAAAGTAGGGAAGGGTGGAGCCCTTCCTGAACAACAATTAAAATATTAACATGGAATGTTAGGGGCTTAAACACCCCTAACAA
Organism: Sequoia sempervirens; assembly: GCA_007258455.2. NCBI lineage: Eukaryota > Viridiplantae > Streptophyta > Pinopsida > Cupressales > Cupressaceae > Sequoia > Sequoia sempervirens. The sequence goes on along the minus strand of VDFB02086081.1, from coordinate 440,220,653 downwards.
TTGGAGCCTCATTAGGCGCCATGTAGAAGTAAGTCATGTAGAAATCTGTGTTCTTCAAGAAAAAAATTAGATGGATCGAACTTGGCAAATTTTAGAAAAATGTTGAAGATGTGGAATTGGATTGGGGTAGAAGTGGAGGGTGCTTCGGGAGGCCTAATAATTATTTGGAAACCTCATTCAGTCTTAGTAGAGAACTTGAACTCGAGTCGGCACTGGATGGTGTGTAAGGTAAGGAGTCTGATTTCGAACCTTCATTTTAATTTGATAAATGTTTATGGACCCTCTTTGAGTATACAGAAAAGGATGGTCTGGCTTGAACTGGATGGGGTTTTGAGAGGGCTAAATCAAGGTTTCATCATAATTGGAGATTTTAATGCAATTCTTAGGCAAGAAGATAAGAAAGGTGGCTCAGGGAAAGTCCTGCAGTCCCAAATTGATTTTTGTAGCTTTGTGGACATAAATTCTTTATTGGAAATTCCAATAAGAAATGGTTGCTTCACATGGATGAACCACAGAAAATGGTTTGGTAGTATAGCGGAAAAACTAGATAGATTCTTCTTCAAAGGAAATTTGAGCCTTTTCCCCTTTACTTTTGAAAGCAAGATAAACACTGGGAATGGGTTTGATCATTTTTCAGTACAACTCCAAATAGTTGGGGAGAAGGGACCGATCCGATGTCCATTTAAATTAAAAATGATGTGGTTTAAGGACCCTCAAGTTATGGGATTGATGAAACGGTGGTGGAAGGAATGTTCTTTGGGGGGATCAAGCTTGTTTAATGTGATTACAAAGTTAAAATTTGCAAAGCAGCAACTCAAACAATGGAACAAGGTGAGCTTTAAGAATATTTTTGTAGAGAAATTGCAAACGGAGCAAGAACTGGACAGTTTGGCTGAATAAATAATGAATAACAGAATGGATGAAGCCTGCTATATGAAGGAACATGTCCTCTCTAATAAACTCAATGACATCATGGCTAAAGAAGAGATTTTTTGGAGACAAAAATCCAGGGAGGTATGGTTGAAGGCAGGGGATTGCAATTCAAAAATCTTTCACAACTCCACAAAAGCTAGGAGGGAATTTAACAAAATCTCTTGCTTGAAAGATGAGGATGGTTGCTTGAAAGACAGGGATGGTCGCTTGATGGAAGATTTGATGGAAATCAGAGACTCAATCATCTCATATTTCCAGAACTTGCTTAATGACTGGGAGGGCTCAAATTTGGAATTACAGAAAGTTTCCTTGCAATCCATTCTGAAGCTGATTTCTCATGCTCATATGGGAGCTTTAAATGCTAAATTCTCTGAAGCCAAAGTGAAAGAGGCAGTCTTTGAGATGCAACCAGAGAAGGCTCCTGGGCCGGATGGATTTCTGGCAGCATTCTTTCAAAAAAAATAGATTTTTTTAGGAAAGGATGTTTGGGAAGCATTAGAAGATTCTAGAAGTAATAGAAGAGTACTAAAGGAAGCTAATAACACCCTAATTGCTCTCATTCCGAAGAAAGAGAAGCCATATTCATGGGAATAATTTCGCCCAATATCATTGTGTAACACAATCTATAAAATATTGGCTAAAGTAATATCCAATAGACTGAAGAAGATTCTTCCCACTATCATATATGAGGAACAAATAGGCTTTGTTCTTGGATGATCAATACTGGACGGGGTGATAATTGCTCAAGAATTCATTCACTTGATCCAAAAATTGAAGAAACCGGCAATGCTAATTAAATTGGACATCAAGAAAGCATATGACAGAGTGAATTGGAGATTTCTATTCAAGGTATTGGAAGCCTTTGGCTTCCAAAAGGAATGGTTAGACTAGATTTTTGGGTGGGTGGCTAGTCCGCGTTTCTCTGTGTTGGTTAATGGTTCTCCAGAGGGTTACTTTACTGCCTCAAGAGGTTTCAGGCAAGGGGATCCTTTATCTCCTTTCTTGTTCATTATAATGGTTGAAGCCTTGGGGAGATTGCTTGACAATGCAAGGAGGTTTGATCGGATTGAGGGATTGCAAGTAACTAGCAATCCCCCCAATATCACACATCAATAGTTTGCAGACGACAAAATGTTTTTTGGTGCTACTTCAGCAAAGGAAGCACAAAGATTAAAAATCATTCTAGAAGATTATTTTCAGGCTTCTGGGCAGGAGGTAAGTAAGGCTAAATTTGAGGTTTTTTTCTTTAACTCAAATTGTCCCTGTGAACTTCAAATTTTGAGGATTTTAGGATTCAAGAGGGGTCAAATACCATGCAAATATTTGGACTCCCATTGGATAAGGGCATTAAAAGTAACAGTGTTTGGAGCTCTTTAGTGGCTCGTTGTAAGGATTGGATATCCTCATGGAAAAATAGGTGGTTGTCCTGGGCAGGGAGGTTAACTTTGCTGAAGTCTATCCTTTCAGCACTTCCCATTTATATGACGTCCTTCTTGCAGCTATCAATAGGTGCGAGCAAATATTTGAATCGGGTAATGAAGGATTTTTTTTGGAAAGGCACTTCAGATCAAAAGAAAATTCCTCTTATAAAATGGCAGAAGGTTTACGAGAAGCGGGAGAGAGATGGTGTTGGATTGAGGAATGTTCTTTGACAAAACAAGGCATTGGGGGAAAAATTAGCTTGGACTTGTTGACGGTGATTTTGGCACCACAACAATTCAAGTAGAATATTGCTATTCTGCTTCTCCTGAAAGAGAAAGGAAACACATGGATGCCTTAGCTCCCAAGGTCTTTGTAGTTGGGTCTCAACTGTGCTGATGTTACTAAGTGGTCAATGCAACAGTAATATTCAAGGGGCCTACTGGTGTTGAGCTTCTGGATTGTTCTAAAATCAAGCATAAAATAAAATCTACTCTAACAGGGGTTTTTAAATAAATATAAAAAGATAAGTCAGAGTTTTGAAAAAAAAAAGAACAATAGTTCATCCAACCTCAACCAAATTTGTTAGCTTCAAGGAATTTGTTAACTAAAACTGAAGAACAAGATTAACTTGTGATTAACACACATTTATATTCATTCCCAGTGCTGATTTGATAGTGGATCGCAATTCATCTATTTAAACAAAACATAAAATAACATTTCATTCCTTGAAGACTTCACAAATCAAATGATTAATTCAAGACAAACACCATTTGGAAACATAACATAAAATAGATTTTAATCTGGTGGCTTCTACTGTTGATGAAACAGATAAGCAACATTTACAAAGCTGGCACAATCACCAATGTATAGATAATCTATGATTTCAGATTGTTTTCATTTACACTAAGGAAACTGAAAGGTACAGGAGTCTGTACTGAAATCTAACTGCTAAACAAGAAGACAAGAGAAGCTCTCATTATTGAGAATCAAGATGCAACTCTATCTCCTTCTACTAACTGACTAACTCCTAGCAGTTCTCAGTCTAAAAGTTCTCTAACCTTAGAAGTTCTAATCTAGAAGTGCTAACAAGTTCTAACCTCAAAAACTCTAACCTTTTTCAAAGAGGAAAGAATGCCTTATATACAGAATGCACCGAAAGAATGTGTTGTCCCCTGCACTAGGGTTTACAAAATATATGCAGACTGTAGGAGAGTCGGCTCTTAGATCTTTATGAGGAAAGTCAAAACTACATTCAATGTGAAGCCCTGTTGTCCATGCTAAAAAGTTGTTCTGGGGACAACCTTAGATCTTTTGCAGCTGCAACCTTTACTCTCTTGTCTGCATGTCCATCTTTGAACTCTGTTGGGCTCTTGAATGCTCAGAATATCTTCATTAATATTGATCTACTTCTTTGCCAGTAGTCACCACAACTATCCCTCTGAGTCACAATTTCTTCTTTCCTTTGGCTCCCTTTCTATTCTGGACTTCTTTGTTCGTTGACCATCTTTTGGAAGCACCATCGAGCCTCCCTGTAGATTTGAGCATTTCATCTGAATAGATTCATCCCTCAGTGATCTTAGAATGAATCTATCTGATTTGCATTCTATTGATCTTCCCTTGCAGGAGTAGTCAATTGGTCAACTGTCGCCAGTCAGTCCTCTTAGCCTCTTGTGATTGGTCGGGCGTACGCCACGCGAGCTCCATCAGACGGTCAAAAGTGGTCCAAACAGTATCGTATGTCAGTGAGACACCATCGGTGTCTCCCAGATGCAATTTCACCATTGTTCAGTTATCGGCATGATATAAGATAGTCGATGGGACACTTCAGCGAGCAGTGGGAGTCATACCGAGCTCCAAAAGAACATCAGCAAGATAGCCGCTTGTCGGTAGGACATCACAGCGATGATATCCCTCTCTGTGGCTCGGAGTTCATTTTCCTTTTGGCAAGACTTCTTATTCGGCACAAGGTTATGGCGAGCTCCCCTTGGTTATACCGATATCTCCTTTTTTTTGTGAACCTACCGCTATCAGCAAGACTTTAGCATATCGACAAGACCACATGGCGAAGTCCTCATTTTCATTTGGAGTCTCCCCGACATCCTCCTTATCCTCTGGGCTCGGGCTCCTCTTGCTTCGGTGTGACTTTCATAGTCGCTGAGACTTCCTCGCGAAGATGCAAACATTTCAGCAAGCTTCTTCATGTCGGTGAGACTATGATGTTTCGGGGAGACCTTTCCCCGAACTTCTTTCTTCTTACTGAGTCCATTTCCTTTCGACGTGACTCTCTTTCTTTTGGCCAAACATTATGTCAAAGCCACAACCTTCTGCCGACCTCTATTTCTTTTGCTGAGACACCTTGGAGTCACCTAGACATTTCGCCGAGTGCCCTTTACTCTTCTGGAGTCTCCTCGATTTCCTTTCTTTTGGCGTGACCTTCATAGTCGGTGAGACATTACACCGAGTCCCATATCCTTCGACGATTTTGTTTTATTTTGGTCAGACCCTGTTGAATCGGCAAGACATTATGCCGATATTATTTGATGTCGGCGAGACCTTCCCTCTTCGTTGAGACCTTATATCGAGGTCCCCATGTCATATCGAAGACTAACCCTTCGGCAAGACCTATGGCGAGATTTTGTTTTCTCCTTTGTGTCACCGAGACTCTAGCATTCGGCAAGACCTCCTACCGAAATGACAACCTTTTGTCGGCCCATGTTGTCACCAAGACTTCCCTTTCAGCCACATCAATATGCTTCCTTTCATTCGGCATGTGTGGCTGTAACCTCACCTCGTCGGGGAGACGTCCTGTAGATACCCCATGTCTCAGAAAAATCCTTACTAATTCATCCCGTTGTTGCTGTAGCATACCAATTTTCTTGCCGAATGCCACTGATGGAATCCCCCAGCACTGTGTCGGTGTGACTTTCCTTCCTCGCCGAGACTTCTCTCCGAAGAAAAGCCTCTCACTGAGATGTAGTACTTTATCAGAGGTCGGCGAGACATAGAGCACTTGGGGAGACTTTCCACCGAAGACATAACTCTCACTGAAAGGACTTGTTTGTTCTTGCTAGTCAGTGATATGCTAGGCTTTCGCCAAGAATCTATCCCAAACTCAATATCTCCCACCAACATGCCTTCTCCCTGTTGCCGGTTGGCGAGACCAAAAGACTTCTCCAAGACCATACGTCGAAGCAGATGACTCTCGTTGAAGTGTTAGACCCCTTTTCACTAGTCGGTGAGACTTCGTGCACTCATTGAGGCCTCTTGGTGGGGAGTAAACCTTATGCCGATATATGAATCTCTTGATTGTGGTCAGCGAGACATGAAGACTTTGCCAAGACGGTCCCCCGAAGACAAGCTTATGCCGATAGAGGAAACCCATAAGTCACCAAGACGAAGACCTTGGTCCTACCGATAGATGCCTGTATGTAACTTCCACTCACCACGACATCCCTGAAGTCTTGCCGATAGGCAACATGAATGGAGATTTGAACAAAACGAACCATGGGTCAGGGAGATCGTGACAACCTTACGCCGATAAGATCCATAATGGGGAGAATTCTGATTCCTTGAATTTTAAATAGCCAGAGCCAAGCCACCAGTCGTCAAGAGGTTAAGAAAGTCTTGCCGACCTTTGCCTTAGCAGATTTTCATGACCAACTAGATTGAAGCATGCACCCCAACTGAGCCCTCCTTGACAAATATCACCCTGTATGTGATTTAATCCTGCATTCAACAGAGAAGATCATACAAACAACAGTTAATTAATCAAAATCATCATTAAAATGAATCCTATGTCAGTAGGGTACCGTTAAATCTTTGAACAAAATGATCATACCAACAGTTTGGGTTTCAGGCTGATCCGTGGAACCGAAGCCAGGGAGGAATTTCAGAGAATTCTAAGCCAAGTGGATTCCAGTGGAATAAGCATGAAACACCCATTAGAAACTTAATCCAATCATTATCAATCAGGAACAACAAGTGAGACCTCAAAATAGCATCAATGAATCATAAAATGTATCATTATTAATTAACTAGTCTCGTTACTCCATGCTTCTTCACATTTCACAAATTCTGGGGAAATCTGTGCATGACGGATTTCTGCGAAGGAGAAGAAATTTCGGCGAACCCAGAAAAAACAGAGAACAATGGACTTCGGGAAAATATGGAGGAGAAAGAAATCCGTGAAAATCCGGTCCACACGGATTTCTGCGAAGACCGAAAATCCCCGAACGACAATGCTCAGCCGGAGTTCGAGCGAGATCCAAGAAAATACGTATTGGGTGGAAAATCCCGAACTCATGAGAAAACCCGAATTCTGACTGAGGCAGAACCAAAATTAGATCAGACAGAACAAAAGATAAAATTAGGAGGAAAACACAAGAATTCCAAAGAGGAAAGCAAGTAACCGAAAGCAGAGTAAATAAAAGAGAAAGGGGGATCCATTTTGATCCCAATCAAAGTGGGGTGGTTATGCAAGGCATAACAGGACTATTCACTCTTGCCCTGACCTCAAATGGGTGAAGATAGTCAGAGAAAAATATCTAGAAGCAGATCCCTATTGCTTCCTGGTAGCAAAATCCTTGCCAAACGAGTCCCGAATATGGAATTTCATTAAAAATTCTACAGATCTTATCACAGACTTTCTTACATGGGAAGTGAAGGATGGAAAAAGGCTATGTTCTGGGAAGATTCCTAAGAAGGTCATCCAGCACTGGCAGAAAATTTGGAGCTCTTAAGAGTAAAAGAAGAGAAAAAACAAATTTGGGGTTCAAGATTCAGCGATTATATAGATCGATTGGAAGCCCCAACAGAGGGTCTCTTTATGTGGAAATCGGTGAGAAGTTTGGATCTTGAAGTTCAAGAAGATGAAGCCTTTGAGAAAGTATTATCAAAAAGAAGGATTTGGTGTAGGCAGGGGAGCGATCGATTACGTTGGGATGCTTCTCCAAATGGGATCTACTCGGCCAATATAGGATATAATATCCTATCATCTTCAGGAGATGAAAGTTCAATGATCCCTCTGAGCCTTTGTTGGAATAAAGCATGTCTCCCAAAAGCAGGGATTTTCACATGGGTTGTAGCATAGGGAAGAGTCCTCACAAGTGATAGGTTTATGAAAATGGGTTATCATGGCCCATCTAGATGCCCACTTTGCCAAGAGGTTGAGGAAACAGTGGACCACTTGCTCTTAAATTGAAAATTCACCTATCAAATGTGGTGTTGGTTGTGCACAAAGTTGCATTGGCTAACTGTCTTCCCCAATACCTTATTAGAATGTTTAAGTGCCCAGCCTAGCTGCTATCATAACACCATCTTTGGGGATTTATGGGTGATGAGTCCTTCAATTTTAATCTGGGAAGTGTGGAAGGAAAGGAACATACGTCTTTTTCAAGATAAGGAGTTGTCGATCCTGAGACTTTAGTGTAAGATTGAGGTGAGCATTGTAGAACTTTTCAATGCATGGTTGCAGACAAGACTTCAAAGAAAATAAATTTCACAAAATGGGATGCTTGGATAATGAAACAATGGTGTGGAATTAAAGCCCCTCCCTTTGGAGGATCAGGAAACACGACGTCTACTAAACTACGCAACAAAACATAGTGGCTTCCTCCTAAGTAGGGTTGGGTCAAATTGAACTTCAACGGTGCTTCAAAAGGGAATCCAGGGCCATCTGGGGTCGGCTGTATAGTAAGAACTTCCTCAGGTTCAATTTTGGGGAGATTGGCCTAGCCCCTTCCGGAAGGAACAAACAATGTAGCCGAATTCCAAGCTCTCCTGCTTGGATTGAATCTTTGTAAGGAGTTGGGAATTACAAATCTGGTAGTAGAAGGTGACTCAACTCTGGTCATAAATGAACTTAGGATCAAGAAAATCCATAATTGGAGGTTAGGGTTTTATTTGGAAGTTGCACTAGAGCAATTAGGGAACTTTGAACAAGTGATGTTCAATCATATGTTAAGGGAAGGTAACACAGAAGCTAACTCCCTATCAAATAAGGGAGTAATTGGCCCTGGCTTCAAAGAATGCATGATAGTGTGAATGAATTTTGTGGGTGGTAGGGTGCCCCCCCCATCACGCTCCTTCTCTTATTAACCCATGAGCTCGATGGAAAATCCAAGGAAAATCATTTGCAGGTGATGAGAGAGGAAATCGGGGTGTTGGCTGGGGAGTGCAAGCTGGCAGAAACGTGGCAAGGCCACATCACCTCATCTACCGCCAGTGATAACCTAAGGTGACAGGGGAATGTTGGCAGAAGGCTCTAAGTGAAATGGGAAGTTCGCTTTAAATGGGGAGATCTTAGAGGTGATCGTCATCTTAATGATTCATGATGGAAAGGATAAATAGAGCGACACGTAAAGTACGGATTTCATGTTAGATTATGCAAATCGTTCGGGTGGCAGAAGATGATTATCATGAGGTGATGTTCAAGTTAAGGCTTGTGGTTGCAAGATGAAATATTCATGCAAGGACGGATTGCCTTGCATCGCTATTATTCCAGGCTCGTGTGCGATGGTTCGGCCTTGTTGTTCGCAGGCCTTTTAAATGTTGATGGACGATGGCATTTATTCCATATGGTTTTCGAAACTCATTTTGTTGGTTGTCTCTGTGCAGGGAGCTTTCAGTTAGAAGGCAACTAATGGAAGAGATGAGCAGATCAAAATTCATCATTTCCGTCTTTACGGAGGGGCTGGAAAGCTTCAGCGTCGACACTCTTGTTTCGTTGGTGGTGACAGAGAGGCAAATAGCATTTATGGAGATCACAGACCAAAGGCTGAAAATAATTCTGCTTGTGGATGATCCCTTGGTCATGGTAGCGGTCAAAATAATTTTAGGAAAGGGCCACCTGGACATAAAGGAATTTGCGAGAGACAATGCATACATATCTTCACGGTTCTTGGAAGCCATTTTGGGCGTGGAAGTGTCTAAGGTGGAGGAAAAGGAATTGATGGTGAACCTATTTCGTGGCGACCTGTTAGGAGGTCTGGAGAAGACACTAAAAGCGGCCTTTGTGGGTAAGGGAATTTCGCACCCCTCTAACTTGGAGCTCATGTGGAAGACGGATGAAGCAGTAAAGGTATACCCCTTTCTTTTAGACTTAAAGGGGCCAAAGCTCATGAGGCATAGGATGACCTCGGCAATGGCGGTTGAATTTCTGAAAAGAAAAATGGGGTTGGTGGCGGAGGAGGGCTTGGAATGGGTGGAATATTTTACTTCATTTGCAGAATTAAATGGTTTCCTGTGAGGCTCGACCTCTGTGCATGTGTTTTTTGTTTTAAAAAAAAGTTGCAGATCAGTGTTGGGTTTCGAGATACGCAGTGTGACTGCAATTTTGTGCTAGGTGTAGCATGTTCCCTGAGTTGGTAGGTCTAGTTTCCATAGAAGTTTGGTGGTTTTCCTGCGTAGCAGACGAATTGTACTTTTTTCTTCAAATTTTAATATAAATCATATCCTTGTGTATCAAAAAAAAAGTGAACTATATAAATAAATATTTCTATTTATTTAATAGTAGAGGAATAAAAGGTTAATTAATCAAATAAATCGTATTTAATTAATTAAACTATCCAAACCATTTTTAGGTGTATACACATATACTTAAAAATAAGATAGCAAAAACTTTCATGTATCATTTATTGCATGTGACCTAAATATGAATGAATAATACAAATTTTGAATTTGAAATATATATTGAATGCAACTTGAGAAATAAGATAAACATTGATCTACAATTTATAAATGAAATGCATTTCAAGTATACAAATTTACATCATACATTAAATGATACAAGGTCAAGTCTTCCCTGTTTATAAATCTTCTTGTCTCACAAGCCTCAACATTATTGTTTGCAAGAGGGAGAGCATCACCCGAGTGCTTTACCTCCAACCACAAATCCATAGTCCCCCGCACACCTTCCAACTAGAAGTGACCTTACCCTTCACAAAGAATATAGACAAAGGAAACAACAAATATATGCCATCTGATTCCTAGTGTTGTGTCCTATATAACCAATTGACCATACAACTTTAGACACCTTTAACTAAGTATGACCAATTTGACTAGATATGCAATATAGAACACTATGAATCCGACTAATGCAAGAAGAGACTTTTGCATTACTTTGGCCAAATATTTGAAATATATCAAGCACTTCCTTAGGAAATGAAGTCATAAGTTCACACACCTCTAAATCGACTCAGAAACAACCTTACACCTAAGGTTTAACACATGGTTGACAGGTTGACTACTTGTCTAACTTTTCTTAAGGCTGTTATATCATAAAAGTATAATTTACTATAGTCAGTAAATAACTAAGGTGATGGAACATTTTCTTGAAAATGAACACTCATTTTGTGTACTCACAACATCTCGAAACTTGGCTATTACCACATGTTCATAATTTCTTGCATTCAAATCTAAGAGTAAGCTACTCTCCTATTTTCATGCACAATTTTGATTATAATGTTTTCAATAGTGACATCAACTCGAGACATCTTGTCTTTCAGATAAGTTCTTGTGAACTTGACAAATGAGTAAAAAAAAAATATATTATTCATTAATAAGAAGATAACTTCTTCTTTAAAAATTTTTTGAGTTCTTTATGTTTTTCATTTTGGTTCTTTGCACAAGAACACATGAATAGTGTTGGTAATAGTACAATATATATTACCAATTTCTTTTATCAGAAAGAGCACATTATTGCAGTATTAAAAATCTTTCAACAATTTAGATTACAAAACCGATTTCTTGCAGTCGACAAAAGAGTAAGCTTCAAGCTTATCTTATAATTTTTATAAGTATATAACATAGAATATCCCTCACAAACTCTTTATATATATACTTTAAACCTATATATATATATATATATACTTATATTTATATTCATATATAAATACTTGTATATATCAAACTGTAAATGTCATTTCCTGAGAAAAATTATTTAACTTATCACAACTGAGAAATAAATCTCTTCTCTGTTGTCTATTTCAGATTTGAAAGAAGGTTTAAATAATTTTGTGCATAAGTCTATAAAAATCAGACCAATCATTCTCTATTTCAACATATATGATTAATCGTAATTAACTATTCCTTCTACTTTTCATATCTGAAACTCTAGATTTAGACTATAAAATTTCACGATAAAAATAAAGTATGAAAGAATGCCTATGTTAACTCTCTGTTTCTGCACTGTTAGAAATTCCAATACACATTTTTAGTGCTCAAACGAAGCTCCTCCGAGAAATCTCATCTTTCCAACCTCTAAATTCTAATTTACGTGTATATCTTCTTCAATGTTCACAACAGCTAACAGCCAAATATAAACTCCCTACTCAAAACTAGAGAGATTTGGCTATATAATGACATGATACTCTACAACTTTATTGTCATACTCTCACAGACATGTGCTATCTCCTCTCATTCCCAGTCGTTCTACCTCGTAATCTCCAGCCTTTGCATAATAATCAACGTCCACCATACAAATCTCTTCCTCCTTTTCCTATGGATATGAATAATGCTTCCCCCAAAGTGCATCAATGATCTAATATATTATGTAATGACCCCCTTTACTCTCTCTAAATCTGCGGCCTTAACCACTTAACTACCCACTTATTAACTTTTAAACTGCCTTTAAGCCCCACAAAGTTTACATGCTTTTATTAGCATGTCAATCTGCCTTCAAAATGTCATTTTATATATATATTTAAATAATATTCGATTAGACTTTATATAAACAAAGTTGATAAATTGAAATGACGAAGATGATACTTAAGTAATACTTTATTTTTACTGAAAAAGACTTAACAAGGCTCATCCTAACTTTACAACTCAACCCAAACTTAGACAAAACATGAAATTAACTCCACAACATGACTAGAGTTACTTACCCGAATTAGTTACATAGACCTACGTGAGTGTGTTCAACTCATTTGGCATTAACTTTTTTTTTTCTCATTTCTATACTCCTCTCTAGTGATACTCTACCTCTCCCTCTAGGAGGGTAAGCATTTGATCCTTCATTTCACTTAGAAATCCAATAACATATCTACTCCATTATTAGACCCAACATAATAATCTTGATTAAATAATAATACTCATTAAAATTGAAATACATTGTATTGAATTATAATTTCATCAAAATGTATAAATAACATATAATCATCTACTGATGTCAAAACACATTTTTAACGTAAAATTTAAAATTAATTTGTAAAAAAAAAAAATTAGGTGTAACACTTTGAGTTGTTTCAAGATGTGACACAAAACAACAAGATGTGATGCTCTAGTTTTGGCCTTGTGCAAGATGTCATCAATATAAGATTTGACTTTTTGATTAATCATGTCTTGAAATATTATTGTCATATCTCTATGATAGGTTGAAATATTAGGCCAATATACATGAATCAATAACAAAAGGTTATAAAAAGTTTGATAAAGACAATCTCATGTTGATCTTCTAGTACAATTTTTATTTTGTTATATCCTTAGAAATTGCCCCTGAGGGGGGAGCATTTCATAACTTGTTATAAGTTCAATGACTGTGTTGATGTAGGCCAAAGGGAAGTAATAATTTGAGAAAGATTTGTTGATGTCACAAAAATTTGAGCAAACATAAAAGAGTTTTGTCTTCTTTTGAATTTGTACAATATTAGAGACATCTTGATGTGGTTTGTATACACACATAACATAGATAAAATTCATAAATAACTTTACCCCTCTTGGAATAAAACTAAGATTTGGAATATAATTCAATTATCCCAAGGGTTCAAATGTTAAGTCTTGACTTACAATGTAACTTGGTAGTTCTATATAGTTACCATTTCAAAAAATGGAATTACGTACTGGAAATTGTAAAATAGGGTTATATCTATGAAAATAGAAACTTCATTAACATATTCCAACCTAAAAAAGTGTTCTTTGGTCTATAAATTGACTAAGTTTATGCATTTTGGAACACTTTATATCATCTGATCTGCAATATGTTGATGCTCTAAATCTTTAAATTTTAAATTTCAGATTTTGAAAGAAAATGAAAAAGGGGGGGTGAGAAAGAAAAAGGTTATAAATATAAAAGTGATTAAAATTATTGCACAAATATACTCTAAAATTTTAGAAGATATCATTACTAGTTTATACTTAATCAAAACCTATCATAATTACACTTAAATGGTGAAAATATCCAAAGAAAACTTATCACACAAAGAAATTGCTCAATTGCACCCAAAGGTTGGCACAACAATTTGATATTTCAAAGAAAATGGTGTATAATCGTGTATGATTTAAAATTAGGAAATGACCTGCATTTGACATAAAATTTACAATCCTACAAGTATAAGTAGACAATTTCACTAATCTAAATGAAAGAAAACCATGAAGAAAACAAAATAGTGATAATTCTTCACTATATGTCCCATAGCTATCAACAATTTCCAATACATCAAAATGAATAACTATGGTCCTTTTATAAACATAAGGTGTCAATAGTTAGTTACAAACTAGTTGCAGAAATAATGGCTTAGATTACATCTAAAAATGAAATTGGTAACAATTCAAAAGGTAGTGGCATATTCTTCTAGAATCAACATCCTTATAGTTGGCACAAGAGCATATTCCTTTACATATTTGGACCTTTACAAAAAAATAGTTGGCATCATATTTTATAGGTATCAAATTTGAATACATCTCAAAATACTTAGTGATGTGGCAAGAAAATATAGGATCCAAAAAATCAACAAAATCATTAATTGTTGTGAAAAAACCAAATGATAGTTGAGAGTCTACAAAATTGAGTAATAGTCACAATTTACTCTACTTCACTATCATCTTCAATTGCAACTTCTTTTTCCAAGGAAACTTCTTTTCTCTTGCATTCATTAAAGGAAATTAAAGTCTTATTTACATATTTTACATTCAATTAAGATTAAATTGCATTAAATTACTTTATCTGATTGCATTGCTATGGTAGGAGAATATGCTTGCAAACATTCAAATTGTTACCAAAATTTTACATTTTGATACCTCAAATGAATCGAGTTCAAATGAGAGTGTGTTTACTGCAAGAAACTTAAAAACTACCTTTTACCCACTTGCACAGTTTATATTTTGAAAAGAAACGATCCCTCAAATTTAAAATTATATTTAGATCAATCAGAAGTTGATTTCCCACAAATGCAAAAATTTGGCTTGCTATTTTACTTCAACGTTTAGCTTAGTTGGTTTTAATGCATGAGGGTTTTTTGCAACGCCTTTGGACTTACTATTTTACATACACATGGAGGAAATTTTAAAGTCTAATGCTCTTTTCCTAAGGCCAAGTTCAAGTGAATCACCCTGATATTGAAGTCACCAAAGGGATGATGATTTCATTGTGACATGGTTTGGAGACAATTCTATGTGAACTGACATTTTGGTGTTTCAACTGGGAAATATAGCCTAAAAGAATAAGGAAATGAGTCACTGACATAATTGTTGTACAATTTGTGGACAATTTTATGTGAACTAAACCTTATAAGGTGCACTTGAAAGAGGGAGTTCACTAAGGCTCCATATTTCATTAAGAAATCAACAAGTTTTGTAGATAGGTTGAAATATTAGGCCAAAATACATGAATCAATAACAAAAGGTTATTAAAAGTTTGATAAAGACAGTCTCATGTTGATCTTCTAGTACAATTTTTATTTTGTTATATCCTAAGAAATTGCCCCTGAGGGGGGAGCATTTCATAACTTGTTATAAGTTCAATGATTGTGTTGATGTAGGCCAAAGGGAAGTAATAATTTGAGAAAGATTTGTTGATGTCACAAAAATTTGAGCAAACATAAAAGAGTTTTGTCTTCTTTTGAATTTGTACAATATTAGAGACATGTTGATGTGGTTTGTATACACACATAACATAGATAAAATTCATAAAGAACTTTACCCCTCTTGGAATAAAACTAAGATTTGGAATATAATTCAATTATCCCAAGGGTTCAAATGTTAAGTCTTGACTTACAAGGTAACTTGGTAGTTCTATATAGTTACCATTTCAAAAAATGGAATTACAAACTGGAAATTGTAAAATAGGGTTATATCTATGAAAATAGAAACTTCATTAACATATTCCAACCTAAAAAAGTGTTCTTTGGTCTATAATTTGACTAAGTTTATGCATTTTGGAACACTTTATATCATTTTATCTACAATATGTTGATGCTCTGAATCTTTAAATTTTAAATTTCAGATTTTGAAAGAAAATGAAAAAGGGGGTGAGAAAGAAAAAGGTTATAAATATTAAAGTGATTAAAATTATTGCACAAATATACTCTAAAATTTTAAAAGATATCATTACCAGTTTATACTTAATCAAAACCTATCATAATTACACTTAAATGGTGAAAATATCCAAAGAAAACTTATCACACAAAGAAATTGCTCAATTGCACCCAAAGGTTGGCACAACAATTTGATATTTCAAAGAAAATGGTGTATAATCGTGTATGATTTAAAATTGGGAAATGGCCTACATTTGACATAAAATTTACAATCCTACAAGTATAAGTAGACAATTTCACTAATCTAAATGAAAGAAAACAAAATAGTGATAATTCTTCACTATATGTCCCATAGCTATCAACAATTTCCAATACATCAAAATCAATAACTATGGTCCTTTTATAAACATAAGGTGTCAATAGTTAGTTACAGATTAGTTACAAAAATAATGGCTTAGATTACATCTAAAAATGATTGGTAACAATTCAAAAGGTAGCGGTATAGTCTTCTCGAATCCTTATAGTTGGCACAAGAGCATATTCCTTTACATATTTGGACCTTTACAAAAAAATAGTTGGCATCATATTTTATAGGTATCAAATTTGAATACATCTCAAAATACTTAGTGATGTGGCAAGAAAATATAGGATCCAAAAAATCAACAAAATCTTTAATTGTTGTGAAAAAACCGAATGATAGTTGAGAGTCTACAAAATTGAGTAATAGTCACAATTTACTCTACTTCACTATCATCTTCGATTGCAACTTCTTTTTCCAAGGAAACTTCTTTTCTCTTGCATTCATTAAAGGAAATTAAAGTCTTATTTACATATTTTGCATTCAATTAAGATGAAATTGCATTAAATTACTTTATCTGATTGCATTGCTATGGTAGGAGAATATGCTTGCAGACATTCAAATCGTTACCAAAATTTTACATTTTGATACCTCAAATGAATCGAGTTCAACTGAGAGTGTGTTTACTGCAAGAAACTTAAAAACTACCTTTTACCCACTTGCACAATTTATATTTTGAAAAGAAACGATCCCTCAAATTTAAAATTATGTTTAGATCAATCAGAAGTTGATTTCCCACAAATACAAAAATTTGGCTTGCTATTTTACTTCAACGTTTAGCTTAGTTGGTTTTAATGCATGAGGGTTTTTTGCAACGCCTTTGGACTTTCTATTTTACATACACATGGAGGAAATTTTAAAGTCTAATGCTCTTTTCCTAAGGCCAAGTTCAAGTGAATCACCCTGATATTGAAGTCACCAAAGGGATGATGATTTCATTGTGACATGGTTTGGAGACAATTCTATGTGAACTGACATTTTGGTGTTTCAACTGGGAAATATAGCCTGAAAGAATAAGGAAATGAGTCACTGACATAATTGTTGTACAATTTGTGGACAATTTTATGTGAACTAAACCTTATAAGGTGCACTTGAAAGAGGGAGTTCACTAAGGCTCCATATTTCATTAAGAAATCAACAAGTTTTGTAGATGGGGTTCTTTTATGAGAAACCATTAGTGATCTAATTCATTACGTGATAGGTGCAATGCAATAGTGGGTTAGATTTTTGCAAAGATTCAAACACAACTCAAATTTTGCAAGTAGTTTTAGGTGAACTACCATAAAACAAATTTGATTAGTGAAGTTCAACAACAAATAATGTTTTCATAAAAATGAAAGCTTACGAGAATATCTAAGTGAACATAATGTTCTTTAATATTAGAATTATATTAGTTCACTAGCAACTATATCTAAGTTCAATTATATTACAATTATATTAGTTCACTAGCAATTATATTAGTTCACTAGCAACTATACCTAAAATTTTGCAAGTAGTTTTAGGTGAACTGTCATAAAACAAATTTGATTAGTGAAGTTCAACAACAAATAATGTTTTCATAAAAATGAAGGCTTACGAGAATATCTAAGTGAACATAATGTTCTTTAATATTACAATTATATTAGTTCACTAGCAACTATATCTAAGTTCAATTATATTACAATTATATTAGTTCACTAGCAATTATATTAGTTCACTAGCAACTATACCTAAAATTTTGCAAGTAGTTTTAGGTGAACTGTCATAAAACAAATTTGATTAGTGAAGTTCAACAACAAATAATGTTTTCATAAAAATGAAGGCTTACGAGAATATCTAAGTGAACATAATGTTCTTTAATATTACAATTATATTAGTTCATAGTTCTTTAATATTACAATTATATTAGTTCACTTAGTGCAAGTAGTTTTAGGTGAACTGTCATAAAACAAATTTGATTAGTGAAGTTCAACAACAAATAATGTTTTCATAAAAATGAAGGCTTACGAGAATATCTAAGTGAACATAATGTTCTTTAATATTACAATTATATTAGTTCACTAGCAACTTGACGTTTCACAATAAAGAATTTTATGGAAAAATGTAACTAAATTGGCCATGGATTTGGCTATGTTACTTTCTCTGAGCCAATAGGGATGATAAAACCCACATGCAGAGAACTCACTTATTTTGAGGAATTTTGAAAAAGTTCAAAAGACAACATATGTTATTTTTTTATGCTATTTTCATCCATGGTGGGATTTTGGCCACATGAAGAACCAAAATTTGATATTATAAGGACCTTAAGAAAATTGCTTAAATTATAGGGGAAAGTAAACAAAAATAAAAAGTAAGGGGGTCCTTATTTTTCTAAAGAAAAAAAATGGGGCTTGTTGTGAAGACACAATAACTAGCAACCAAAGAAAACAAACAAAATTTCAAAAAAAATGGAAATAAAAGAAAATATAGGCATAGAGTTTTCAACATTCTTAAATATAAACTTGTTATCTAGCCAACCACAAAACAATAGCTTCAACAAAAATAACCTGATATTATCCAAAAAAATTAAATGTGTGCAAATGATTCATTTCATTTCCTTGAAAAATTTAAAGAATATAAATTATTTTTATTAAGATACATAGTTTAGTTTATCCTTTTAAGCCTCCTTGGATAGAGCCTTGATGCCATTCAAGTGTCCATAGCTTCATAAAGGTTTCCCTCAAACATAGCTCTACTTCTAGCCATACGTCTATAGCCCTGATAGAGATATTTGAATCACCTAATGAGTTAATTTTTAATTTTTTTTTAATATTTTTTTTATTGTTGATATTTCTTTTTCATAGCTCTTTTTTTCAACTTACAAGCAATAAATGTTTCTATTAGGTTGAAAATTACAGTGGTAGAAAAGGCAAACTTTTATATTTTTCACTTAATACAAACATCCACTATCCCCCAACAAGTTCAAATAATTTTGAGATATTCAAGTATATATGATTCCTTAAAGCATTACATGTTAACCCTTGTCAAGATATACTTTCATGAGGCATATCAAACAAACCATATTCATAGAAAATCACAAACATACAAAAAATTACTCTTATATCTAGAATTAAAGAAATCATGCAGTTTTAGAAAGTTGTAGGCTTACCTTTAAAGATGATGAAATGTATAAAAGATATAAAACATAAGATAAATGCAAACGAAGACATAATTACCTTGCCTTTTACCTTACTGACCTCATGGATTGAGTTGAAGTAGATGTACCCATGTCTACTTGATGTGCTCTTTGATGATGTAGCTATGTGGTGGCTCTCTAATGCAGTATAACTTGGGTATGGAAGAGGTTTTGATGGTAAATCCAACAACATAAGTTTGACAGACATGACATGATCCAAGTGGGATGAAATGGCTCCAATTTATAGATTTTTGGAAGGATGAATGGAGGGTTGTGAGATGGACAGTTGGGATTAAAGGAGAGTGGGGGCTTAGCTTTGTGACAAGTGTCACAAGATGGAGGCTTGTGAATATGACATGTGGCATGGGGAAGAGAGAAAAGCATGCTCACACATTGGGAAGAAAAAGACGATGACAAGTGGAAAAAAAAGTGGCAAAGTGTAAGAGATGTAGGTTTAGAAGTGTGACATGTATGAAGAAAAGGAAATTGTAAGGTGGCTTCACGGGTAAGAGGATCTCACGTATGTGTGAGAATCCAATAGAAAGGGAGGTCAAAGGATGAATTGGAGAGGGAAAGTGACATGTACGTGCAATCCTTTAAGAGGGCTTGTAGGACACATATCACATATCTACAAGTTTGGGGAAGTGGGAGGAATTAAAATTTAGAAGAAATGTTAATGAGGATTAGGAGGTAGATTAAGTTAATTAATTAAGGATTAATTAACTTGATTGGGATTAGGGGGCCTAGGGGAATAAAGAGTAAGGTTGAATTAAAATGAATTAATTAACCTTTGAGGAATGAAGCATTAATTAAATGTAATCTAATTAAATGCGAAGATGGAGGTAAATTAATCAAATAAATAATTTAATTAAGAAGAATGAGGATAATAATCTAATTAAGAAGAATGAGGATAATAATTTGATTAAGAAGAATGAGGATTAGCATTGTACCATTCAATCTACAGGTACGAGCGGCATATTTTGTGTACGACTTGTTTGTGGATTGGTTGGTTGTCTTTTTTGTAGGTGTTAGTGTCACATCATTGTATACATCATTGGACCATTTCATTGCCGCCTCAATATGAAGTATGAAACTAGCAGCTTTTATTATTTCACAGGTTTTATTAAAATTTTGATTTAATATTTTAAGCACTAACCAAAGGTTATTTAACCCTTGGTTGTGCAGCTTAAAGCTCACGACCAATGCTTGCCTAGTGCAAAGTACTTAGAGCCTGGGGTGGAAAGACCTATGGCCACCCCCCTGAATGGCTCCGACCCAGTAGCATCATCACTACTAGTGACGAGATCAATTTTTTTTAAAATGAATTTTGTAGCATGTGGTCACATGGAAGGTTGTTGGCTAGCCCCCCAAGACCCCTTTTTTGTCCCTCAGAAGCCCTAATAGGGCAATTCTTTTCAAAATTCCATAACTTGCAATCCAAGAGGTCATTTTTTGAAAATAAGATATTGTCTGAACGATGGCTTCCTCAAATTTTCAACAGTGTAGGCTATTTTCCAAAATTTTGTTGTTTGGAGGCATTTATTGTTGTTTGAAGTCAAATCTTAATTTTGGCTCTTGAGCTCATAACTTTTTGCCATGATCTCTAATTTTGTGATTCTCACAATGTTAGAAAGGTATTAAGAAGCTCTATTCAGTCATCCATGCACTTTATCCTATTTTTTTCCGAAGTATATTGTGATTTCAATTCTTTCACAATGGGTGTCCTCAAGATTGCTTGGATATTTTGATTGTTGGAAGGTTGTTGTTTTGATCATTGTAGTTCATCTCAATTCTAGAACGATGATATATATCCTATTGCTTCATTTAGATTCTAGGGTTGCTCCATATCAAGAGTTTTCCAATGTTCCTTGGCATCGGATATGCTATTGATTTATCATGATTATAGGCTTGAGTCCTTGAGTGACTCTAATATGATTTCTACCATCAAAATTATCTTTCCTTTGCTTTCCTTGATTAAGGATTCCAAACTTACTCCATTAGTGTGCTTCCAGTGTTTCTTTGCAATAGGTTTCATTGGTAGGGGTTGAATGGTTTGTCTTTGTCTCTCTTATGGGGGGTATTTTTCCTTGAATGGGGTTTTGTCCTCTCATTTTTCATGGAGAGAATTATTGTATACTTATCTCTCTTTTAGGGAGGAGTTTTGTCCCATTGGGTTTTCTCATTTTCTTTGTCTATAAGATTGTGTTGCATATAACCCGCACGAGTAGGAGTGTTGGCTTGGGCCATGGGTTTTCTCCCCATTAGTTCTAGGTTCGACTCTGAGGCCCAAGATTAATCAATGCACATGGTTTGTGGGTGATTGTGTGCATCCCTAGGGGATTATTCTCACCTCAACTCACCCCTTCTTGAATCCCAACTTGGAAAAAAATATAAGTCCAAGGCAAGGCAGGTTGGGCGTTGGGTTGGGTTGTGGGGATACCCTTGAGTCACAAAAAAGAAGAAGATTTCATTGCATATGTACATGGCTACCTAGCATGGCCTTGTAGTTGGGACCCATATTTGTGTCATTTGCATAATAGTACTCCCTAAGTTGTACTTAAGAGGGGGTGTTGGTGTAAATAGAATTTTTTACCTACCTAGGTCCTATTTATATGTTAAGTCCACTTAGGTCATAGGAGGGAAGCTTTTTGGATAGTGTTAGTTGTCACTAGATCTTATCTTATCTTTTGGAATTTAATGTGTGTGTCCTAAGTCATTTTTGAGGTAGTTGACTCATTGTACAAGATTAAGACACATGTCAAAATCTTATCTAATCCTACCTCACAACTTGCCTTTATAAGCAAGGCATCATATGTGCATTGTCATATTCAATCTGGAAATCTTGCATCCATAATCATAGCATGATATTTCTATCATTTCTCTCTTGTGGAAGTTATTGTTGTCTTGCAGATGATCATGGAGTGTTGAGGAATTCACCATAAACTCCTACAACTAACCGCCTTGCTCGATCTTAGCTAAAATCATGGTGAAACTTTGACAAATGACAAGTGTTTGATGAGATGTATGAGAGAAAAATACCAACCAAGAATCCATATGGCCCACATGATAGTTGGAGCTTTATGGGAGAATTAGATATGGATAGTTGCTACCAAGTTTCCAAAGAGATTTGTATTGTTAAAAATTACCTTTTCCAACTTTCTTCACATCATGCTTCAAAAGTTCTAGTGCAATCAAAGTGATTTCATGATGCTATTGAAGTTCTTACAATCTTACTATTGAAGATGTTGCTACAAAAGTGACTTGCAAGTTGTTGCTAAAGTAAGTGCATGGCGCTAGTGAAGATGACAATAATGGCTACAAGAGTAACTTGTAAGTTTCCACAGAAGGTTGTAAGTTGTTGTCGAAGTTGTAACCATATTATTTGATGCTAATGAAGTGAAAAATTGGTTGTTGTAGAAGATGCATTACATATTTCTACTACTAACATCCATTTGAACCTTTCTTAACTCTTCAATTCACCAAATATGTCATTTCACCAAAAACACACAAAGCAAAAATTTCATCTCAAGCTTCTCAAATATTAGAGATCGGACTAGGTTTCAAAAGTATGCATTTTACCAATTTAAAATTTCCATTATAGATCAAATAGGTACATGAAATTGAATCATCAAATTCTAAGGATAAGTCAATTTATATTTCATCATTTCACTTCCAACACATAAAAATTTACGATTTTGGGTTACAATTAAGAAATGATTAAAACAATGAACAGTTATCAATCAACTGTCAAAATCAACTAAGAATTTTTGTTTCTATTTATTTCCAAATTTCCCAAATTTAGTTGCATGATCTATCACAACTCTAAATAAAAGTTAATTGATTTTCATATTCATAAAACCTAATTTTAGTAAAGGAATCCTTTCATTTCTTTATAATAATATGTAGTTAGGCGCAACCATTAACTATGCCTATTTGATGTTCAAGTTTGCTTGGTAATAGACAACTGGTTATGTATACATCAATTGTTGGTTAGTATTTTGTTATTAGGTTTTTGTCAATATCATCAAGATGCTAGCTTATATATAGCTACATTTTCCCATATAATTTTATTTCTTGTGCTTTCAATCTAGTAACTTTTTATCCACTTATTGCATGTGTAAAAGTGTACACTTTCTCACCCAAACTAATAATTCACCCTTTATGGAACATGCCTACAATGAAGCTTTGCATAGTTCTATAGTGCATAGTCCACTTTAGACATATTGGGTTGTATCTAGTTCAACCCTTGGCACTTTCTATCATGCACTTTGTTGTACCAATAGAAAAAAGAAGTGCACAAGGTGGAGACTTTTTCTAAAATACATCCATCATATTCTACAAGAAGTTCAGCACATACTCTCACCAACAACAAAATTAAAAAAAAATAACAATGATGCACATTGTGTACCTTGTGAATTCAAGGTTGGCAATAAGATAGAGTTTCATCTTTAGAATGAGCACTTCAAGTGTGTTGGTTCTTTTCCCTATTACCCTCAATTCTAAGAGATGACATAACACCTGAACTTGAGGATCAAGTCCACCCAAGTAAGATGACAACCCTATGACTGAACCAAGGACAAGATAAAGCCAGTGAGACAAGATTGGACTCTATCTTCTCCACTTTGAACTCCAAAAGACTCAGGAGGGTAATCCTAATGAGGGTCAAAATAATTACAAATATCTCTAGTAGGCAATGCTACAGAGATAAAATCAAGTCTAGATGACACAATGCACAAGCCCAATTTATTTGTCACTAACTCCTATTGTGTTGACTTCATATCAATTTGTAGCTACATACCCTAAATGTGTGGATAGTTGACTTATTCACAAATATATGAGCAAAGGATTTCATATTTAACAGGTTCATGCATGATCCTTTATGCCTTTACTAGCATTGTGAAAGAATAATTTACATAAACTAACATGTCTTCATCTCAAACATGCAAAGGGGTGACAAATGAGTAAGAATCTAGGCATATCCTTTGCATCCTTTAAACTTTGTGAAGACAAACAAACCCTAATAAATTATACCTTGTTGTAGATGTTCACTTTTAAAGATTTGAGATGTTGAGTTAGCTACAACCATTGGGGACCGATGCCTTATCCTACAAGAATAGAGTCAACTTAAGAAAAATAACAAGAATTACAAATGAATTCTCAATTTCTTTGCCATATAGAACGTAGACTCTCAAATGCCTTCAAGTTTTAGACAATACATCCCATTCTTAATAATCCATTCCCAATTCATAAACCCCACATGCCAAGTTAGAAAGACTTACCAATTACAAGCAATTCAATAAGAATTTTTGCTATAAACCTTGGATACAAACTAACTACATCTTAACATAAATGCATCACATGTGCACCTAGAAAACTCTTAGATTTTCTAAAGCATATAAGAAGAAATTGAGACATGTTGCAAAGAAAAACAAGAATGAGTCATATTGATTTATTAAAGAAACATTACAATGCCATAACTGAGATCAATCCTTAAATCAAACAATGTTCATATTTAAGCAAAGATTTACATCAATTTAGCATTACAAATATCAAATGTATCTTTTAACACCTCATCTCCTCCTTTGCCCCCTTTGCAAACTAAAAGTGGTTTTCACATTTTCAATTGCATTTCTTGTCCAAAATTTTACTAATGTAAAAAAATATGTTTACTAGTCTAATTTTCATCCCACATGAGAAAAATAAACTCTCCAAGACTAACCCCTTTCACTAACAAATGAAAATTCATTTTAGATCATGCAATTTGGCCCCCAAAACTCCCTATATTCTTCCCTACATCCACTTTGGCATTTTATCAAGCAGTTTACCTACAACCATTTTACTTGCACACTTTGCTTGCATTTAAATTTTATTGAAGGAGATAATTAACTTATCCCTCTTTTACCCTGAAAGATTACAAGCATCTGAAGGTTGCAAACTCCTCTCAAACAATTGAAAAATAATCACTTCACTCCATATCCTCCATCTAAACAATGACTAATTTTAGTGTCATGTGAAGTCTCTAGTAATGAAGGTATTGACATAGATTAAGTCAATAATTAATGAGATCCAATCTAGAAAAAAATTAACATTCTTATCATCCTCCCTCTATATGATTTCATTACTATTTGATTTTTAGTCTCGGCATCCAACCTCAACAAGGAGTTCTTGTTTATTGGGTATTTCAACACTTTGTGCCAAGCATTTTTTCACATTTGCTAGTCATTTTCCTTTGTGCATGGTATTTCAAGCATTGTTAGGCATGTTTGAAACTCATCTGAGGCACTTAAGACTGGTTTGGGACATTTTCCTTGTAGCTAGGGTGTGGGAAACCTTCCCTAGGCATTTTTAATCATGCAAAGGGCATGAGAAATCAATGCCAAGTACTTAAAACACTTTCCAAGGCGTTCTAAAACATGCCTGGTTTGTTGTCAAACATGCTAAGGCGTTTTTAAAGGTGGCAAGGCATTTAGAACTGCTGCAGGATGCTTTGGACGTGAATACAACAATTTCTTGCAAGTAACAGTACTGAAAAGACATCAAATACCCCCCTCCACATGTCTTTCCTTGATTGCATTGCAGCTTCTTTTTTACATCATTGTTTTGGAACATGAAGACATTCCCAAAGCTGCAGTGTGATTGGAATTAAAATAAACTCATGAATTTCATTTAGCACGTGGAAATATAAATAAAAAATCAATGTTGGACGTCCCTTTTTTGTTGAGAACATGTTCAACATACCCATTTTAAATCCATCACACGAAAAGGCATCCCGCAACTTCACTTAGGGAGTATCCCTTCCCAAGCTGCAATGGTGCAATGGTAGGGATTTTTATTTCCTTTTTAAAAATCAAATTTTAAATTCCTTTGCATAAAATGTTGTATGGATTAAAAGAATGCGGCAATGAATAATTTAACCCCATATGTCAAAATGATACAATACAACATTGAATTAATTGCTTCCATAAAAATAAAATATTAAGACTAGCAATTAACAGGCTAATTGACAAGATTTGCACTACAAACTTGGATGACGTCTGAAAGCTGTGAAAATTTGTGAGCACCTATATTTTCTAGAGATCATTGTACAATCAACAAAATTTGAACAACAGATCAATTTTTGAGAGCTCCTTTAGAACAACAAGGAATCCATAGGAACTTAAAATAAATTTCACCACAACCATAAAGCTTATCCAACAACCATGAAACTAAAACTGGAAATTGATAATGAATTATCACCCATTCCATTGCTATAACTATGAAAAACTCCATTTTGACAATGCTCTTCAAAGCCATCCATAAATGCCAGAATATTAAAATCAGGCCCAGAACTCGCCAATCGACTTGAAAATAGAGATGGAGGCTTACTTTGAATTATTAAAACCTTTTGCAAAACGGATTTTAAAAATGAGCTCTAAATCTTGAGATTTTAATGCCAAACATTTTGGGCTAGCCTTCCATCTTGGGACCCGAAAACAAGCTTTCTCTACTAAACTGAAGAATTATTTGCCTAGGAAATGAAGCACAAAAACAAATCGAACAAAGTGTATACACTAAAAGATCAAGCCTTTACATTATGGTCCTTACACCATATTGCATGCAGTTGTAGACCCATTTGTCCTTGATCTCCCAAATACTTGGGTTTTCATCGAGTATTCAATATGGATCTACTTGAGGCATATTTTCCACCCTTGCTCGAGTCAATAGCAATTCAACACCCCTCAAAGTTCTATCCTATACATCCACATACAACATCTAAGGACCATATCAAAGAGACTGCCACAATGCACACCTTCCATGTTACACATCAGTTGTTTCAAGTAGTCAAGGTAGGAAAATTTCCACCCCTAACTAAAGAGGTGATCAGAACCATTACTTCTAAAGAAAATATTAAGAGAAGCCAATGTATGCTCTCTTGGCCACACTAGTTGTACCACAGCTCCACGCCATGCCACACAACACCAGCAGCAAAAAACTTCAACATTAATACCACTGACTTCGTGTTATGTTTGAAGTGATGAGCACTCAGTTATACTGAGAGGCGAGGGGAGGGAAGCGGGAGGGAGTGGCGGAAGTGAATCAATATAACATTTTTTATCAATTAGAACTTTAATCAACCACAGCAATAATGCACTTGCAAGATCTAACAATTAGAACTCAGAATGAACACACAATTTACATGTAAACCCTTGTGGGAGAAAACCACAGCAAAATATTGCTTTATATAGATCTTGTACACTCTTCGTAGGCACCAACCTATAGGAGACACCAATCCCCTCTTATCTGATTCTATTTTTCTTACATTTTAACCTCCATTCAATCTCCTTTTTATACCACACAATATGCCTCTTCATAAGGGAGGCAACTTTCCCAAGGGGTCAGCCTCATAAACCATATTTATTTGCATTTTTTTAAACCACCAAATGAGGCGCTGTGCACTATGGGTTGGCCCTTAAAATAGATGAACTTATTTTATTTTCAACTTCAACATGGGTCGGCCACATTATAATATTTAATTCTTCCATAGCTTGGGCACCAAAATGAGACAATATTGGTTGGCCCATTAAGGTTATGTTTACTATTCCTTGACAGCAATTAACCCTCTTTTAAGAGTAATTAATCTTCCTATCTTCCTTTGACATCAATGACAACAATTTTTCAACACAAAGGAACCTCGCTTTAGTATCACTATACCAAGTACACCTTTTTGATGGTGGCTTAATAAAGTGGAATTCAATTAAGATGGCAAAGGTCCCTTTCTAACACTTGCCAACACCTTAGTAATGCTTAAAACACATTGTTGTGGTTGGCAAGGAGTCAAGATTTGTAACGTTTTATGGGGGGAAATGACCTTATTTAAGATTCTATTGTTTTCTCAGGCATATATGCCCTGCCTCACTCCAAATTTTAGCCTGGGCCTCCCATATGGAACAACCAAGCCTTCGTCATCAGGGCTACTCAGGCCATACAAGATCATGTATTTTTCAACTTGTTAGGATGAGGAATTTTAAAGCAAAGATCGTAGCACATATATGCAAAGATCATCAATTACTCATTGTAAAATAAGGATTCATCCCAAATGTTATCCATGTGACATTATTCCCATGCCTTTTGTGGAAACTAACGTACAAATAATTTTGGTTACATTTTAAGGTTAGAATTGTGTACATGCTAAAATCTGCAAACCACCTTTCAATCCACCAGATTTACAACAAAAGAGAAAGCATGCTAACTGCGAACTATTTAATCTATTGTTGATTCCTTAGAGATTACAACATAGAGAATGATGGAAAAACATGCCAACTCCGGAACTCAATAATATTTCATTAGTTCCCTCAAGATATACAGAACAAAGGATGATACCCCTTGAGTCAAGGATTCTATAATCTATTTTGCAATTTCTTTTGAAAGATGGAGCCTACTTCTTGGCGTTGTGCCTCTATGTCTATCGCAAATTCTTTGAGATTTTCTTCTTGCATCAACTCTCCAAGTTGAACTCTAAGACTCTCCAATGCTGATTCCAACTGGCAAAAATCTCTCAGAACTTGAGCAGTTCTATCACTAAGCTGAATAAGACTCCTCAATGCCACCAAAGCCTGCAAATGCCAAGTAAAAAGAACTTATTACGCCCTCAAGAAAAGATCTCTAAACTGAAACAAAGACAACAGTTTCCATATGCATTAGCAATGATAGAATGTGACATGCAGTCTTTTGCAACAGATTTCCAAAGATTGAAAATGATTTCATGAAGACCAAGCATGAAGAGGAATAGAATACATTAATTCTCTATCAAAGGCAAATTGATTACTTAATTTTCCATTCTTTCAACAATTTTTCTTGATTTTCTGTTCCTTCAATGAATGTCATATAAAAACTTTAAAAACTCCAGCATATATGAAACTAACAATCACAATAAGCCTAATTCCTTTCAAATGAAATTGCAAGAAGCAAATCCCTATTAAACACTTGAATAGAACTAAAGTTTTTAACCTTTCAATTGACCCAATTTCTTTGAAATAAAGTCATAAATAGAAAATCTCTTCGCACAATTGACTAGTGCCAATTTTCCAAACTTCCAATAAGCCTTACTTTGGATGCCCTGCCAAGTCGTTTAGTTAACATGTAAAAACTAGACAAGATAGAAACATAAAATCTTCCCGCTGTGTTACTGGCTACACCCTGTACCCAGATCATACCTGTACCAGATTCAGACCAGATCCAACCTGAGTATATTCCAGTTCAGTGCTATACCCTGGCTACACCTGTGCCCAACTAATTAAAAAAAAGAAAGAAAATGACAAAGGTAAAATAAAATAAATGTGGTGACAACAATAAAATATAAAATAAGCTGGCTGAAATGGCTGCCAATGAGGACTTAGGGTAACATTCTACTTGGCATCCAGTAAAGTTCAGCCACCACATTTATATAAGAGTAATCTGGTGGAAGGTGGATGTCCCATTCATATTGTGGATCTGCAATATGAGATCTGCGTGGTGTTATATTGGAGAAATTAAGAACCAGACAATATTCAACCGAACAAGTGTCTCTTTGAAACCCGAGCATTCCTATCTGCCTAAATTTGCTACCAAACAAAGCAGGGAACCATAATCCATATCTGATTTAGGTTTTTAATCTTAGTCAACTTCTCCAATTCTATACCATATCTTCAATGGAGTCTTGATCAAACTAGCAAAGAACTCTTGTCTGAATCATTTTGACATGTCGATATATGCAGTAAATAGATGAATGGTATCTTAATTTTTTGTGATGTAAACACTGGATGCATGCAGATAGCTCTTGCCAGCCTTTTGTCATTAGAACAAGATGACCTAATACATAATTTTTACTGCAAGCTGTAAGAATGTTCTGTATACAGTAAACCCTCTAGAAGTGTTATAAATTTAATTTGTGTATATTTTGTACAAATTAGGGTTATTTTGTGTGGGTGTTTGAAATATTCCAAACCAAATTTTTTCCTTTTTTTGCAAATTACAAACAATATGCACCTGTTAGGGTTAGCTCTTAACCAAAACAATGCAGAATTCAACTCTAACCAAGAATGTACACTAGGATCCCGGAATGGGCAAGGCATGAGCATATAGTCAGAGGATCTCAATGCAATGCATGAACTGAATTAACTCTAACCAAGAATGCGCCAGATGATGGTGAGCATATGGTCAAAGGATCCCTATCATCTATTATGCTGAAAGTAAACTCGACGCCAAGAATGTGCTTTCCAACCCAAGGTGGGAATTGGAGCTACTATATGGCGGAGATGTTACAAACTACTATGCAATTCAAATAGCTAATAAGCGGCAAGCCAGCCTCTTCCACTTATTCAGTGGGAAATACAATAAAGCAAAGAGCAGAAGTGAGAATGCTGACAGTACTACTGTACAACTTCCAATTTGATAGAGAGTGCCTGCAGAGTACGAAGATTAGAAGCTCTCCAATGCTGTAACTGTGAATATGGCCTCCATAAAGCTTAATATGACTTCCTAACACCCACCCTTCACCAACAAGCAAATTACTCAAATCTGATATGACAGACCAGCAGCTTAATATGCAAAACCAGCACCCCTTAGACTCACTAAAATGCACTTTTCTCACTCAATACTAACTCTATTGACATGAAATCAAATGCATAGCACCCTTAAGAAGATGGGGACCAAGTTTGGACAACAAAACCTCACCAGAAACATTTAATCTTTTTTTTGACACAAATCCCAAGGAACTCAAATGGTACGGCCCTGTAAGAAGGGCGATTTTCTTCTATTAAATTCAAAGCTTTGTCAAAAAATCTGAAACTTGTCAAATAGGGGCGCCCTTGCCAAGGAAACACAATGAGACAGTACCCATAACCAGCATATTTTTATTTTTAAATATATGAGAGAAAATTACAAATCTGATATGATATCAGCAACTCCAGAAAATGACATGAAATGCAATAAACTGAACTACAAAAGCAAAACTCAAACTACAATGCAAACCTCACTACAAAACCTCTCACCAACAATCAAACTTCTCCACTAGATGCTATCTCTCAAGCAGGAAGTCGAGCCAAGGCTAGGAGGCATTCATTCCTCGAAGCAATTCCAGCACCATTTCGGCAACATAACAATACTCAGACATAAGATGCCAAAAAGAAGACCCAAAGCTTCCTTTTATAATTTTGAGAAAACCCTCCAGAAGCTTCTAGAAGAGAAACCCTAATTTTCAAATTTGAAATAAACCTTTTCCCTCCAAGAGATGGCGTCCACTTTACAAAGCTTCACTTTGACTTTTATTTTTAATTCACCCTTCAAGAATAGGCGTCCAAACTCAAGCTTCAATTTTTGACTTTAATAAAATATAAAATTACCTCCATGAAGCGCCCACCCTTGAAGACCACTTTTTAAAACAACATTAAGTTATAAGACTAGGCCAAGGGGATAATATAACATTAAATATAACATTATTTAAATTAATTGAACTTATCTCTCCAAATGCATCCAAGGCCAAAATTGAACAACCCAACTGAACTGATAGTTGAGGAAAGCCAACTGAACTGGAACCAACCTGTCTACTGCCAAAAATAGAACTTACTAAAAATAGTAAATTCTAGAAAGGGCTTGGAACGCAAAGCAAGTCACACCACTGTGAAGCTCTCTGAAAACCTAGAAAGAATCCACAATTCAATCACCAAAACTCGAGCAACAGCAACCACAAAAACATGAAACCCTAATTTCACCTTCCGAGTAGCCTACGGGTCTCCGAAATAGGCCAACGGTCAACTGAAAAGATCATGCTCGAGAAGGGGACATTACAGTGTGTGTGTGTGTGTGTGTGTGTGTGTGTGTGTGTGTGTGAATATAACAGGCCGCCATGGCAAAAAAAATGATTTTAACAAAAAAAATACTCCAAACTTACTTTGCTCTATACAAAAACCCTTCCCAACAGCAAACACACCATTTCTAGTGTTTTGCTATCGAGGAGAGAAGATCGAAAGGGATCTTTTGGTGAATTTCGAAGGCAAATTTGAAGCACAAGTAGGTTTTTGGTTTTTCATTTTTTTTGTTTAAATCATTTTGCTTCATTCTTGTTGTGAGCGCAATTGAAGCTTGTTTGAGGCCATTCACATGAAGAAGACGAACAGATTAGCTCAAAAGTGCCTCAATGACCTTGTCTTTGTGCAACACAACCTTTAGCTGCGCACAAGAAGGGTAGAGGACAAATCACAGGATCCTGTTGATTTGGATGAGATAAATCCTTACAGTGATTGGACAAGGCAGGATGAGCAACCTCCATTGTTTACTGAGGACGAGATTCTTGATTTTGAGAGACAGGCAATGCAAAATGTGGGTGCAGCAGGAGATGTAGGGTCGGAGGACGTTCATGAGGATGAGGAGTCATTGCCAGCTACTTCTAGGATGGAGGTCAAGCCTCAGCCACTGCCTTCCATGCCAACCGAGGAGCCACAGCCTACTCAAAGGACTAGAGCATCTACTCTCCCCTAGTTTTTAGTAGATTAGGGAAGAGGAAGGTGTAAAATGTTGTATTTAGTATTTACTTTTAGTTTTACTATTTTCATTTTCAGCTATGTATTATAATTTGTATCAGACTATCAGGCTTTCAGCCATCAGAATTCCACATGAGAATGCGATTTTGTAATCAATTTGCACTAAAATCAATCAAACTTAATAGAAAACACTTTTGTACTCATTTATGGACTCATTGGATTCATCTTGTTATTGAGTTTCGCAAAAGAAATGTGTTTCTAAAGAAATTTAAGCAATTTTTTAAGTTGCCGAGTTTTTCCCAAGATTTTCTCAAGTCGTATTTTTTGGGGCTAGCAAGCTTTTGCCAAGTTCGAGCTTTTCAACTATGGCATATACAGTACTCTCACAATAGTTGGGATGTGTTCAAATTGTTGCCTCATTCGAAACACCCAATTTGCTTTTCAAATATGCTTTATACACTTGTATGAAGCATAAATCAGAAATCATCATACACCCCTGCTTCAATCTATCATCATCCATAACACAATGAGATGTCCTCTAAAACCACATCAAGCTTCAGAAACCTTGATGCATGGTGCTTTATAACAACAGTTAATAAGTCCACGAAGATCTACCAAACTTCCAAAAGATCCCAAACAAGAAAAATACCTGGTCTTGGCATTCACATGGGAAAGCAGCTGTGCTATTTGAAGCTTCAAGTTCAATCAAATCATTCAAATTTCAAGCATCTCAAACCAACAGCACAACAATAAATAGCTAACAAGCAACATTAATGGGTATGGAAAATTTCCCACACGAGAATGTTATCCCATCAACTAACAAAAGAGTATCTAACCTTAAACAAACTACACAAAAGATTTTTACTCAGAAAATCTTAAATAGTGTAAGATGGGTGAACAAACCTTCTCTTTTGCATCTAAATCAGGCACTGCTGTGAGATCCACCACTGCTTTTAGGAATTCTTTATCATCTTGAAAGGCAACTGGAGCCAAATCAGATTGTAATTGTTCTTCTGCTAAGTCAGCCACCAAGAAAACAGACTTCTTACGCAGCCTCATATCACTGTTAACATTGCTCATGATAACCTATCAACCGAAAAAGCAACCTATCAACCAAAAAAGCCACTCACAATCCAATCTCATCTACTTGCCCTTGATTGTTTCATGAATTTAAATATAAGGAGTGAAAGCAAATTATTATTTTTTACCTGAAGCATATGAGCTCCACCTTCTGAGTAAAACACTGCTTGCCCATCAGGATTGTTTCTAATTATAGCTGAAACTGCATAAAGAGCTTTAACTGCTTCTTCAGAAAAGCTTGACTTTACTAACTGAATTAATTTGGGTAAGGCCTTGAGCTCAAGTATCTGAAATGGATTCAAAATTATTAACTGAAGCTACAGAGAATAGATGCAACAATCATAAACTGAAGATGTACAATACTCAAAGAACGATCCCTTTTTCAGACTGACTTCATTAGAATATCCAGAAAAGCTAATAGGATCAATCACCGGAGTTCTTGACTATGGCATTCATAACATCTTTGAAAACAAGGTAAGTAAACTAAAATAATACTTGTTTTTGAACAACAGGATTATTATGACTAGCTTTTCCAAGAACCCATGCAGCAACTGTTCGTAGTTCTTTTTCTTCTCTGTTGAGTTCTTCAATAACTACAGTGAGGCCTCCAAGTTTATTCAAGTCTACATAGATAGAAAACAGCAGTAAGGAAATCAACAATACTAAATCTATTAGTACAGCCTTACATCAAGAGTGTAGAAAGTGACTTGAATGAACAAGAATTAAATAATTTTAAATTAATATTCACAAATATCCAAAACCTATCAACAGGAGAGGATGAAAATCACATTTTGAAGTCTGTCAAAACAATATGCCTTTAGATTTTCCTATTCCAAGATTATCCATATCATTACAATATGACCAAAAATTATACATGGTCAATGACACCGCTAAATAATTGTGCAAAAATGAAGTGTATTGACAGCTATTTTCAGATAATAATAGGATTTACATTCCTGTTATCTTAGAGAGGATAGTTTGTTTTAACAAATATAATCATTTTTCCTCTCAAATAGGATACAATACACAAGAGATGTGCCGAGAAAATTTCTACATGCAAACATACGGGGAGATTGAATGAGTTTCCTCTGATTGCTTGGGACATTTGGAACCTTCCAAAGGAAAAAACTAAAAGTTATCTCAGTATTACAGATATTTGAAAACAAGGGAGGTCTTAAAGGAAATGGACGATAAGGCCAATGATTAGAGATGTGCTGTAACAAATTCTAATCCAACAACACACTCAAGGTATTGGGGCCCCTTTCAAAATATGTGATATGACCAGAAATGCAAAGGCTTCTAATATTGTAAAAGATCGTCTTCATTGGCAATATGTAGGGGAATCCAAGCAGATCAAAATAGGGCCTGCTAGCTTTATTCACCGGACCACAATTTTTGCCCCAAACTCATCAATCTGTCAGACTTACCTATTCCACACAGACTTGTGACTGCCAATTTCAAGATTCACTCTTCACAAAAAACACAAAAAAAAAAGATATAAAACCCCTAAAAATAAAAATAAAAATCCTCACTTAAAGGCAACACTAACTCACTCTCACACACTCATGTACTTCTTTAGACTCTAAAGGGTTTTACCAAAAAGTAAAATCAGCATCAAGCAGAAAATTTGAAAGGTTTTTAATTTCTTCAAAAGGATCTGCGGCAGCCACATTTGAGATTTTAGTGAGGAATGTTACACTTACTATTTATTTTCCTTCTTTTTCCTCTTTCTCCATTCTCACTTCCTCTCCATACATCTTTTCAATTTATTTTCTCTCTTATTAAAGAATGGATTCACAGAACAAGAGAGAAAATGGGAAACATGGAGAGGAGAATAAGATATCTTCTTATCTTTTCATTTTTATCTCTTTTTCTTGTTCCATTTAATTATCTCTTTATCTTTAATCTCAAATATCAACTTTTCAGTTTCTTTCCTCTTCTTTTTTTAAATTTCAATTTTTCCTTTTTTTTGGATTCTCTATAATACTTCCTAACTTCGGCATTTATTTTGAATTTTCCCATCTATTTTTGTGGTACTTACAAATTGCCCTAATGTAAAAACCAAAAAGAAAAAACCCAAGTTGGAAGCATAACACTCTTGTTGATAGGAATAGATGAGGTGGTTTGTAATTATTGCAAAGCCAAAATTAGAGTAATTAATCACTTAAAGTTCCACCTTGCCCGTATACCTGGCCAATATGTTTCTTTCTGCACGCATGTCCCCACCTGAAGTTGTGTGAGAGGTGCAAGCTCAATTAGAAAGCTTTGAGGAACAAGATGATGTCAGAAAGAGGCAAGAAGGGCCATGTGGCAGACAAGCACATTTAATCTGGTTAGATTTCAAATCCGATGAGGTTTTGATTGAGCTCTACATGATCATCAATCGGATGGAAATGGATCCTCAAACAAGTGCAATGATTGTCTTTAATATTGAGATCTCCAAACTTGCATAATGGGACCTCTTAGCTCAAGATATCTACAAAACAACTCAGACAACATTGTAGCCAAACAAAAGTTGCTTGACTTTGTAAATTTGTACTTTTAGATTTCTAGTATTAATGCTGAATGATGAATTTGAGTTATTTCTTCTTTTTTCATTTAAATGAATATCATTTTTCTCATTTTGGATGCATGGTGGAAGAGGTTTGGTGTTAAAGTGCCAAACCTTCAATGCAAAAGTTGAATGATCTTGTATAGATTCACTACAACCTTTTCCTCTGTCATGAGCAAATCATGGGCTTAGATTTATTACCCATTGCATTGGATAAGGTTGATTTACTATCAGATAGAATATGGAGCTAATGGTAACTAAAAATTCTTTAGAAAATGGTTCTTTAGAATAAACTTTTCTTGATGAAAGTTTTAGGAATAAGCATGCGAGGCTTATCAAGGCTTTTCTCAAATGATCTAAACTAATTTGCAATAACTTTAGAAGAAACTGTTAAAGAATAATTTGCACCATAGAATTTATATGTTATGCAAGTACAAATTCTAGAGTAAAGCATCTTCCTTCCTAAAGTAATTTTGGTTAGTAAACTCCAATACAATGCTTTCCAAGTGATATAAAATTGTTCTAACCAAATAGCTAAGCATACATAGTGTGAAATAGGACTAAAGTGATAAAGAATTACAATTTACAAGAATATAATTGAGTTAACAATAAATCCCAAAATGTGGAATAAAGGTGTTGTACCATTTGCGTTGTCAATAGGTTCTACAAGCTCTAGAAGCTCATGTAGTGCTCGAGAACGATCTTCTGTTGAAAGTGAGGAATTATTAAGGTCTGCAATTGCTATTTTCATTAGATCAGCATCAGATGGCATTCGTAAATCCTCTAGTAGTTCCTGCATTGCATGATAGTTAACAACAACTATAAATAAATGAACTTGTCCAATTAAAGTATTTAAAATAAAGCATGTCGATAGGAATTAATGTTATTCCACATTTTCAAACAAGACACCTTATAGGTAATACTCAGGCGTTTAGCACACCTAAAAGATACCACCTTGTATATTGTGACTTGTAACATCTAACAATATATGCCCAGAGTTATATTTCCTTTTAGAGATGTTGTAGGTTAAGTTCTTATTTGCAAAGAATCAAAATTGAAGAGTCTTGAATTGTTTCAACTACAAAGCTTCATTCCTTTGGGAATCTCCATAAATATTAAATTATCATCAATTATTCTTTTAAAAGTCAACAAGTAATCAATGTTCCAATCAAACTGTAAAAGGTAATATGCATCTAGAATTTATCATGTTGATGCAATCAAGAGCTTCTACCAAAAATGAAAAGGCGTTTCATTATTTTTCTACATATTTCATCTATAAAAGTCTTCATTTACCCTTCATTGTTGATCCAGGGATTGAAATATAATTAAAATTAAGTGCAGGAGCAAGAGCTTATTTTGTTCTGTCATGTAAATGTTTCTTTTAGTTTTATATGATCAAATTTTGCAGATAAAAAGTGCAATAAACAAAACCTTCAACTCAATAAATATCATATGTAGAGAGCAAATGCATTTCAGGATATCCTCCTCTAATGAATAATTGTATCACATAATTTATCGACATGTATTACAAATAAACAAGTTAACCTGATTAGCCAATGCTTGTATTTTAAGAAAGATATATTTAAAGGGAAATGCCTCGTCACCATCAAAGAAAGCAGGTGAGCTGGTGTAAAAAAGAATTAAAAGGATTAAAAATTATTGCTCAAGCAAAGCCTATCAAAGCACATGAAAGACATTAATATTAGCAATATTACATGTTATATTATCATTCTAGAGTGTGTGTGGATAAATCCCTATTATCTTCAATGGGCGGAAACTACAACTTTAATGGAAGAATAATAACATCCACAGACAGTCT
Source organism: Sequoia sempervirens (assembly GCA_007258455.2). NCBI lineage: Eukaryota > Viridiplantae > Streptophyta > Pinopsida > Cupressales > Cupressaceae > Sequoia > Sequoia sempervirens. The sequence continues at coordinate 440,182,590 of VDFB02086081.1, read as the reverse complement.
GTTACCAGTTCAAAAATGCCTTCATTGGACAAATCAGGCACATTTCTGGAAAAGATTTCTCCAGTATATAAGATACATGGATGAAACCCTCAGCTCAACAGATCACCAGGCTGGCCAAGGATACCTTTAGTTACTAAAGCATAATTTTTTGATTAATAAGTCTGATGGATGTAAACATGTATTTTGTAACAGTGGTTTCAGTTGCAAGGATGTCACAACTTTCAGCAGTATTTTGCAGAACCCATAGCAAACCCAGAAAATTTTGACATGTTTTTTAATATATTTTTATTAAATTGCTTTAGGCATTTGACACTGACTTGGATGCATAAAAACAAATCCCTAAACCTAAAAAGTGTCTTTTAAAGCATTTGAAAGACTAGAACAAACCAGTTTGCCTCATTGTAAATGCAAAACAAAAAAATTATTCACTCTTGTTTGCCATCATATGAATAGAGTTGAAGATTGATTAGTGAAGGTTCCAAGGTGGTTGATTTGCTATTCCTACACGTGGGCAAGAACCCATTTGGTGCCAAGGAGATCGTATATGAAGATTTTTGCAAAAAAGTGAGTTTTTTTGGTTTTCTTTCCCTACATTTTTGTTTTACAAATTAACTCTTTTGTTTTGTTTTCATTCTTCTATGAATCTAAGGCATATGCTTCAAATTTTTAAATGATTTAGGTGCTATGTATTTTTTTCTTTTAATTTATTTCAAATGTGTTGTTTATCAAACTCATTGTCATAGGGATTACAATGACAGCCCATTCTAGCTCCATGGACCAACCCTGCTTGAAAACAAACCCAAATTCTCCCCTTTGGAAGTATGTTGAAGTGATAAAATTGGTTTTAGGTGGTGGAGGCTATATTTGGATTTGCAATGAGTGTGGTGTTAGGTATTCAAGCTCATATAGTCGGGTGAAAGCCCATTTATATGGCATTCTTGGACAAGGCATCGAAGCTTGTCCAGAAAAAAATGGTGTATCCATTCCATCAAAGCAAGTCATAGCATATATTAGTGAACAACATAAAGCAAATGAAGTAACACACCATAGATGAAATCATCGTTTGGAAAACAAAGGATCTCAAGGAATGAGGCCCCTCTCTTCCCTCCCAAAATTTAATCTTGAACTTGTAGTAGAAAGCCACCCATTTTTGGCCATACTTGAAGAACAAACCACAGCCATTACACATAAGAAGCCAAAGGGACCATTGGAAATGTCAATTCACAATGAGTCTCGAAAGATTGTTGATCAACATGTTGTCAGATATATCTATGCAAATGGATTAGCTTTTGATGTTGTTCATTCACAATTTTGGCAACGAATGGTGAGAACAATTAATGAGGCTCCAACAAGTTACAAGTGCCCAAGTTTTGAGGTGTGTAGCACCTTATTGGAAAAGGAGGTGAAATCTGTAGGGAGTTCATTGAAGCCCATAAGGATTCATTGGTTGAGACATGGGTGTCCATCGTTTTTGATGGATGGAAGGATGCAAAAAATTGGCCCTTGACCAATGTCATTGCAATGTCCCCTAAAAGGCTAATTGTTCTTGAGAACAATGAATTGTGAGGGGGAAGTGGAAGATGATGCATTTATCCTAACATCCTCATGATGGCCATTGAGGATGTGGGGACTCAAAACATTGTTCAAGTTATAATGGACAACTCCAATAATTGTAGAACAAATCGGTTTATTAGTTAAGGAGCATTATTTGCACATGTTTTGGACACCTTATGTTGTACACTACTTCAACCCTAAGCTACAAAAATTGGCACAAAAATTGATTGTATCGAATAGGTGTATGTCGAGGCTGAAGAGATCCAAATTTTCATCACCCACCACCACATGTCGTAGGGCATATTCAAATCATTTTTGAAACTGGAGATGCTAAAGGTAAGTGAAACATTATGACATTTTAATATTTACAGTTCACTTTAGTCATTTATTTTGCAACTTAATTATATTTTCTCCTTTGTTTTTAATTTTGATTTTCACATAGGTTGTTGAGAGTTGAGACCCATCTTGCCTCCAACACAATCATCTTGAGACAACTTGTTATGGTTTAAGAGACAATTTCTACCATCGTCATAAGCCAAAAATGATTCATATAGAGGCAATCCAGCACTAAGAGGACAGCAAATATTAAGCATATGATTCTAAATAACATTATTTTAAGTATTGATTCATTCTATCAACATGGATAGGCCTTATTTGGAAGAGATATATGATAACATCAACTCAATGATTGAGAAGATGAAGACAATCATAAATGAGAAAAAAACAAGATTCTGAAAAAATTTCTTCAAACAGGTGCACAAAATTATTGAAGTGAAATGGAACACAATGACCACTCAGCTACATCTTCTTGCCTTCGCATTGAATCTAGAATACTACAATGACTGAGATCCTTTTAGTGCTAATAAGGATTGCTCCATATAGAGATTCTGAAGTTGTCAAAGGATAAAAGGCAACATTTCATAGGCTCTTCCCTAATCTTGATTTGTTGGATATAGTCAAGGATGCTCATAGTTGGTGGTACTTTCATGGCCAACAATTCCAACACTTACAACCTCTTGCAATCAAAGTTGCATCACAAGTTTTATATATACATATATATACAAACCGAATCTGCAAACCTGAACTAAGATCCAACGCAGAATCAGCAACATGGCAAAATAACAATAAAACCAAAAAGCATTATCCAGATCTCAATGTGAATTAGATTAATCTGGTTTCAATGGGCTTAATTAACACAATTTAGAAAGGCAATAAAATTTAATCTACCTTTACGTTTAAAGTAGATTAAATTTTATATTACAATATCATTATGTGCTACAAAAAAAGTATAAAATGGGGTTTATGAACTGTATTTTCAGACCAAGTAATGGACAAAATGCAAGCCTGCTCTAAAGTTAATTTCACTCAAACTACCTAATATAGCAGTAACATACCTTAATTTCAATTCTTCGCTTCTCAAGATCTTCTGGAGCAAGTCTTTGCGTTTCCTCTGCTGCTCCTTTTAATTTTTCAGGGTCTGAATGGCCTAGATAAGGGAAAGAGTACTCAGATATATTTGATCAAAGTGATTTCCAATAATGTTTATGACTTAAATGATAAATCTTATCTACAAAAAAAGACATGTCACAACCAAGTGATAAAATAATTCTTTTATTTTTCAAGATAGAGCCCGAACAGTGATCGTTATAATAAAACTACTAGTTTAGCAATCTGATCATCAAATCCTTTAACATGCAAAATATCATGCTTTGATATTTCTATTGTAAAATGCTGTAATCTCACTTTTTTCAGAAACAAAGAGACATTAACAAAATAGATCTAACAAAAAAACTGATATTTTAAAAGTTCAAAAGGCTTGTTTTAGAATATCTTCCAATATCCTGGACCAAGCAATTATTGCCTGGGTTTTTTATTAAATCAACCGTGACATTACAGCATAAACCGCCACAATGATACATGAAACAAATTTCAATTTAAAAATAAGCACAAATTTACTCATTTAGTGATCTGACCGTCGGAGCTCCTAAAATGCAAAAATGTCAATGCTAAAGAAACGTAAGCAATTTTCAACATATCAAACACCCAATTCTAAATTTCTTGTACAATTTTTTTATAGAATACATCTCATTAAAATCTCAAATTCAAAGATTACAAGGCTTGGAGATCCAAAATCTCTAGTTGTTGAGAAGTCCTTTAATTGTAGCTCCTACAAGAATCTAGTAGATGATTTACAATATTTGTGGATGAAGCCAATCTCAAAAAAAATATAATCTGTGTGCTGGTGTAACTCAAGCAGACCAACAATATACCAGCAAATCACATATTTATATAATTATTGACATGAAAGTAAAATCAATATCAGCGGGCAAAAAACAAGTTACTTAATGATGACAAGATGATACGTCAGTCAATGGACCAAAATTAGGAACTGAAAATGAAGGATTACTAGCACTAGGACATACTGGCATATCTTAGTACAATGGAAAGGATGTTAAAGAAAAGATAATGGAAAGACATTTTCTAGGGTATTAACTGAATAGGAATGTCATCAAAGAGAACTGGTATTGCTTATGATGAATTTTACATCATATTAACAAGTGCTTTGGGTATGATATACTAAAATCAAAGTAATAGAAGATTGTACAGTCATCTTATTGTGATTGAGGAATGTTGTCAATTTCCATGTCACCGTGCAATATTACAGTACAATGAGATGTCTAGTGACTAGATGATGAGCTAGGTTTGGATAACCTACAAAGTTCACCAACCTGTCAATAATGGCCCTATGCATACGAATATCCCCTCAATTTATTACAGTAGTACATGTGCTATGGTAGATGAGATGAGTTCTATATAGGTCCACTATTAACTTGGGGGTTTCTGGAATTGAAGAGAAAGAAAGAAGGAAAAACAAAAAAGGATCAAGTCAGACAGTCAATTATGCATAAGAAACATAGAGATAAGCATCGTGCCTAATGTGGTGAGGAGTTTGAGACAAGAACAGTAATCGTATCACCCAAAGTGTCAACATGTCTATATACTCAGCATGTAAATATGGGAACTGTCCTAAGAAAATTGAAGATAACTCTTTGAACTGCAGTGCATCTCGGAAAGCATCACTTGCCCAGTCAAAGGTAGCTAGAAGTATTCTAGTATTTTGAATCCATTAGTCAGATGTAACTACCTCCTGATAGTATTTGTGTATTTATAAAAGCAAAGAACAATTATGTAAAGTCATAAAGCAAGTCAATGAGCCAATAAGACTTCAATACTTGTTTATACCTTCTTTTGATGTGTTGAGCAAGAAGATAATTTATTAGATGTAGTCATATTGATTTTTTAATTTATTAGATGTACTCATATTGATTTTAACATTCACATAACACAAAAACAACATGATGATTCCTCCTCCTTTACTCTTAAGAATGGTATGCATCATCTCCTATTGATTTCCTTGTGTGGTAAAATGAGTGAATTCCTAAAGATGATCTAGGGTACAATACATGATGTTTCAGATTTCTAAATCCAACATTATCATTCGTGCAGTTTGTTAATGAAGAGAATGGAAGATTTCTGAAGAAACTACTTTACCCATGTGTTCAATATGAAAGAAAATACTAAATTTATTCTATATTACAAATTCCTTTCCCCCACCAGCATATAAATTAAACTGAAAAGCAGATATCCTACATTGTTGTATTGTGCCAAATGCCAATAATTTGTACTATTGGGTCCAATGTTTGGAGCCAGAATGTAAGAAAATGAGGCAAAATGTGCACTAGTTGACATTATTTATACCTCTTCATTAACATGTTCCAATCCTAAATTTACTAGGCCAGCTAGCTTAACAGCTTAATTTGGGCACAAATTATCTAGGTTCAAGTCTGACAAGTGTAAGACGAAATAATGCACAGAATTTGAGAGAATTGGATGGCACACACTTCAATCATTGTGGCTTGTATTTATTTTATTGAAAGGGAAAGTTACAAAATGATTGTAACTTAATTGTAAGTTACTTTTTACACATGACTAATGTGGTGTTATTACATCATTAACATAAGCAATAAATGCCCATGTACAAAGTGTATTCTAACATTATATTATATCTAATATCAACAGCTATAGGGCAACTTTAAAGTGCACCTCTTTTTCAAAGTGCATTTCTTTCCTATAATTTAACCAAACATGAGACTACCATCAGTCATTGAAAATCTCTTGAACTTACTTCCTGGTAGTGTATCCTCAAATATTGATTCCGCTTTTCAAAAAAGTTTTTGTGAGGGTCTTAGGTTTTGATTATGGCATAACAAGGTAGCTTACTGGGTTTGCAAAAGTATGACACGTCAAAGACATGCTTGTGAATGGTTATACATTTTTGGACTGCTAATGCAATGTGCATTCCAATGTTGCAGAAATTATCTATGATCTAACACTATCACAGTTATTGGGTTGTAAACTTGCTTCCATCTTGACAAAATTAATTTTCCTTGACCAGTTCAAAATGCATTCACACCCTTTAGCTTCACTTGCAAGGCCCCTGAGACCACATAACTTTGTTCATTTATCCCAGTTCACTGAATCTCCAATACTTAATGTCAAAAGTTTCAATGTCTCTAGTGCAGGTTAGCACCTTTGACCATGCACAATAGAGGTGCTTGTGTGCCTTGTGAGCCCCCTTGTATTGTGATTATTGCTAACATGAATGTTGTTCTAAAAATTACAATCTTCTTCTAAATATGGTGGAATAACCCTTTGTTGACAATCAAGTTCTCCATTGACATCAATCTCTTAGTTGAGGTGTCATAAGTCTTAGGTATATTCTTTTTATTTATCTTAAATATCTTGTGATCAAAAGTTAACAATAACATCCCCATTTGTGGGATGTCTTCATCAACTTCAGATTCTATGGATAGATCTGAAGTGTCGTAAAATTGCACCCCATGCAATTTCGCACTACATAACCTCCCCTTTAGCCTAATAAAAGGTGATAATACAATTTCCCCTTTCACATAACTTTAATTTCATCCTTGACCCCTTTATTTTCAGTTTTCAAGTGAATTTTTGTCAAGGATGCTACCACACGTGCAAATGTTTGTGCGCCACATGAATGTCCTAACAAGATTCCTAGTTTTGTGGCCGTTGGGACGTTACACTTCCCCGTGCCTACAAAGTGTAACGCCTCTGTGGGCTGCAGATGCACCGAAAATGCCTTGTTGCATGCCTTTTCTTCATTCAAACCTTCCATTCTTCCATTCATTCAACTCATTCTTCATTCTTGCATTCTCTCATCCTAGCACTCACTTTTTCATTCTCATTCTCTCCTACACCATTTTTCTTGCAAGTTCTATTGCTCTTGGCTTCTACATCAACGTCTTGGCTCTCTTGGCTCGTCTAGAGTGTTCCATACTCTCCTTTGACATAACAAGCTTACTAAAGGGAGAGTAACCACACTCTCCTCATTACATTTATCGTCTTTGTCTTATAGCATATTGATATTCTAATGTGTGCATCTTCTTTTTCTTGTCAATCTATTTGTCTATCGTCTACTTTCTTTTCTATCTATCTATCTGGCTATTCGTGGAGGTGGAAACACCAAAACAAGGGTTTGACTAAGGCAAGCCTCGAAACAACCCCAACATTTTTCCCCGTTTCCATGTGTGCAAGTTGTTGATTTGGAGCATTGTGGGAGGCTTCATAGCATTGGACCTCTTGTGAGTTATTTCTTCTCCTTCCCATCTTGTTATTTTATTTCATTTAGTTTCATTTAAATCAACGCATATTAGCTTTTTTTATGTTATTTTTGTTCTTTCCATCATTTTGTTCGTTTAGTAAAACTTCCAAATTTTAGTCCCCAAGTAGCTAGTAGATTCTTTGTGTTTTTGTGAGCAAGTTCTTCTCTTGAACCGTACGAGATCACAACCCGCCACAGGGACGTCTATGCGCCGAGAGCCAATCAACTTGCTCACAAGACCTTTGAAATCTACTTTCGGTCTCTAAAATCCTTATTCTAAAATCTGTCATAAAACACAAAATATAACCAAAACTCTCTTGTCCTTCTACTCTTGTCACTTGAGCTTTTCCTTTGAGGTAGTTGAGGATCATTTGCTCCTTGTAGACTCTTCTTGTCTTGAGACTCAAGAGTAGCAAATCTCCTCCTCTACAAGATCAAAGATAAAATGGGTCCCTCCTTTGATAGGAACATGGAAGATGAATTCAACACATCTTGAGGCAATCCTAGCCCATTGGGAGCAAGTTGCATCATTTGCAACTCCAATGGCAAATCGATTAAAGCTGCTTCAAAGAAACTCTCTCTAGGGACTAATAATTAAGCAAAGGCAGAAGCATTACTAATAGGTCTGCATTTTCTCAGAACTTTCCCTTTGCGGCGATTCATAGGAACAAGCAATCATCAAACTGAAAAATTCAAAATATTTTAAAAGAAGCTTTGGAGCTTTTTGATTCTCTCCAAGAATATTCCATCTCCCACTGTTATAGGGATGGAAACAAACTAGCCAACTTCTTATCTAATCATGGCTTAATGCAACCAAAGGAAATCATTGCCAATGATTTGTTATCGGATTGGAATGGGATTGAGGGCATGTGGAATTATGATAGTGAGGCAAGCCTCACTCCACATTAAAGACAAGGAGTACTTCCTCTTTGTGACAGGGTAGTGATGTTATGTCCCGACATGTTGCCAGATATCACCTCTCAAACTTGTGCCTACCACTCCATTAAATCTGCAATCGGCATGCATCCAACATTATGCAACCTAGCAATCGTGGAGCTTCTAGCTTTAGGCTCTAGTGTTCACTAAATGGCCTTCATAGGGGAAACCCATTCTACTAGGTTGAGGAGGGTCTTTTTCTTCCAAGATGAGGATATCATGACAACAATCAAGGAGGTTTTAGGGCAAGATTTCTTGGAGGATGTTATGTGCCACCACGTAAATTCTGAAATCTCCTCCATGCTATTGAGCAACATTTCACCATTATCAACAACAAGGAGGTTTTAGGGTAAGAATTCTTGGAGGATGCTATGTGCCACCACGTAAATTCTAAAATCTCCTCCATGCTATTGAGCAACATTTTCACCATTATCAACAACAAAGAATTAACTAAAGCACTCAGTCATTTCTACATTTGGGAAAAATCAAAATGGGACTTTCAAAGGCTATTGACAAAGCCAACCCTACCAAGCTCTCCTCTCTACCCTATATTTCCCTATATTGGTTATGATTTTCGAGGTTTGGTTTCTATCCAAACGATGAGGGTCATTGAAGCTCAAATGGAAGCCATAATAAAACAACTAGCCACCATTCAACACTTCCTTTACAATCGTTGAGGAATGCAAGCTTATCATCCTATGGTCAAGGTGGTGGACCTCAACAAGCATGAGAAATCTTCTCCGCTTCAGGAACACTTAAATGTAGAAGAAGCAAAAAAAGCAATCAAGTTCTTGGCTTGTCACGTGACCATAGTCAAGTAGAAAGATGGTTTGTATGGCTAAAATCAAGCATTTTCTAAGATAATGGTTTGGTTAAGAATCCTTGATCTTTGTTGTCTATTCAGTATGTGTTAGTATTAATTTAGTTGGCAATTAGAGATGGTCACCAAATTCAAGTTAGTCCACCATATTTTGCATTAAGGTTTTACCAAGGAAGGTGTATCATTGTTCATACAATTAGATCACTATGTATATTTTGGGTCTACATAGTCAGAAACCGGTATTGTCTATCTTTTGTCATGTAAGCAGCGTCTTTGTCTTGGCCACATATCAAGCAGGTTTCTATAATACTTTTTTAACAATATAATATAATGGGAGAGGGCCCTTACCCCTCACTTCAATTATCAAAAGAAAGAAGTTAACAATAACATGTCAATTTCATATGGGTTCTTCTTGTCTTCCTATACCTATCACATGTTGTTCTATCTATTTTGTATAGATAACGAAAATACAAATGATATGATAAGGTTTACTCGTAGCTTATTAAGGTATTGTTTCCATGAACTTCAAAATATTTAGATCAACATATTATGTTAAAAGGAGATGTTTTCATGGATGGTCTTCTTACATTTGGTAGATAGTGAAGGCGAAATGCATGGTTTATAACTTTTATGCATGGTGTCTCATCCCTAAACCATGGTCTTAGATCATCTTGCTTGCCCTTAAGCCAAAGTGAGAAAATAAATGGATTTTGGTTTCTTTATACCTATGGTAGTCTTTTCACATTCTTTCAAAAAAATGAACAATCTAGGTTTCCTTGTAAACGTGTATATCAAAAAGATAAATTCTTATGTTTCATGCTAGATATGGATCCAATCTGAGTTTTGAGCTTGAGTAACTCCTTCAACATTTCATTTCCACCCTCAAAGTGAGATATCCCTAACTAATTTTTTTGTATTTTTTTTCAACAAATGTTCGACAAAATGATTACTAACTAGCAATGCAAGAAATTAATTTCACATTTACCCAAGCATAAACCATACAGTCATGTTCTTCACATAAAATAAAGCATACAAACTGAAAACTACACTAATCTTTAATTCTAGAGCTGAAAATAGTATTAGATCTTTAGAAATTTATATGCACACAAAATTGAGCATAAGAACTGATGAAACCCTAACCTTATATTGATGAAGCTGCAATATTCTATTGAAATCTCATAGAGAATGCTGTATCAATTTGATGACATTGAATACATGTCATAGACAGCCAATACAAATTGTATAGCACTAGTATCTTCCTCAATATGGCTGTGCCAAATCAAAAAGTGGTGGATATGGCTGTGGCTGGGAATAATGGTCTTCCAAGACCCACAAAACCCTCACAAAAGCTGCAGCATGCTCCTTGACACCAAACGCCACCCCTGTCAATGTGTACAGCCTTCTTAAGTCAAGTTGGAAACACTATTATAAGCTGCACCTCCTTCCTTAATTGCCTCTAGTGATATATGTACGATTGAGAGTGAAGGGAGCACCCAACACAAGCACAAGTAAAATATAACCAGCTTACAATTTCTTCACTGATATTTTGATAATAAAATTTGCAGGAAAACAGTTTTGAATTTTCCAATGAAATCTTCAACCTCTTCTCAATCTAAACAATGAGTACCAAATATAGAATAGTTTTGTCATCTATCAGCACAGATCTCCGCAAGTCTTCTAACATTCAACATATCAGCAAATTCTGGACGAATCCACTCACAAATTCGCTAGGAGGGTTTCCATTCTCAAAACCAATCTTTACCGAAGGGTTTTTGTCCTAGGGCAGAATAGATGAACAAGTTCAATCTTCACAAGTTGGGATTTCATAAAAACACATAGAATGAATTGCCCTTTTCCAACTCTAAATTTTATACCCTTTTTTTAATAATTGAAATATTATATATCACTTCCCCCTCAAAGTGACTTTTAAGATTTCTTTTTAATTTAACTTTACTTTTGGGTCCCAAATAAGTCATTTTTCAATTCATTGTCCAACTTTAATAAAATAATAAATTAAATATAAGTTGCCCATAAAATGAATGTCTTTAGACAACTTAATTTAATTAATTGATTATTCCCTTGCCAAATCCCAATTAGCCTATAGGAATTAAACAAGCTAAGGGTCTCTACCAATTGTTCATGCCTCCAAAGGGGACATTACACAAAGGGTGGTGTAACCTTTCATCAAATCTAATGTGATTTCTACCAGTCGCCTTTTCTAGCAAATATGTGTATTGTAACTATTGTTCAATCTTTCATAGAATTATTTTTGATGATGTATGATATTAAAGTTTCCATTTGAAGTGGTCTAATCGGATCTTAAGAAAGATGGGTAACTTAATGGTACATATTTAGTTCAAAATCCCTATATATTCACTTGAACGTATGTGTATCAATAGGCTTCAATATTTTTGTTTCCCTAAATTGCCATCGTCAAAAATAAATATGTTTATTTTTATTTGTTGCTAGAGAGATGATTTTTGCAAGTGTACTACATATTAGTTTTGGGATTGGATGCACACTGATTGAGGTTTGATCATCAATGTTTTAACTAGGTCCCAAATACTATTTTTCCTAATTCTAGGTGCAGTACTTAAGTCTTCCTTCAATGATCATCAATATTAAATGCCCACGAGAGCCTGAAGGTTCAAGTAGAAAAAACCGGTTCAATGGTCTATATGATTATATATATGTGTGTTGTATCCTATAGCCTATAGGTTTTTATGTTATTGGTTCTTGAATCTTTGGCAGCCTATGTATAACTAGATTTAGTCTCCCACCTAGAAGTGCAATCACCCCCTATGCATGTCTAGAGGGGCTTTAAATTTTCCATGAACCTTTGGAACAATCTCTTTAACTTTGACTTGTGTATTTGCTAGGTGCTCCTTATGTTTGCAAGAAAGCAATAGGGCATTCATACAAAACAAGGGGTCAAAGCCTGTAACACACCACAAAAGCTAAGTCACCCATAGAGATATAGGATGCTATTCATAACTATGTCAAATATGTGGAGAGGCTTGTCCTAATATTTGTTAGTTTCATATTGTTAGTGTTTTAATTTGTCTCTTTCAGGAAAACTTAAACTAGAACAATATGTAAGATATAACCTCTTTAAAATTATGCAGGGAAGCTCCTTGAGATTTAAAACTACCCTAGGCACTAAGCTATAGGTAAAATTTATAGTTATACACACTACACAATATTCTCTTTGGGGTATTTTGTATAAATGAAATAACTATTTGCGTATCTTTTTGCCTCAAGTATGAACACAAGACTAGTAACAACTCTTGTTTCGCAAGAAAATTCAAATATTTAAGAACGAAAGAAACTAACTCTAAGCATGGAGATTGCACTTCTTACTCGCTAAAACAAAGACCAATAATCAAATGCAAACACAAATTCAAAAGGATAACAACTAGAATCAACAGAATATGATTTCATGGACTAAATGGCTAGTATGCATGCAAAGTTACAACCTAGGTAGACAAATGTAGCCAATACAAAACTTGACGCTATAATCTACTTTCAATTAAATGCCTGAAATTCTACATAGTAAAGCAAACACAAATAACACTTCGAAAAATAATTCAGCAGCATAAGCGTAGCATCAAGTATCATTTAAAATTTATGCTCAAAGCACTTATTTATAAGGTTACAAGGTGCCCAATTTTTGGGACTTACGATATTCGTTATTTCATTCCAGCCAATAATGCGTGCAATAAAACAGGATATGGTTGCTGTCATACATAACTGAGCATTATCTTTGCTGCTAGCAGATGTTGAAAACCAGCCAAAACAGACTAAGGTGCCTATATCTATTGTTTATGCCAATTGAAATCACGTCAGCACCTATTCTTACCATTGTTAACACTTAAAAATCCTTTCCAACACCCAGGCGTGCCCCCCTGCTCGATCTCCGACTAAAACATGATCTTTTGCTTAGAGGGTCATCTTTATTTCCCTTACAAAAATAATGCAGCATTTAAAAAAAATTATAATATTAAGTGGAAAGATTCAGTATCCTACACTTCTAAAAGGACTTAAGAAAATTTCATTTATGAACATGAGCTTTTCATGGTCCATTTGAGTGAGTACGAAAATCTTATAGAAAAAAATGTGTTTGTTATGTTAGCATGATGTTTCAGATCATGCTCCACGATTCCCCCATCAACAGGATGAGAAAGTAAAGATAATAATATTGCAGAATTAGCTCTGTAAAAGCATGGGATGCCAAGGGAGTTTCAGAAGTGCAGAAGACAAGAAACTTAGCTAAATTACTTAAAAATGTGAAATTGAGAAAATTAATCAAAACAAACAAGCTCATGAAGTGTTTGCAAGGAATCATTTCCGCTATTCCTAACTGCTGCCATGGTAAAAGAACAGTTGAATGACCTTTCTTTCTTGATTCTATTGTTCCTTCTTGATAGAAAGTTTTACAAGAACAGAACATAAACCTCTAATTTAAAACAACAGAGGAGTGTTTTTAAGAGTAAAACAATACAAAAATCATTCCATTTAATAAGTTTCTGACATAAAAGGCTCTTTGTTCGACATTTATCTCTTCCTCCTTTATACTCCTCTTTATCCGTTATACAAGAAATAGAAGGCTCGTTAATATCAATCTTATACAATGGTCCTATGCAGTGGACCTGCAGTAACTTCTCAGCCGTCGCCTGTTTCAATGTGAACACTGATCAACTGACCCTCATATTTGGCGCCAGCTGGTGAGCCTATGCTAGCAGGAGTACATATTATATGTGCTACAATGAATCAATGATTGATCCAGGATTCTAGAGTTATCTGCCTACATTTCAGGCCATTGGTTGTAGGTTACCATCTTGTCATTTGGCTTGTAGATTTTTTCATAGTCTGTTAAGGTCCTATTGGTTTGCACTTGTGTGTTTTTAGCTTTTTCATACTGTAACTTGGTTTTCAGCCTGTATCGGTCTAGCTTTTTCAGGGCGTAACTCGGTTTACCGCCTGTATCGGTCTAATGCTATTTTTGATGGCGTTTATTTGTTCAGTCATCAAAAAATTAATTATGACTCACTTCTCTTGCAAGCAAGCCCTCATTCAAAAATGGTATATTCATGTTCTGAAGCAGGAAAAAGTTACAACGGTTACAACAACCAAATTTTCGGCACTGGAAAAAAAATAAAGGAAAAAAAGGAAAAATTTAAAAATACTAATATTTGCAGTTAAACATTTCATATCAGCGGCCTGCAAATACCGAGCAAGGGTTCAAACTTCACAAAATGTTTTGGTATGAACTTACCTACAGCCCATTGCAGCATAGAGTCGAGAGAAGGAAATCCTCCGTCCATGTATTCTTCATGTACAGTGTCTTGAGCTTTTACCAGGCAAGCAAACCCTATCAAAACCCATGTCAGTACTATTTTGGATCTCAACATCGTGCTCAGGGTGATTCGAACTTGAGACATCCACGGACAAACACGAATAAATAAATTACGCGCGCCAAGTATGATGTTCTGAGGCGCTTCCGGTGTAGTGAGGAGGTTAAAAGGAAACGAAATCCACGTCATTGAATGACACGTAAACACTTCGCTGAGATCCTATTGGCTGCTCTGTTCGAGCAATATCATTGGCAAATGACGTTCTTTGTCGTGCTATTCTCCTTGCTACGTAGGACTGCAGACTTCTCATCACTTTGATACATACTACGCAAATGTTTTATTGTGGCAGTGGGGAGAATTGCATTTCTTGCACATTTCCCTTTAGTTTTGGTATTTTTTTTAACCGCTTTTATGTAATAACTAGCAATGGCACCTTGGAAGAGGTGTGGAAGGTCAATTAGGGAAAAAAAAATCAATCGCTAGGTCATTTGGTAAATGATGTTATTTGTGTAATAAAGGTATCAATGAAGAAGTGATAGCTTCAAATCAACTATGTATCCATTTATAAGGATCCAAATATAATTAAAACAAAACATTTGAAACAAGAAGATAATTAGGTTCCATTACCAATATGTTCATATTATGTTTGTAATGGGGAGAGAGGGAGAGAGAGGGAAATATAGGGATAGAAAGAGGGAGATATAGAGGAGGTAAGAGCGGTAGAGAGAGAGAGGAGTAAGGAGAATGGAGATGGAGATGGAGATGGAGGAGAGGGAGAGATAGAGAGAGATGATAGAGGGATAGATAAAGATGGAAGATATAAATATATAGAGATGGAGAGAGAGGGAGAGGTAGAAAGATAAATATAGAGATAAGAAGTGATATATAGAGAGAGGGAGAGAGATGGAGAGAGATGAAAGAAATGGAGAGATTGGGATAAAGAGGCAAATAGATATAGATATAGAGGAATAGGAAGACGGAGAGGGAGAGAAATGGATGGATAGAGAGAGGAAGATGTGTCTAGGGATGGAGGGGGAGAGAGGAAGATAGAGGGAGAGCAATAGATAGAGAGATAGAGGAAGAGGAAGAGATAAATATAGAGAGATATAGGGAGATAAAGTGATGTAAAGGAAGAGGGAGAGGGAGACATAGAGAGATATAGATGGTGAGCTAGAGTGATAGAGAGATAGAGATATATTGAGATGTAGATAGAGGGGGAGAGGGAGAGAGAGGTGGAGAGACAAATAGAGAGATAGAAAAATAATGAGAAGTAGAGATAGACAAATACAAATGGATAGAGGGAGAGAGGGGGAGAGAAATAGAGGTGAGAGATAGAGATATATGAGAAGAGAAAGGGAGGGAGAGGTAGATATAGTAGAGAAAGATATGGATAGAAAGAGGTGTAAATAAAGTCTTGTACCTAGTTAATTCATTACTAGGGGGTTAAGTTTACTTAGGTCATAGGAAGGAATCTTTCTAGAAGGTGTTGTCATTAGGTGATTGTAGCACATGTGAACCTAGGTAAGTGTGATTAGTTGTCTCATGTCATATGATTAAGACACTTGTCATAATCCTATGACATCTTGCATCTCACTTGGTTGGCTATATAACCAAGAGGTTTCTACTACATTGTACATCACAATCATATCATTGAATCATATTGATAAGAATACATTTTATTTTTGTCACATTCCATTCTCTCTCTTTGTGTTTTCCATTTGGTCTCCAGATCTTGGCATCCATAGCCAATTCTAACATAGTATCAGAGCGGGTTGGGTGCCATTGGATAGTCTTTTTCTAAAGAGGTGGTAAATCTTGAAAAGTTGAGTATGCTCTTCTCTTGCATCGTATGATGATGTGGAGAATCAGAAAAACTTGAAAGAAATACTAGATTTGGGGAGGTTCCATTTTTTACTCTTTATTGCAGGTTCAAATCAGAGCTTGCTAATGCAAATCTAAGCTCACCATTGCGTCCAAAAGGTTCGAGAAAGTTAATTTTGCCTCTTGTTTCATCCAAATCGGACATATGAGACCAAATCAATGAGGGTTTGAAGTTGAAGAGTGGTTGCCAGATCCAGAAGGTAGCTGCACTTTTGGAGCATTTTGGGTCAAATCTGACCTTGCCATCACGTCCAGAAAAGGCCAAAAATTCTAAGATCGACTGTCAATTTGTCCAAATTGGAGTAGTTGTCTGTTGAGGCAAAAAAAAATTGCTCAAAGAGTTGTACAACCCCCTAGGTCGTCATAATTATGTAGAGTACAATATAATATATATATATATTATTCAGCTTTTTATTTGAGAATTTTTTTCCAAAAATATACATTTTGGGTTGAATGAAATTCTATTTGTAAAAGTATTTTTGAAAATTTTTGTTTGAAATTTTTAAATAAATATATATATATATATAAAGGCAAATTTTGCAAAAAAGGTACGTAGGCGTACCCTCTATGCAAACCTGTACCCGCAGAAGGTACTGCAACAATTGCAGCACTACCATGTGGCCATAGGCCCATGCAGCCCCATAATATTTCATTCAATGGTCTAATTGAATAAATCTGATGGTGTTTACAAGAATATTTCGCCATCTGGATTCCGATAGGTCAAGATTCAGCTGGTCGGCAAAATCAAATTGTCGTGTAAAAAAAATTTTGGCACCCATTTTCTTACAGCCAACGGCAACAACATAAAAGAATATTCCATTGTTCAAATACTTATGGATTTGATTGTGTACAATTTTTTACATCAATGTTTTGGATCACATTTTGAATATTCTCAGAGAATGTTCTTCCAAATGATTCAATCTTTTGACAAGCATCAAATTCAGGCCAAGGGGTGAGTTTTCCTATGACAGGCAAGAGATCGTCAAATTTAATCACATCTTTCGTTAACATCATCATGCGTCAGCACTGGTTTGAAATTTTCCAGTCCCCTCCCATTTGCATTTTGGTTTTCGCAGTCAAACTTCAAAGGCCCATAACTTGCTCATTTTGACTCCTTCTTTTGAGCAATTTTTTTTATTTAGGATAATTTTTCGTGCTCTTCACGGTGGTGCAATCAGTTTTTGGTTTTGGTGTATGGTTTTTCAATAAATTGCAAATTCTCATAGGTGTTGTTGTTTTGTCCTCATTTTGGGAACTTCAGGAGCTCATATCTTACTCCTACGGTAACATTTTTGGGTGCAATCTTTTTTGAAAGTGCATAATTTTTTGTGTAATTTTTAGTGGTATGATCATATTGATCTCATTTTGTATCAAAAATTGTACTTGATTATGTGGCCAAATTTGGCATTTGCATGTATTGAGATCAAAGACCACTTCGTTGTTTTTGGAAAGTGGCAACTGTAAACTCACTACTCATAAAGTGCCAAGCTCATATATTGCTGGGGGGTTTCATGATTGAGTGATTTGGAGGGGTAATCTTGTAGTGGTTGATTGCATTCTTTTGCTTTGGTTTGTGTTCTTGCAATGGGGAAATCTCAAATTGAACTCCTAATTCCACATAATTATGCTACATGGAGAAAATCAGTATGGAACTAGCTCATGATGAAAGGTCTAATAGATCATCTAAAGGAAACTATTCATCAACCTATTGATGCTAAGGAATTGGAAAAATGGGAGCTTGATCGTGAGAAAACACGTGAATGCATATGTTCATTAGTCTCATTTGATTTACAATTTCATATTGAATCATGCAAAACACCTAAAGAAGCTTGGGAGACTTTAAAAATTGCATGGTAAAATAGATAATATTAGGGAATATCAGATTGATAATGATTTGATGAATCTTGATCCTAAGTGTTTTGACAACATCCAAGACTACATCTCCAAAGTTAAGAAACTAAGAACATAATTGAAAGAATGCAACACTGATAAAGAGGATTTACAGTTGATTTTGAATGTGTTAAATCCAAGCTTGTTCCTGAGTATTTTGTGTTTGTTTCTGGCTTTCATACCCATCGACTCTCTATGGGAGCATCATATGTTTATCCTAAGTTTGATGACTTTGCAAATCTCCTAATCCAAGAGGAAGCTAAGTTAATGAACATGGGTCTAATCAAGTCTTCCAAGTCACAAGCATTGTTGGTTGGTGAGTCAAAGGTACAGAAAGAATCGAGGAATCTTGGTAAGAAGCAAAAGAACAAAAAGAACAAGCCACGTAAAGAATCAGAATCCTCAAAAGGAGAATCATCTAAGGAGAGGCCTTTTTGTGCATATTGCAAGAAGGATGGACATGAAGAACACTATTGTTATAAGAAGGATATTGATGAGTTGAAAAATCTTCTCAAAAGGAGTCACATTGATTTTCCTTCTAGAATGTTTGAATCACCTCCTTCTTCAAAACAATCTAAAAAGGACAAAGGTCAAGCATCTACATCAGGAAATAAAGGACAAGCTCTTTGTGCTTTTTCAGGTCCAAGATCAGGGAGATGGCTTCTAGATTCAGGAGCATCTCATCATATGGCATATTTGCAGTCTATCTTCTCTTCTTTTCAACCTTGTACTATGTCTCCTATCTTGATGGGAAACAATACATACATGAGTGTAATTAGGAAGGGATCTATTAGTTTTGGGGATAACACTTTTCAAGATGTTTTATGTGTTCCTCATTTGATGAACAATCTTCTTTCCATATATCAGATTACACATGGTGGAGATGGGAGGACTGTGGAGTTCGCACCTAATTCAGTCATCATTCGAGACTTGGAGAGTAGAGAGATCATTGCTACTGGGGTGGTTGATCATTCATCTCAGTTGTATACCTTTGTAGATTTTTCTTTTGATGATGACATTGTTCCTTTGACTATTGATCATATGAACCATGATTCAGAGGAGACATTTGGCTTCTTAAACTTGGGAGTTCTCACATCAGATCTAGTTCTTGAGTCATGCATTTCATCTCCTCCACCTACTGTTGCAGTTGATGGTGCTTGTGATTCCACATTTTGGGTTCCTTGTGATTTAGTGCAACAGGACATACATTGTCTTTCAGATTTGGCTACTTTGGATTACTTCTTGATAGGTATTTCATACTTGTTTGTGGAGTCTCATCTTGCAAATTTGGGAGACATCATTAATAGCATTCATCTTCTCTTTGATGAAGATGCTCCTTCAGTTGTTGCGAGGGAACACATTAACCCTCTTGTTCATTCTCTACATGATCATTCCTTGCAGTTTGACATGACTGTCCAGATCCCTATGGACAACATTGGAGGAGGCTTCTTTGTCTTCAGATGGGATACCTTGGTCTTTGGATTGTGTTCTACATTCATCTCTACTAGATTCTGGATTTTCCTCTTCAGTAGTGTGGCCTAGAACACCTATTTGGAGTGTGTCAACTTTTGGCATCCACATGGAGACACTTGAGCACACTTCAGAGACATCATTAGATATCATCCATATTCTTGATATCCTGCATATCATCTTGGTTTTGTTTCTTCCTAAGGGGAGGAACATTGTTCAACGCTTTTGGATCATCTTCAACATTCAATTCCAAGCTCCTACCATCATTGCAGGAGACTCAACATTGAGGGGGGTCTCTCTTCTTCTCTCTTATGGGGGGGTCTTTTTCCTCACATGGGATTTTTACCTTCTCATTCATCATTGAGAGCATTTATTTTTTGTATCTTTTCATCTCTCCTTTGGGGAGGAGTTTTGTCCCATTGGGTTTTCTCCTTTTCTCCATTTGTGAGAGATTTCTTTTGCATTTGTACATGGGTACCTAACATGGCCTAGTAGCCAAGACCCATCTTTGTGTCATTTGTATAATAATTTGCTACTCACTAAGTTGAACTTAAGGGAGGGTATTGGTGTAAATAAAGTCTTGTACCTAGTTAATTCATTACTAGGGGACTTATTTACACATGTTCAGTTTACTTAGGTCATAGGAAGGAATATTTCTAGAAGGTGTTAGTTTTCATTAATTGTTATCTTATCTTTTGACTTGTAACACATGTGAACCTAGGTAAGTGTGATTAGTTGTCTCATTTCATATGATTAAGACACTTGTCATAATCCTATGACATCTTGCATCTCACCTTGGCTATATAACCAAGGGGTTTCTACTACATTGTACATCACACTCATATATTGAATCATATTGATAAGAATACAGTTTATTCTTGTCACATTCCATTCTCTCTCTTTGTGATTTCCATTTGGTCTCAAGATCTTGGCAGCCATAGCCAATTCTAACAAAAGAGATAGAGGAGTGAGATAGAAATAGAGAGACAGAGATATAGAGTAGGAGAGAGATGAAGTGAGAGAGACAAAGGGAAATAGATAAAAATAAATGTAGAGAGATAGAGAGGGAGAAAGATTTAGTTAAAGAAATAAAATGAAACACATACACAGAAAGAGAGAGAACGAGAGAGAGAGAGAGAGATAAACACAAAGATAGAGATAAAGAGAAAAGGAGAAAAGGGGAGAGAGGGAGAGAGAGATGTGCTAGAGATGGAAAATAAATAATTAAAAAGATAAATACAAAGAGAGAAAGAAGAATACATAGGGAGAGAGATAAACTAAAAGAGAGAAAATAAAGAGGGAGAGAGAGTTAGTTAGAGGAATATAGAGAGGAAGATTGATAGAGAGATACAAATATAGAACGAGCAATAAAGAGGGAGATAAATAAAAATAAAGAGATAGAGAGAGAGCTCTAACAAAGGATATAGAGAAAGAGCTAGATAGATTGAGAGAGAAAGGAGAGAGAAAGAGGGGGGAATGATAGATATAGATGGAAGATATATCAAAAAAAGAGAAGTTGACTTTTAATTGTTTTTTTTCTCAACAATCAAAAGATAGCATGTGTGCATGGGGAGCTATGACTAGTCCAACATATCATTTGCTTATGAACTCAATAATTAACCTTTAAGACCTCTTAGATGTACCCATTACATATAATACTAACATATTTTTTCCTAGATGATGAAATACATCCAATTAATAAGAAATGAAGTAGACATTGATGGATACACTAGATGCATGATTTTCTTATGATGATGGGATCTAGAACTTGGGATTGACAATGTTGGAATATTGTGTGGGACATCTCATGTTTCTAGTAGTTTGAGAGCAAGTGTGACACATTTGTAAAATTCTAAATTTTTATTAGATATTATCTTTAATAAGATGTAGCCATGACATGGACCTTAACAATCCACAAATCACAATGTTAATCAATTTAAAGAGCATCAATCAACATCATCAACATTGATTTCCAAGGACCCACATTTACAATTATATTAAGAGTATGTTGTCTTGTGATTCTTTGCATATGTCCTACCTTCACACACCAAAAATAATCATGCATTTAGGATAGTCCATATGTTGCACCAAGAAAGTGAGAAGAGGGTTGCTTAAGGGCATTGTCAAATAGAAATAAATAACAAAAATACACTCTTAATAAAATTGTGTAGTCATCTCTCTCTAAGAAGATGATGACATGCATGTTTAAGTTGTAGTCATCTAGTTGTCATGCAGCTACGTTAGAGATCCCACACACAACTCAATCAAATTTTTTTAATAGATAAAAAGAGCCTATAAAAATGAAAAGTCTTGTTGGGTCAATTGATTAAAGGAAACTAAATAATTCATGGCCTACAAAGTTGCATGCATGCAAACCTGTCCTAATCAATCAATGTGGATGTGAGGAATGTTTATGTTAAATACTATATGCTTCCTTCTCTCTTCAAAATTTATGTCACCTAACGCCCTAACATTTATGCGTTAGTAGGAGGAGAAAAAATAGCCTCTACAAGATTATAATGGTGAAAATTGTGTATCTCTATTTATTTTAATAATTAAGGTTTATTTTAAGTAAATTGTTTTAATATGATAATTAATTTATAGAAGGTATATAATTATTTTAAATATTTATTTTTCTTGGTAAATCGCTGCTAAGGGGCAACACCCGTCACTTTTGACTAGAGCTATGACCCAGTGAGGCCACATTCAAGGGACCTCATCCCCACCATTCATATTCCTACAACTGCTTGCATTTTTTCCAAGCCCCCTGCAGGACCCGATGTCATTTCACCATCTGTTGCATCTTCCTGCATTCTTGCCAAGCTCCTTGCAAGACCCAATGCCATACCTCTTGTCTGCTTCGCCTACTTGCATTCTCGCCAAGCTCCCTGCAGGACCCGATGCCAATCCTTTGTCTAAACGCCCCTTCTAGCTCCACCTCTCTATAGATCCCTCCAGCTCTTGAACCCCATAGTGGCCCACGCCACCCATCCCCTCCTCTATGTGTCGATTGTTGCCACCCTTGCATAGGCATTCCTCTATCATCCGTGCATCATCCAACGTTCCCTTCATTCTCTAGGCCCCAACAATAGTTCGTCCCACCTTCCACGAAATGACTAATCAAAAGTTAGTTTCTCTCTCCTGCTCTTACTCTATAACTTTTAATTTAGATTTTACATTTGAAATTGATTTTATTATATATATTAAAATAGAAACTAAAAATATAAGTATTCTACAATAATTAAAATGTTAACAAGACAAATAACTATAAACTAAATTAATTCTAATAACTTTTAATTATTATTTGTAATTTCATAAAAAAAATGTAAATAATTTAAATAAATTTCAATCTTGAATCTAAATTAAAAATTAAGACACTTCAAGTTTGATAAAAGTTAAAAAAAATTGATTAATCTTAATGAAGATAGAAAAAATTAAATTCAAAATCAATAGAAAATTTAAAATATTTTCATTGTTTGAAATAATTGATAAATTAATTTTAATTTTAATTTTATTTATTTATACTTTAATAAATTATATTATTGTTTAATTATTGTTATTATTATATTATTATTTAATTATTTTAATTATTAAAGTATAAATATTATATTATTATAATTTTATTGTTTTATTATTATTATATTATAGTTTTTATATTAGTACTATTTTATTATTAATATATATAATTTTAGGGTTAGGGTTAGGGTTAGGCTAGGGTTACAATTATGGTTTATGGTTAGGGTTAGGGTTAGGTAAGGGTTACAATTATGGTTTATGATTTAGTGATTAGGGTTAGGTTTAGTTTTATGGTTGGGGTTACAATCAGGTTTAGTTTTAGAGTTGGGTTTTGGGTTAGGGTTAGGGTTAGGGTTAGGGTTAGGTTGTGAGTTAGGATTAGGGTTAGGGTTAGGTTGTGAGTTAGGATTAGGGTTAGGGTTAGGCTAGGGTTATGGTTTAGGGTTTAGGGTCAAGGTTAGATGTAAGCTTAATTTTTAGGCTTAGGGATTGTTTTTTAGTTTGGGTTATGGTCGGGGTTAGGGTTAGGATCAAGGATAGGGATAGGGTTATGAGAGTTAATGTAAATAATTAATGAAATATAACTATTTCAATTGAATAATAAGAGTTTTGAGGTTAGGGTTATAGTTATGAGAATTAGGGTTATAGTTAGCATTAGGTTAGGGTTATGATTATGGTTTATGGTCAGGGTTAGGGTTTAGTAACAATTATAATTATGGTTTATGGTTTAGGGATATAGGGTTAGGTTTAATGTTATTATTGGGGTTATGATTAGATAGGTTTAGGGTTAGGGTTAGGGTTTAGGGTTTACTATTAGTGTTAGGGTTAGGGTGAGGTTTAGAGTTAGGCTATGAGTGAGGAATATGGTTAGGTTTGGGTTAGAATTTTAATATTATGGTTTAGGGTTTCATGTGTTGATATTACGGTTTAGGGTTTAATGTTAGGGTTAGATGTAAGCTTATTTTTTAGGATTAGGGGTTGCTTTTAGATTTGGGTTATGATCGGGGTTACTATTAGGATTACGGTTAGGGTTAGGGTTAGGGTTAGGGAAAGGGTTAAGGATAGGGTTAGGGTTAGGAGTGGCATTAGGTTGTGGGTTTAGTTTGGGGTTAGGGTTAGGGTTAGGTTTATGGTTAGGGTTAGGGTGTAGGTAAATTTGTTAATTTAAGTTTAATTTTTAGTTGGTTGTTTTTTCACAAGAAAGAATTATAGTTGGTTTTTATCTCTCATCCATTGTAGCCAACTATAACTTAATATTAAATTTAGAGCTTGTCCTAAAACCTAACATCCTAACCCTAATCATAAGCTTAACTTGCACCTTAACCTTAACCCTAATCCTAACCACAAACCTATCCTTAACCCTTACCTAAAAAATAAACCATAAAACATAATCCTAAACCTAAACCTCCCTAACCTTTACCCTAAGCCTAACCCAAAATGCACTAACACTAATTGTAACCCATACCCTATTTCTTAAAACCCTAACCTTAACCCTAAACCTAACCTTATTTCTCATAATACTAAACCTAAACCCAACTCCAATTGTATAATATTATAAATTAATGAATTATACAATAAATAATTTAATTATTTAATAATTTTAACTCTATAATATTATTTAAAGTAATTATAAGATTCTCTTATATTATATTTATTTAGGTTAATATATTTAAAATTATAAGGTTAATATATTATTAAAGTTTATCTTACAACCTTAGCCCTAACCCTAATTGAATCATAATTGAACTCTATTTGGAATTCTACATTAACCCCAATTATAACTCTAAACTTAATTGAATCCTCACATAAAACTTAGCCAATCATAACCCTAATTGATAGGCTGTCATTAGATCCTAACACTTTAGTGAATAAACACATCAATATATCGATCGAGCAGTGTCCAATGATTGTATGCAATAGAGGACATCTCAACTTCTCTCTTAAGCACTAATCAACTGAATAAAAGTTCTAAGCTAAGGGGCCTCTAATCTTAAAAGCAATAACTCATCTATCTAGAAAGTGGGAAAATAACTCAAATAAAAAAATTAAAAAAAAAAAAAACTAGGAATTTGAAAAGCATCACCATTAAACTAGAAAGCATGGAAACGATTAATCTAAAGAATGCATAAATTGTTGAAGAAGTAATGCACATAAAGAAATTGGGAAACATTTATCTAATTCAAAAGATAACAAGCCAACTACTAATCATAAAACCATTAATCAGAATCAATTGAAGAAAGGTGCTCTAGACATTCAAATGTTAAGCTCGATAACTATGGACTCAGTTACAACCTGCAGGATTGACACTAACAGTATAACATATACTCATGAAAATGAAATTTGAATTCAACTATTATCTACCAAAAGAAAATGCAGAATAGGAAACAAAATACTTATCTATCTATCTATAACCCTCGAGTGGCCAGCTCTCAGGTGTGACTACAACTACTTCAAATCACATGCACTCGAAAAATCTCCTAGTTACTTCATTCCACAGATGCATCCATATTACATAGTAACTCAAAGAGTGGCAGGAAAACTCATATTCATATGGTAGTTTTTACTCAAAGACAAATTGGTAGCATAACGATAATTTTCTTTATTGTTTGTAACGGTTACATATTTATATAAAAAGCATCTAACAAAAATCCCATTTTTCAGTCGATTGAGTCTTTCAACAGATTTCCCATAGTAAAAGGGACTTTAAAGCCCATGATATACAATATTAAAGAGGCTTCGCATGAGCCATAAACTTTTTGAAACTGAAAAAATAACATAATTATAAAGACTCGGCCATAATGTGTGCTCCTAGAATTCCAGTGCCCACTCATTGGTTTTCAAAAGTGCCAAGATCTGCATTCATTTCCTTTTTGACTGGAATGGTGATTGGGAGTGGAGTTGACCTGCGAAATGCTCGAAGACTAGACCATTAAATCAACATAAGTTAGTTTAATTCGATCAACTCTACGAAATAAAGTTTGTACGCTTATTCATAGAAAGAGAGCACTTATTTTTCCTAAAGGTAATCAATTGGCAAGGTTATTAAGGCTGAAAGGTTTAGATTTACATAGTGAGCCCATATTGATACAATTATTTTTACCTCATCATTTCCTCCCCTTCCTAAGTCCGAGTAGGTCCTCCTACTCTCTGGTGTGTCCCCTGCCCATCATTCCTTCTATTCGTTTCCTCATATTTAGCACTGAGATCATACACATCATCTGCCTCTATGTCTAATATATCTTGATTCCTCAAGAATCCCTGATGAAAAGTGACCCTTTGTCTCCACTTGGAAAAACTATCCTCACTTTGATCCAGGTTGGTATATACTGAAGGTGGTGGTGAAAGAAGCAAGGGAGGTCTGTACCTCATACCAATCCAGTTGATCTTTAATTCCTCTAGAATTTTGGCCAAAGCTACTGCTCTTTCGTAGGACCATCTGATATTAAGAGGTGAAATTATTTCCCTCTTTTTGAGATGCATGCGAAGAGGAGTATACCTTTCTTCACATGCGTGACATGCTAGTCCTATCAAATGTGGCCCTTATTCTTGAAAGTGATCATGACACAACTTGAGATTGTTATTGTATTTGATTTGTACTTCCTGTTTACTTTTGACACCCAAAAATTATTTCTTGAAAGAGAGAGGCTTCCTATGAGGGTATCTCATCTGTAACCCTACAGTCTTTGATGCCTGAGCATACTCTCTAGATCTATCTTGCTAGTGAAGTTGTTTTTTCATAGTGGACAAAAATGATCTTAATTCTACTTCCCCCACAAAGAAGTTAATAAAGAAATTTGTATACTTTTCTAAGAGAAAATTGTGAACAAAGAACTCACACAACAAATTTTGTTGTTTAGGGAGTGACTCAATAAATACTTTTACAAATTCCTTGTCATCAAGGTCATGAGGCTGGTTCTGGTGAATTCTTTGCAACGTCCATATTAAAAGTTGCTCATTAAGAAACATGGAGTATAGCCTTGATGGTCTTCTATAGGCTAATATCAATTCACCAAATTCATAGGCATCCTACTTACCCCTATATGCCTGATGGAAGGATTCTTTTAACATGACTAATTCCCTCTTTAACCTATTATTTTCAAATTCCACATCCTTCAAGAGGTAACAATGCTCTATCCATTTCATCAGCATTGGGGGAATACGTACCTAGAATCAATCTATAACAATAGGTTCAATTTGTGTCCCCTTTGATTCCATGATTGGTTGAGTGTCACTCTCCTGCAAACTTTGTTCTAGTTCCACAGTTTTACTCACAGAGGCATTTAACTCAATTTCTTGTCGATTCTTTTCTTCTTCAAAAGCATTGAATAATTGCATAAAATTATTTTTCAAAATATTGAATACATTTTTCTTTTTCACACAGAGCATCTTGATTCTACTTGCCCTGTTGATTCCATTGTTGGATTTGGAATTGCAGCTGCTCAATAAGCTTGTCTTTTTCCTCCATTTGCGCAGTCAATTTGGAAACTTCTTGATTTCTTTTATGGAAAATGGCAGTTTGCACCTTAATTTCTTCTTTCCGTTGATTAATTTTTTCTTCTTCGTCCTGCAATCTGGCTCTTAACCCTTCAATTTCTATCTTTAGTTTTTCTAATTCCTCATTTCTCTGACTGGATTCTTCGTCCCCTGTGTCCATAAAAAAGAATGCGTGAGGAATGCCTTCATCAGGATGAGGCACATTTTCTTCTTTGTTGTCCTCAAGAAGGGATGAGTGAGGCACTTCTTCCACTTTTTCATCAATATGGGGTGCATTTCCTACCTCAGTGCTCTCATGAATCACTTCTTTTATCTCTTCTGTATTCTCATTATGAGGCATACTTCCTTCTTTAGTTTCTTCAGGTAAGGAGGAGCAAGGAATTTCTCCATCAATATGAGGTTTTTCTTCTTCTTCATTGGTATCCATAGAGAAAGATGCATAAGGAGTTTCCTGAGGCATTCTTTCCAAAAATTCAAGTATACTTTTCAACCTATTAAGGAAAGGAGAATATTCTCCCACAAGTTCATCTTCATTCTGCTCTGAGTGTGGTGATTGTTTTCTTTCCCTTTTTTGTTCTTTAGGTAATAAGATTTCTTTATTATTTTCACTGGGAAGTTCATCCCCTTGCTCTTTTGTTCCATCTATTGCCTCATTATCAAGTGGACTATCAATTTCTACCACCTTTATTGGAGTCTTGGCCTTTTTCCTTTTTGAAGTATTACCTATATCTTGGTGTTCAATTTCACTGGCCTCTGAAGATAACCATTTCCTCCTTTGTAGAGGAGGGGTTATTTGAAAAACAATTTTACTTCATTTCTTTTTCTTTCGAGGGGGTTCCTCCTCTTCTCTGGAATGTACAATTCCCACCTCCCCTTCCTATCCTAGGGTTCGTAATTCATCTGGCAAGGTTTCCAACACATCACCGCTGGGAGCCGTGGAGGTATATTGGGATTTAGGGGGGCCTAATGCCTCTGAGGAGGGTTCCTCTACAGACTGTTCCTTTTGTTTAGAGGATTCTCCTTCCTCGAGTGGCCTCCCTAGCTCTTCATTCTCAAATTTTAGTAGAAACCTTTGCCACTTCTTCTCTAGCTTATGGCGGAAATGGTATTTACATATTAACTATATTAGACCATGATGTTTAAGGGGCCTCGTCCCAATTTTATACTTTTCTATCATAGAGGTGACTAAATGGCAAAGAAAAGTTGGTAAATTTACCCTAAGAGTAGGGTCCTCAATGTCGTGGTGTAAATGAGTCAGTAGGCGGATAGGGGGTCCCACTATTGTAGTCATTTGTCCCTCACAAGTGAAATATTTAATAATCCAGGCTGCAGCAGACCTCCAGAGTTCTAGAATAGACATTCTATGAATTCCCTTATTTTGCCCCCTGATGTTTATGGTCATTATAGGGTGGGGTTCCCCTTCCCTATGGAACAAATCTATTAACTTTTGATAAGGGACGTGGGTATTTTCATTCAAATGAATTCCTTTATTCTCAAGACCAGAAAGATGAGCAAGGACTTTTGTACTTACCTAGAATGGTTTTTCGTACACCACAGTCTTCCCATCTACAAAATTCTCAACGAATTCGTTCACCAACTGCTTTGTGTGCCCTTCAAATTGTTTCATGAAGTCTAGCCATCCAACCTTTGAAATAAAGTTGCTATATTGCTTAATGCCAAGAATGGTGCTGTAGAAGTTGGCTCAAAATTTTTCTTAGCACCTCCCATTTCCTTTGTTTCCCGGTGGAATTTTACAGAACTTTGGAATGCTTGTTTCTCTGAATTATAGACGGAAAAAGAGTTTTGCGTCGATATACTCGACGAGGAAAGAATCAATTACCAGCTTGCTTGTCACCTTACTGCATAATGATGACAAATTTCCATGGGGAATTACAACTATTGTCGTACTCTTACCAATCATGTAAAAGGGCACAAGTTTCAAAGTTACAAGGGGAATAGATCATGCCAATTAATTAACCTTTATTCAAAATAAATACTAACCCTTTTAATAAATAAATTTGCACATACCTTAGGTCTTTTCGTTAGATCAAAAGTCACTTACCTATTCTGACGTAATTGGATAGTCACATGGTTGGTAAGGGTGGCAACAGATAATAATGGCATGGATGGGATGGTTAAAGTAATGATGGGAATTATTATGATAAAAAGGTGTC
This sequence comes from Sequoia sempervirens, assembly GCA_007258455.2. Taxonomy (NCBI): domain Eukaryota; kingdom Viridiplantae; phylum Streptophyta; class Pinopsida; order Cupressales; family Cupressaceae; genus Sequoia; species Sequoia sempervirens. The sequence goes on along the minus strand of VDFB02086081.1, from coordinate 440,152,809 downwards.
ATAATAATCTTATTTATTATGGAAAGATTTGATGTGATGCGATAGAATAATCATAAGGGGGCAGATCTCAAAGCACATTAAAGGATGGGCATGCACGAAACTTAGGAAAAATTAAAAAACTGGAAAGACAAAATTTATACAAAAATCCAGAACATCATCAAGTAATGCAATTGAAGTAGAGAAGAAGAGATTTCCAAAATTATTATAGAAAGATGTCATCGGAATAGAGAAACCAGATTAAGGATTCTGGAGCATCGCTAACAGATGTAGCTGGAGCAGCAACCAAAATTTCTAGAGCATCATCGAAAGATGTAGCCGGAGCAAAAACCAAAATTTTTAGAGCATCGTCGAAAGATGAGCAAAAACCAAATTTTTTAGAGCATCGTCGAAAGATGCAACTAGAGCAGCAACCAAAATTTTTGGAGCATTTGAACAGAATTCTGGAGCATCCAAGCAGAATTCTAGAGCATCACTGAAAAGATGCAGCCGGAAGAGAAAAAATAGAATTTTGGAGCATTGTTGAAAAGATGCAGCTGGAAGAGAAACAACAAAATTTTGGAGCATCGCTGAAAAGGTGCAACCAGAAGGAAGAAAATTGTGATACTTTGGCCTTGAATTTCCAAAGCACCATTGAGTGATGCGTCAGAATGCAGGATTAGGATGAGAAATGGAACCAATCTGATGTGTAGATTTCAGAATGTTGCAACAACAATTTTGGAGCATCGCAACAACAATTCTGGAGCATCGTAACAACTGTGCTAGTAGATTTTGGAGCATTGCAACAGGGTGCGCTGGAATTGGGTTCACTAAAAGATGAAGTCCTGCAAAATATAAACAAAACTTTAGCCAAGTCCAAATGGTGGAATTGATGAAGAAATTGAAGAATTTTCTTATAAATGAAATGATTTTTTTTAAAATTTATTTATTAGGTTTATTTGTTTAACAACTATATTGACCCTGCCACAACAGAGTCAATGCAGTAGATTTCTCCTTGCATTTCTACCATTTTTGTAAACTCCTCTTTGTTAATGGGTTTATGGTAGATGCGTAATCGATGCCCATTAACCAGAAGAGTTCGGGTGTCACCATCAATTAGTTTTAACTGGACCGAACCGTTAGCAAACACTTTAGAAATCTCGTATGGTCCAAGCCAATGTGTCTTGAGTTTCCCTTGATGATCCTTGTATTTATAATTGAACAATAATGCCCAATCCCCGGTATGGAATTTTTTTTTCTTTGATATGTTTGTCATGCCAAACCTTATGTTGTTGTTGGACCAGTTCAGTTTGATGGACAACGTCCAGACGAAGTTTTTCTAGTTCACTAAGCTGTAAGACTCTCTCAATTTGTGTTTGTTTAAGATTCATGCCCAATTCCATGGCCGTCCTAAGGGTTTGGAGCTCGAATTCAATGGGAAAGAGGGGCTTCTTCCCAAAGACTAATTCATAGGGACTATAGCCAGTGGTTGGCTTCCAAGTCGTGTTGTAGGCCCAGACAACTTCTGGTAGTTTCCTAGCTTAATCTTTCCTTCCCGAAGAGACTATTTTTTGTCAAAGTATTCTCCAGTTCCCTATTAGTGACCTCAACTTGTCTGTTTTCCTGTGGGTGGTAGGGTGAGGACTTCTTGTGACTTACTTGGAAGTGATCTATGAATACCAATAGGACTTTAGACATAAACTGGGGGCCTTGGTCTGTAACTGTTACATATTTTTTGCCTCAACTCAAATGAAGGAGTTGGCTGATTATTATTTGCCATAAAGTGGAATTGCATATTGGATTTTAAATACTGTTTCGCATTATCATTATGCATTGAATATCAGTTATGCATTTTAGTGAAGTTATAGAGTTGCAGAGTGCCATTTAGATGTTGCAGATTTAAAAGAAAGACAAAATTGAGTACATGTACAAAATAGCATTTCGAATGCTTTTATTCATTTAAAAAAGAACTCATATTTTTACAAGGCTTCATTTGATTTCACAATCAAAATAGTATTACAACATTGCATAAGATGCATTTTTTTTCTTCTTTTCAACTGAAAAGTAGAATTGAAATCAAAGATCCACACAAGCCGTGGATATAACTATAACTGTTCCAATACATTTCTAACAGCACAATGCACTACTGAAGATGCAAAATGAAAACACATAAGCAACAACATAGTCGTCATTGCCTGATTGTCTACGCTTGATTTTGAATGGTGCACCTCGTCATTTCAAGCTTCGTTGACCTATAAGAGGAAAAGAAGGGTGTCAGTGGCTCCGACTATGACATAACTCATATGATGCACCTATAATAGTACATTATACTATTAGCAATGCATTGAAACAATCAAATTCAATCAAGTGCAGTATGAAGAAGTGAGCTGAAGGAGAAGTATCAACATCATAATCAACATGTTCCATTTTTTATGCTAACACTGTTTGTTTCCTTGTGCAGGTATAGGTAAAGTCATGAAGCGGAACATTATTCAAAGACCAAGCATGTGGAGTAAAACGGGCTCCCACAAGGGTAGAGCCCGACATGCCACCCTATGCATTAAATGCGCTATTTTTGAAAGATATTTCATCATATACATCAAACAAAGTGAAATAAAACTGGAAGAGTAAAACATAGTTATCCATCAAGTAACAAAACCAACTGTGCATTCATAACGATCAACATTTCATTCTGAAGGCTACAGGTGAACAGTGAGTTTAGTTCACTTAAGGAATTTAACTAAGTGCATTTGCATCAGAAATTGCTAAATTACTTCATTTTCTGTGTTGATTATAATCATATATCATGTGAGTTTCAATTCATTATTTCTCTTTTGGATAGTGAGCAGGCATACATATGCCTTAATGTTTTGTTCTAATTTTCATCATCAAAGAGAACAGTTTCTGAGAGCATTTGGTGCAGTGAAATATAAAAATTCATGAAGAGTACCATGTTGCTCATGACTACAGATATAGACAGTGCACCTGAGTGTTAGACAAATTTCTAGTTCTGGGTTGACTAGTGAAGGAATACTGCATTATCAATGGTAATAATAAAGTGGCCTTTTCAGGAAGATAACAGAGGAACAAGTATTTTCTTTCCAGAATGATACTCAGTTACTAGTTATACATTTGAGCTGGTGTTTAAAAAGTGGTTCATACTGATTCAATGTTTCAATTCAAAAGCAAAATAGAAAAGCCTCTATAGAATTCAAATATAGAAAATGAAAGCTTTTATGTTAGAGTTTAGTACTGGTTATCAAAAGAGACAGCAAAAGCAGTGAACTCATTTTGATTATAATGGTGCCTCAAACGGGATCGTGTGTCAATGATTAGTCAAGGACAACAATCAAATGCGATGTTCTTTCATTTTGTTTTCTATGAGTTATAGGTGTCAGAAAAACATCACTTGTAATGGATCAAGCCATAAATTAAATATAAAAAATATGCAGGATGTTGATCATTTCCAGATTATTCAATCAAAGTCTTGACAGAACAGTGAAGTAAAGTTTTTGTCATATCTACAAGAGAGCTACAGAAATGTCAAAATGGAATACCTAGTAATATGGGCCAATGAATATAGACAAGCACACAAGTTCTTGTTATTCCATCATGTTCTTATATACTTTTGAAGGCATTTTTTAAATCAAGCAACAGTGATGCAGTAAGTGGCTCTCTTTCAAGATGAACAGTATGCTAATGAGGTTAAAATAAAGACAAACATTCAAGATATCTTTTGTTACGAAGGTGAAAGCTGCTGTGTTAAAATTAAGAAGGAACAAGCAGTTTATGATTAGCCTAAAATAACAAAGGAGGCATGAGTTCACTGTCTAAATAATGCAGAATGTGGATTATAGGAGACCATAATGGAATTTTAGTTTCGAGCTTCATATGTATACGAGGTTCCAGAATGTGCATTCAAGACAGATCTTTCAGTTTCTTAGTACCTGGAGAGTACTCTCAGAATACAAATGTTGGATGTTCTTTTAAAGAAAGGTTTACAGCTCTATGTCAATGACATTTCCAGAATTGAGCTAAGGTATTATTACTATCAGGAAGGTTACATAAATACAAAATGCCACTGGTTTTTTGAGTCAAAGTCCTGAAAGAAATGCAAGCAAGTATACAGTTTATCACCATTGCAAGCAAATAAAGGAGGTCAAGTTCTGCCAAATATGAAATACATGCTTTTGCTTTGAAAAAATTCCAAAACCCATGATAGTATTTTGTTTCAGAAGTTCAGGTTAAGATTCTGGTTCTGGGTAGAGTTTATATCCATGAATGAATTTACAGCTTTTAATTTTAAATACCCACTTGTGAATTCTGTTTCAAAAGTGCAGAAAGAGCAATAATAGAGATTTTCGGTATAGTCTTTTTATCTACAAGAGGTCTTGAAGAAAACACATTGTCATGGCAACAGGAGTGAAAGTAGGAGTTTTCGGCAAGACACAAGCTCTCAAACTGATGGTCGGGCTTCAGAAGGATAGAAAAACATGATAATCTACAATACCCATAGGGGTTTTATTTTAAACAGCAGTTTAAATACAAAATATGAAGATCTTTGTATTGGTTCGAGCCTCAGAATAAGAAGAATACAATTCTCACATGATTTTCATAACAGCCACAAAGGAGACAGCAGAGAAAAGCAATACGACTACAAACAATGAGGATTTTTGTGTTGAATCGAGTTCAGAAGAGAAGCAAATGCATTTTTCTTCAATAATTCAAAAGACCCATTTCCAGTTTAGCATGAAATACAAAAAATGCACTTTCTTTTAAAAATTTCAAGTACCCATCTTCAGTTTAACCTCAAAATGCAAAGAGGATATCTACAGAAATACCCATGTGCAAAAATAGTATAAAAAAGACATAATAGTAAGTTTTATGTTCTGGGTCGAGCCCAAAAGCCAAGAGTTTGTTTCTTACAGTGTTCTTTTGGTTCAGCCTGAACATGGCCATAAGACTCATGAAATAAAGAAAGCTTTTTAGGATTTCTACAGAGCAAAGGAAATTACCAGTTTAAAATTCTGATAGAGTCTAAAGCCGCGGCCATAGTTTTTTTTTTTAAGTTTCCAAATGCAGGGGTTCGAGTTTCCAAGTGGTGGCCGAGCTCTCACTGGTGAATGGAGCGGAGCAATGAGCACGAGAAGCACACAAAAATGCAGAGTAAAGACATTAGAGTGAGTTCACCACGACCTCAAGGCAAAAATAGAGGTTATAAAAACCATTAAATTTAGCTTACCTTTGCACAGAAAAGAAAAACCAGAACACAAGTCGAGCTTCCATGGAGTGGACTGTAGAAGTCGAGCTCGAATTCATAATGGTATGGTGAAGTCAAAGGAAAAAGTAGATCAGAAACAAACTCACACAGGCTGCGCCCTTAGGGCTTTTTGATGCTCGAAATAGTGAAGTAGAGAAGCTATTTTGCCATGAAAAGAAGCTTACCCACTGGAGATTCAGTCAACTAGAGAGCAAGGAAAGATTTTTGAAGCACATGGGCTCAAATCCAACATCATCATGGCGACATTTTTCTCTCAGACAAAATTTCTTTCTTTCCAAAGTCACGGGTGTGAAATGATGAGAATTAGGGTTCACCCCTGTTTTTGGTCAATGCCCTAATTTGAGCTTGTGAAGTTCCGGAATGTTCATTCAAATGCACATGTTGAATATCAAGTGGTGGTCGAACCCATAATGTTTCCCTTATGATTTATTCAAACCTACATCCAAATCAATGATTATGTTAGGCTGAATATCTTATGCCTAGGGTTGTGTTTAGGGACTTTAGGTTTTGAGCTAAAGTTATCTTATGCCTTAGAAAAAATGAATTGAGACTTGGGCATCTTAATGTTATTGTTTTATGTGAAGACAATGAGATAATATTTGTGAATACCCTATGACTTAAGGTTAATTATTTTTAGGGTTTTATTTTTGATTGATTTTGGAGAAATCAATGATGGAGTTAAAAGGAAGATTATGTAATATATTTTTTTTTGATTTTTTGAGAAAATCAGAATGATATCTTGGAGAAATAAGCAGTTTTATCTTTGCAAAAAGATTTCCAATCTTTGAGTTGCAAAAATAGACAAAATTGAAAAAATTTGCATCTTGTAAAGCAGAAGCATAAAGCAATATTTTATAAATTGCTTTATGTTTTCTTACTATTTTTAGCAGATCTTTGACTGATTTTTCTTCATGGTCAGATTCCAGAATTATCTTGGAGAGATAAGGTGTTTTTTGAACTTTTAAAGCAGGATTTGCCTATTTTTAGAGGCTTGACATTATAATCATAAAAGCTTTGTGCTTTTTTCTGCTTTAAAGCAGTTTTTTAAGTTTGTTTGAGGCCTTTTTTCCTTGAGCTTTTTCTGAGCTCAGATTAGGGTTTCCTTGAGAGTTCTTTTGATAGATTTAGTCTTTCAACTCTCCATTCTTAGTAGTTCAGATTAGTTTTATTGCCCTTACTCATTTCGAGGAGCTTGTAAACCTTTTGATACTCAGTTTGAATAGATTGACACTCTTCTAGTTTTAATAGAGCAGCAAATTTCTCCTTCTTATTTTCTTTCTCAAATTTTGTAATAGCAATATGATGTATTTGTGTTTTCAAATTGAAATCCTTTTATGTCTTGTTGTTATAGGTGGTGTTTCAGAATTACATGTTTCAGGTTGCATGTTGTATTTTTTTTCCAGATCTTCATGTGAATCACTGATGGGATATGTGCCAATGAGATTGTGAGAATTACTGCAATAGAGAAGTTGTTATGAGTGGTTAGGTCTGAATTTTGTATAAGTTTGGTGAATCATCTTTTAGAAATAGGCTTTTATGTTCAGCTATTCTTCATCCCTTTCCTCAGAAGCTGTTTTAGAGTAGAATTCATCATTTAGAGAACCAACTCACTCTGGAGATTCCTCTTTTGCGTAAGATCACCCACATCTAAAAGAGGTTTCCATGTTTCAGTAGTTTGCTGAATATTGCATCTAGCAGGGTGCAAAACTATTGATAACAGTAACAATTGTTCTTGGAGCCTTGAATCTTAGAAAGATTATGTTATAAAGAAAGTTAGCTACCTGCTCTTCCCTAGCAACGCGTAGTGCTTGCACTTCTGCCCACTTAGTCAGGTAGTCGGTACATACTAGAATATACTCTTTTCCTTGCGAAGGAGGGTTTATGGGGCCAATGAAATCCAATCCCCATTTTTCAAATGGTTCAAGGACTTGATGTTGCAGGGGCATTTCATTGGATGTCATTGGTCTTCCTACCCTTTGGCATTCATCACACCTGTGAACATTCTTCTTGATGTCCTTATGCATTGAAGGCCAATAATATCTTGCTCCCAAAATCTTGTGAGTTGTCATTTTAGCAGAATAATGCCCTTCAGAAGGGTCATCATGACAGGCACTAAGGATATTGTAGGTCTCATCTACCCTAACACACTGTTGCAAACCATATCAGGTCCACATCGAAACAAGATTCCATTAATCCATTTAAAAGGGGCACTCTCTCTTACGAGGTGTTTCTTTTGTTTTGATGAAAAGTGAGGTGGTGCTTTTGTGGTGGCTAAGCAATTCGCAATATCGACAAACCAAGGAGTTTTAGTGGAGATGGCGAATAGATTTTCATCTGGGAATTTGTCCTATACCAGAGCATAGTTGCCATCATGTTTTATCCGGGATAAGAAGTCTATGACTACGTTGGACTTCCCTGGTTTGTCAACAATTGTCACATTGAACTCCTGGAGAAGGAGTAACCACTTGATTATCCTTGCATTTACCACCAATTTATTCATGAGATACTTGATGGCTACATGGTTTGTGTGCATTGTAACCTTGTATCTTGTGACATAGTATCTAAATTTCTTGATGGCATGCACTACAACCAAGAATTCTTTCTCTATTGTGGTGTAATACTTCTCTGTTGGCGTCAAATTTTTGTTGATAAAATATATAGCATATTTCCCTCCATTCTCATCTTCTTTCCCTAGAACCTCTCCAATGGCATCATCAGATGCATCGACATAAATGTGGAATGGAAGGTTCCAGTTAGGTCCTCGTAGGACAAGGGCAAAGATGAGTTTCTCTGTGATAATTTCAAATGAGGATTGACACTCGAGTGTCCAAATGAAGTCAACATTTTTTTGAAGGAGAGAAAACATCGGGGCTGCAATTTTGCTAAAGTTTTCTATGAACCTTCGGTAGTATCCAACATGCCCTAAGAAACTCCTGACATTAGTCTGAGTTTTTGGGATCTCAAGTTGTTGTATGACTTCAATTTTCTTGGGATCAACCTTAATCCCTTCAGTTGAAATATGATGTCCTAGCACTATTCCTTGTTCCACCATGATTAAGCATTTCTCGTGACTGAGGGATAATCGATGATCCTCAAACTGTTTTAACACTTTGTCTAGATTTGTGAGGGATTCATCGAAAGTTGAACCATATATAGTGAAGTCGTCCATATAGACTTCCACGCACTCATTTTCCAACTCAACAAATATAGCTAGGATGGCCCTCTAAAATGTGGCAGGAGCATTACATAGCCCAAAGGGAACAACCCTATATGCAGATGTCCCCCAAGGGCAAGTAAAGGTCATCTTATCCTGGTCTTTCGCTGCTACTTGTATCTGGTTGTATCCACTAAATCCGTCCAAAAATGAAAAATATTTTCTCCCAGCCAAGTTATCCAGCACTTGGTCCACGAATGGCAGGGGAAAATAATCTTTGTGTGTCACTTTGTTGAGCTCCCTATAATCTACACACACTCTCCACTTCCCATTCTTCTTTGGAACTACAACCAAGAGTGACACCCACTTGCTGTCATAAATTAGGTAGATGAATCCTACTTATAGGAGTTTCTCAATCTCAGTTTTAACGATGTCTTTGAGGGAAAAATTGATTCTCTGTTGTGGTTGGCGAACAAGTCAAACATCCTCAGTATAGATATGGTGTGTACACACACTAGGGTGTATTCCTCTCATATCTTTATAGTCCTAGGTGAATGCTTTAGATCTACTCACCAGGGTATCAAACAATCTTTGTTCTTCCATCTCAGTCAACCAACTATTGATGTTCAAAGTTTTTCCTGGTAGTAACATAATAGTTTTGACTCCCAGGTGATTGGATGAGATAGTGTGAATGGGCCTTGTCAGTGTGTTAAGTGGATAGTTGTGCGGTACAATTTTATGAATCCAAGCACTATCTGCAAAGAAATGGCAAGTTTTTGGAACTAAGTTCATCAAAGGGAAAGGCAATCCAATAAACTTAGCATCATCAAATTCTACTTGATATGTGTTAATTGGGTGTCCTAGGATTTCTTCTACGTCTGACATCTCTTCACTACTAGAGTCTATTGCAATACTTTCCATGTCGTTCTCTAATTCATCCTCTAATTCTTCACCATGTTGTTTGATGACTACCATGGCTAGTGAAGCCAAATTTTCCTGTCCAGTAGGACTTTCTGGTTCATCAATCCATACTTTGCTATGTTTGGAAGGCTTGGAAGGAGGATACAAAAACAATTGTTTTCTATTAGATCCTTGGGATATGGTCATTCCTCCCTCCTTGCAATCAATCTTGGCTGCAACCATAGCTAGCCATGGTCATCTTAGAATTATTGGATAACTGTCTTTAGGCGTAAGGGATTCAATTATCTGGAAATCCACTAGATATTCCCATCCATCCACCTTAACAAGAACGTTTTCAATGATGCCCTTGGGAATAGCTATGGATTGATTTGCCATTTGTAGGACTGTAGTTGTGGGGCGTAGATCAATAAGTCTTAATTTTTCCATCACATCAACAGTCATTACGTTAATGGCTTCTCTGAGGTCCACTAAAGCATTGGGTATTGCTACCTCATTAACTATTACTGTTATGAGAGGACTCCCTGGGTCATCCTATTTCAGAGCAGTGATTGTTCTAGCTAACAAATCAACTAGGTATCCATTTATATGAACAGTTTTGATTCATTTTGGCTTCCTCCCTGGAGTTTTGATGCACAACTATTTAATCAACTGGTTTAACTTAGGGATCTCTTTAATCGCTTGTAACAAGGGAACTTCAATCTATAGTCATTTAATTTCTTGTATTAATGCAATTTTTGTAGGTGAAGTTGTTTCTAGAGCATCTTTCATAGAAATTGGTTTCAATCACTTCAAAAATGGGGCTTTGGTTTTGTCTTTACACGTGATATTTTTTAGAAATTCAGTTGGAGACTGACCCTCCTCCTTCTGAGGTAGGTCAGAAGCTCATGCTAAAGATGGCGGGTCAAGATTAGGTTGCGTGGTGTCTAGGGTTTGTTCTATGGGCACAAGTGTTATTGTTGTTTCCTCAACAGACTTCTTAACAAGTTCATCTATGATTTCTTTAATAGTCGGCTGCAAAAGTGTTTACTAGACCTCAACTGTAGGTTTCCACAGTGTATTGCATTGAGTCTGGTGACATTGTCTTGTTGGGTGGAATACACCAGAGTATTTGGATGATTGTTCTTTGGATTAGGGACTGGTTGTGCCAGAAGTGGCAGTTGGTTAACTTGTTCAGTCTATTGAGTGTTTTGGGGAGGTGGTAAGAGAGTCTGTTGAGTAGGCATCCTCTTGGGACCATAATAGAATTGATGTTGGGGTTGATTCCATTGAGGAATGGGATTTTGAGGGTACCATTGCTGTTGAGACTGGTGGGGCCACTGAGGGTTACCCCAAGATTGGTTTGTCTAGTTTGGTGGTCCCCAAGGATAGGTTCCCTAGTTAGAGGGTACTAGTGGTGGTGCTTGAGGCCAGAGCGTTGCCCATTGATTATTGTTCCAATTTTATTGGTGCCACTAGTTAGGATTGGAATTCTAGCCATAGGAGAAATCACCTCCAGTTCTCTGGTTGATAATGTTCACCTCTTCCTCGACTGGAGTTATTCTTTTCTTGGAATTTTTGATGGCATTCAATAGCTCGCATTGATTGGTGGGGTGATTCTTGTCACACACTTGACAAACATCAATCTTGTCAACTTTGTTTGAGGGAAACTCTCTTAGCAAATGTTTGTTTTGACACCTAGGGCAATAAATAGACAAAGTCCCAAGATTTTTGGTTTTAGCCTGTAGGTCGTCTAAGGTGGTGTTTAGTTGGATAAGAATGTTGGTCTTGAAATTGGTCAATTGCTCACAAATTTTATTTATGTCATTGGAATCATGTAAGGGGCTGAACTTCCTAATACCTCCACGAGTACGGGAGAAGTTCTGACACAATTCCGTTATTTCTTCCAGTCTCAGTTGGGACACTTCTCCTTTTCCCATTAAGCCTAAAATCCTCTGAGCTTCATCATCGAGACCTTTGAGGAATAAGGTCTTTAAAAAATCAAGACTTATGACTTCTCCACCACAACGTTTGGACAAGAAGATAAACCTATCGAGGTAATCTTCTAAACTTTCATCCTCATTTTTCCTTATTTTGAACAGTTCTTCTTTCCTATCACTCACCCTGCAGTAACTTTGGTATTTCTCCAAAAAGACAGACTCCATCTCATCCCAAGAGGTTATTGATTGAGAAGGTAACCCCATAAACCAGCACATAGCTGAGTCTTTCAAAGTTGAAGGGAAATGCTTTAGTTGTTGATTATCATTCTTGTAGTCATATGCTTGACACAAGAATTTGAATTCAAATAGGAATTGATCAGGGTCCTCAGTAGACAAACCTCAAAAGGTTGGTAAGAAGGTCGGTGAGATATTTTTCATTGTTGTGTCATCATCTACATCAATAGCAATAGGATAAGTGAATGTGTGTGGTGGAGGATTATTATTGTTGTGGTTATTGACAACATTTCTATGGTCACCCATGGTGTTGGAGGGGATGTAATCCTCTTTCAAAATTTGCTCAGTGGCACGTGGTTCAATTTTTTTTGAAAGAATATGCTACTCGACCACTATTTGTTCTCTTTCCGGGGTATATAGGAAGGTCTCAGGTTGACCCTGTTTAGTCAATTCCTCAGTAAGTTCTTGGCCTGAGTTTCCTTCCTCCCTACTTGTTGTTGGTATGTTGATTGGGGGGGTTTTTAGTATGAATCTTTCGTGGGGGCCTTGTTTCTTGACCATGCAGAAAAGAAGCCAAAGTACTATTCCTATCCCTAAGAGAGGTATTCAAGATATCTCCTACTAACACTAGAAAAAGGAGTCCCTGGCAACGGTGCCAAAAAGTGACAAGTTGTCGTTAGGTCCTAACACTTTAGTGAATAAATACATCAATATATCGACCGGGTAGTGTCCAATGATTGTATGCAATAGAGGAAATCTCAACTTCTCTCTTAAGCACTAATCAACTAAATAAAAGTTCTAAGCTAAGGGGCTTCTAATCTTAAAAGCAATAACTCATCTATCTAGAAAGCGGGAAAATAACTCAAATCATAAAAATAGAAAACTAGGAATCTAAAAAAGCATCACCATTAAACTAGAAAGCATGGATATGATTAATCTAAAGAATGCATAAATTGTTGAAGAAGTAAAGCACATAAAGAAATTGGGAAACATTTATCTAATGCAAAAGATAACAAGCCAACTGCTAATCATAAAACCATTAATCAGAATCAACTGAAGAAAGGTGCTCCAAACATTCAAATGTTAAGCTCAAAATTATGGACTGGGTTACAACATGTAGGCTTCACACTAGCAGGTATAACATATGCTCATGAAATGGGGAAATGGTAAATATTATGCAGGTACGTAATGCTTGGGGATCGTAGTGTAAAAGGAGTGGCAATGTATTTTAGGGTATGTGGTGAAGCGACTTTTTTCACCCTAAAATTAATGAAATGAAAGGGTTCTTAGAGGAGATTCTCAGCTTTCCAAAATATAAATTATGATTTTAATTTGAATTTAGCTAAATAATTATTATTCATTTCTATTAAATTCTGACTAAAGATCACGATCAATGAGGTGATTGAAAAAGAAACATCTATAACTCAGCCATTTTTTGAATCAAAACATCGTCACATTATATGCTTCACATACTATAGGATTACAAAAATAAAAAATAGAGATTTCATGAAGTTTGACAAGTTAGGTGGTTAGGCAATTTGAGTTTTATATTTTCTAAAAGTTGTAATAAAAATTCATAATTAATTATTTACTTGGAAAAAAATTACAAAAAAATATGCATACACATCCAGGACATGAGTCCTCTACTTATATATAAAATATTACAAAAAATATTATCATTTTATTATGGTTAGGGTAATTAGGATAGACACCTACTTTCTTATTTTTCCACTTTGAAGTTAGAAGTACTCTTGCATTGAAATTTCAAATTTTTGCAAATAGATTTTATTTATTTTTAAAATAAACCTAGTATTTTAAAGAGAGCTACGTTCAGAAATTTTCACCTACTAAGAGGTATATTCTTACATATTTTTTGAGAATAATATAGATGCTTATTTCGAAATAATTTTACATCGAAGTTACACTTTAACATGCGAGTTTTTACGAATTTTTTGCCACTTGAGACTTATTTTTGCATGATGATCGCACATACCCATCTACACCAAAAGAAAATGTAGAATAAGGAAACAAATACTTATCTATCTATTTCTAACCCTCGAGTGGCTAGCTCTCGGGTGTGACTACAGCTTCTTCAGATCACATGCACTAGAAGAATCTCTCTATTACTTCATTCCATAGATGCATCCATATTACATAGTAATTAAAAGAGTGGCGGGAAAACTCATATTCATATGGTAGTTTTTTACTCAAAGACAAATTGGCAGCATAACGATAATCTTCTTTGATTATTTGTAACAGTTACATATTTATATGAAAAACAACTAACAAAAATCCTATTTTTCAGTCGATCGAGTCTTTCAACAGATTTCCCATAGTAAAAGGGACTTTAAATCCCATGATATACAATATTAAAGAGGCTTCGCATGAGCCATAAAGTTTTTGAAACTGAAAAATAATAGAATTATAAAGACTCGGCCAAAACGTGTGCTCCTGGAATTCTGGCACTTGCTCGCTGGTTTTCAAAAGTGTCAAGATCCACATTCATTTCCCTTCTGATTGAAATGGTGATTGGGAGTGTATTTGACCTACGAAATGCTCGAAGACTAGACCATTAAATCAACATAAGTTAGTTTAATTTGATCAACTCTAAGAAATAAAATTTGTACACTTATTCATAGAAAGAGAGCACTTATTTTTCCCAAAGGTGAGCAATTGGAAAGGTTATTAAGGCTGAAAGGTTTATATTTACATATTGAGCCCATCATACTGATGATGTTATTTTCACCTCATCACTAACCCTAGCAATTTATAGAGCCCAAGCTTTTTCATAAGAGCCTTATCCCTAACCTAGCCCTAATTGAATTGAAATTGTAACTATATGAAATATTCGAGGCCAAATTTTTTTTGTTTTCAATTTCACGAATTACAAAGCGATGCACGTTAAGGTTAGAGGAAAACCAAAGCGTGCAAAGAAAGCAACTCTATACCCGAGGAATGAAGCGATGATGGCGAGCATTGGTCGGAAGGATCTAAATTGAGCGCTTATCTTTGTAACTCTAACGAATGCGTCGATGATGGCGAGCATTGGTTAGAGGGTCTTCTATTCTAAATGCAGAAAGAACTCAACGTCAAGTATGTGCTACCCAATCCAATGCGGAGTGAGGGGCGACCATATGATGGAGTGATTACAATAACACAACTTTGAAAGAGAAATGCTGAAGCTGAAAAACACTCAACACCCAGAATGTGCTTGCTGACCCAAGATGGGAGAGTAGCTACCATAGGGCAGAGTTATAACTATCTTAACTAATACTGAAGATAAGAATGAGTATTACAAATCGAGACAAAGCAATTTTAAGAGCACTGGTCAGTACTACTGCCAGTTTACAAAGATTATTATTGCCTGCAATGTCAAGATATCAGATACTTATCAAATAGTACATTCAATAATGAATCAGCTACAATCCTTAAGTGATCACAGTGTCCAAACCACAAATCAGGAAAGCAGATTTCTGTATACTGTTTTTTGACAGATCTGCACTTTAAAAAGAGTAACCAGCAACTTACAAATTCAAGGTAATGTTCATAACTTGCTCAATAATCATCCGATTAACACGAAACAGGATGCAAACTGCCCTAGTAATGATGGTGACTCAACAAAGACTCTAAAAACAGATCAAACTATCCCCAATGATTAATGCACGAATTCTAAGAAGGCTGAAAGGTACGGCCCAGCTGAAGAATTCGACTTGGCATTAAAAATTAAATACAACACATTAAAATCTGAGATTTGAGACAAACATTCGCCTCCCCTAAACACAACTATAAATGCAATACCCATAACTACTATTTTTGTATTTTTTGAATTACGAACAAAAACCCAATCTGCTGTAGCTAAATCTGCAAAAACAGAAAACTCTCTAATATGCAAACTTACTTAACAAGACCAAACTGAATACAAAGCACAATTACGGATGCAAACTCACAAATCTATCTTAAATGATCGAACCTCTCCACTAGGTGCTGTCTTTCAAGCACGAAGTCGAGCCCAGACTAGGAGGCATTCATTCCTCGAAGCAATTCCGCAACCATTTCGGCAGCATATCATTAGCATAGACAAAAGATCCCCAAATGAGACCCCAAGGCTGTCTTTTATAAGCTTCTGTTGACCTTCCTTGAAACCCTAACACCTTCTCCAAAGTCAAAACCCTAATCCCACAAAATGGCGTCCTTTTCCAAGCATCATTAATTTTGATTTCATTAAATATTTCACTTAAATAAATGCGCCCTCCTTAAAGACTAGATTGGACTTTGATAAATTTCAACATAAATTTAATATACCCTCAATGATGGCGCCACCCTTCAAGTCCACCTTTTAAAATAACATTAAGTTATTCGACTAGGCCAAGGTCATAAAATAACATTTAAAATATAATATTATTTTTAAGTGAAATAATCTCATTTCTCCAAAACTGCATTCTGAAGCCCGAAACTGAATACGCCACTTGAGTCAACTAAAAGGGAAAGTCAACTGCCTGAGACAAACCTGTTAGCTGCCAAAAATAGAATTTACTAAAAATAGTAAATTCCTGGAAAATGCTCTGAATGCCGAGATGAACATACCCCTGCGAAGCTCTCTGAAAACCCAGAAAGAATCCTCCATTGAATCCATCATCTCTGAGCAATGACCTCCTCAAAAATAGGAAACCCTAATTTATCTTCCGACTAGCCTTCGAGTTCCCAAAGAAAAGGCCAATGGTTACTGGAAAGATCAGGTTTGAGAAGGGGACATTACAATCCGCCCTTCCCAAAATTGCTTGTCCTCAAGCAATACCACCACAACTCCAATAATTTGAAGACTAATCCATACGCAACAAGTATGATCCCTGGTTCCCAAATGCGTCTCAGGAAAAACCCACCATGCTTCCGCTGCGCCACTCTGATCACATCAATGAAAATATCATGCCCATGCTGCACTGACTCCCCTTGTAACTCCAAAGTGTTACCATCTATGATTCTCAAACTGAAAGATCTTAAAGGAAGGAAATCAAAATCATGCAACATCTCATGTCCACGATCCCCCGAATTAACAGTATCAACCATACTACTGTCAATCACCATTCTAAGCAATAGGAGAGATAGACTATTCAAATCAAAATCGAACTCCTCCCCATACCTCCACATGGTAACAAACGGGACCATGCCTGCAAGTGTGACCTCTACACATCTTCTTGCAAGGAGGGAAGCATTCCTTTGCAAGAGCTCCACAAACTCATACTCATGTCTCCGCATAAAGCTACCATGCCTCATCTGAATTATACTTGCACAACCATGAAGACTACAGAAAACAATCATAGTTCCAACCCCATGAGTCTCCGAATGGTGAACCAAAGCATGTGAGCTACTGCTGTCATGAATCAATACTGAGAGTAAACTGTCAAAGTTTACATCATCAACCATCATAAGATGAATTTGGAGAGTAGGAAAAGTGTGAAGGAACGAATAATTACTGCTGATCAAGACTAGGATCAGCGCAGTGCAATCTGATTCTCGAGTCCTACCCAAGGGAAAACAACAACACCACTCCAAATCCCAAGCGTGAGCATGTGAGATGACCATCGAGCTGCAAAGTGACACCTCCAAGGTGGTTGGAAAACACACTAGATTCATCTCCATGAGAGAACTACCACCTCTTTGATCATGAGTGATGAACCAACTCTCCTGAATGCGAGAAACACAACATGTAAAGTGGCTGGTCTGCCTCAAACCAGCAAGCTCGAATCTCAAAATCTGTCCTGGTCTTAGCTGGGCAACACATTCAAGAGCAACCAATCGTTCATTTCTCCAACCCATGCTCAAAATCTCTCTCCAATCCATTTGTTGATGAACAAATGGAACCATCAAGAAGCTGCTAAAGAAAAGAACGACACCAAAAAGTCTGAAAATTTGATTCTTGTCCCTCCATAATTTCTTCTTTCCACAAACTGTATGCTCCATCAACCCTTGTTGAGAATCCCAAGCTTGAATACCCAACTGAAAATAATCTCCAACACTCCGGCAAGGAAACATAGCACATCTCTGAGTGCTAGTCAAAATCAAGTGCATACTTGTAAAATTGGCATCCCCTCTGATGAACCTTTGAAACCAAACCATGAAAACTTCAGAAACACTGAAGCATGAAACATAAGATGACTTCAAATTCAACTCCCAGAGCAGACTAGCATCCCTCAACCCAAGGAATGGATTGACAAGAGTGCAATCACCATATTTTGGTCCCTTTTCCAAAGTGAAGACTGCATCCTCAATTCCTCTTAAGCATTCTTTACTACTCAACATACGTGGCACATCTTCATGGAGTGATATCAAAGCATCCAAGCACCGAAAACCAGAATCAGTTTCATTCTCCATTTCATCCTCTACTTCATAGAGAGGATTATCATAACTTTTCTCATCACCTTCTTGAAAAAGAGGATTGTCATAAACTTGAAAGTCATTCCTTTCATCTTGCTGCTCCAAATCTGCACATGCAACCTTTGATTTTCTTGTGAAACCTTCAAGATCAAACTCCTCTCGAAGACTATCAATCTCATCAATTACTTGCTTGATTTCTCCAGCTCTTCGTGCATCCTCTTGCTCCTTGAAAAGTTTGAAATCTGCAAACTGGTCTTCAACCTTTCTTAGAGCCAACTGAGTTTCTTTCAACTTGTCCTCTGTTGATTTAAGCTCCAAGGTGAGCTCATCAACCATACTCTCCCTTTCTTCGAAAACAATGAAGGCCTTCTTTGCAGATTCAACGGCATGATCTTGATCTTCAATCAAGTGTATGTATGCTGATTTCAATGTCTCCAAAGAGCCTCTGATAAGTTGCAAGTTAGGAAGAGCAACTTCATCCTTAACTCCACTTCGTCTCTCTTCAGACTGAGCCTTCCAATAGAGATCATCAACCAAATTGTGTGTGCGATCAAATAGGGATAGCGCTTGTACTTCTTTTCCAAAAGATACCTTGCATTGATCTTCCCACTCATGAACATGCAAAGACGGTGAACTGCTGATAGGCTGCAACTGAAAATCAGAACTTCGTTCCTTGCCTTTGCTGCCCTCTTTGCTACTCCAACATTCTTGTACTTCACCACCAACTAGCAGAGAATGCTCATCATCATAAAAAGCATCATACTCCACAAATTCTTCAACCCATTGCTTGCAATCAGCTTCGTGCATTGATAAATCTGATTTGTGTTTAGTAACACTTTCAAACTCTCCATCTTCAAGAGCCATATGGTCTTCTAGCTCTTCTTCTTCATCACTGCTTCCTTGATCAAACATTAGACCAGCATCCAACCTGCTCAAGGAATCATATTTGTCCGCTGTTCGGAAAGTTTCTGTAACCACAAATTCCTCTTTAGTGGCTGCAACCACTCCAAAGAGATCATTATGGAATTTTGTGGAACAATCTTCTTCTTCAAAGACAACTTCTCCTCCAAGGGCCACCTCATAGTCTACTGTGCAACCTGGTTCTTGTTCTTCATCAGGATCAAAGGGAAACTTATCCCACACAGGTTCTTTAACATAACTTGATGCCAACACACCCGGATCCCAAATGCTAGTGGGCTGATTAAGATGATCAACTGGAAAAAACTTATCATGCTCCCCTTGTAGTGATGACTCTTTGAATAAGTCAAGTCCTAATTCACTTAAGCTGAAATCATCAAAAAAGTTTCTCTCCAATGGCTCAGTTTGCTGATCAATCCCAAGACCAACAATGTCACCCCCGAAATGAAGTGAAGAATCTTCAATGTTTGTTGTTTGAAAAACTTCATCTTCATTATCTTCTATGGAACCCTCATGAGAGAGTGTGTTGCTGATTTTTTCATGTGAGACTTCTTGGGAAGTTAAGACAGCAACACGAGGAAAATCCTTCCTCATCAATTCTTCAGTATGATCTTGCATGAACTCCTTAGACTCATCACCAACATCATCACTTGCTGTCACTTGCAAATCTAGGGAAGTATTATGAAGCTCTCCCACACATTCCTCAACTGTCAAGGTTTCTATATCAACCTTACGATCATTCTAAGGTGACATGTGCACCTTGCTTGTGCCTTCTTCAATATTAGTTGACTAATTTTTCTCTTCGACATGTTCATTTGTGGGCTGCAAACCACAAACAGACACTACTTCTTCCTTCCTTGCTCTTGCAACCATTGTATGTTCTGTTTCCTCCTTAATCATTTTCTTGATGTAGTTGACCATAGCCCGCTTTCCAGGGTGATAAATCACCATCCAATCCAAAAAGGCATCAAAAGAAACACTGTTCTTAAACTCATTTGTCATGCTCTGATAATCTCTGTAGAGTATGTCAGCCTCGTGTTCACATTTCCTCTTGAACTGGCATTCTTTAGAAACCCCAATCAAATCTGACTTCTCAGACTTAGCATAAATTTTTCTGATTCCACACCTTAACTCAGGATCCTTCAACAGCGTATACAGATCATGCATTAACTCAAGTAGAGACTTCTCTGTATTCATCTTTCTTTGTCAAGTGAAATCTGATGGGCACAGGATGGCAGGATCTTGGCTCTGATACCACTGAAATAGTCTGAGCCAAATTTTTTTTGTTTTTCAATTTCTGAATTACAAAGCGGTCGCAGATTAAGGTTAAGAGGAGAAAACCAAAACGTGCAAGAAAGCAACTCTAACCAGGATGGCGCCGAAGATGGCGAGCATTGGTCAGAGGATCTAAATTGAACTGCTTATGCTGTAACTCTAACCAGTATGGCGCCGATGATGGCGAGCATTGGTCCGAGGGTCTTCTATTCTAAATGCAGAAAAGAACTCAACGTCAAGTATGTGCTACCCAATCCAATCGCGGAGTGAGGCGACCATATGACGGGTGATTACATAACAACTTTGAAGAGAAATGTTGGTGAAAACACTCAACACCCGGAGATGTGCTGGCGGCCAAGATGGGAGTAGCTACCATGATGGAGTTATAACTATCTTAACTGAATAGAGAATGGAATGAATTATTACAAATCCCGAACCAAGCGAATTTTAAGAACAACGGTGATTACCTCTTTTGCGGTTTACAAAATTATTATTGCTGCCGATGTCAAGATATCGGATACTTATCAAATAGTACGATGATGAATCGGCTGATGTAAGTGATCACAGTGTCCAAACCACAAATCAGGAAAGCAGATTTCTGTATACTGTTTTTTGACAGATCTGCACTTTAAAAAGAGTAACCAACAACTTACAAATTCAAGGTAATGTTCATAACTTGCTCAATAATCATCCGATTAACACGAAACAGGATGCAAAATGCCCTAGCAATGATGGCGACTCAACAAAGACTCTAAAAACAGATCAAACTATCCCCAATGATTAATGCACGAATTCCAAGAAGGCTGAAAGGTACGGCCCAGCTGAAGAATTCGACTTGGCATTAAAAATTAAATACAACACATTAAAATCTGAGATTTGAGACAAACATTCGCCTCCCCTAAACACAACTATAAATGCAATACCCAGAACTACTATTTTTGTATTTTTTGATAGATGAATAAAAAACCAATCTGCTGTAGCTAAATCTGCAAAAACAGAAAACTCTCTAATATGCAAACTTACTTAACAAGACCAAACTGAATACAAAGCACAATTACGGATGCAAACTCACAAATCTATCTTAAATGATCGAACCTCTCCACTAGGTGTTGTCTTTCAAGCACGAAGTTGAGCCCAGACTAGGAGGCATTCATTCCTCGAAGCAATTCTGCAACCATTTCGGCAGCATATCATTAGCATAGACAAAAGATCCCCAAATGAGACCCCAAGGCTGTCTTTTATAAGCTTCTGTTGACCTTCCTTGAAACCCTAACACCTTTTCCAAAGTCAAAACCCTAATCCCACAAAATGGCGTCCTTTTCCAAGCATCATTAATTTTGATTTCATTAAATATTTCACTTAAATAAATGCGCCCTCCTTAAAGCCTAGATTGGACTTTGATAAATTTCAACATAAATTTAATATACCCTCAATGATGGCGCCACCCTTCAAGTCCACCTTTTAAAATAACATTAAGTTATTCGACTAGGTCAAGGTCATAAAATAACATTTAAAATATAATGTTATTTTTAAGTGAAATAATCTCATTTCTCTGCGTGCGAGCCGGCTGAATCGCCACTTGAGTCAGCGAGAAGAATCAACTGCAGAACTAAAGCACATTGGCACCAAAAATAGAATTTACTAAAAATAGTAAATTCTGGAAAATGCTCTGAATGCCGAGATGAACATACCCTTGCGAAGCTCTCTGAAAACCCAGAAAGAATCCGCCATTGAATCCATCATCTCTGAGCAATGACCTCAAAAATAGGAAACCCTAATTTATCTTCCGACTAGCCTTCGGGTTCCCAAAGAAAAGGCCAATGGTTACTGGAAAGATCAGGTTTGAGAAGGGACATACACTACTTAACCTAATTAATCGCTAATTGAATGTTAACCCTAACCCTAACCTTAATATTTTAATAATAACAATAACCCTAACCCTAATTGAACCCTAACACTAACTTTAATCCTAATTGAACCCTATTCCTAACCCTAACCATAATTAAACCCTATTCCTAACCCTAACCCTTATTTATCACTTACTTCAATTGAAATCATAATTGAATGCTAACCCTAACCCTAATAGAACACTAAGCCTAACCTTAATTGAACTGCAAGCCTAAGCTTAACCCCAATTGAACCCTATTCTTAATTTAATCACAACCCTAATTAATCTCTAACCCTAATTAAATTTCAATTGAACACTAACCTGAAGCTTTATTCTAGAAAATAACCTTATGTAAACTAACCTTAACCCTAACCATCATGGTAATTTAACCCAAACCCTGACCTAAATCAAAGCTTAATCCAAAGCCTTAACCCTAACCATAACCCTGTTTGAAACCTAATCCTTAATTATAATAAATCTAATTAAACCCTAATGTAATTAAGCCCTAACCATAACCTTAATTGCACCTTAAACCTAATTTAGTAGTTACACCCCTAACCTTAATACCAATTAAACTATAACCCTGACCCTAAACATAAACCTAACCCTAGCCCTTACCTAACCCTAATAGTAGCCATAACCCTAATTGAACCCTAATACTAACTTTATCCTTAATTAAACCCTAACCCTAACCCTAAGCTTTATTAGAACATTATTAACCCTAACATGAATTAAAGCCTAATCCTAATTGTGTTCTATGTCTAAAAAACACCAATTCGTATTAAATCCTAACCCTTATTAAACCTTAATCCCAACTGAACTATACCCTAAGAATAACACTATAACCCTAAATGAACTCTAACCCTAATCCTAACCTAATTGCACCCTAAACCTATAGAGTTATGATTATGATTAGGGTTTATAGTTTAGGGTTTAGAGTTAGGTTTAGAGTTATGGTTGTTGTTGGGATTAGAGTTGGGATAAGGGTTAGGGTTTAGGTTTAGGGGTAGATATTAGTTTAGGATTAGGGTTAGAGATAAAGTTAGATTTATGGTTAGGGTTATGGTAAAAAGGGTTAGGGCTAGTGAGGGTTAGGGTTAGGGTTAGTGTTAGCTTAGGGTTAGGGTTAGTTTTATGGTTAGGGTGAGGGTTAGAGTTAGGGTTGTGAGAAATAAGCTTAGGCTTAGGGTTACGATTATGGTTTTAAAAAATAGAATTTGAGGCAGGTTTAGGATTAGGGTTAGAGATAGGGTTAGGGTCAAGGTTGGGGATACTCTTAATGTTTAGGTTAGGGTTAGGATTAAGTTTTGAGTTAGGTTAGGATTATGAGAAATAAGATTAGGATTAGGATTAAAGTAGGGTTACTATTATGGTATTTGGTAAGTGTTAGGGCTAAGTTAGTGTTATGATTATGGTTTATGGTTTAGGGTTAGGTTTAGAGTTATTGTTGTCATTGGGATTAGACTTGGGATTAGGTTTAGGATTTAGGTTTAGGGTTTAGGTTTAGGTTTAGATATTAGGTTAGTATTAGCATTAGAGATAGGGTTATAGTTAGGGTTAGGGTTATGGTAAATAGGGTAAGGGTTAGGATTAGGGTTAGGATAAGTGTTAAAATTAGGGTTAGTGTTAGGGTTAGGGTGAGGATTGGAGTTAGGGTTATGAGAAATAGGGTTAGGGTTGGGAATGGGGTTAGGTTTAGGAATAGCATTAGGGTTATGAATATGGTTAGAGTTAGGAATATGGTTAGGGTTAGGATAAGTGTTAGGGTTAGGGTTAGGATTATGGGAAACAAGGTTAGGGTTAGTGAACTAGGAATAGGGTTAGGGTTAGAAACATGGTTAAGGTTAGGAATAGGGTTAGGATTAGAGATAAGTTTATGGTTATAGTTAGGGCTAAGGTCAGGGTGCAAGTTAAACTTATGATTAGGGTAAGTGTTATGGTTAGGTTAGGGTTAATTTTAGGGTGCAAGTTAAGCTTATGATTCCTAGGGTAATTGTTATGGTTAGGTTAGGGTTAGTATATCTTAGGGTTTTAAGAAATATAATTTGAGTTAGGTTTATGGTTAGGGTTAGGATTATGGTTAGGATTGGAGTTAGGGTTAGGGTTAGGGTTAAGGATAGGTTTAGGGTTAGGATTAGAGATTAGATTAGAGTTAGGGTTAGTATTAGGGCTAGAGATTAAATTAGAGTTAGGGATAGGGTTATTGCTATGAGAAATAGGGTTAGGAATAGGGTTAAGATTACAATTCATATTAGAGTTATGATTAGGGTTAGGGTTAGTGCTATGATTATGATTAAGATTATGGTTAGGGTTAGGGTTAATCTTATGATTTTGATTTAGAATTAAAGTAGGATTAGGGTTAAAGTATGATTACTAATATGGTAATTGGTAAGGGTTAGTCCATTAGATTAGGGTTACAAATAAGGTTTATTGTTTGAGGGTTTAGGGTTAAAGGTTTAGAGGTATGGTTATAGTTGGGATTAGGGTTATGGGTTAGGGTTAATCTTATGATTTTGATTTAGGGTTTAAGTTTTAGGCTAGGTTTAAACTTGGGGTTAGGGTTAAATAAGGTTTAAGATTACAATTAGGGTTGAAAATCAGTTAGGTTGATTGTAAAATTATTTTAAAAAGGAAAGGATTATGGATATGTTTAATGTTCAACTAAGATTAAGGTTGTATAAAAACTCTTTGGGTAGGGTTATGAAAGTGGTTGGGGTTAGAAGTAGGGTTCTTGATATGGTTATGTTTAAGGTTAAGGTTAGGGTTATGAGAAATAAAGTTACAAATAGTGAGAGTGTTAGGGTTAGGGTGAGGGTTAGGATTAGTATTAGGGTTGGGGTTATGAATAGTGTTAGGATTAGGGTTAGGGTTTAGGGTTAGGAATAGGGTTAGGGTTAAGGTTATAGTTATGTTTAGGGTTTATGGTTTGGGGCTTAGGGTTAGGTTTAGAGTAATGGTTATTGTTGGGATTGCACTTAGGATTAGGATTAGGGTTTAGGTTTATGATTAGAGATTAGGTTAGAGCTAGGCTTAGAGATAAGGTTAGGGTTAGGGTTATGGGAAATAGGGTTAGGGTTAGGAATAGGGTTAGGATTAGGAATATGGTTAGGGTTAGGAGCAAGGTTAGGATCATAATTCAAATTAGGGTTAGGGTTAGGGTTAGGGTTAGTGTTATAATTATGATTAAGATTACAATTAATCTTATGATTTTGATTTATGGTTTAAGTTTAAGGTTAGGGATAGGGTTAGTGTTAGGTTTAAATAAGGTTTAGGATTACAGTTAGGGTTGAAAAATGGTTATGGTTACTGTTCAATTTGTTTGAAAAGGGAAAAGAGTATGGATATGTTTAATGTTTAGCTAATACTAATGCTGTATAAAAATGCTTCAAGTAAGGTTATGAAAATGGTTGGGGTTAGGATTAGGATTCTAGATATGGTTATGTTTAGAGTTAGGGTTAGGGTTATGAGAAATAGGGTTGCAGATAGTGTTAGAGTCAGGGTTAGTGTTAGGGTGAGGGTTAAAATTAGTGTTCAGGTTAGGGTTATGGATAGTGTTAGGGCTAGGGTTATGATTGGGTTAAGATTAGGAATATGGTTAGGGTTTTGGGTTATGAATAAGATTAGGTTAGGAATAGGGTAGGGGTTAGAGTTATGTTAAGGGTTTATGTTTTATTGTTTAGGGTTAGAGCTAGAGTAAAGGTTATCATTGGGATTGTAGTTAGGATTAGGATTAGGGTTTACGTTAATAATTAGAGATTACGTTAGGAATAGGGTTAAGGTTAGAGATAAGGTTAGAGTTAGGATTAGGACTAGATTTATGGGAAATAGGGTTAGGGGTAGGAATAAAGTTAGGGCTAGGAATAGGGTTAGGATTAGAGATAGGTTAATGGTTATAGTTAGGGTTAAGGTCAATGTGCAAGTTAAGCTTATGATTAGGGTAAGTGTTAAATGGTTAGGTTAGGGTTAGGGTGTTAGGTTAGGGAAAGCTCTAAATTTAAGTTGAAGTAATAGTTGGTTGTTTTTACGTAAGAAAGAATTATAGTTGGTTCTTCTCTCTCATCCATTGCAACAATATTCTTGCTTGCACGAAAACAACCAATTATGACTTAAGTGGAAAAATACAATAGCTCATTTAACTATAAAATTTTAATTTCAAAACATATATAAAATTATATATGGGGGAATTGAAATGTGAATATACCAAATCATGGAAAGATAATTGTTTAAATGTTTAAAAAATAAAATAATCTTATTATAAATACTTTAAGGGTTATTATAAATAAATGATATAAAATACAACAAATAATTTCCCATAAAATAAAATAAATAATTTATCATAAATAAATAATTAATTTCCCATAAAAAATTTTTACTCTACAAAACCATAATTTTTTAAAAAATAATTTCAAAAGTATATTACAAACTTAAATTGTTATATTAATATTTCATGATTTTTTTTACTAACTAAATTAATTATATAATATATTAAAAATATATTTAAAATAAGTTATAAGTTTCTATTGAGATCTTAAAAATTATAAACTAAAAACAAAATTAAATATATTTTATGACAACTATTAATGTATCTTTCAAATAAATATATTATAAAGAAGCATTTATGGTTTATGCGACCTATATCAAACTCTAATACACTTTGGATATGAAAAAATACATAAAATTGTAATATAATATGTATGCTGAACTTTATTTCATTACCTTAGATGATCTAAATCTCTATGAAGAAGATGAGTTGAATTGTGCTGAGATTTTTTATATGCTTATGAGCAGTGATATAGTGATAATTGATTTGAGATTGTCATAATTTATAATAATTATTGATTTGCAGGAAAATATATTAATATATTGAGCAACAACAAATTTCAAACTTAAAATATATTAATATATATTATAATTATATGAATATATAATTTTTCATTTAGATGAAAATATATTAATATAATTATTGATTTGTAGGAAAATATATTAATATATTGAGCAACAAAAAATTTAAAACTTAAATCAAAATCAAACTAATAAGCCTCTGGTGTACCTTACATGTAGCCCATTATTATATTCTATCCTCAAAACAACTATACCATGAAACATTGAAGTGCCCCAATTTGAAATATACAATGGTAAAGGAGATCCCAACAACCATGTGTCAGCTTTTACTGCCTTGTGTAGTGATTTCATTTTTGAATATGTGCTCCTAGAAAAACTCTTTCTTAGATCATTGAAATTCATGGCCTTGGATTGGTTTTGTTCATTTTCGAACAACTCAATTACCTCATTCACACAACTTGATAGTGCATTCCTTTAACATTTTCAAGTGAATATTGGTCCTCAAGTGATGTTAACAAATTTAGTTCATTGTAAACAAGGACCTGAAGAAAAGATAACACAATTTATTAGATGATACCAATTTCCTTACTCATAATTTTGTTATAGTCTTTCAAACACTTACATTCAAAGAGTGTTTATACGAAACTTACAACCTAGTATTTGAAATAAGAAATTGTTGATGAAATATCCATCTTTTACACACTTGTACGACTCTTCATGATTATCAAATATCAGTTAGTCAATATGAAGGTACACCTTCATTGGATCCTATTGGTCAATTTGAATTCATGCCTTAGAATAATTACCAACCATTTAAAAAGAAAAATAAATTTTTCATTAAGATAAACACTCCTCAAACTGCTAATAACATTGACACACAAGTCGTTGCTACAAATAAAAATCCATATCAATTTAGGACAAGAGATAGGAAATTTTCACAACTATATGATTCTCTCCATGTGATAATGTTGCATTTGTTAAATAAAACCACAAGGGGGATACTCATTGATCTTGTGTTTACATAGAGAATGTGATCACTAAAGAATTTTTATTTGTACATAAAATTTACCAGGATAATTATGAACAATCAAAATCATGGTTAAAAACTTATGATGGTTATGTTTTCCCTACGATAGGTTTGATAACTCTATTGGTAAAAGTTAGACCTAAACAATTTTCTATTTCATTTATACCTTAGTTTCAACGTCAGACCAATTTCATTTAAAGTTCTAAGGTTATTCATGGCTACGCTCCATGAATGTGGTCCCATCGCTTATTCACAAATGTATAAAATTCATATTTGAAGAAGAAATATACACTATGGGTTTAAACCTTTGACCTCTCATGGAAATTTTTTGCTAGATTATTTTTGGCCTCAACCTATTGAACCTAAAAAGCCTCATGAGGAATTTTTATTAATGTCATATCAAAATTTTAAAGCTAAGTGTATAGTTGATTTATCCCTTAGTAATATCTCACCTGAGATTCCTCAGTACACAACTACTTGAATATGTGTTTCTCCTACCCCACAATTAGTGAATGAACCTAAGTCTAAATCGGGTATCCTACCTCATCCACTTGGCATGTATATTGTAGTTTTAGCTCTACCATCCTATAAAATACTAATAGATTTAACTGTGTAATTAACTTTGTGCCTCTGAAACAAAAACAAGTCTTTAAACCGAAAACTAAGAATATAGTGGTCTCCCAACCAACAATGGTTCCCTCAATTCCTCCTACAAAGGAAGAAAAGAGACCAATGTTGGGGAGCACCTCCACTACCCCTTGACAAGGCAAAACTTGTGTGATAAGAAATAAAAATGAAAAATAGTGTAAATGAAGACATCATGCTATAAGTCATCACCTTGCAAAAAAATGTGAAACTTTACCTAATGACCATCCATCCATCCAATCTAACTTTGATGAATTACCTCCTACCCATCCATCCTCATCATTGTTTGAATCCACCTTGCCACCCTCTCCAAACCATGAAATTGATCCTTACCTATCCCAACCTACACAAAGAATGAAAGAAGCAAACACAAATGATGGTGATCGTAATCATGTTGATAGAAATAATATGCAACATATTTGATACATATGAATAGTGAACTCGACTATTTGTGTAATTTAAAACCTTCTTAAATTTGAATCATATCATTTCAAATCTAAGTACAATATTAGGTTGTGTGAATTCATCATTTATGCATACATAATTTTCATAAAAATGCATTGAAAAAGTTAAAATTTGCATAGCATCTTACATTTAAAAGACAAATAGGGTTAAAATCAGTTGTTGTAAGGTAGTTTTAGTTCATAATTGCATTGAAAAATCTACATTAGGCCATGTTGAAATCTGAGAACAAATTTGAAAGTGTTTAATTTTATCATTTACACATACGAATGTTGTTGAAAAGTGGAAAGTTGCATTCTTTTTTTTTTGTTGAAAAGTTGCATTCTTGTTATTGTTATTTTTTAATTTAATTTTAAATTTCCCACTTTTAAACAAATTTCAAAATTGATTTCAAAATTTTCTAATAGTATTAACTAAAATTTATACAAAATGTTCTTCCTCATTATTTGATTCATACAATGTAACTCATCCGTTTCATTCACGGTCACCTTTCCATACAAAAAAAACACTTTAACCCTCCTCAACACAAGCGTTGCCCACCGTGGTTGGCCCCTATTGGCTGATTGTCGTATGCCAATGCATACGACTTTTAGTTTTATATTACTTCTTGTTGCATAACCATTTAGATGAAAATATATTAATAAGGAAATATAATTATTTATATATTATATTATGGGTTACATTGTACCTTTTCTTTATATATTTATATTAATATAATTATTGATTTGTCGAGTTGAAATTAAATATATGTAAGTTTAATATATGGTTAAGGAGCTGCAGATCGTTTTCTACAGTCCATGGTCCTTTTTTTATCTGCTCTTCTTCCTGGTTATGCATAGCAGTTAGACTAGTTTATGCCCTCAAGTTAGTCTTCCTCTGTAAGAAAGGAAACAAATGTAAATCTTCAGTTTTTTATATTGAGAATACTATATATTTCATTATATGTAGGACACCCTTTCTTGTATTCTTCAATTCCAACATTGTTTTATTGATTATGAACCATGTTCATAATGATCGAAATGAATAAGTATATACATTTATAGTAAATAATATTAGCCAATCTAATTGACAAAGTCAATATGTATGTTAAAATGGTCCATAATATAATACATAATTTTGGAATAATGTCACTTTTGCACATGGCATTACAGGTGGAATGAATTATAGAGATATTAAAAGCAAGTCAATATGCCACGGTTAAGATCTTGAAAAGGGTTTTTATGTATGTAGAGTCTCTTAGGTTTTGATTACACCTGTGAATGGATTAGGTGGTTGATCTATGTAGAAAAAATTCTCTTTCATTTTCCTCGAGTCCTTGGAAAATTTAGACTGTAGTTTACTCAGATTGCGTATGGAATATATTGCAATAACAGTATGCTTTTCTTGATTAAACTGTGTCAGTTTTGTTAGCATTTTGATTAAAATTGCTATATTGGCCAAGATAATTGAAGCCCTAAATAGACAGATTTAAATGCCTTCATTAAACTAAGCGTCAGTATAAGGAAGAAAAAGCTTCTTAGATGAGATCAAGAAAATCATATATCAAACTAAATAATCATATCAAAAAATAAATCAGATAACCTTAATATTCTAGAACAATATAAGAAAACTTCCGTCAACTTTTAATTGCCAGTTCAATTCACTCAAAGCCCACTAATGGGAGTGGCATTGATTGAGAACGTTCATATCTGAGCAAATTGGGCCTGATTGAAAAGAATTGGCAACCAAAGCGAAGATTGGAATCATAATTTTCACTTTATTGTAGTGGTCCGCCCTAATGATTATTAGGGAAAATGTTGGAGAGAAGAAACCAGCAGTTTTGCTCTGTTCCCAATGTCTCTGAATATATCAATGCAGTAAGCATTTAAGGAATATGTATTCGAACACACGGGAAATTTGAAGGAACTGCCTAATTACTTGAGAGAGAGAAGAAGCCATGAATTTGGGTCTTTTCCCAACAGTTGTAGCTGCATGAAAGTATTAAGTATTGCTAGAGTTAGAATATAGCCTCAAGGAAAATGTTGAGGATTGGTATTACAGTCAATTGGAGCACTCTGCCTTGGAGGATATCAGGGAAAGTATGGTGCAATAGCACCGTAGGGGCAGATAACTTTGGAGATCTTCTATCGAGAAGAAAATATTATCAGAGAAATTGTAGATCATAGATAGAACCTAAACTAGAACTGTAACCAGGGTATGATATCTTTTTCCCATTGTTAGTAATACCAAAGTCTTTATCTCACGTTCATGGCCTTTTTAGGATCCTTCGAGTTTGTATTTTGGCATGTATTCCTATCCCTGTCATTGCATACTGTTGTTAATTTTCAAGTTGCCATTGCAATTGCAGTTAGCTTATCAACCTTACATTCCCTGAAGGTAGACTTCATCTAGCGGGAAAATGTGGGTGTATCCACATTCCTTCGAATTGAGTTAATTCAAGGGTGATTTCATCTGGTTCTTGTAATTTAGCAAACTACAGAAGAATTTATTTAATGAGAGTTAGACCATGTGAGTGGGTGCCCCTCAAAATTTTCCCTGTTTTCGGTAGTGTGCAACATCTCCATATGCTTGCTAAAGCTTCATCTATTACATCTGCATTCCAACCTTTTCTTAAGTTTCATACAGTGAATTGGTTACTTTGAATTGTAATTCCTTGTACTCATTTGTGTTTGCAGACTATAGTATTATGCACTTTTACTGAAAACATAAACGTTGGAACTTGGATTTCTGTCTATTACAGAGTCTGGAACACCCATTCTTGGATGTATTTTTTGCTTACCTTTCAAGTATTATTGTTTCTGTGACATTCTACACATGCTTCCTTCCTGTGCTATTCTGGGTAAAGTCTCTTATCTCTCATCTCAATTTTTAATGATTACATTCTCTTCAGATTTGATTAAGAAAAAAGGATTTTGACATGGTTGGAACTAATTTATAATGTTTTGAATTGAATGTCTGTTGCAGAGCGGCCACTGCAAATTAGGAAGACAGATGACACTTCTCATGGCATTTTGTAATTACACAGGGAATTGTGTCAAGGTTTCTTTACTGAACAGTGAAAACAGAATAGCAGAAGAATGGCCATGGGCTCTACAGAGATACCAAACATGTCAAGCTCAGTGATAGCAGTAGAGTCTAACTTTCACTTGAAGATTTTATCGCTTAATAGGTGAAATATAAATTGCATAATCTCAATCCATTCCTGTAAACATTTATTATGAGACTATTTATGAGAATCAAAGAAAGCAGAATGGTGACACAAGTTGTGCAATAGTCAAATGTAACTTAACAATATCTTCTTTGTTGCAAGAAATATAAAGATAACTTTATTTACATTTCTCTGATTGGTCAAAAAGACACCTAACCTTTCTAGTAAACAACTGGAAGAGATTTGCTACTTAAAATCTGCATATTGAAAAAACTAAATTCCTACATCTCACATGAAAACGAAAATCCTCATATATTACAGATGACAATCCTCATGGTTTATATACAATGATACAGAAAAATGGAAAGAAAAACAGTAATAATTATCTGTAAAAATTCCACTTTTCAAATAGCATACTCTTTATGACAGCTAGAAAACCATCCTGAGCAAATCGACCAGAAACTAGCCAATAAAACCTTCTAAAGCAAATCGACCAAACGCTAAAACTATGAATGTCAGGTTGAAGTTTTATATGGTTTCTGTAGATCAGAAAATGATATTTCCAGGTTCTTTAAAAAATATATATATACATAAATATTAAGCAAGATATATCATAAACAATTGATTAAGCTAAATAGTTATACAGAGTTTTCCTTCCCCATAATCAGTAGAGCAATTATGATTTTTCTATCTAGTATGCTAAATTCTGTTAAGTAGGATAATTCAATGTAGTTCATTATTGGTTGTAATCATTTAATAAAGCAAACATTACAGAGGGAAAAATGAAAAAATGATTAAGAGTAAATGGCTTAATAAAGCATCTAAACCATTCAGCAATATCGCTTGTAGCAAATAGGGAGTATAATAGCATGGTGTTATGTTTTATATTGTTAAAAAAGAGAGTATAAAAGTTTTATAATGTATGAGAGTATAGATTTTTCAAATTACCATGCTGAGTCTGAAGTTACAGTAATACATTAAACATGTCGGTTTTGCTATTGCTCGAAAAGTAAGTTAACTGGAAAACTAGAATTAAGCAATAGTAAGATTGTTTCATCTGTAAGCATATGTTGGGAAGCTATATTGTAGAATAGGTAGCCAATCAGATCTGTGTTACCTGTAAAACAGAAATATCTGTTAGATTTTATTTTTATTAATAAAAGTGAAAGTAAATTATGAGCAAAATTAATAATGGCAAAATAGTTCGCATACCTGAGATGATGATGCCTGTGTAGTTATGTGATTCTGTTGCAAGTCACAAATTCTATTGTTCTGATCTAAAGTAAATGTACCTTCAGCTTGTAAGCCATGTATGATGAATATATTTTTTGTCTTGTTTTGTACATATTCTTCATAACTTGTTTGTCCAAGTTGTGGCAGCAAATGGATGAACATGTCATTTTCAAGTGAGCATTGCAATATTTTTGTTTTCAGTTGTTATGATGCACTTTAGAGAATGACGGTATGTGTATACTACATCTTGGTTGCACTTTTTGCAATGACCAATGTCATTTTTAAGTGCTCCATAGTTAGAAAAAGTGTAGTTGCATTGTGCACAAATAGGTTCAAATGGTATAGAGAAAGGATTACCAACCTTCAATACTCCGTAAACCTGTAAAATTATTTTGAATTAATTGAATATAATTTCAAAGGAAGAAATTGTATTAAAGTAATACTAATTGCAGGTTGTTAGGAATAAAATTATAAAACAGTTTCATTAATCTAGAATATAATGTTACTATATCAATAGTAATGAGATGAATGCTTAAAAAAGTAAAATAAGAAATTACCTGATATGTTGAGTGAAGCAACTTGTTTAGTTCATCAACAGTTTCCTTGTTTGCAAGTGGTGCAATATATGTAGACTGGGAAGTGCGGAAAGCAGAATCTTTTGTCTGTTCGTTTCACAATATTTTTGAACAATATCAAAGGATAATCTTTGATTTGAACACGATTCTTAATTGCTGTGTATTGTTGGTTGAGGCTCGAGTGCAAATATATCTATTAAGAAAACAAAATGTTAATCATCTATATGGATAAAAAGTGGAAACTAAATTAGATTACATTTTATATTGTATAGCAAATAGAGCAGATTAATAAATTACCTGTGCATGATCATGCTCAGTTTCTCCATCTTTTATATCTAGGACAAAATTGTAGGGCGTTCTTTTGCATGCAAGAACAATTGCACCTATTGTTCCAACTGTGTATTGTTCTGTGCTATGCTGTAAAAGCCTGATGGTTGTGGTTGGAATGAAAGTATATTCTTTGCAAACTTTAGGAATACTTTCAATGACACTGTTTTGAGTTAAAAGCAGAATTAAATCACAGTCACCGTGATCATAACCCGTTTTTGGAGTAATTTGGAAATTTGTTATTCGAATACTTGCTCCTGGAAATATCATTTGTTGAAACATTTGAATGAAATTTTCCGTCAAGTTTAAGGTCACTGTCATTTCTCCTTTGACATCTGTGAAGTTGGCACAAAAGACTTCTATTGAATTCTTGTTTTTGTCAAGCTGAGTTCTATATATTATTATGACATCGCCTTCAAATACTTCACCAATTCTATGAGCATTAAGGTCTTCAATTGAAACTGTTTTTGGATGATCCTTTTTTGACCTAAAAAATATTGTAGAGTAGTTTTTATAAGGTTTATATTGAAGATGTTTTTTAAAAAGTGAAATTAAATAATGTGTGAAATTTTGTAAAATATTAATATGAAAGGATACTTACATTTTGACTTGTTGTTCTTGTCCAATATTTTTGTTTGTCTCTATTCTTTTGGAGCTCTTCATCTGAAATGGAATGGGCCAATAGAAACCTGCTACAGTAAACACATGGGTTACATAATTATAAATATAAAAAAAAAAATTAAAAAGAAAGACAAAATGTAAGCATAATGTAGGTTCTTACCATAATTTTGACTTCACCATTGGACTATAGTATGAGTAATATTGAATTTAAATTAAAAATATATTTTAGTATATGCTATTTCTTTATTGAATTAAGAAATAGACAAATAGTATCATGGTCACTCCAATATACATATCTATTATGAATATTTTGTAACATGTTTTGTTAATGTTTGACCAAGCATGGTCAATAATTGATCCTCGTACACCATTATTTATATCAAGTAAGAAATGTATATTTTTGTTATTAAGAAATGTTTCTAATTCTTTTGTATTTGTATTGTCATTTTCCATATTGATATTAAGATCTCCTAGAATTAGTATATTATTATTCATTTGATCATTGGCCAATGATTGTTATATAATATAAATTATTGAATAGACTTTTGTTTTTGGCGGTGAATACAAGTTAATTATTGTGATTGGAAAGCTATGAATAAGTAAGTTTGTTTGTAAAACTTCGATATTGTTTGAGTTGTATTGATTTGAATAAGTAATTTGGATATGTTTCTTAACTGAAGTCATCACTCCATGAGAATGATACATATAAATAGAATTAAAGCTTATAAGTTTTGTGTGATAGTATAAGTTAGAAGTATGGGTCTCTTGTAAGCATATTATGTTTGATTCTAAGAAGTAATAATCATGAATAATATCATCGATATGTGATTTTAGATTCCTTGTGTTCAAAGATAGAATTTTTACTACACTGTTGTCATTTAATTTTGGGTTATTGCATTCTTGTTTCCATTTTGTTATGGTAGTTAATCGGTGCATTTCATTTTTTATTTTGTCTTTCACTATAAAATGTTGTTTTGTAAGGGGATTTAATAAGTAGAGTGATTGCATTTCTCAAACACGAGAAAGTGTTGTATATACTAGTCCATATGACTTGATTCCTAATGGGTCAAATGCGATCCCATCTAGTGTAAGACCTTGTGTTCTATGAATTGTTCGTGCGCATGCTAGTTGTACAGGAATTTTTTTATAGATTTTAATATGTGATGGATTTTTCTTTTGTGAAATAGGTTTGGCTATTCGTAGTATTGGTAGGTACCATTCTTTAGAAATTATGTATGTATATAAGTGTTGTAGTTTGTGGCGTTGCGATTGTCCAATATTTGAGTCATTGAATTGTATCCATTTTATATTTTCTTGGTTTTTGTTTGTGTATGCTTTGAAAATACCATCTGCACCATTTACCAATCCATCTTTCATATTATAATTCCCTACATATAACTCAACTAACATGTTGACTTTTAATATTATTTGTTCTGGAAGACTTTTATTTGGATATGTTGTTGTATTTCCATGACCTTTTGATCGATTTCATCAATTGCTTTAATGATGATTGGCTTGCAAACAACAATTGATAACATATTATTATTATGTATAGCTACAGACTTGTTTTTGTAGAAAAGATATGGGAAGGTGGGGTCAATAGGAGCTGGGTGAATGCAGTTATTATTAAGATATTTTATATTAGTATTGGGTTGTGAATTGGTTCGTAGTTTGTTTAGTATGGAGATAAATTTTTCATTTTTTTGTCGCATTGTTGTTTTTAAATCATAACATTTTATCATATCTGTCCAAAAAGTGTAGGGTACTCTTTCTTTGTTAATAATAGGATGTTCAAAAATAAAGCTATCTTGTATCGGTTGTGCCTAGTAGAAGTCTCCACAGAGAACTATGTCAATCCCTCCAAAATATTTTGTAGGGGCATGTTTAATTTCTCTCATTCTTTTGTCAATTAAATATAAGAATCGACTACCTATTAAAGAAGCCTCATCTATGAGCAGTACTTGTAATTGTTCATAATGTTTTTGCATTGAATCTATGGTTTCGTTGCTAAGTGGGATGAAAGTAGACTTGTTAAACGAAAATAGAAGTGCAGAGTGTATAGTTGCTCCACCAACATTGTATACTGCTTTTCCTGTATAGGCCATTATTAGTCCTTTTTTCTTTAGTGGATCTGAACCAACACTTGAGTTGTAGATTCATAGAAGCATTTGAAAAATTTCTGTTGCAGTAAAAGTTTTACCTGTTCCAGCACCACCAGTTAAGAAAAGGTACAATGGCTTGTCCTTATCAATTTTATTTTTCATGTTGCAATTTATTTTATAATTTGTTGTTGTTCTCTGTTAAGTGTTTGTCGTAGCTTATAGTATTCAATGTTTTCTTGAATATTTGGATTTTGTACAATGTGAAAATTGATGTCAAAATTATTTATTTTTTGTTTTTGTTGTAAGTATGGTAAATCTAAAGTTAAGTCATATATTTCAGATTTGTTGTCAATTGCTTATTTTTTCTTTGTTAAATAGATTATCACTTGTATTTTTATTTCTTTCAACTTGTTCAAATTCTTTGTCTAGATCTCCCCATGTACAATTGAAATTGTATGTATACTTATCTTGGTTCATATTTATTTGTTTTTCATAATACATGTATGCATCTTCAAATGTTTTGAATCCTTCTTTTAACGTATTTTCACTAGTCTGAAAAGGTACATATAATAATAGTTTTTCTTTACAGTAGTTGTCATAATCAATGTGCTTGTTATATTTAACAAATCTGATGATACTATTTATTTTTTTGTTTTACTATTTTGCCTTTATTGATTCTATATTCTGAAGCAAATTGAGCAAGACAAATTTCTTTCAAATTTGTTGGACGTTGAATGTAGTGATCTATGATTGATTTACACATTATTTGATTTGACTCATCAGGTTCAAATTTTAGTAATGACTTAGACTTTAGAATAAATGTACGTTCTTCTGGTGGAGATGTGTTTATGAAGACAGTTGTTCTAGAACTTGTATTTAAAGGTAGTGAGAGTACTATGTGTATTGTTAGCTGAGTAGACATTTGTTGTAGGTTAAGTAGAGTATTTCTGAGACTACAAATCATTTGTATTGCATCTATTTTTGTTGTCTCATGGTCTTTTCGTATTCTTTTGAAAGATGTGGTCATAGATTTGTCAACTTTTGTCATGTATGATGAACAATATGCTGCTGCAGCATAAGCATTGAGAACAAATTGAGCATCGGTGTTTGCTTGCCATAATTTAAGTATTTTTTTAGCAAAACTATTATTCCAAGCATATGATGGTTCTCTTTTAAGAAGAATTGTTGGTTTTGTTAGAGTTGATTGTATTGCTTTTATGTAATCAGGTTCTTGTATTTTTATTTCATTTAAGAAATCATCAAAAGTGATAGAGTGGTCATAATTATTTTGTTGTAGAGCTGTAAATATTTTAACTGCATTGTTTATAATAGTATTATCAATTGATGTAATTGGTTCTAGTATTGTCGTCTTTCTCATAGGTGGAAAAGGGAAATTGTATATGCAATTTGTTTTCCTTGATTTTTGACAACTTTTTGCATGGTAGTGTCAATGTAACTTACCAAATGTTTCATTGAGAGTGTTTGTATTGCATGTTATGTATTTATTCAAAAATTGTTCAATATGTAGTGGATTTGATTTTCCATATATAGGAGCATCTTTAACCCATATCAATGCATGATCGTGCTGATTTCCTCTATTTTGGAATTCTGTAACAAAGAAGAAGTCATTGATATGTCCTAGAATTGTATTATCCTTACATAGTAGTTTTTTCAAGCAATTTATTCTATGTCTATAGTAACGAGTACAAGTGACAGGGTCTTTTTGAACAAGCGAATCAATATCAGGTTCATGTGCTTGTGTATAATTTTTTTTACCAATTCGATTGTTGTGTAGCGTAGTTAGTGTTGATAAGTTAATGGTGCCCATTGGTGTTCTGCACTTGAAAAGGTTAGGAAAAAAGTTGGAGGACCTAGTTGTCTTATCATTGCAAATATGTTCTTTTTTATTTGTTGTAGGTAATCTGGAGAGATATGCATATGTTTGAAATCCATGTATCCAATGTATTATTATGTTCTTTTTTGTTTGTTGTAGGTAACTCATATTGAGCATTGAAATAACACCTCAAGAACACATTTAAAAGGACAAAAGTATTATTATGTGATATCAACATTGTATCAACATTTGAGGATATATTGTATGATAATATGTTGTCTTCAACCTTTGTTCAAAATTATTGAATCATTATCCTAGGTTATTTCATTAAATTCAAGGAGACAATAGATCATAATCTACAACCAATCTAAATGAAGAGAATAATTTAAAAAATATGATGAATTATACAATTGTGTAACAACCTTGTTAGACAATATATGGAAAACCATAAAACATTAAAACAACATGACATTAGAAAAATGCTACTTCTATTGAATAAGAGAATACGAATAAATACATAAGACTATTCTTCACAAAAAAACACTGAGAATAAGAAGTCTCATTATTAGAAAAGGGATGAGACATCATACTTGATTTGTCTATTGTGTTAGGAAGATACCAAACACATGGAGCATACTAAATTGCAAAGATCTGGCTAAAGTGTTGGACTCATAAGATAGAAGTATTGGAGTGCCAAGTTAGATGTGTAGCCATGTCTATGCTAACACATGTTTGATGTGTATGTGAAATAAAATTTATGGCAATAATAACCATTTCCAC
Organism: Sequoia sempervirens; assembly: GCA_007258455.2. Lineage (NCBI taxonomy): Eukaryota > Viridiplantae > Streptophyta > Pinopsida > Cupressales > Cupressaceae > Sequoia > Sequoia sempervirens. The sequence goes on along the minus strand of VDFB02086081.1, from coordinate 440,113,278 downwards.
ATAGCCCTCATAAGAGAAAAATCTACAAAATAAATATTTAGAATCCACAATGCAAAATAATAACAAACATACCACAATATAACACCAAATATATCTTTAGAAAATCCTCTCAAGAAAATAATTAGCCTAAAAAAGTAAAACTAAATTTATTATCACAAGAATAAGATTACAATACACTTGCAAAGTCTCCATGCATGCTTCTGAAGCATAAAACACCCTAGTTTCATTCCTCCACATGAACAAGAAAATGAGAACCATATAGCCACACATCCCTATCCATGCTTCCTTTACTCATTTATCCATCCTACAAGAGACACAAAATCCAACCTTAACCAAAAATCCAAAGGTTCAACAAGCCAACTTGAACAACTATTCATGTGCTTGCTTTTATAGAACAAGCTTGAAAAAACCAATAAGTGGTATTCAATAATCCATGTGCTTCAAAACCACAAGCTTGCTAAACCATGAACCCAAATTAAATAATTGGTACTAAGTTTTATCAATATTAAATATTTTCCAATGTCAAACTTGTTGGTTCCCAAAATGTTGCTTCACAAACCTAGAATTTCTTCCTACCTTCACAACCAAGGATTTATTATCAAGAAAGTAAAATAGTGGCTCATCAACATACTAAAAGGGTTAAGATCCAAGTGATGAGAGTGGGTAGTCCTACTTGCACTTTCAACTTAGCTATTAAACCAAAGATGGTATTCCTAGAGGTGTCCTTAATAGGGTTCTAAACCATTTTTATATAGCATGATTGCAACAATAAACAATTATACCCAATATATAAGTTTGACCCTTATATTTTTCACTAATTAAGATAAACTTACATAAAACATCTTAAATAGATGATAACACCTCACACATGCACCTATAGATAACATCAATGCTTTGATCCCTTTTGATGATTTTATTTGACATTAAATCCATCATAGCAAGGTGTAGACATGCATGCCATGATTCTTTAATGATTTAAATATTTAAGTTTGCTTAAGGTTGTTCCATGTTTTATAAAAATAAATCATGAACAACGTGTATGTTCAAATATACTCCTACTTCTATCATGGATCGATGTTGTTTAAAAATTATGGATATTTGATCCTTCACTAATGTGTGGTGAGTGCCTACTTCATTGGGAAACAAAGAGGAAATAGATACCATTAGAAATAGTGTCAAAAAAATTATATTTTATTTACATAGCAATCAAAGAGTACATCATGCATAGTGGACATACTTAATAATCTATCTAAAAATAAAATAACCCATATGCAAAAAAGAAAAGGAATTTGTAGTGCATTAGAAGTTTTCACACTTCATTTAACCTTTATTACAATTACACCAACAAATGTGGTGAGAGAAAATATATAACTACAACCATTCATTTCTCCAAATCATTCTAAACTAATATGGATATATCATTACATGGAGATGTGATTTTACAAACCCTTCCTACTCTTCATGTGTGAGATATATTTCTTCATTTATAACTCATACTAGCATTATTTGATGTCATAGAATCATTTTTAGGTGTTCCCGAACTAAAAATTGGCTCAACAACTAACCATTTGAATGAATAATAAATTGGTATTTGTAGATATATAGTTTAGGCACCTTGTTTACACTTGGGAACCTCAAGATGACAAGGAAATCATATATTACATGAGGAAACCCATCCCTATTGGATTACAATCATCCTCTACATTAATGGTGCCAATATTTTTTTGGTGTGCAATCCAAGGAAGAGCCCATAAAATTTCACTGGAACAATGGCTAGGAGATGGCACAAAGACCATTGAGGTTTAAAACTTCAATCAACATATTAATTACAACATTTTTGTCTTCATATTTTTCCATCATTGAAGGTACATGTGAATATGACCCCTTAAGGTTAAACAAAAAATTTGGGCAGGTGAATGCAATTAGGTGGTTTTAGGTTCTTACTAGGTCATTAATAGTGACCTAGGTCATGTGGGGAGGTAGGTGGGAGTGAAAAATGCAAAATGTGGGAGTTCAAAAGTTTCAAGGATCAGGGGTTGAGGATACCTCATAAATCCTACCACTGTAAAGGATCAGGGATCATGCATATGGCATATTTTATGTGTATAGAAAATAAATAAGCATATCTTTGCATCTTTAACTCTAAAAGGAAATGAAGGAAATTATTGAGAGTTAGAGATTAGAGATACCAGGGAATTCATCCATTTTAGGCATACAAATAGCGGCAAATTTGAAATAATTATTCCAATAAGGTTATGTATGAAGAAGTGTTGGGAATCAAAGTTCAAGGATACTTCATACTTTGTACCATGTTAGAGGTATTTCTACATCTCTGACTAAAATTTTTTACATAATAAAATATTAGAAGTTGAGGATCAAGGATACTAGTGAGGAGGTACTTAGCAAAGGGGTGGCTAAAAATACAACTCTAAAAGTTAACTTAATGCAACGGGTAAGTAGTCATGGTTCAGTAAGAAAGTATGAGGGTAATATAATGTTTAATACACCAACAAAGACGAGGGACAAATTAAAGGAATGGGAAAAATGTGTGTGGGATGGGGTATTAGAGTAAAATAGGTAATTACCTAATTAATTAATTAATTAGGTCCCTTTTTTACTTTCTTACACTTAAGCTAAACTTAGGAATGCTTTTCTATTTTTAGGCCATGTGTTTTTTTGTTTGATAACATAGAATGAGGACACTTGTCATGGTCTAATATAATCCTCACCTAAGGTTTCATCTAGGGTTTTTTTTTCTTTTTTCTTTTATAAGGATTCATGATTGTAAATTGTAATCATTCAAGATATTATTGGATCAATTCAATTCTCAAAGGTTGCATAGAAAATTAGTTACTTGTTTCTCTCTTTGTGATGGGTGTTTTGGTTACAAGTGATTTTTGGGAGATGTGGGGTTGAATAGTCAATTCCAACATGGTATCAGAGCACTAGATTTGTGACTTCCCATCTATTTTTTGAGAGATTCACTTTGAGAAAAAAATGATGAATCTTAGAGAAAAATAGACATAATTGTTGAGTCCAAAGCATCCAAAAACCCTAAGTTGACTATTAAAATGTCAAAAATTGAGTAGTTGAAAGAAAATTAATTTTTTTTATGGTCATCACAATTTTTGCATTGGATTATGTACGTATGTGAAATGTTGGAAATAGTGAGACCCTATCCCTTTTTAGGAAGTGGTTTGACACCCTTTCCTTGATTTCATTAAAAAGAGGGGATGAAATGATATGATTGTGGATGGGGGTTTGATGAATTTGGACAAGATATATGATTGATTTAAGACTTGAAAGGTGATTCAACCTGCACTTGACCAAACCTGAAATGACCTTAGGATTAAATACAATGATTCAATTAACCTAATAATGCAAATGACTGTTCTAATACAAAAGTAGCAGATCTGGAAAGTCACAAACAAAAACAAACCATAGAAATGAATTAAGCAGGACACTGTGCACCTATGATATAAATTTGGAGCTAAAAATGTTGGACTAAGTTGCCTAGAGTGCCTATGTATTTGTAGGGGTAATTCAAATCTAATTTCACAGTCCTCAGGTGCTAGATGAGAGATTTTGTTTATTGCTTGTCACACTATTGGATCATTGTCAATTTATGAAATAATTTAGTTTTCATGAGTTATGAAGGTGTAGGGTTTGATTACAACAATGAATAATTGATCTTCAAGCTTCTGCCAATCTTCTTTAGACCTAAAACTCGCACATTCAAAGAGAGAGGGAGGGTTGTGCCATTTAGCCTGGGCTTACCTTAGTCAAACCCCGTGTTAGTGTTTCCACTTCCAAAATGGCAATGTGAATGATTGAAAGCCTATCCTTTTGAGGGAGAGGGATAAATGATAAGAAGGAATGATGAATCAACAAAGGATTAAAACTCACCACCCTTCAATGACTTCCTTGAAGGATTGAAGTCAAACAAATACCCTCAAGGCTTGGATCTTGCTTGCTTGAATTGCTTGGAGACCTACAAGGGTTAGTCTTCACAAATAATATAGTAACATAAACATGAATAAAACTCATACAAACTTTGACATGATGCTCAGATCTTGAATTGCTACAATAAATCTTTGAAATTCTATTCTTGACTTGCGTGATAATGCTCTTGATAATAATTTCTCCAATAACTGCTTGTTAATGCTAGAATGATTTCAAATGATGCAATAATTGGGTATTTATATGTAATTATTCTAATTTCTCATAAATTAAATCCTGATGGCTGACAATGGACATTTTAATTTCAAATAATAAAGGCCACCTCTGACACATTTGAATTTGGAGCCAAAATAGGGGGACATAGGTGTTAGAAGTTTGAGGAGATTGTCATTTATGATGTTGTCTGGCAACATGAGTATGGTGTAAGGAAGCTAAGGTAGAGGAACAACTTTCTACACTAATCTTGAGAGGAGGGTAATGTAAAATTTTTACAGATCTTTAACAGTTACATAAATTTAAACAAAAATAAACGTAAATATCATGCATACCACAACACATTGATTTGTGGGAAAAACCCTTTCGGGAGAAAAACCCCACTCTCCAAAAGTCACCCAATATATTATTCAAAAATCACAAAGATTACAATATACTTGCAAGTCAAGCTTCTCACAAGAGTATCATCACCAAAGATCCATAGATAGCACGACCACTATCAGATTCTCTGAATACACCATCGTCTACAATCGTAGTATAATTCCCTCATAAAATAGGGACCTTTTAGGGAAAGATATGCCAAAAAAATATCCACCATTAGATCTAAAACCTAATTATTAATGGTCTAGATTTACAATATATCATTTATTTAATGTATGTCGGTCATTTAGGAGTTTTCTAAAAAAAGTTAACAATTTTTTTTTTACACGCATCCCACTCCTCCTCTCCACCCTATGCTCCCATTGTATATTACACCTATCAGTGTAACTAGGATATATATATATATTCTATCAACAATAACCTTTATATAATTGCAAGGTTGAGACACATTTTCCCAACAAATCTCCCACTTGTCGAACACCTTGCAAGAGCAACGAGATGGAGTAAACATTGTCTCTTAATTGCTAGGGGTCAAAAATCCCATAGTCTCTGAACACCATATAAACTTCTTTGTGCTCACAAGCTTAGTTAAAGAATCAACAACATTCATCAAAGTTTCTACCTTAACTAGTTTCACCCTGCCATCTTCGACCATACCTCAAACAAAATGATACTGTACATCAATGTGCTTGGTCCTAACATGAAATGTTGGGTTCTTGGCTAGACATATTGCACTTTGACTATCATAATAAATTGTAACTGCACCTTTTTTCATTCCAATATATAAACAGTCTCTTAAGCCAAATGACTTCTTTACAAGCATGAGTAGCTTCCATATACTCTGCTTCAGTACTGGATAAAGCAACCACAACTTGTCGTTTACTCATCCAACTGATTGCACCATCAAATAATGTAAACACATTAGCACTGGTTGATCATCGGCTATCAATATCACATGTCCAATCTGAATCCACATAACCATGAATATCAAGGGAAATATCGTCTTTAGTCAAATTACTATGATAACACAAGGAATACTTTGCGGTACCACACAAAGATCTAAAGAATCTTTTAACTGCATCCTAATGAACTCTACCAAGATTAGACATATATCTCGAAATAACTTCCACTGCTTGGGTAATGTTTGGTCTAGTACAAACCATAACATACATTAAACTTCCAATTGCACTTTGGTAAGGCACTTTGCTCATGTCTTCCATCTCAAATGGAGATGTTGGACAATCTGAAATAGATAACTTTGTTCCAACAAAAAGGGGAACACACAATAGTCTACAATAATGTATGTTAAATATCCATAAAATTGAATTGGCATACTTACTTTGGCCAAGCCATAGCTTTCTATTCACTCTCTCTTTTAATTTCCATCCCAAGAATGTGTCAAGCTGCACCAAGGTCTTTCATTTCAAATTTAGCAGCAAGTTGAGATTTCAATTCTGAAATCATACCTTTCCCTTTTCCAATAAATAACATATCATCAACATATAATGTAATAAATAGGAAATGATCACCATCAATTTTATTATAAACACAATGATCTGATTTAGAACGCTCAAATCCCAAACTCAACACATATGTATTAAATTTCTGGTACCACATCTTAAGACTTTGTTTTAAGCCATACAAAGATTTCTTTAATTTGTAAACTGTGAACATGATCATGAACTAAGATAAACATGATTGAATTATAAGAATTAAACCAAGTATTGAGCTAATTAAGTCATGCTCCCAATGAAATTCTTGAAATATTAAGCTAGGAAACCATTAAACATCAAATATCAATGAAATGCTTGCAAATGAAGCCTAATTAATACATCAAACCTCATACCATTGGAGGATTGGTGCTGAATTGATGTGGAATGCCAGCCCTTTCCCAATCCCTTGGTTGAAACAAGCTTGAAAATGAATGCTCCAATGGAGAATTGATGGAAAGTGAATACTAAATTGCTAAAATGGATGAAAATGGATTAAATTCTCATAAGGATTGCTCAAAAAATGACTATAATGTAGATGATCTCAATGAATGTGGATGAATTGCTCAAGAAACGAAGGCTATTTATAGGAAAATTGAGTGAATCAATGGCCAAGATCAAATTATTTAATCAATGGATGCAAATTGAGGAGAGGAATTGGCATGGATCAAGAATTCAATACATGGAGGAGATTGAAAGTTGACATGGATTGATGTAATTAATCAATGGTTCTAATTGATTTGAAGAAATACAAATCCTAAAATTTAGGAGGAATGTGCAAGATATTTTAATTTAAGAGGGACATCGTTTGAATTTGAATTGGAGGAATATTCCATGGGAATATTCCTTTGCAAGTGGGAGAAATTAGAGGGATGAAAGAAATTAGTCAATTAAATAATTAAAATATTATTTAATTGTGCAAGGTGGAGGAATTAAAAGATTTAATTAAACAATTTGCTCATTTAATTAAAAAGAGAAATTAATGACATTTAATTAAACAATACAAATTATTTAATCAAATGAGAGGACTTAGGGAATTTAATTGAACAATTCACATTATTTAATTAAATAGGATGAAAATTAGTATGGATGGGGTGAATTAACCTAATGATAGATCGATTATTCAATTAATAGAAGAAAATGATGAATTTAATTAAACAATTATGATTATTTAATTAAATAGTAAAAAAGGGTTGAATAAGGCTGCAAATGGTGTTAGTAATCGAGTTTAGATGCACAATCTTGATCAAGACAATTTTAAGTGTCTACATTTTCCCCTCTTTGAAGCGAGGCACCTATTACATTGGTTCAAAGATTGATGCTTTTCAGATCAACACAACCGCTTAGATCAAAAATTCAAAAATTTAGGATTTTTCGAATGCCCCATTGTTGCCCCAGTGGAAGGAATTTATACTGGTATACTGTCCCCTCGAGAGATCAAGCAAAATTTTGATTTTTGGGTCGAGATTGCAACAAAAATATAAGGTAGATTCAATTTTGGAATAGATGCAAAAATAGGATCAAGACACTAAAAAATGCTTAAAAAGGCTTCATAGCTTAGAAATTGATCTAAAAGATTAAAAATCCACATTCCCCCTTCAATTAGGTCAAAAACCCTAATTTTCAGGCTTAAATAGAAGCTTGGGGATCATTTTGAAATTATTTGCACACTTTGCTTTGGAGATTTACTAAGATTTTGCTCTGACCTGCTGATGCTATGGTTGATCCTGTGCTCCCCCAACACCTCATAGACAGAGTCCACTCAAGTTCCATCGGCCCACCGATGCAGGACCCCCTATGCACTTTGAAACTTTTCTCATTTTTGCATTTTTTTGCTTTAATTTTTGAGTTTAATTAGGTCAAACAAATGCGTCACTATATAGTGACGCTTTTGTCTCGGTCGGTGATGATATGCAAAAGTGTGACGCAATAGAAAATTTAGGTTCAAAAGCATAATTATAGGTTAGCCGTACACTTGTAAAAGGGTGACACAATAGGATATTTTGGTCCAGCTACACATTTGTTGGTTAACTGCACACTTGTGAAATACCTGCGTAATAAGTGATTTGGCTCCAAAGATGTACTTAAATGTCTCAATGCATTTGTATATAATGACACAATTGTCAAAAGGTGACACACCTACAAATTGGCAGACCAACGCACTTGCAGATTTAGGTTTTAAACTCAAAATTTTGACATTTTTAGCAATTTTGACACTATGTGCTTCATTCGTGTAGGAGACCATTTGCCCGCTCATGTCTCAGGAGCGTAGACCCAACATTTTATCTCACATTCACCATTTTGGTGACAATGAGAACTTATTTATTGAAGCCATCAAACTAGGATTTGTTGCTCATATGCTAGAGATATAGACACACTTAGCTATGATGACAACATTAGTAGAGCGTTGGCATAGTGAGACCTCTTCTTTCCATCTTCCCACAGGAGAGGCAACCATCACATTGGAGGATGTGTGGCATATCTTGCGGGTTTCGATTCATAGGGAGATGATTATTTATGATGTCGACGTCGGGCTAGATGCGATTTACAACATTCTTGGTATAGATACCCTCTGGGTAGATAGCCACCACATTGACCTACGATAGTACTAAGGACATGTACCTAATTTGAATTTGGTTATAGAAGGATTGATCTATGGAGTACCTGTGCCAGATAGATGGAGTAGACGTTTCAACTTTTGTTGGGGACTTGTCTAGGAGGGGATGGTGCATCAGACGACTTTCTACGCCTGGGGCCCTATGATCCTTGCTTCTTTATATCACGACATGCACCAAGTTGTATACATGTAGGGATGAAGTCTATCAATAGGAGTTAGGGGAGATGTTTAGAGTTAATATCTAACTATGATTTTGAGATTAGTTACATTGAGGGAAAGGAAAACGGAGTTGTGGATGCCCTAAGCTAAAGGAGGCATATCTCCTCAATTATATCTATACAAAATGTTTTAAAAAATTAAGTGTTGTAGAAGTACAGGGGAGACAAATATTATGAGCATGTCAAGCAAGCTCTCATGGACAACCCCTAAGATCTAAGGTATGATGGGTTTTATTTTGAGCCAGATGGGCTATTGAGATTCTGAGGAAGAATGTATGTTTTGAACTCAAGGGAGTTAAGGAATATAGTGTGGAAAGAACTCCACACCATATTTAGGACATCCTGGAGTAACAAAATTTCTGGCTGATATGAAACCACTATATTTCTAGAAAGGAATAAAGAGGGATGCTTCAAGGTATGTAGTAGAATGTCTAGAATTCCAAAGGGTGAAAGAAAAACATCATCACCCTACAAGACTCCTATATTCCAATGAGATTTCAAAGTGGAAATAGCAGATCATTAGTATGGATTTTGTGCAAGGCCTTCCTATGTCTAGAAATAGGCATAATGCAATTTTGGTAGTGGTGGATAGACTCACCAAGGTAGATCATTTGATACCCAAGAATTTGACAGATGGATCACCAGTCACAACTCGTAAGATTTTCTAAGAAGTGTTTAGGTTGCATGGTGTTCTTGAGAAGATCATGTCAGATAGGGACATACACATGACTTCAAGGTTTTAGAAAACCTTATTCTCCTCACTTGGAACTCAGTTGAACATAAGATCAACTTATCATCCAGAGACAAATGGTCAGATGGAAAGAGTAAACCAAGTTTTGGAGGATTTATTGAGAATGTATTACATGGATCAACAATACAAGTGGGAGGACTATCTTCCACTTGTAGATTTTACGTATAATAATTCTTATCATTTCACTATTAAAATAGATCCATTTGAAACATTGGATGGAAGAAAGTGTCAAAATCCTATAAGATAGGATAAGCTAGAAGATAAGATTAGCCTTGGTCCAAAAATGCTATAAAAAATGAAGAACAAATCAGTTTGATCAAGAAAAGGCTAGAAAAAGCAAATGATAGGTAGAAAAGCTATGCTGATGCTAAGCCCATACCCATACATTTCTCAGTAGGAGAAAAAGTTTTGATAAGAGTCAAACCTCAGAAGAGTTCAATCAAGTTTGGGAAGTCATCCAAATTAGCTCCTCGTTATGTGGGTCCCTTCGAAGTTCTCGAAGAAATCAATCTAGTTGCAGGTACACGATTTCTCTACTACCAGATCTTTCTAGGGTGCACAATGTTTTTCATGTATCTTACCTTAAGAAATATATACCCTTAATAATCATGTAATTTATTGGAATGCACTATAGGTACAAGACCTAGGGGTTGTCATGATTGAGCCTCTCAAAGTGCTTGAAACATGCAGGATCCACCTGCGTAGAAGAGAAATCATTTAGCGCAAGGTCTAGTGGGACCAGTATGTAGAGGATCGTGCTACATGGGAGTATTATAATGAGATTAAACATAAATTTCCTCATCTTTTACATGTTTATGAAAACTAAAAGTAAAACTTCTATTCTTTTTTATATATGTTGTGATACATTGAATCATTGGGGATGATGATCCTTATGGGGGAGATGTGTTACACCCCATTTTATATTTACAAATTACTTTTAACTTTACATTAAAAAATAATGTTAAATGTGTGATGATGATACTTTGATTTTTAAACGTTATGATGAAATTGAATGCAATATGATGTATTTGCAATTAAATGAATTATTGTTATTTATGCGATATTATGGATATGTTATATTTGTTAATGGCTAACTACTTGGATGTTTCTTTAAGTGTAATTGTAAGACCCCGCTTCACATGTGAATAATAAAATCTTAAATTTTGTTATATATTCTCCTAAATAGATGCTTAGATATATTTCAAACAATGCATAGTGTGATTGTGTGACAATGTGCTTGTATTTCATTTTGACATGTTTTATTATCATTACCATGAAGGTATTAGGCACTCATAAACAATGAATACAAATTGGAATTTTAGTGAAATTGTTGCTACCAAATTTATGTGATATATGATTGTTGCTTATGATTTCATTGGTAATGTGCAGGAAGGAAAGGGTGCCAATACGAGAAAGGAAAAACTAGTGAGAAGAAATTGAAAGACATCCTCTTGTGGTTATGTATTTTATTTCCTTACTTTGGAAGCTTAGAAGGAAATAGAGTTATTATGTTATTATTTTGGGTTGAAAGGGTATTTAATTGTGTGTCTCAAGAGATGTAAGTTGGGGTTAAGGTTTAAAAATCCTTTTATCCAAGGGTGAAACTCGGATGGAACCTTAAGTGGGTCTTTAAAGAGCGTTGTTGGCTAATTTCTTGGGTTGGGATGCATGAATAAACCCCCTAGGGTCTATACCATGGTGGTAGGGGTCAAGTGGGCATGAAATAAGGCCCCAAGGACATGATTTGACTCTTGAAAAGTCCTCATAATGAGGAGTGACGAGTTTTGAGGAAAGGATGGGGTGAAAAGATTGAGGGGTTGTCCAAGTGCATGTACCCCTCTTAAATAAGGAAAAGACCCTCATTGATGGTGGAGGTACACTCACACTTTCCCATCCAAGGGTTACAATTTTTGAGACTTCTATATAGTTGGAGAGGAGGAAGAAGTGGGGTGTTACCTAGTTCTCCTTTTGGAGAATTTTGCTTGAGATGGGAGAGAAGATGAGAGAGGAGAGGAGATATGCTTCTTAGAAGATGGTGTTCAAACTAATGGGCTTGGAGAAGAAAGATGGATAGAAGAGTTCAATCCCTTCACCTAAAGAGAAGAGATAAGTTCTTTTTCCATTTCCACTTACTCTTGTTATTGGATGTAAGAAGGTGATATATAGTATGAGTCATGGTTGAAAGAAGCAAGTAGGAAACCTAGATGCATGAAAGTTGTGCTATGTTAGTTTTATTCCTTTGAAAAAAAATGAGAAAAGGCTCCATTTATCATCATGGAGCTAGAAGAATTACTTGCTCGGGGGTATGGCTAGAGCCCATGAGGCTCCATGACGCCATTACGGTAGGGTCGAGAGAAAGCCTTGTACCTTGGTGTGTTTTGATTCACTTCTAGGAGTGACTGGTATAGACAAAAAAAAAGGTTTAAATAATGGATATTGTAGTTGGATGCTAAATAAAAAGGGCAATAATGTATTTAACTAGTTATGTTTTCCCTATATTTGGAATGAAGGGAGAGTGTTGTATTTTGATAAAAATGGCAATTATAATGGTTTTTTTAAAATTATTTTTCAAAGTGCAAATATAGTTGCAGAAAGAAAAGGTTTCAATAATGAGTAAATAGATTACTGTGCTGAGTATATGTAGGTTCATGTTATTGTGGAGATTTTTGGGTAGGAAAATTAAAAGAAAAGAATACAAAAAATAAATAAATGAAACATAGGCCGCGAGCCCTTCACTCTCCATTGCAGACATATCAAATACTAATAAAAAATAAAATAAATTATGTATTCTGTTTATGATGTAACTTTTGCAGTGTTCTACGAACAGGTAAACATTTATACGAATATAATTATCATATTTAAGGGAGGTTTATCTAGACCCGTGAACTCAACAAAGCGAGATAAGGGGAGAAGTTTTAAATGAACCAATCCTCTACAATATAGTTAAAAAAAAACATTTTTATTTATCACTGCTTGAACCATAACGATAATATAATAAAATACAATCTTTATTACTGTGTTTAATAAAACTCTAGATTTTACTATTGTGCGAATATTGTGCAAATTAATTAACCTTTTACTAATCCACACTACATATACATTAAAACATAGATTTCATTTAACTAAATTAGGGGAAACTTTAGTGTGATTGCGTAAAGAAAAAAACAAGAATATTATTGTCTGGTGCAATCTTTTCCTCAAAGACTGGATTCATCATCCTGAGCTAGACACATCCACTCTTATGCCTTTACTGGGTATTGCCTTCCCTCAACACAAAAAAAAAAGAAATAAATAAATAAATTATTAATGAAATAAGGGTATTATAAGAAGAAAAAAAAATGAAAGGAAATTGAATGGCGATGAGCATTCAGATTATACTAATTACTAAGCTTAACATAAAACATTGCAAAAAAATTCAACTCTACAATAGTGGTCACAATAGATGTACTTTATTGTATACTCATAATAAATTCATCAAAATATATGTTTGTGATATTGGGAGTCTATGCAGTTTCCAATACCATGTTCTAGAAGTTGTAATGCAGCCTTAGAGCACGTGGATACAAAAATCTCGTACAAGTAGGGCACGCAAGATCGTGATAAAAGGCAGGAGTGAATAGATGCGATTCTCTGTGGGAATTGACTCCCTTACAATCTTAATGCGAGTGGTATTGCTGCTTGGGCGGAATCCCTAATAGTAGTGGTAGGATGCAAAAGGGAAAGATGACACCTTGTGAGTGGTGCCAGATTGGTCTCACACCACTATTAGCCCCTTGAACACCATGTTGCCTTGTGCGCTGCTACTTCCCCATTCTTCCATGATTTTTGTTGATGAAGGTGCAATCTAGAAGCGAAACTCAATGATATTTATTTCTCTTTGTTTTAGCATGGTGATAAATTTAGTTTCCAGGAGGGGTTTTGTCCTATTATGAAGTTTAATAACTTTGCAGTCAACCTAAAAAAAGTCAGGTGTTGTCAATGAAATTTACCATCTCAAATTAGCATGGGTGTGAGAGTCTAAAATCTAACTTGGAGTTTGAATTGGAGGATTTGCAATTACTGCACACCAATCCACTCCTATGTCACATTATTAATACTGTCATTGCACTGTCTATTCATCTATCTACTTTTGATGTGTGAAAGGTCTTAGTTGTTGGCGTAAATAAATCCTCCATCGAGTACATCTCTGTTGGCAAGGCTATTCACGCTTTATTACTCTGTGAGTAGGCATATTGGGTGGTTATTAAATGAACAACAATAATAAGGTGAAACATTCATCCTCGCCTATCTAGATCATCCTAAATCTTTTCTTGGAAGGAAATAAAATCATCACTATCGATTATGATAAAATTATTAGATTCCTCTACTATTACTCACATTCAGGAATGAAACTAAGATGTAAGATTTACTGGTTAAGTGAAGGTAGTTTTCTAAATCAATGGCATCTTTATTATGATAAGTGTAATAAGTACGAATAAAAATCTATTTCTAATAATAATATAATGGAACATATAATATTTTTTCCAATTTTACAGTTCTCGCAACAATAACCATCTATTGAGAAATATAATGGAACATATAATATTTTTTCCAATTTTATAGTTCTCGCAACAACAACCATCTGTTGAGAAATCTAAAATAAACAACTTGGACTGGAATCGAACCCAAGAAATACATGGATAAAACACTATGCATCGAAGTAACAACTTAAATGCTCCACGACTAAAAAAAAAAAAACCTTGCATTCACATCTCTTGGAGCAAATTTCATTAAAAGTTATAAGATTAAAAATGAGTTAGATCAAGAAAAAAAAAAAAGGGAATAAAAGAATGGTAGAATAAAGGAAGACTCTAGGAGTATAACCTTGGCTATAAATGTAGCAAATGATTAATAATAATATCATTATTTCTATTGTGGTGAGAGCAACAATGTAACATTAGTACTAGAATTGCTGAGGGTTTCATGATAGTTAAATATAGATATATTAAGAGTTTTCTTCTATCCATAATTATATTGATATTATAGCATCATAATAAACATCATTAAATTAAAAAAAGATATCAATACAAAAATAAATATTAGTATTATTATTTAATCGAGACCCAAATCATTCTTCCAATTCTTGTCACCAAACTTATCTGAACCATAGAAAAATCAGTTTGTACTATTGAGAACAAAGGGCATCAAAAAATTTAAAATAAAATAATACAATAAAATTATAATTAATGTTAATATTAAGAAGCATTTAATATTATTAGGAGTTTTTATTTATTTATTAAGCTAATGATAATTAACAAGAGCATCAACATAATGGATAATCTTGCTAATCAATACTAAGATGGTAACCATTGTTTTTTATTAGATAAGCAGGGAAAGGGCCTTGAGCCTGTGGTTACAAATCCAAAACAACAAACAAAGAAACAGGCTGGGAAGAACATCACCAACCCCTACCAGAGAACAACAACTGTGAACCTAGATCCCAAACCTACAATAGCACAAGAAAGAAACAACAAATTAGATCACATGCAAGCTAGAATATAGATTCCTCAAGAAGTTCATTTAAATTGCAAGAGAAAGAGGAAATGAAATGAAGAACACAACAAAGCTTAAAACATGCCAAATCCTATTCTAAAGCAAAGCAAACTCTTAATCTCTTGAGGGAATTAGTGCCAATTTGATATGAAAATTGGCCCTTTCCCAAATCCAATGATGCAATGGTGAATTGATGATGAAAGTTGATCCACTTTGATGAAGAGTGATGAGTGCTCCAAGATAAAAATTTGCATAACCTAGCTATAAAATCAATGATATGGATGAAGATTGCTATGAATTTGAGTATAGTAAGTTTACTCAAGTTGTGGATGCTAAAAATGAAGGATGAGCTCTTTATTTATAGAAAGAAAGAGTTGAAGATTGAAAGATAGGATGAATGTGGCACTAAGAATCAACCAATGGCAAGATGCCACTTGTCAACATGTGAGAGGATGAAGGATGTGCAAGTTTTGATGAATGTGCCAATAAATGCCAATATTTGAATTTTGAAATTGCATTAATGACAAGGTGGAGGGAGAGTCAAATGGAGTAATGGCCACTTGGCTCAATGCAAAAGGACTTGTAAGAGGGAGTGAATTCCTTGTTGGAAGGACAAAGTCCACTTAGATTTTGAATTTCAAACTTGAAGAATATTCCTCCTTTATGCCATGTTGAAGACAAATAGAGATTTAATAAATCAAATAACTCTATTTTCATGTGCAAGTGGCAAAAGATGGAGGATGGGACATGAGAAAAGATTAAATTAATCAAGGTTAATTAATTTAATGAAGGATTAAATGATGTGACCTATTTGACTTAAATTTATGGATTGATTTAAATCAAATATGAGAAGAATATGATTTATAGATTTAATTAACTAAAGGGTTTTGATTTATTTAACTAAGGGGATGAAGGTAGATCAAATTAAATAAGGTTTTAATTTACTTAATTTAATAGATAAACCTTAGAGATTTAATTTAATAAAATTAATTAAATTTAATTAAATAGGGATAATTAGATCAGAATGATTGATTTAATTAACAAAAGAGAAAAACTTAATTAAATACATGATTTATTTAATTAAGAGAGGAAAATAAATAAATTTAATCAAATAAAGATATTCGATTAAATGGTTAGACCAAGGGATGATTTAGGATGAAATGGTGTTAGTGATCAGGATCAAATGTCCAACGTCAATTAGTACATTTTACATGTCTACATTTTCCCCATCTTTGAAGCAATGCACTCATTGCGCTGATTCAAAGAATAAACGGTCTCGATCAAAGCCAAAAAAAAAAATTGTTTTCAAAATTTTTCTCCACTGCTGCCCTGGTGAGAGAAAACCTGCTAATATACTACCCCCTCAAGAGATTGGACGAAAATTTGATTTCTGGGTGATCTCGCGAAAAAAGAGGACAAAGTGCCCGACAGGTCCAGAAAGGCCCCAGGAGGCCAAAAATGTGTCTAAATGTAATAAAACGATGTAAAATAGTCCTCAAGCAGACAAAAACAGGTTAAAGAGTTCAAAATGCTAGTAGGATAACCAAATAGGGTCAAAAAACCCTAATTTTCAGGCTTAAAAAGGCTCTTAGGGGTCACTTTCGATTTATTTTCACACATAGCCTCTTAGCGATTTGTGATTTGAGCTCTGATACTCCGACAAGATGGCACAATGACAGCTTCCGATGCATATTTTCGATCGAGTCCAGACATACCAATGACCTCCCGACATTGGGGCACTGGTAAGTGATCCTTGAGCTTCATTTTTTGTTTTTTGTGCCTATTTAATGCTTTTAACCTTAGATTCTCTATAGTGGTGCTATATAGCGCCACTCAAAATTCAAACTGCACCACTCGGTGGCTCAAACTAACTCGCCACCGTAGAGTGCACCGCCATGGTGGAGTTTGGAGTTTGGAAACAAACTTCAAACTCTGACGCATATGCTACCTCCAATAGGGGCATTTCAAAGTTCAACGCGGCGACGAAATTTTAGACTAGAATCTTTGCCAAACTGCGCCGCTTTTAGAAAAGTGCACAGTGGCAGTTCATTTTGAGATTTTGGCAATCCCAGCGTCACAGTTTAAAATTAAAACTGTGACGCCTTCACAGATAGCGATGCTAGGCTGGCTTTTTGGACGCTCGGAATAAAATTTCTCAAAAGTTTTAACATGGTGACCTTTCCTAATGCAAGACGTAGCGAGGGAGCTCTATTCTCAGGATCATAGATCATGGGATATTTTTGGTTACCTGCAAGATCTGAGCGATAGGGAGTAGGATCGACTGTGGGACATGGGACTATGGTACATTTCTTATGCAACACCCATGCGGACCCACCTTGGGATGATGTCAGCGCTTGCCGAGAGATGGCACAGTGAGACCTCATCCTTCCACCTTCCTACTGGCGAGGCCATTATCACCTTGGAGGACGTGTGGTAGATCCTTAGATTGTCAATACATGGGCGGCACATTATTTATGATATGGACACCAGACGAGACACTTGTCACACAGTCCTTGCTATAGAGGACGTTATATACTGTGAGGGTCAAATAGAGTTAGAGCGTCACAGGGCCTTGACTTCACCCTTTCGCCTGGTGGTTGCATCAATCAATTTAGGTCTCGTTGCCTTGGATCGGCGAGGCTTGTATTTTAGTCCTAGTTGGGAGTGGATGATGATGTGCAACAAGCCTATTTTTTTTGCTTGGGGGCCTGTCCTTCTAGCCTCCCTCTACAGGGATTTGCATGAGTATGTCTACCTCGATGGTAGAGCACTTGGAGCAGGTGTTACGCTTCTTCATGTGTGGGCGTGGGAGCACATCTCCGTTCTTCGGCCACGAGTTGTTGCAGTGTTGATGGAGCCTGATGATCCCCTAGTGTGGCATTACAGAGGTGGTGTGTCTTTTACACACACAGGCGAGCACGAGATTCCTCACTGGAGGAGGGTCCTAGATAATATGCACGTTTTTACATGGCACTTGTACCTTGGTCACCTCGGATGGGCCAATGATGCACAATAGATATTCTTTGCCCGCCAAGACCGCTTTATGTAGGGGTGGGAGCATACGATGGTTGAGAGATACCTACCATGGCGTGTTCAGCGTCAGTTTGGTGAGCCACAAGTCCGGCTAGATCATGACTACGTGGCCATATTTTCTTGCATAGTATTACAGGGTTCGTGGGGGCGATACATTCCTGCTTTCGAGGTAGTAGAAAACTTTAGACAGTTGGTGGCCCGACTGTGGGTATATGATCAGGGGCCCGCAGATCCAGGTGTGACACAGGCCTACAAAGATTGGTTTCGGCCACCCCTACAATTGATAGTTCCAGGAGCACCCTCTGCTTGGCGGAGATCGAGGGGTAGAGGGGGAGGATGAGGATGGAGAGAGGGTGAGCGGCAGGATTAGTCGGTCAGGACTCCAGTTCAGCTAGTGCAAGTAGATGTACATATGCAAGATCAGGACTAGGGGCCAGGCAGGCAGTAGGATTAGGTAGATGCACCACCACGAGTTGAGGGTGAGGATTAGCCTCACGTGCAGCCCCCACGAGCAAAGCCAACAGGACAGCCAGATCCCCGAGATGCACAGATTGCACAGCTATAGGCTCAGGTTTAGACTTTGACGACGGAGAGGGATCAGGCTAGGGCCGAGAGAGACCAACCCATTTTGCAGAGGCAGGCCATAGAGCTACAGGTGGCTGTAGAGATGGGTTAGAGACAATAGCTAGAGAGCATGGTGGCTTCCTCCTCTCAGAGCACAGTGCCTCTTTGTTCATACAAGGAGGCCATTTGGGAGGCAGACTAATATCATTTGCTTTATCATTAGGCCATGCCCAAAGTAGGTCGGGCCCCAGACTACTCACAGTGGACTAGCCACAGACCAACAGAGGGTCATGGTGACAAAGGTGAGGGCAGCAGACAGGAGGGTTAGGCCTCATTTTGATCGATATACCATTTTTTTGCGCCATATGGGTTCATTTTTGATAGCTCGTTGGGCATTTTTGTACTTATTGACATACACATGTATAGTGATCTTGATTATTTTGTACTATGAAAGTTATCCGATGATATATATATATATATATATATATATATATATATATATATGAGATGATGATGTTGATATGATGTGATGTGTATCATTTATTTATTATGCCTTTATGGATGGTTCTATTTCTATATGCTATGCAATAATGTTATGGTGTTATGCGATGGTGATGACGATGTAGTGATCGTGCTATGTGGTTATGCATGTATGGATGTACATGATGTATGATATGCTCTTGTGATGATGTTTATGATGTGATATGCAAAATGGTATGGAGATGATTTATGGTGTATATGCAAAATGGTAAATGCTTTTATAAAATGATTATGGATAGATCTATGCTTTTAATATAATGTTTATGTTCTTATTTTAATTGCGCATTGAATGTTTATAATGATATGGAATGATTTGTAAAATGAAATGAAAAAAATGATTGTGATGTGGTTATTTATGAGATGTTCTATATGATATGGATGAATGATGGACGATATGTATGTTTTTATGATTATGTACGATGCAATGTGAATGTAATGGTCATGCTCTATATGATATGTATTGATGATGAGACGGTTTTAAGATGTTGAGAATAACAAGTATATATTATCCTAAACATGTTAGATGATTGTGTATGTGTATGTGATGCATTTATTGTGATGTGATGTAATGATATGTTAATGCAAAGTGGTATGATGATGCTTTACGTTATGCAAAATGAATGTAATGATTTGATGATGTTCATGTGATGACATAATAAATGTTTTTATGAGGTGGTCTATATGAATATGTATGTTTATAATGAGATAGATTATCTATAATGCTTACATACTTGTTATGTTTGATTATGTAGTAGATGGTAATATGAAATGATTATGAAATGTTTATGCAAATGAATGTTATGTGATGGTTTATGTGATGAAAAATGGATGTAATGTGATGAAAAATGGATGTGCTTATTTATGAAAAGTGCTTATAACAACACATTTATATGATGGTGGAGATGCAATGCATATGTTTCCTATATGATATCTTATGCAATATGCTAAGGTTCTGCGGATACATGTTTAATGATGATGATGATGATTAACTGTCATAGTATCTTGTTAGCATGAAGAGCAAGAAGGGATGAAAGAAAAGAAGACATTCCAACAAGACATAAGGTGATGGATATGCAAATGATGATGACTACTTGCCAAGGAGTTAGGATTTTCAAAGGGCCAATTTCTTTATGTTTGACAATACACATAAATACGATACATCAAAGTATTAAGAACTAGGATGACATATTTAGTGTGATGGACTTTGACTCGACACCCAGATAGGAGTATCCTTGTTCAAACCTAACATACATAAACCTTACTAGGGTGCACTTTAGGTACTTCAAATATTTCAGACCAAAACATATGAAAGGTAAGCCTTCCTATGTGGTCAACAAAATATCTAAAACACCCTCCATACACACCTAAATAAAGCAAGTATTCGCTGAGGTTATATTACAAGAATACACAACAAGCACAACAGAAAAAAGATAATGATCATTACCCCATTCCTATCTCTCTAAATCCTATGTTCAGATATCATCGAAAGGTCCTTGGAATGAGCACAATAAGATAAATCAGAAAGAAAAGATCAAGTAAACAAACAAGTCAATGTTCTTTATACCGCTAGCCAAATGAAACTATGTTTTTGAAGGATAAAAATAAAAACTTATTGCCAATAGATGATGTCCATTGTCAGAACGATATATCCTAGGACATAATAGTGGATGGTGACACGTCATTTCATTTATCCAAAGTGCTTGGTCTGATAAAAAAGTGCCCATTGTAGGAAGGATTCATCCTAGGACGTGATTTTATTAGATAATGATGAGATTGATTTAAGATTGATAAGCTTTTGATATAAAAATTTGATCAACTTGTTTGCTAACTGACTTAGGCTTGAGATTTTGACATATAGGTTTTTTTTACTTTTCACCTGCTAGACTTGCTTCTGATTGTTTCATCGAAGGTTGAGGGTGATGATCATTTATTATGAGTGATGTTATTGTGGGTGAAAGCAAGGTGAGACAGATGGATTTTTTCAAATATTTGGATGTTTTTGGAGTTTTTTAAAATGTTTTGAGGCTGTTTTTTGGTATTTTTTGAGATTTTTCAAATGTTTTGATTTTTGATTTTCCAATGTTTTGGGCTTTTCTGAGATTTTAACTAGGAGACTAACCTAGGGACCTATCCTAGGGGCTTCAGGGGCTGATCAATCGATTAGCCTTGCCTACGTTATACACGTAGAGACCACGTAGTTCGACTAGTGACTTGACTTATTTACCGATGAAGATATACATGATGAAATGTCAGTTTATTATGACAAACTCCTAAAGGACTGACCTAAGTGTCTCGGGGGATAATCAAAGGTCAACCTTGCCTATTTTCAAGGCTCAGAGACCCGTAGTTTGACAAGACGACTTTGTTTTTGACTTTTTGATTGACTTTTTGACTTGTTTTGGGATTTTGATATGTTTTGGATGTTTTTGGATTTTTTGAGATTTTTTGATGTTTTTGGATTTTTTGAGATGTTAGGAGTTCAAGAATGTACATGAATCCGATCCGATGAGAAAATTCCCCCAACGTGATGCAATAGACTACTCCGATAAAGGTAGGACAAACTAACCTTGGGAATGGGCTAAGTAGTACTAGGAGGGATCATGATACAAACACATGACCAAGCTATGATGCAGATGTCAAATAGATGGGTGATGGATGGAGATTTGAATGCGATGGATGATGGAAACGTAATGGACGGATGATACAAAACAAGCTTTAAAGATCCTAGTAGATGGAAAGTACTTATTTACACAAGGTGCCTGTTTGCTAGGTTTTCACCAAGGTACTTGTCCAAAGTGCCACCGAAGTGGTTTTCACTAGAGAACGATTTTTTCTCTTTACTGTTTTTTAATCCTTTGTCTTTTCTTTTTTTTGGATTTTTTTCTTTTTTTCTTTTTTTGTTGTCACCAAGACGCCTGTTTTCTAGGTTTTCGCCAAGGTAACCATTTCTTCAAGACATTTTCTAATTTTTTTGGATTTTTGGTTTTATACATTGAAAGATTAGGCATAAAACTTTTTGGGATGAGAGTTGTTCATGTGCTCTTGCAGAGGTTCCCCTTGGGGTGTTTATAACTGGTATGCCCCTGACTTGTAGCTTGCTGTGATAAAAAATGGTCCCAACCAGTTGGGTTCAAATTTTCCTTTGTTGTTTGGATTTGGGACGCTGTTCTGATTCTCTTTTAGCACCAAATCTCTGACTTGGAAAGTCCTACTTCTGATCTTCTTGTTATAGCTCCTCTTGAGTCTATTTTGGTAGACTTGCAAATGATTTAAAGAATCTATACGCCACTCATCTAGTAACTCCAGCTCATTCAGTCTTGATACTCTGTATTCTTCATCCGTGATGAGGTTTTGCGATGATATTCTTAGTGACGGGAGCTCAATCTCAATGGGGAGTACTGCTTCTAATCCGTAGACCAGGGAAAAGGGGGTGGCGCCGGTGGGTGTGTGGATGCTAGTTCGGTAGGCCCAGAGGGCGGGATTGAGCTGCAAATGCCAGTCACGACCTACATCATTAACTATTTTCTTGGGGATTTTCAAAATGGTTTTATTAGTGGCTTCTGCTTGGCCATTACCTTGGGGATAGTATGGGGTGGAGAAGCAATGTTGGATTTTGAAATTTTCACACAAGTTGTAGACATATTGATTCTTAAATGGTGTCCCATTATCTGAGATAATGGCTTGTGGGACACCATAGAGGTAAATGAGATAGTTCAGGATGAACTTTGATATCTACTTCCTGGTTATATATGTCATGGGTATGGCTTCCACCCACTTGGTAAAGTACTCAGTGGTGATTATGATGAACTTGTGGCCATTAGATGAAGTGGGAGTGATTTTTCCAATGAGATCGAGTCTCCACTGCGAAAAGGGCCATGGTGTGATGATGGGATGAAGTTCTTGAGCTAGAGGGTGGATGAGGTCCCCATGCTGCTGACATTGTAGACACCTTCTAACATAGTCATGTGCCTCTCTTTCCATTGTAGGCCAATAATACCCCATCCTCAACAATTTCTTGGCTAGGGTCATTCCAATTGAGTGTGAACCACAGATGTTATGTACTTCAATTAAAGCGGTCAATACCTCCTCAATGTTTAAACAATGTAATAAGGTTCCTTCTATGCTCCTACGATATAGGGTATCTCCTAGGATGACGAATCGGGATTCCTTTTTGACAAAGGTTCATTTTAAGGTTGAGGGTAAGTCATCCGGTAGGACACCTATTCATAGGTAAGTATAAATTTCATGGTACCAAGGATCACCGGGACCAACGATTTTACACACAAATTCTGATTTTGGTACCTCAAATGTGGGCACGAGAAGCTGCTCTACCAAGAATTCATGTTTTAGAACGTTGTGAGGAATGTCTAGTAGGGATCCAATCGTTACCATGGTGTCTGCTGCTCTGTTGTTTGCTCTGGGAATCTGCTCAAATGTGATCTCGATAAAGGATTCCTTGAGAGTTTCTACTAGTTTTTTGTATGGAGTGAGCTTATCATCCTTAGTTTGGTACTCATCATTCACTTGGTTTATTATCAGCTGGGAGTCTCCATATACTTTGAGGGCCATGATGTGCCACTGCACTACTATTCTGAGACCTATGGCTAAAGCCTCGTATTCTGCAATGTTGTTGGTGCAGGGGAATGCAAATTTATATGATCTAGGTATGCAGTCCCCTTGTGGGGTGATAAAGAAGACACTGGTTCCTGATCCATGCTACGTATATGAGCCATCAAATTAAAGTTTCCAATGGTCAACTATGTTGAGATTGAAGATAGATTCATCTGTAAACTCTAAGATGAGAGGATTCTCTGAATAGATTGGTGCTTCTGCAAGTTGATCTACGATGACTTGGCCTTTAATTGATTTCTGCTCCACATATTCAATGTCATACTCTAATAGTATCATGACCCATTTGGCCATTCTTCCAGTGAGCATTGCTTTTGACAGTAAGTACTTGAGAGGGTCAATTTTGGCAATGAGTTTGACTTTGTGTGCCAGCATGTAATGTCTGAATTTATGTGAAGCAAACACTACTGCTAGACATTCTTTCTCAATGAATGAGTAATTTAACTCATGCCCAACCATTGTCCTGCTGATATAATGTATGGCCCTTTCAGTCACATTTTTGTCATGCTGAGCTAGGAGAGCTCCAAGGGCTGTTGTTGTTGTTGACACATAGAGAATTAATGGCTTTCTTGGGATTGGTGGCATTAGGACTGGTGGTGTAAGAAAATATTCTTTGATCTTATTGAAGGCTTCTTCACACTTGTTATCCCATTTGTATGCTACTCCCTTGTGAAGTACATGAGAGTATGGATTCTATTTATCTGCCAGCTATGCAATGAACCTTTGGTGGACTGAAGCCTGCCTTGGAGACCTCTTAATTGTTTCAATGTTTTGGGTTCCTCCATCTCAAGGATTGCTTTTACCTTAGCAGGGTCTACCTCAATACCTCTCATTGATACTATGTATCCTAGCAACTTTCCTGATTGTACGCCGAAGAAACACTTCTTTAGATTCAATTTGACCTTGTATTCCTCCAGCCTATCAAAAATGGCACTTAAGGTTGCTATGTGATCCTTCCTTTTTCTAGATTTGGCTAGTATGTCATCGACATAATCTTTGACAGTTTTATGGATCATGTCATGGAAGATTAATGTCATGGCTCTTTGGTATGTTGCTCATGCATTCTTCAAGCCAAATGGCATCATATTCCAGCAGTATGTCCCCCATGGACAAGTGAAGGCCATTTTGTGTTGGTCTTCTTTAGCAATCATTATCTGGTTGTATCTCGAGAAACCGTCCATCAAGGAAAGCATTTCGTGTCCCGCCATCATGTCTACAATTATGTCAATGTTGGGCAATGAGAAATCATCCTTTGGACATGCCTTGTTCAAGTCCCTGAAATCTATGTAGATTATGATGCCCCCATTGGGTTTTGAGACAAGAACCAGATTTGACACCCATTCTGGATAGTCTATTGGTTGAATGAATCCTGTGTCTAATAGCTTTTTTATTTCCATTTTGACTAGCAGGGTGATCTGAGGGTGCATTTTCTTGAGCTTTTGTCTAATGGGCTTTGCTTTAGAGTATACTACCAGGTGATGAACTACAATTTCTGGATCGAGCCCTAGCATGTTTGTGTAGCTCCATGCAAATTTTACCTATCTTTCTCTTAAGAAGGCTGCTAGGAGTTCTTACTCTTCTGACAGTAATGATTTTGCATAGAATGTGATGTGTGGGGTCTCTTCTGTTCCTAGATTAATTGGATTGCACTTTTCTATGAGGACTGCTCACTTTTCCTAATGGAGAGCTTTGAAAGGAAGATTGAATTCCCCATCCTTAGGTGCCTTAGAGAGGTTTTCACCATTGGATGCATCCTTTCTTTTTACTTTTTTTCATGTTGGAGAGTGCCATAGTATGGTTTTCACTCAAGGACTTAGATATTATTCTCAATTTTTCACTTTTGTGACTAAGGGATTCAATCATTTCCCCATAATATGCGTGTGTATCTAGCTCAATGATGAATCCTGCTTTGTGATCTCCACATGGAATATTATCTCACAGTCCAATGAATTCTGAGAGTACCTCATCATTTTCAAACGTGTCAAGAATTGGTGGTCCTCATTGGTCATAATCGATGAGTTGGGGGTAAACTAGGCGGATTTCATGATTTTGATGGTCTAAATCGAAGGATAAGGTGCTAATCATGAGAAGGGAGGTATCCTCGAAGAGCCTAGGTAGGTGGTTATGGAATCCTCATCATCACTACTACTATAGACGTTAGTTATGTCAAATGTGAAGTTGTCTAAGATGCAACCTGTAGATACGGGTAAGCGAAGTTCGACTGTGGATAGCTGAGGAGGATTAGTGACCTTTCTAATTAGAGGACTTCAACCACGTATGGTTATACTCAGAGGGGTACATCCAAGGACAAGATTTCTCATTCGCGTTTCTGAAATGATAGGTATTATAAGCCCATTGTCATTTTGCCCAAGTCTCTGGTTTCTATCATAGCCCATTGCGAGCATCATTTGCAAACCTTTGCTTCTGTCATCCATTGGTAGATCAACTGTTGGTCTAGTATATTGGTATAGGAGATGAGATGGGTCCTCCTCTATAACTTCTTGGCCAAGATCTCCCCAACTTCTGAAGTTGGGATATTCTTCAGGGGATGTTTGAGATGTAGAAGCTTCATTTGATTACGGACATCCTCATGATTTGGGAGATTCTGGTAGCTCTCCTACCACAAAAGAATTTTTGGAAATTGTGTAGTTTCCACAACCATTATCCTGGATGATGTCTTAGATATCAGAGATGGTGGGAATGGTGGGAGTGATGGGTGTCTCTGTCGCAGAAGTGGAAGCAAGAGTGGCTGGATCAATGTACGATGTTGATGGGCCTTCATCATTTTTAGGTACTTGAAGTATTTTGTAGTATTTTGCCTCAAGGTTCTTGTAGTAGGAGAATGGTTCCAGATTTCCATGGATAGTGATCTCTTGTCCTTCATATGTGAATTTGACACATTGATGGAATGTTGATGCTACCGCTTGCATTGGATAAATCCATGGATGTCCTAGGAGAATGTTATAAGGCAAGTCGAGGTCCAGGACCTGACAGGTGGTCTCCATGATAGCTGGCCCTACTTGAATAGGGATTCTTATTGTGCCTTGGGACACTCTTTCCTGATCATCATATGCTCTTATTGTAATACCTTTTCCTTTGTTGATGGAATCCTTTGAGATTTTTAACTGCTTAATGAGCTTGAGGGAACAAATATTCAAGCCTGCACCTCCATCCACCAAGACTCGCTAGAATTTACTTTTCTGTACTAGGACCTCTAAGTGGAGTGCATGGTTATGAGATGGTTGAGTGGGAAAATCTTGGTCAAAGAATGTAAGGAGATTCAGAGTAATGATATTTCCAACCATGGCTTGGAATTGTTCTGCATCAAGGTTTGCGGGGACAGTGGATGAAGCTAATGCTTCCTCAAGGATTTTCTTGTGGGCAGATGAGTTTTTTAATAACTCCATGATGGATATTTGTGCTGGAATTCTTTTTAGCTGATCAAGGACATTGTAACCATTGGGAATGGATCTTGAATTGGACATGAAAGTTCTATTTGGTTGAGATGATCATGCGATAGTAACTTTTCCACCTCTTGTGGTGACTCCACAATCAGCTTGAGCTCCTTTGATAGTGATTACTGTGCAATATTCATCTAGGGAGGCAACGATAGTTTCATACACATGATTCACATTTTTGAAGGTGCCTTTCCCCTTATTAGTGTTATTGTTTCCTTTATTGTTATGGTTAGGCATCTGATTCGTGTATATTTTGAGGTTCTGGTTTCCTATTGGCTGTTCCACATTTATAATTATTTGATCAATGAGATCTTGGACTATGTTATTTAACCTCATGCAATTGTTAGTGGTGTGCCCTTTGATTTTGTGGAAGTCACAGAGCTGATTTTCGTTGTACCAAGGGGGTTTAACATCTAGTTCTTGGTAGTTCTCATAGGTGGGAATCTTGATGAGGTTTCGTTTAGTAATTTCTTCATGATGACTTTGAGAGGTTCCCCAAGAGCAGTGCACTTTCACTTGGTGAAGTTCTTATTTCGCTGGGGCGGTCCTCTTTGGTCATTGATGTTATTGATTGCTTGATTGCTTGGTTGTTGTGTTGTTGTGTTCACTTGATGATGGTTTTGGATTTATTGTTGTGGTGCGGGTGTGTTTTGCTGAGGGGCACTAATGACAACTTTGGCATCAACGACACCATCGTTGGTAATATTTTTGTTTCTTTCCCATGTGCGAGGTTTGTCATTGTAATTGGTGGGTGGGCGATTATTTTGTTGTTCAGGATATGATGTTGATCCTCCAGGTTGTGTCATAAGGGCTCGTTCGATGCTGAGTTCCTTGGAAATCAACTAATCATATGTGGCGATCCTTAGACCTTGAGATGGAATGCCAAGAGGCCATCAAGGTTAGATATGATAGTGCACAATTGTTGTTCCTCATGCATGACCCATTTGCTCCGATTGGCCTTGGATCGCCATCGTTGTAGAAATGAAGCGAATGATTCATTCTTACCTTGTTTCAGAGCTGGTAATTCCTCAAGATTGACATCCATGGAGATATTGCATGCGTAGTATTTGATGAATGCATCTATGATTTATTGGAATGTCTTCATGCCTATAGGTAGGCGAGAGAACCATTCCATGGCATGGCCAGCCAAACTCCTAGGAAATAGCTGCATCAAATAGGTATCGACATATGCAACTTCCATGCAATGAACCTGGAATTCCCTGATGTGATCTTTAGGGTTTCCCGTCCCACGGTACTTGTCAAACTTGGGGATCTCAAATCCCTTCAGGAATGGTTTCATCACAAGGCTCCTATCAAATGAATAAGGACACAAGTTGTTGGATGTTTTTGTGGTTCGCCTTGATTGAAGGTCAAGCACTTGTTGTGAGAGTAATTTGATTTGTGTTGCGACATCTTTTTACAAGTTAGGAGGTGGGATGAAAGTGTTTTGAGGTGGTTCGCTTGTGGGTGTGATGGTTGGATTTGATGTGTTGATTGGTGGTATTTGCACATTATGTTGAGCCATGTATGCTTGTACTTGCTGCTGTATCAATAATGCTTGTTGTTGGTCTTGTTGCTGCTATGCCAGGATTGCCTGTTGCTAAGCCTACTGTTGTTGTTGTGCTAACAACGCTTGCTGTTGAGCTGCTAATTGGGTTGCTTCTTGTTGTTCTTAAGATTGCTTTAGCATTTGCTAATATGCTCGTTGTTCTACTACATGTTGATGTGCAAGATATTGCGCTTGTGCTTGATATTGGGCTTGAGCTTGAGCGTATGCTTGAGCTTGAGCTTGTGTGGCTTGTTGTTTTTGCAATAAGATCTGGGCTTGGGCAGCTTGTTGTGCTTGTAATGCAGCTTGGGAAATTTGAATAGCTTGAGCGGCTTGTTGTGCAGCTAGTTGTGTAGCTTGTTGAGTAGCTTGTTGTTTTTGTACTTGCAAAAATGCCTTTTGATAGGCATATTTTTGAGCAGCTTGCAATGCCATGTTGTATTGGCTTGATATGTTGGAGCTTGGTGGTGATGGATTTAGAATAGTGCTTGTGGTGGTGGTGAGAGGTGCTGTCGTATTTGGGGTTTGAGTGGTGGATGGTGCGATCGATGTGGTTGGTCCTTGACAGACCATGCTTTGAGATGTTAAGGGGGTAGTTGATGATGTTGTGATTGCTTGTGTAGTTGTCATCTGTTGTTGCGATATCAATGACAAGTTTTGAGAGTTTGGTGTGATGTTTTGATTGATGTTTGGGATGTTGGTTTGATTTTGATTGATATTTGATAAAGGTGGAATCCCTAAGCCAAGAAGTGGTGTGGATGATGATGGAAATGGTGGAAGTGGTGAAAATGTGAGAGATGTGATCTCTTGAGGAAATGGCATAGTGTCAAAAATTCCCCCTGGTCCGAACATATCACCCTCTCCTTGTGAAGTTTTGGGGAGAGAGGTTTGGGGTGTTGCATGGAAGGATGACAATGATGGATCATTAGGATCATAGAAAGTGAGAGGGGCATAATTATGTAATGGATTTTGGGGTACGTTTTGTTCCAAAATGGTGTTTGCATCCAAGTCTTGATTATTGACAAGGGGGTGTGTTTGAATGGCATTTGGAAATTCACTTCCCTTATTAACGTTAGGTTGAGTTGGAGCAATAGATGTTGTGATTTGCGGGATGTTTTGAGTGATGCTTTGGGATAGGGGTGTAGATGAGATGGGGAGTGTGGATGAAATTGGAGGCATGATCCCTAAAGATGGTTCCACTATAGAGCTCACATCAAAATCAGAAGGGAGTTTAGCCCCTTATTTTTCTAATTCGAGCATGTATAGTGAAGGGTTGAGTCTCATCATGATATTGATAATCTTATGGTTCTTTGGATTTTGAATCATTTCAGTGATTTTCTCGTGTGACATTCCAAAGGGATTGTTGGTATGATCCTCTACCTCCTCTTGATGGTTTTGTGATGATGTAGGAAAGTTGATTAAAGGATTACTTGATTCAACGAGATTTATTTTGGAATTTTTTTTGACTTAGGTCACTTGTAGTGGATGTTTCTTTGTTGGCTTCCATATTCCTCTTGTGTTGAGATCTAGTTTGCACCATAAAATAGGGATCAATTTTTGAAGAATACAAGAGATGAATCTCTAATTATTTGGATTGATCTAACTTTAGGAACAATAGAGAAAATTTAGGATGATTCCAGGATCAAAGGATGATAATGATATGGGTGTAAGATGGAGGTTTGATGGATGTTTGGAACTCTTGATAAAATCTTGAAGGGTATGTTTAAACTTTAGGACTTGATTTAGGATTGATTCATTTTGGATTCAGATTTTGGTGGAATCATAAAATCCAAGAGGTTGGATGTTGTCCTAGAGTTAAATCATTCACAAGATGCTAATTTGTCTAGGTGTGAGAAGAAGGATTCATCTAAACACTCCTATCCAAACAAGATGATATTTGATAATGAACTCCTAAATCCCAAGATGTTGGATGTTTATCAAGGGATGAATTTGTTCACAAGGTTTGATAATTTGATCAAAGATGTGGAGAAGGATGCATATACACACATTCAATCAAACAAGGTGATTTTGGATTGATTTCAAATGATTTTCCCAAAGTTTTAACATGAAATAATTTTTCAAGATTTTCAAAGAGTTGATGATGAGATGATTTTGGTTTCGATGTTAAAAGATGGATGAAAGTTTCGATTTTGATCCTAGGGTGTACCTAAAATTACACTTGTTTACTAGACCTCGATATTGAAGAACATACAATACTCCTAAGGACCTCTCAACCAAGAAGTGGTTCAAATTGAGCATACATTTCTAGATTGTTCAAAGGAATGAGTCTATAGAATCTTGTGATTTTTTTGCTTATTTTGATGTGTTGCTTTTGATTGCACTTCCTAATGTATTTCTTGATGACTTTTCAAGTGTGACTCTTAAATTTTGAACTTTGACTCAAGGACCTTCATTTTGGGATTTTGACTTTCTTGGAAATCATGAGGAATTAACACATGTGTGAGCCAATTTTGTTATCTTTGCTTAGTGATTTTTTTTTACCACAAATACTTCTTTGATTATATTTCCAAACTAGATGTCCAATATCTCAATTTCTTCGAATCCCACAAAGTATGTTATGTAGAAATTTGATGAAGTCAAGGCAAGGGTTACCTATTGTTTAACTTTAGTGGGAAAATTGAGATGTAAATCCAAGTATTTAGAAACCTCTAAGGAAAAAATCCCAAGGGAAAGCAATAACACATGAATTTGGTCAATTTGTATTTACCTCCTAAAGGGTTTGAAATTTTGATGATGATGTTAAATGTTTGTTTCCAAACATTTTAGAGCAAGCAAAGCGTTTTGTAACCGAGAACAAGTACAACCTTATGGATATGAAAGACAATATTTGTTGAGTCCCCACTTGGACAAGTCTAGCTACACTTATCTTTAGCGAATGGTTAGATGCTTGACCCCACTAGCTCCCCTCCACGACACTCACTTATTCGGGGCAGCCAAGCATCAACACCCATGAAACTCCCATGGCATGCTTTCCATTTCTACTAAAGACCGTAAAAGTGTGGGGCGGCTTTAGAACGAACGTTCTTTCACCAACAAATAGATTGGGATTTTTTCCTTTCTACAACAAGGGTTTTAATTCAGACTTTCCATTTGTAGGAGTTGACCCAACATGGCGAGAGACCATTGCTGCCCTTCTCGTTGGAGCCAACTGCGTGATACTAGCATTTATTCCAGTACCAACATTTATATCCCGGCTAGAAATACTCTTGGGTTCAAAGTGTTACCGGTTGAGTCGTTCCCTTGGGTGAGTACTTTTTCCCCAAGGCAGGCCCTCTAAGATAGAAAAAAATGAGTAAATGTATTCATAGTTCGATCCACCTTCGTTTAGAAACAAAGGGAGAACACATGCAATAGATTTACTCACACTCGCACAATTTGTTGTTCAATTTTAAACCCAAATTGAACTGTGTATGGGAAATTATTTACGCAACTTAATATCACAAAAAGCCTTTTGATTCTCAAGATTTCCGTGAGGTGCGAGAGAAGCGCATACGTCTTTTGATGATATTACTTTGTGTAAGTAATTGAAAAATAATGAAAACACTTGTTCATTTTAAGTCCACAAAGCAAAAGTGAATTCGTTTTAAAGCACCAAAGTAAGTGTGAAAATTTTCCTTGTTCGATTATTAAACCCAAAACAAACTCTAGTAAATTTGAGTCCTAATGTTCTTTTTAAGCCTTTTTGTAACAAGAATTCAAAAGGTTCTTTTTAAAGCCCAAAATGAAATTAGTAAGTCCTAAGCATAAAGAGATAACAAATTTTTCCTTAAGAGGAACAGTGAATCCTCTAAGAGTGTTGAACAAACACTAGAGTGTTTAAAAAATAGTTGTTTTTGTGAAATGACATCATCATGCTTCTCTTCCCTTTTCATCTTTGATCAATCCAACCTATAAGAAAGTCAATTAGATTCTATAGAAACATAAGTCAAAAGGGCAGAAAATAGACAAAAGAACTGTATTTTGAAAAAAAGCACGTGCTACAAATAAAATTTCACTTTCTACTCCCCTCCAGCGGTGCAATCCAAGAAGGCATCGCAGTTTGATTTCACCAGCAGTGCTGTATGGCACCACTTGCCAATCAGCGTCACTCTGCAACCAAGCCAGTGAGCATGAAGGAGTCGCCCTTTTGGCCAACGGTGCAATTTGTATTTTTGAAAGATTCTTGCGAGTTAGACAGGTTTAGCGGCGCGGTTTAGAATTCAAAATTTTGGGCAGGAAGACAAAGGCGTCACAGTTTGGAGTTTTCAGCGATTCTATATAGCGACGATGGAGAACGAACGGTGCTAAACAACGATGTTGGGTTCCCAGCGGTGGAGTTTTCCTATAGAAAAAGAAAAACATAGAATTTTTGACAAAAACATGATTAGAAAACGAGATTGCCCTCCTTCTAGCGCCAAAATGTGAACCTAGATCCTAAACCTGCAATAGCACAAGAAACAAACAAAAAATTAGATCACATGCACGCTAGAATATAGATTCCTCAAGAAGTTCATTTAAATTGCAAGAGAAAGAGGAAATGAAATGAAGAACACAACAAAGCTTAAAACATGTCAAATCCTATTCTAAAGCAAAGCAAACTCTTAATCTCTTGAGGGAATTGGTGCCAATTTGATATGAAAATTGGCCCTTTCCCAAATCCAATGATGCAATGGTGAATTGATGATGAAATTTGATCCACTTTGATGAAGAGTGATGAGTGCTCCAAGATAAAAATTTGCCTAACCTAGCTATAAACTCAATGATATGGATGAAGATTGCTATGAATTTGAGTATAGTAAGTTTACTCAAGTTGTGGATGCTAGAAATGAAGGATGAGCTCTTTATTTATAGAAAGAAAGAGTTGAAGATTGAAAGATAGGATGAATGTGGGACTTAGAATCAACCAATGGCAAGATGCCACTTGTCAACATGTGAGAGGATGAAGGATGTGCAAGTTTTGACGAATGTGCCAATAAATGCCAATATTTGAATTTTGAAATTGCATTAATGACAAGGTGGAGGGAGAGTCAAATGGAGTAATGGCCACTTGGCTCAATGCAAAAGGACTTGTAAGAGGGAGTGAATTCCTTGTTGGAAGGACAAAATCCACTTAGATTTTGAATTTCAAACTTGAAGAATATTCCTCCTTTATGCCATGTTGAAGACAAATAGAGATTTAATAAATCAAATAACTCTATTTTCATGTGCAAGTGGCAAAAGATGGAGGATGGGACATGAGAAGAGATTAAACTAATCAAGGTTAATTAATTTAATGAAGGATTAAATGATGTGACCTATTTGACTTAGATTTATGGATTGATTTAAATCGAATATGAGAAGAATGTGATTTAAAGATTTAATTAAATAAAGGGTTTTGATTTATTTAACTAAGGGGATGAAGGTAGATCAAATTAAATAAGGTTTTAATTTACTTAATTTAATAGATAAACCTTAGAGATTTAATTAAATAAAATTAATTAAATTTAATTAAATGGGGATAATTAGATCAGATTGATTGATTTAATTAACAAAAGAGAAAAACTTAATTAAATACATGATTTATTTAATTAAGAGAGGAAAATAAATAAATTTAATCAAATAAAGATATTCGATTAAACAGTTAGACTGAGGGATGATTTAGGATGAAATGGTGTTAGTGATTAGGATCAAATGTCCAACGTCAATCAATACATTTTATGCGTCTACAACAACAAAATGGCACGCAGGCCCAGAACCCCAAATTGCAACCACAGAACCATCATCAGCTTAGTCAAAAACAAAATCCCCAAATTAATGCCCAAAATAGTGCATAAACCATTTATGAGGTTAACCAAAGTCCAACAGGTACAAAACCATAACATTGCTATCATGAAATAGCAGTCCAGGATAATAAAACTAAGCATTAGCAGATTCAGAGTAGTCATTAAACCAGAGCAAAAAGATAAGTCCTGAGGTCACACCCATCATAGCACAACACATGAGTCCATTGGTTTCCTTCAAATTATTCCACAACATAATTCCACATCTTAGCTAACAGAACAGGCCAAACAACCATCCACAACGCAATAACACAACACCCAATCCCCATAACCTCCCCAAGGGTAGACAAAATAACCCAAAATTATAACCAATTATTATAGATTTCAAAACATTTTGAAACCAACAGATCATGAGACAACCATCTCACAACCCTCTTAACTCTTAGATAATCCAAATCAAATATGAACTCAACAAAAAAGTTGAAGAAGTAATTAAACTCCATCATCCAACAAACCTCTTTTCCTCTATGGGAGGAGTTACTACAGGAACCCTGTCCACTACAGCTAAGAGTCTCCACCAATCCCAAACTCCCCCTCGATAGGAGTGGTCTCCGCCTCAATTGGAGATGCGAAGGAGAAGACTTGCTAAAGAAGCATAAGCAACCTGCCCCACTCTCAGAACCCTTCACCTCCATAGGAGAGGTCTCCACCTCTAAAGGAGAGGAATCCACCTCAATAGGAGACACCATCTGCAGAGCCAAGAAGGAAGCACACACCCCTATAGAGAGAGTACAAATAGTAGTCATGAGTAACAAGAGCACCTGGACCTTCAACAAGAATTTAGAAAGAAGACCTCCCAACAGAGGCAACAACAAGCCTTGCTAAAGCAAAATGAGTATTGCAAGAAAGAAACCCACAAAGGCATCCTTCAACATCATGAACAACTTCCTCAAAAGAGCATTCAAACCAGCCCCAACAATAGCCAAAACATCCAGAGCCTCTGCTTTGAAACTCATCAACAAACCAACAAAGGGGGACACCTTTCCAACAAGGAGGACATTGAAGACTTCCTCTAAAACCATGTTCATCTTTTCACCGTTAGCTTGAGACACAACAGGAACATAAACCGAAATAGAATACCTTTCGAGCTCATTAATGTTAATTGATTTTTAGCTTTCAACTGAAATCAGATAACTTAGTGTTTATTCTTTTGGTGTTTTCGTTTAAACATTTTAAAAGATAAACCATAGTCTGCTAAGTTCATAAATATGCATAAAAGAGATTGTCAAGAATAGATTGCATTTTATTCTAATGTTTCAATTATAGACAAATGAGAAAGAGAACCATATGTATTGCAAATGTAATATTTATTGATAATCATGAGAGTACAAATGTCCCTCACAAGCCAAGGGACTAGCTATCCTAATGCTAGTAAAGAAGAAATCATACACATATGGATAACAACATTAAAATTGCATATAACATGAAAAGGGACCCATCATTGGCTGGTGGAATGACAAATCTGGTTGACTTGGTCTTGCATCATCTCGATCCTGCTTTGTTGCTGTGCTTCCATTTGACTCCCTCCTCACTGCTCCTAGGTTTCCTACATTGGATTAAAACAATGCTGTTAGAGCAATGAAAGATCCCTGATCAAAATTATATGCAAAACATCCATCAATGTGTGATCAAATGTCTACAAGCATTAAAATAGCAACATACCATAAGTGTATTTGAAAACAAGAAAGGAGTGATCAAACACACCTATGATATGTTTTGTTTATCTAACTGTTTGTTCCTTGTGCAGATTTAGGACAAGTATTATTACTGTTCTAATTCAACTGATTACAACATGTGGGGTAAATGTGGCTCCCATGAGGGTAGAGCTCAACATGCTGTCGTCTAATGTTTTAAGAGGGATAGAAAATTGAGCAACTTGATCAAATCAATGATAGACATGCTATTAATGCATTAAATCAATATGGAATCACACCAGTTGATCAACTTTCATTATCAGATTCAAAAGATGCAACACATGACTTGAGCTGTCAAGAGTTCATACTTCATCTTTTCATGGTGAATCAATCAATAGGCTGCCATCATGTCAAAAGAAAGGTATATTTTGCTGGATATGTCCTTCAATCTTCTTAAGGGGATCTAAGATCCATTTTATTAAAAGAAGTAAGTGATTTCAAAGATGCATCAAGTTCAATTATAGATGCATCAACTTCAATTATGCATTTCTTAAATAATGAAGGAGAAATTAAGGCATGCTTGAAGCCATCATGAGGCATACAGGGCAAAAAGAAGTAACAATCCAAGGTACTGTCAAGTCCCTCTCACCTTAACCCTATTGGACAACCACACATCACATAGGATGGTGAGCTTTTAGGTCACCAACATAGGTGAAATGTGTCTGCCCACTAGAATTAAAGTGAGGAGACGGTGTGTATTTGTTGCACATGATCAAAAGGGATGAAATGTTGTGGAAACTAGGTTACAAACATGTGGGGTAGCAAGCAATTGTTGTGAAAACCGTGAGGATTGGGACAGTTAAGAAAGGATAATGCATGCTACATTTCATAGTAGGACAACAAGAATCAATGAGCAATGACAACCTTGTGTGTCAAGAGTCAATCAGAAAGTGAAGAAAAGAACATGGTGAAAGACACAAAAAGTCTACATGAGTTAAAGGAACCATACATTGTTCACATGGAAGCAAATCACATCATTCAATCAATGCATTTCAAACAACACTGCCCTCAATGGAGCAACCCTTAAGCAGGATCAAGAAAGGACTATGTAAAGAAAATGTGCTTTATAAATGAGGCCAATACATGAACAATTAAAAGCATTTGGATTGATCAATCATTTACATTTAGTGGAGACTACACAAAGGAACCTAGCAGTGGGAGATGAGGTACTAGCATGCATCCTATTTTATATCTAAAATAAATGCTATTCTTTAATGATTGTTGCTTTCAAATGTACATTCAAACACAATTATTAAAAGAAAGGGATGCAAACATGAGAATTTTAGATGGTAGCCTTGTCAAGGCTGCATATGTTGCTAGGGTCTTTTAAAGCAATCAAGAGGTATATTGACACACAATGTAGCAATTTGAGGGGGCAACCAACTATGCTACAACCATGCATACATTTTAAATACACTAAGACAGTCCATGCTTTAATCTGTTTTCATTTGAAAAGAGGATTAAAAGACAAACAAGCCACAATGAGGGGGAACCAATTAACTTCCAGAATTGGTAGTTCCTCAAGAATTTAGGGAGTGGGAAGTTCAAGTCCAAAAAATGGAAAACACAATGCGCTACACTTGAAGAGGAAAATTCAATTGCACTTAGTTATAAGTCAATAGGTTACTTCCCTGATAGGGAAAGGGGCTGGAGGAACCAATCACTGGTTCCTGCTCTAAGTCTTTCCTTATGAGACCTCCTTGGTGCTTGACTTCACCCTTCTAACCTATAGGCTCCTACTCACAACTAGGTGCCCCTGTTTTGTCAGACCAACCCCTCTCCTATCCACTCACTGTCCTTTTACCAAGCCAACCTTGGTGCTTCGCCATGTACTCTCCTTTGGCCTTTAATCTGCCCTAAAGGCCAAATAACCTTCAAAATTCTTCTAGGCTCTTGTAGGGGTTTGAAGGTGTTACAAAACTTCAAAATGGCTTATCTAAGGTCTTTATGCAACCACAAGTTTCTATCTTGCCATCGCTTTCTCAAAATGCTCTCCTAGGGTTTGAAGGGCTACAAGCCTAGAGCCCAACTAGGCCTCTGAATAGGGTTAAGATGCAACTCTCTTTAAAACCCACCAAATAATTAAGCTCTTTGATTAGAATATTTGTTTCTCATGCCCTCTCCTCCAAGATTTTTTAGGGTTTCAACCTGCTCAGGCCGTATGCTGTCCAGACACCAAAATGGTCAAGAAGCTAGGGTTTCCTTAGCTTTCTCAGGCTGATTTAAGACTGTCAGAAAGTTCTCTTCTCAAATGAATTGATAAAGGATCTTCCTTATCACCATGCATAGCAAGACCCTCTAGAAAATTCACAAGAAAGAATTTCTTCAAGATCTTTCTTCCCCTGCAAGATATGCAATTTTTCCTCCAAGTCTGCCCTAACCGGGCCTACACTGGCTCGCCTAGGGCATCAAAATGCTAGCACTTCCTGCAACCACACAAACCCTACCAACTAGTATATGTACAAGCATGGAGCTAGGGAAAATTTCCCAAAAGGCCATACATTTTGTACGGTGGGAAGGTGCTCTAAGCCTCCATTTATTCAACACTGCCTGTTTTAGGCCAGCAAGCACAGGAAACCAAAAATATTTACACAAACAAGGAAAAAAAGATAATCAAAGCTACCAAATGGTACTAAAAGCTTTCTATTGACCTACACTACATCCTCCATTAATGACATAAACTTAACTAATCCATTTTAGCACTGTTAATAAGCAAAAATCAGAAAATAAAGAACAAAACACTATTTTTCTTGGATTTCCAACCAAAAATTCCATACACAAATGCTTCCAACCCTGCCTTAGGGTCAAGTCATGTCTTAAATAGGCTTCCCAAGCAGTTGAGTCTCATGGGTCAAGCTCATAGATGACCTAATGATGCAATCTATAAAACCCAATGTGTTTTCAAGCACTTGACTAGATTGGTAATGATGACAAGTTGGAGCTTCAAAACCCATTTATGATTGCCACCTCACAATCCATTGATCATAGATAGATCAAGTTTTATTTGACCTCAAAATAAGCACAACACAAAATATAACTTCAAGCCAAAACTTCAATAACCTTGAACTTTGCCAGGTGCTCCTGCACCATTCCCATTGATGGGTGTGAAGCTAATGCAACATCAAGGCACAGTGTAGATGAAAGAAAAATTGGAAGGAATGATAATAATGTTTCATGTTTTGCATTTCATTTGAGTGGTTGTGATATAGCTGCTTGGCCCAACATAATCCCAAAGAAAGAAAGCAATATGCCTTCAATTGAGGAGTCAATACAAAAGAAAGAAATTTCCAATGCAACTTACAATCTAAGAACGAAATCTTAGTCTTTTACGAGCATTAAGAGAAGTATGGAGATATATTAAGGAGCTAAGGCTTCCAGAAGCAACGAAAAAATTACAAACACACGTTGTAAATGTTGAAGGTGAGAGAAGTTTTGAATAGAGCGATGGTGATGAAGATTGCATGAGATGCCAATTTATCAAAAGTAGAGTCATGAAGATGCTAAGGTATCCATATGTTTACAAAATCATATGCATATGAAGCCACTATGGATTACAAGTAAGGCTGTTATTCCCATGTTGCTTTTAAAAAAGAAAATACAATCACTTTGTAATGACAGCAACCTTTCACTGAACTAATCGATATACAAGCATGTGTAACACAATGTAGCAACAATGGTGATTACAAATGAAACAATGCATATTATGATTGAAGTATAGAAGCAGAGGAAATTGTACCAGTATGCACATAAATGAAACAATAAAATAAATCTGGTTTTTTTTCTTCACCAAATCAGAGAACCCACTTGGGGTTTCTGGTAGAATGCAAAGTACAAAAATCATTCTCTTCGTGAGTTAAGAAACCACTTGTGTTTTTTGTCAAGATTGCAAAAATAGAGGTGAAAGTGTTTGGTTTTGTTTACACATGGAGGAACCCATCTGGGTTGTTAAAAAATCTACAAATGCAAAGAGAGAAACTAACTTTCAGCATTGTTCTTGTATGGAAGCTCAAATTTGAGCTTTATT
Organism: Sequoia sempervirens; assembly: GCA_007258455.2. NCBI lineage: Eukaryota > Viridiplantae > Streptophyta > Pinopsida > Cupressales > Cupressaceae > Sequoia > Sequoia sempervirens. The sequence continues at coordinate 440,072,806 of VDFB02086081.1, read as the reverse complement.
TGCAGCAAATCCGTGTCTTTTCTCAAAGCCAAAAACCCACTTGGGGTTAAGTAAAAGATTGCAACTATAGAAAATGTCATCTCAAATCAAGTGTTCCTATGTAGCTGTGGCCCAAATCTGGGTTTTTATTCTTCAAAACACATAACCCATCTGGGTTTCAAAAAGAAATTGCAAGTTTTCTACAAAATGAAGAAACCCACTTGGGGTTTGGCTAGAAATTGCAAAAAATATAGAGGAATTAAATGAAATATCTCATGGAAACATTATATAGGAAGTGAGTAAAAAAATTCCATTTGTAAAGGCCAAGTTCTCTTTTAGGCCGCGGCCAACAAATCTTTTTCTTCTACAGATCAAATAATCCATCTGGGATATTATGGATTGCAAATACAAAGCCATTCAAAAGGCTATCATGAGTTTTTTTTTTTAAAAGCAAATCAAAAGTCATTGAAAAAACCCTATTCTATTCTCTTGGCCGTGGCCTGAAGGAGAAAATTTTCTCATTGAAACAACAATTTTTTTTTGGGATTTCTTCATTTAATCTAAAATACATAAGAAAAATAACATTTTTTGCTTTATCTTTTAAGTTGGAGGCTCGAAATGAGCTCTTTTTGCTCAAAAAATAAAAATGGAGTGGGTCCACAAAAGCTTACCTGAGCTTTCTTTCATTTTTACTTCATTTACACAAACTTTTGTCACATGAAAGGGCCCTTTATTCAAGCTTCATAGCTTCAACAATGGCGGTTGTGTGAAGGAGAAATAACGACAGAAAAAATAAAGTGGAACAAAATGATTAGAATGACACTTATAGCTGTGGCATGAGCTCATAAAATGGCCTACAAAAGGATAAAATATAGATTTGATACACAAAAAGGGCATTTACCTCATCTCCACAGTGGATTCCAGGAAAAACCAGTCAAGAATCGGCCAAAAAATCACCATTTTTTGTGCTTCAATGAAACCCCATGGCGGTTGTAGCTTCTTCCAGAAGCTCGAAGCAAAAAATGAATGCTTTTCTTTGCTTTTCTTCGTCTTTTGTTGCTTAGGGTTTGAATACATTACATGGCCGATGGGATTTTTTCCCATTCTTTTAAAAAATGAAACACATTAAAATGTGTTATGGGGGCCGAATGGTAAGTTTTAAGACTTAGGCATTTTTTGCCTTATGTGAACATCATATGCCTTGTTTCAAAATGTGCCAAGTCCTAATCATATGCCTTTGACATGTAATGCCTTGATGCCTTCAAAACTTTGAAAATGTGCCTTCCAAGAAGCGTGGAGTCTATTATGCCCATATAGGCCAAATTATTTGGGCCTTTGTTTTGCCTTTGAAAATCAGAGAATGTTGACCAAGTGTTTGAGCCTCACGTGCAGAAGTGAAATGAGGTAGATTTTTCCTTGGAGGAGTTTTATTGTTTACTTAAATTCATTTTACAAGCATTTGATTTATCCTTTATTTTGCATCTTTATCAAATGTCAAGGCATGATTTAAGTGATTTGTAAATCACTTGTATTTTATGATGCAAATATTAATGGTGGGGCCTTTTTAGCATTCCATTTTGAAATGTAAAGTAATTTGTTTAAGTGATGGAATCACTTAAGCAGATTATTATTGTTTTAATGTAAATTAGAGTCTTGTGTTTTCAAAACACACATATAGCACGGGTCAAGGCTGTGGGAGACAAAATGATGATTTGCAGACATGAGAAAAGTGTGTGAGCTTGTTTTGACTATTTTGGAGGCTGTTTTGTCACACCTTTAGTGTGACCTTGGACTTAGCTTGACTTTTCTATATTTGGAGGGGTTTTGGAAGCTTCCATTTTGGATTTTGTGCTGCATTCGACCAGAACCTTCTAGATGGACATGTGTGAGGGGAATTGATGGTTTTTGCTTAAGTAACTTCATCTTTGCATTTTGGAGTTAGTTTTTTCTTTCCAGCAGAGTGATAGCTTTGGATTTTGGAGTTATTTTTCAGCATGGAGTAGTATTGTAACTCAGATGGACTTGTGATACAGTGAGTACTTTGAATCAATAAAATAGAGCATTTTACCTTTTCATTTCATGTTTTATAGCATGCTGTTAGTGATTGATCAGTTTGTTTTGTGAAATTTATCTTTCCTTGCAAACTTGTCTCATGTTTAGGCATCTATTCAGTAGAAAATGCATTGTTGCAAGTTATAAGTTGTGTTAGTTAACAATGTTGTTAGTTGTGAGACTTTTGTTTTCCTTCTAAGAGTCATGTTTAGAAACCTCCTTATAAATTACTTATGTGAACTACATGTGAAAATAAGTTGTGTAAACAAAGTTTTATGATATTGTTTTGAATGTGATAGGCTGTTATCATGTCTTAGTTGATTTTTGGTGTATCACCTTAGGTAGTTTCAGTTAATGTTCATGTTTTATGCATCTCTTACCCTTTTTCTTCAAAATCATTAGATAGGTGGCATCAAAAGGGGAGCCAACCCATAATCTGGAGGTCTGCTTTCAAATAGGACACCCACAACCTGAAAGCAGTCCCATGTTACATCCAAACCTGCTAAGTTCTTTCATAGCTTGGCATTAGGGGTGTAGATTTGGATCACTAACAATTAACAAGGAGCCCAAAGTCTAAGAGAAGGGCTATAGCCAAAATATTGGCATAGGCATTGCAAAACAATAGGAGGGGAAGGAACAAATCGCATAACCACAGCCACAAAGCAACACTGGAAATAGGAAGAGCATAAACCCTCATAGACCCTCTAGGGCACGCAATAGAAAGCAACAATCCCCAACCACACTAGGGAGAAAAGGTCAAGAGCTTCAAAAAAGACATGGAAACAACTTCCAATGGTAAGCCCCAACAAAGAGGCAACATGAGAATAATAGTCTCCCAAATAGTCAAAGGCACACCAAAAAATAGAGCACCAATTCCACTGGATAGATCCAAAGCGATAACCAAGACTCCTCCCTAGCCAGAGAACGACCTCCCTCCAAATCAGATGTAGTGGAGCAAGGCAGAAAAGTCCCAAGAAACACACCCAAACTGAAACTTTTTATACGATGAATATGCATAATACAATAGTCTTTTCCCTCAATGAGACATTGCAGAACAAGAAAACTCCAAGGCCCGCATGAGCACCACAAAGGATAGCTCAAGATAATTCGACTAGTCACCTTTCCTCCTTCAACCAGATTAGCAGCTGGAACCACAGTGAAAGCAACCCTGAACCCAACCCAACCATCCACCAAAGACAACAAATCAACAACCACCAACAGGAGAGAAGAAACATTGCAGCCCGTAGGAGTCAGCCAAAACAAAACAATGCCTTTTAAGTAGAAACCGAACACACAAGGCCCAAAATCCCCACTCAAAACAATGCTCTCAAGAAGACAAGGCATAACTAAAAAGAAAATGGAGAAAAAATGCCCCACAGGAGAAACAAGGATGCTCAATACAAAGCCACCCACACCGAGAACAGGCAGAGACAAGTAACACTCCAACAATAGGACCCTAGCTGCAATATCAAATGAGCTACCAAGGGCATCCTCTAGTAGCCTCAATGCACGAGGAAGCCTCTAGGCACATGAGAGAACTCAAACTTCCACATTCATAAAAAACGTCTCCCAACCAGCAAATAGGGGCTGAAAACACCAACAGTGAATCTCTCAACACAGTAGCGATTAGAATCGCACAAATAGAACGAGGGAGAAGCCAGAGGAACAAGGCTAAGAAACATCCTCCACAGGATGCAAGAGGCTCCAGGGGAGGATAAAAAAAGTAGCAGAGGGGGCCACAAGAATGAAAGCTTGGCCAACCATGCCACTAAAAAGCCACCCAGAATGCCGAGGAACAACAAGAGTAGTGTAAAAAACCTCAGGAGGAGAAAAAAATGCATCGCCATCAACATCTTCAGACTAACCATCACCATCTTCCTCTGAAGAATTCAAACTACCTTTCCCGCCTACGCGCATCGCCATGTTCGATAAAATTGCATTTCGAGGGAGAAAGAAAAACATAACTCTATCATTGAAGCAGGAGCCAAACTGATAAACCCCAGAAACCTTTGTAAAGGTGAATCTCTCAGGGAGACTTAGCAAAACAAAAATGGGGTAGAAATACTCCACAAGAGTCACAAGGGAGCTCAAAACAGAGCCACCCACGCCATGAGTAGGTGGAAACAAGCTGTACACAAGAGATAGGCTCCACACTGCTAACCCATACGAGCAACCAATGGAGGCCTCAAACAAACTCAAGGCCCCGGGAGAAAGCCAGGTGCAGAAGAGAGGAAACCGAACTTCCCCAATCTCAAAGTCATTCCCCAACCAATAGATGAGGGCCAAACTAGGCCCAAAATGCCTCCACACACCAAGCCGATCAAAGTCCAAAAGGAGGGAGAAGGAAAACCAATGCTCAGCACCATCATCTTCCTCATCTCCATCTCCATCGCCTTCCTCAGCAACAACATTCAAACTTCCTCCATAGTTACCGTTCCTGCTCAACTCCATCGCTCAGCATAAATTGATGTTTCATTGGTTGGTAGAAGTTTCCAATGGTAACCATTGTTGGCACTAAATTAATAACTCTTATTTTCTTGCTTTGCTTTCAAATGTTTATATTATCACCACCAAAAATGGGGAATTCTTCAATATTGAGTTGACTATGTTTTTTAGCAAGTTCGTTTCCATAAACTTTAACTCTCATTATTATATTAAACTAATAGCCAACGTATGGTGCTTTAATTTTAGCAGTGGCATTGATATTATGATCAATTATTTTTTTAGTACCCACCAAAATGGGGTGGATAGGAGGCCCCACGTTTATTTCTCTTATGAAGCTTCTTTTAAAATATATAGTTTCCTTAATAATCTTTTAATAAAGAAATTTTTCTTGGTGTGGGGAAAGTATCCTTTAAAATAAAAATTAAATAAATTAGATATTTAACAACATTACTTTTAAAAAGGTAAGGCATATTTTGTTATTTTAAATGAGATCTTTATCTTTTCCTTTAAAAAATAAATAAATGGAATAGATAGATAGTTAAATGTATTTATTTATATAATTATTTATATATATATAATAAAGATGTATATATATATATAGAGGAATTATATTTAAAAGTAATAACAATATAAATAGAGATAATATTATGAAGGGTAATATTAATCGGGATAGTGGTTCTAAATGTATAATAAATGAAGTCATTCATGTTATGGAAGTGTTCTTGTAATAATCTCATTAACGATGTTAAGCCAAAACGAGTTGTCAATATTAGCGTTTAAATATTATTGTTAAAAAAAATTGTTGGAAATATTTAATTGAGAAAAAAGATAACTTTGTGGATGAAATTAAGAGGGTTATTATTTTCTTTTGTAATGGCATTTGCAATGAAATAATAATTACACTTTTAAGAATTAAGTTATTTTCTCTCCAAACCATCTTTGATAATAACGTTGATTTTAACCATAATATTACTATTAACGTTATAGGAGATGTTACTTTTTGTATCGTTGCTAGGAATTAAAAATGTTAACATGCAATACTATAATCTTTTTCAATTTGTGCTCGTTTCATAGTGGGAACTTAATTTTCCCTATTGCCTACGTATAAGATGTATATATGTATGATTCACATTTACTTATGTATTATAATTAATATTGTTTTAAAAAAAAAATTGTTGGGTTTTTCTTGAGAAAATTTTGGGCATGACACATGGTATCGGAGCCCAGGTTGTAACACTGGGTACTCTGGAAATATGATGGTTCCTAGCTAATGTGTATGTGGTCATCAAATGAATCCCATTGCAACTGTTGAGTTCAAAATATCAACAAACTTAACAAAATTTGAGGGTCTATATTGTGTGGAACATTTGGAATCTAATTACAAATAACCACCTTTATTAAACTTTTAAAGACATGTGTTAGTCAAACTTGAACCATTCAAAGTATTTAATTAATGATAGGTAACTAGAAGGAAACTTAATCTTGCAACAACAAAACCCTCAAGAATAAATTTATGGTTATGTAAGTGATGTGCATGTTAGAGGGTATGTTAGTCCATTTAATAAGCATTATTGAACCTATCACTATTTGACACCCCTCCCTCAAACTTTAAGAAGGTAGATATGGTTATTAGGATTTGGTGAGTTAGTGAAAAAATATGATTCGCTTCAATACCTATGATTAAAGGAACCTAAATTATCCCACCAAAAAGGAAATTAATGATGTCGATAGAGAGGGTGAATTATGTGAATTATTGTGGATAGTGTAGTATAACCTTGAATAATTATATAGTTCGAATTTAGAAAAGAAAACATTTCTTTCAAGATTAGAAAATGTAAGGGAGTATTTAGAGACTAGTTATTGTTTCTTCCTAGTGGGCCTTAAGTAAGGTTTAAATTGAAAATCATAGCTAAGTTTGGTCAAAAGGATGAATATGGGATTAGTGTCTAAATAGGAGGCAACATGATTAAGAGATATTAGCTCAAACTAAGAAGGTGGTGCTAAGGATTTTCTAATTTTCCCCTTGAGAAACTTTGTAATAAAGGATTGATTTACACTTAAATGTGCTTAGCTTGTTACAATACTCGGGTTATTAGAGTAATTTTTTCATGAGTTGCACTTACAAATAAACTATATGTTCAACATAGTGAACCACACTTGAAACCTCATAAATCTCATCATGCTTGCATTCAAACACCTCTAGTGCTAATTAAAGAATGGATAAAAAGAAGACCGTGGATGTAACTTTGGAAGTACATAATCCTTGTTTCTATGTAATGATATTTAGAGACAACTTAAGGATGTAGAATCAATCTTGTGAATGTACCTCATAAATCAGTAACATATAAGCCTCCTAAAACTCATAAGAAAGAGACCTGCTATTGCATGTTGAAAATTCTATAGAAAATCAACTTATGGATTGGTAGATAATATTATATGATTAAGGACATCAACTATGTTTGAAACCTTGCACCATATAGTTAATCCTATTTAGAAAAAAAGGTCAAAACCAGGTTTATTTGGAACTGAAAGGTGAAACTTTAAAGTCAATTAAACACTTTTGCAACAAATGGCAACCTAGTAAACTTATAGAATTTTAACAACCACCAACCCTTTTGTTTCGTTGTTAAAAGAGTAAAGAGTAAACGAAACAATGTGATTCCTATGATTCAAGTCAAAGGTGAAGGCATATGAGGATACAATTAAGATAAGATTGATTTTAAATCAACCCCCCTTATAATAAATAAACACAAGACTTGTGAAGAGATATTTTTAAAATGAGAATTTAGAGTTAAAACATTATATAGAACTCATGATATTACTACTCCCTTATAAATGAGTTAAGAACTAAAGACTTGCTGCTTCCCAGGTAAGAAAGGATGCATGTCATGTATAGGAAGTAATAACACACTCTTGAAATTACGTGTTGACCTCAAAGGTTGTGTGCATGTCATAGGGATTGAATAATCAAATGAATGAATTTATAAATTAAGTAATGAATTATGATGGCTCACGGTGTATTATGTGATGGGGAAGTTAAAATATATAGATAAGAGATACTAAATTAGACTTGTAAAACTTCCAATGTTGTGCATTCTATACCATTGAGTTTATTTACTCCTCGAGGGAATAACATTTACACCCAAATGTAAAGGAGAAAACTTCAAAGTAGGTAAAAGTTTTAAGATTTGTACTCATTATGCATCTTATGAGATTAGATGGAGCTATGATTGTAAAAATGATGATTATGATAATATGCTTGAATGGTTCAACCTTAGATGGAAAAATGCAAGATTTATAAAATATATTAATAAGTTACAGTAAGAACTACTATTTCATGAATTGTCATGTATTTTGTGCATTGAGTTTGCTTTCTAGTATCGTATTGTGATGTTTCAAATGGAAATGGTTAACTATCTTCCTTATTAAGTAGGAAACTTTCTTTAGCATGTGTGAGAGATAGTTGTATTACTGTATGGATATGTTGTGAACATAACAAACATAGTTGAGTAAAAGCGAAAGAATGGTATGTATAACTATAGAAAACCAATCTTGATTTTAAAAGTGATGCCAAACACTAACTTAGCAAGATGAAAAGTGTGGTGAAGCATGTATTGTTAAGTTCTAGGAAGGTGGAAGCTACAATTGCGCATCTCATAGTGATTTGTTGTACTTATGCAAAGCGAATATTGTTTAAAGAAAATATCTATAATGCATTTAAGTGTATTATTTTGTGTTATAATATGGTGAATTTCATAAAGTATATTGTGTTATGACTTGTGAAGTGGAAAATAAATAAATGTGTTGTGCCCCAAGTATGAGATACAAGGTATCCAACTTGGGATAAGGGTGAGGGGGCATCATGTACGATCCCCTATGTGTACCCTTTGTGATGACCCTTTGTGTAAGCTAGTTAATTATGAAATATTGTGAACATGATATGTGCATATGTGTGTCTACTAAATGAATTGTGAAGTAATTCTTTGTGTAAGTCTTGTTCATATGTTAAATGTGTACCCCTAGTGTATGGCTCCCCTACGGGATTGAGATGCCTGCTAGTGTAAATAGGGGTTGAAGGACGAGAGAACCCCAAGTGGGATCTCCATGGTTTCCCTTGGACGTGTTCCTAACCTACTCCCCCACATATGAGAACCACACTTGTTGGTTCATAAAGCAAAACCACTCCTTGATGTTTATAACCTATGGGTAAAGGATGGAATTACTTGGGCCATATTGATTACAAATTTTGGATACTTTAGCAATGTAGGGCATTGATACTATGTGGAAGAGTCCACCATGATATTGTGTGCTATCATATTTACGTGGTTAGGGACCACCAGTATTGTATGCTATTAGAACCACCATTCCCCTCCTCCTCTTAAGTGGCTTTATCAAAGTCACGTGGTGCTCGTAATATGAAAGTTTTATTGTTGAGATATGAATTATTGATAATTTCTTAATTGATGTTTTGTTTTTCTATATGTCAATAGTGTTAAATTTTACATTTCTTTTACTAGGGATATTTATCCATTTGAAGGTTGTCATAGTCCATTGCCTCAAGGAATTCTTTAATTTCTAATTCTGAATTAAGATTGGAATGTTTAAATGTAGCCGCAACTGATCTTTGTTTGGTTTTCCTCTTGAATTTAGATTTTTTTTTTATTAAAATGTTGGATTATGATTTTATGTTTCTCGGTTTGAGGCTTCTTATATTTTTTTTCTAACTACTGGAAAGTGTGGTGTAATGTGATATTTGTAAAACTGCCATATCCCGGGGGGTTCCCTGGCAAGATGTATAGGGGAGTAGATGTGTTGGGGAGTTATGAGTTATTCGAAAGGGGTTGTAAATGGGACCGGTGTGGGACGGTCATTAATCCATTCTTCCCCCTACTTCTATGTTTATTCCTTTTTGTACCTTCCTCTTGGAGGCTAACCCCCTTACACAAACAAGGGAAGGTACCTAGGAGATGTATGGTAGGGTCCTTAGAGAAGGGCCTTGAGACCATCTTTCCTAATGGCTATGTATCCAAGAATATCCATCCTTGTAAACCCCATTGAGCCTTGTGAAGCGAATTATGTGTAATTGTTGTGATGTATGGGTAATTCGTAAATAAATGAAATGTGGAAATACTTGATTGTTATGTGAGAAAGAAAGTGACAAATAAAATTGAGACTACTGCTATTCTTGAGACATGAAGTGATATTAGAACGAAAATATTTTCTAACATCATGAGTGATGTCTACGATGCAAAAGAGAACGTGGAAGGTTATCCAAGGATGTTAATGTGTTGGACATATGTTGATATCAAGAATATTAACTACATGGATGACTACTAACATTTGTTACATTGTGACTATATTGGATAAATGTTCTATGGTGGAAAATTTTGTTCTGAGCATTTAGTGTTTTGATTTATGAAAGGGATTTATTTAACATGTGCTTAATGGTTGAATGCTATGAATGCATCATCAAGGAAGTAAAGTAATTCATATACTGATAGATTTATGTGTATTATTGAGATTAATTTCCTAACCTTAATGACTTCCAGGAGGAAGTCTAAGCTAAGGGGAGGGGAATGTAAGACCCCACTTCACATGTGAATAATAAAATCTTAAATTTTGTTATATATTCTCCTAAATAGATGCTTTGATATATTTCAAACAATGCATAGTGTGATTGTGTGACAATGTGCTTGTATTTAATTTTGACATGTTTTATTATCATTTCCATGAAGGTATTAGGCACTCGTAAACAATGAATACGAATTGGAATTTTAGTGAAATTGTTAATACCAAATTTATGTGATATATGATTGTTGATTATGATTTCATTGGTAATGTGTAGGAAGGAAAGGGTGCCAATACGAGAAAGGAAAAACTAGTGAGAATAAATTGAAAGACATCCTCTTGTGGTTATGTATTTTATTTCCTTACTTTGGGAGCTTAGAAGGAAATATAATTATTGTGTTATTCTTTTGGGTTTAAAGGGTATTTAATTGTGTGTCTTGAGAGATGTAAGTTGGGGTTAAGGTTTAGAAACCTTTTTATCTAGTTGTGAAACTCATATGGAACCTTAAGTGGGTCTTTAAAGAGGGTTGTGGGCTAATTTCTTGGGTTGGTATGCAAAAATAAACCCCCTAGGGTCTATACCATGGTGGTAGGGGTCAAGTGGGCATGAAATAAGGCCCCAAGGACATGATTTGACTCTTGAAAAGTCCTCATAATGAGTGACGAATTTTGAGGAAAGGATGGGGTGAAAAGATTGAGGGGTTGTCCAAGTGCATGCACCCCTCTTAAATAAGGAAAAGACCCTCATTGATGGTGGAGGTACACTCACACTTCACCATCCAAGGGTTACAATTTTTGAGACTTCTATATAGTTGGAGAGGAGGAAGAAGTGGGGTGTTACCCAATTCTCCTTTTGGAGAATTTTGCTTGAGATGGGAAAGAAGATGAGAGAGGAGAGGAGATATGCTTCTTAGAAGATGGTATTCAAACTAATTGGCTTGGAGAAGAAAGATGGATAGAAGAGTTCAATCCCTTCACCTAAAGCGAAGAGATAAGTTCTTTTTCTAGTTCCACTTACTCTTGTTATTGGATGTAAGAAGGTGATATATAGTATGAGTCATGGTTGAAAGAAGCAAGTAGGAAACCTAGATGCATGAAAGTTGTGCTATGTTAGTTTTATTCCTTTGAAAAAAAATGAGAAAAGGCTCCATTTATCATCATGGAGTTAGAAGAATAACTTGCTCAGGGGTATGGCTAGAGCCCACGAGGCTCCATGACGCCATTACGATAGGGTAGAGAGCAAGCCTTGTACCTTGGTGTGTTTTGTTTCACTTCCAGGAGTGACTAGTATAGAAAAAAAGGTTTAAATAATGGATATTGTAGTTGGCTGCTAAATAAAAAGGGAAATAATGTATTTAACTAGTTATGTTTTCCCTATATTTGGAATGAAGGGAGAGTGTTGTATTTTGATACAAATGGTAGTTTTAATGGGTTTTTTATTTATTATTTTTCAAAGTACAAATATAGTTGCAGAAAGAAAAGGTTTCAATAATGAGTAAATAGATTACTGTGCTAAGTATATGTAGGTGCATGTTACCGTGGAGAATTTTGAGTAGGAAAATTAAAAGAAAAGAATGCAAAAATAAAATAAATGAAACACAGGTTGTGATCCCTTCACTCTCCATTGTAGCCATATCAAATACTGATAAAATAAAATAAAATAAAATTATGTATTCTATTTATAATGTAACTTTTGTCATGTTCTACGAACAACAACAGGTAAACAAATTCGAATATAGTTATCATATTTAAGGGAGGTTTATCTAGACCTGTGAACTCAACAAAGCGAGATAAGGGAAGAAGTTTTAAATGAACAAATCCTCTACAATGTAGTTAAAACAAAAAAAATAAAAATTATCACTGCTTGAACTGTAACGATAATATAATAAAATGCAATCTTTATTACCATGTTTAATAAAACACTAGATTTTACTGTTGTGTGAATATTGTGCAGATTAATTAACCTTTTTACTCATCCGCACTACATATACATTAAACCACAAATTTTTAAATAAATTAGGGGAAACTTTAGTGTGATTGTGTAAAGAAAAAAAAACAAGAATATTATTGTCTGGTGAAGTCTTTCCCTCAAAGAATGGATTCCTCCTCCTGGGCTAGACACCTCCATTGTTATGCCTCTGCTGGGTGCTGCCTTCCCTCAACACAATAAATAAATAAATTGTTAATGAGATAAGGGTATTATAAGAAGAAAAAAAAATGAAAGGAAATTGAATGGCGATGAGCATTCAAATTATACCACCACCAGCTTTTAACATTGCACAAAAATAATTTTAACTGCATGAGTGGTCACTGGCTGCATTTATTTACTGGCGATCCTACTGCGAACTGCTGGGCTTAGACTATTTTTCCCATCAACTAAATTTGAACTCCTCGAGATCGAGTAAAATAATTTCACCCGGCCCAATTTTTCCGCCACGATTTGATCGCTTATTTTTTTTATCGCGGCCATATTTCTTTCTCTCACTGATTTTCCGGATATTGGTTTTTAATGGCTTTCCATTGCAACCCAAACGTGTTCGTACAAATAATTCCACCGACAGTTTTTCCTCCGTTCGGAGGGCATGTAAAGATATTTCCTCCGCCACTGTACGAATTCTACCAAAAACGCTCCAATTTCTACAAATTCAGCCGGTCTTTCTACCAAAAATGCCCCAGTTTCTCCAAATTTAGCGGGATTGTGCGACAAGGAGAGCTGCAATGTCAAAAGAAATCGTCCTACGTTTGTGATCATGGCTCCCACTTGGGACATTTTCACAACCACAGCTAAAACCAGGCTCGTTTTTGAGGAATCCCAAAATTTGCCTCGAGAATCGTCAGAATCTTTAAAGTTTAACCTCAAGAAAACTGAAGATCAAAATAAACAGTAAAAAAAAACAACGGAGAATTTGCCCGGGCTAAATATAAGCCCTTGGAAGCTTGAAGATCAAAATAAATGCTCATTTTTAGGAGATTTCACAAGAAACAGGGGTAAATTTGTCCGAGAACTCTAGTAAGCCTGAAGACAAGAATTCATGGTCGTTTCAGGAAATTTCACAAGAGATAGCACTACATTTGTCGAAGCTAAGGTCAAACCCTAGGAAGTTCGAAGATCTAAATTCAGATTCATTTTAGGAATTTCCAAAAGAAACAGCTCCATATTTGTCCAGGCTAAGTTTAAACCCAAGGAGCCTAGAAGAACACAATTCACATTTATGTCAAGAAAGTTTCTTTCCCGAAAGTGGAAATTCGGTGCCAAATTTGGAAAAACGGCCCAAGGAAGCTCCGAAACCTTCGAAAATAACGTCAAGGAAGCTAGACCGAAAGGAATCTACCAATTATCAAGAGACTTTTGATTTTCTTAAAAATGCCGCTAGAAATGATGCAGGGACTCCGAATGTGAATCAAGCTGTCGATTCAGAAGGAGAAGTCAAGTTTACTTCTAAATCACATGGAAGATCGCAGACCTTTTGCTCCTCTAAGGCATCATTAACTGGAATTAAGAACACTCCTACTTCAAAGTTGTACAGAGCACAGAAGTTTTTGTTGCCTTCCGATCGTCACCGTGCTGAAGCAGCATCCCGACTAAAGGCCATGGAAAATGAGCAAATTCAGGCTGGATGGGTCATGGAAGTAGTAGCACACCTCTAGCTTTTTTCTTTATTATCAAAGTTTCATTCGTTGTGGATGCTAGGAAAGGTTCTAGGATGTGTCATGATTTCTATGAGTATTGTTAATCTTTACCCTCTTATTCCTAGACAATTATGGGCATCATCGTATCTTGCACTGCCCCTTTCATGGTGATAGATGGAAAATTTGTTTGTTGGTTATAATTTGACCTACAAACATGGTGATATCACTACTCCCATTTTTCTTTGTCATCTCAATGCTTCCTTGGGAGATCCTTTCCAAATAATATTATTCTTACTTTTACTTAGTTTTTATGGTTTGAAGTTCACCTCTTTGGGTTTATCCTTAATGTATGTTAGCATTTCTTTAGTCACATAGAGGGAATAAAGAAAAAGAGAAAGAGATAGAGATAGCAAGAGAGATACAGAAAGAGAGATAGAGGAAACTAGAGAAGATGAAAAATATAGATATAAAGTCACATAGAGAGAATAAAGAGACAAAGAGTAGTAGACAAAGACATATATAGAGATAGATAGATCAATAGATCAAGAGGGAGATGGGAACAGAAAGAAGGGGAGATAAACTATCTCTTGCTCTCTTTGTCTCTCCCTCTTTCTATCTTTGTTTCCCTCTCCCTCATCCTCTCTCTCCATATCCATCTCCATCTTCCTCTCTATCTCTATCTCCTTACATCTCTCTCTTCCCCCTCTATCTTTTCCACTATACTTATCTCTTTATCTCTCCCTTTTTCTATCCCTACCTCCTCCTCTCTCCCTATCGCTCCCCTTTATATCTATCTAATTCTCCTTTATCATTTATCTATTTATATCCCTCTCTCCCTTCCTATATATATACATATATATCCCTCTCTATATGTATCTCCATTTATCTCTCTTACTCACACACACAAACTCCTTGTTTATCCCTCCCTATCTCCATCTCTTTATCTCTCCCTCTTCTCTCTATCTCTCTATCACTATATCTCACCATCTATATCTCTCTCTATCTCTCACACTTCCTATATATCTCTCTATCTCTACCCGTCACTCTCTACCTCACTATCTCACTATCTTTATTTCTCCCTCTACCTCTCTCTACCACTTTATCTATTTGTCTCCCTCTTCCTCTCTCACCATATCTTCATTTCTACCTTTATCTTCCTCTCTCATCCTTTATCTCTAGACATGTCTCCTCTCTACCCATCCATCTCTCTCCCCCCCTCTCTCTCCCTCTTCCTAGACCTCAATATCTATATCTCTTTGCCTCTCCAGCTCTATCTCTCCATATGTCTTCTTCCATATCTCCCTATATCTCTATCCCATTATCTCTTCATCTCTCTCTCTATCTACCCTTACACCTCTCTCTACCAATTGACCTCATGTACACCAAAAATTGTAAAAAATATATCAAAACTTTCCCTACTTGACCTTACATAACTCTTTCAACTCTTTATCCTGATGATGGATCATTGAGTGTGATCCAAAATGTTGATGCAAAAAACTAACACACAATCAAATCTAGAAGCAAATGATGGATCACTGAATGTGATATGAAACGTTGATGCAAAAAACTAGCACACAATCAAATCCAGAAGCCAGGTCAAATACTTCAAGTTCCTCAATGGCAGGAAAAAGCTTATTCTTCCTTTTTGAATTTTGTGCTCAAGCAGCCAATGAAGTCAAATACTTCAAATTCCTCAATAGCAGAAAATCTGACTGACATCACTATTGAAAGCACTCCAAACAGAAACAAAGGTAAACAGGACAGCTTCTTTAAGACATCTGGTGGATCAGAGAATGAGACCTCATGGGTTTCCTGTGATGATGGATCAATATTATTCTTCACATCCTTACTCTCAAACAAATCTTTGGGGATCAAGGGTTGTGATTATTCAGACATGGCTGTGGAGCTTTCGTCTCACACATAATTATTTCAGAAGACAAGAACGGCAATGGGGCGCCAGAGAGGATTGGAGATTCGCAGACATGCGAAGGAAAAATGCCAGCAACTGGTTTCTGCATGGTTGAGACCGTGACGCGACTGCTGTTAGAGGTGAGAGAATATGAATGGGGGCGTATTACCTATTGCTATGTTTTATTTAATTCTCAAAATAGTTTTGTTGCCATCTGTTAAATGAGGGCGTTGGCTGTGTGTCTTTTTAATTTGTGGCTAATAAGTCTTTATGCTTTTCCCCAAATGGTTCATGTGCCTTGTCTATGCCTTCACAATTGCAGTTCTTGTAAAGTTCTGAAGCCTTTTCAATAATTATAGTTTGCTGTGTTTTATTTAATTCTCAAAATAGTTCTGTTGCCATCTGTTAAATGAGGGCGTTGGCTGTGTGTCTTTTTAATTTGTGGCGGAAAATACATATAATCTTCATTAGGTATGAGATCCTACATTATGTTGTATTTCTAGGTTCTTCTCTCTTTTTCTTTTGGGTAATTTTTTTGGGATGACATATGTACCTTTTTCCTTTGATAGTTTAAATTCACTCCAAAATTGGAATATACACCTGCCATTTCCAATAAATAATGTAATGTCTTTGTCACCATGTTCTTTTTCTACATTTTGATAGCAAGCACAGTTACTTTTTTTGTCATACTTTTCTACTTCTATTTCCATAGCTATTATGGTATATTGTTTTTACTTCACATATCCTTGCGATTGAATGTTATGCTGTTACAATTCTGTGAGTTTGAAATCATATATCCCAACTTGCCCATTAATATCTTGTAGAGTGGTTCTACAATGTCAGCGAGACCAATAGTACTTATGTCATCTCCAATGGTTGTATCAGAGTTAGGAACACAAAATATAGTAGTGGCACAAACCCTTATGAAATATTCCTCCATACCTCCTCAACCATAACCAAACCATTGAATAATTTGAATCCATCTTGATTGTTCATGTCAAAGCCAAGAAAAGTGTTCAACAAATATCCAAACCATTTGAGATTTTTGCTTATAACCTTTGATACTCAACCGATATGTTCACTATTACATGCAAATTAAAAAAAGTTGCATTTCAAAATAATAATACAACAAGAGCTCAAGGTTTGCAATGACCACTTGTCGCATATAGCAATTAATTATCAAATTATATTTTCCAAATTTACTAAGGTTGATCCATTTCAAACAATATAACTATTCCAACCAAAAATGGCGACCCACCGTAATAATAATACCAAAAAAGTAATAGTTGCCATAGAGCACTCATAATAAATTCATCAAAATATATGTTTGTGATATTTGGGAGTCTATACAGTTTCGAATACCATGTTCTAGAAGTTGTAATGTAGCCTTAGAGCATGTGGATACAAAAATATCGTACAAGTAGGGCACACAAGATTGTGATAAAAGTTAGGAGTGAACGGATGCGATTCTCTGTGGTAATCAAATCCCTTACAATCTTAATGCAAGTGGTATTATTGCCTGGGTGGAATCCCTAATAGTAGTGGAAGGGCGCAAAAGGGAAAGATGACACCATGTGAGTGGTGCCAGGTTGGTCTCACACCACTATTAGCCCCTTGAACACCATGATGCCTTATGCACTGCTACTTCCCCATTCTTCCAAGATTTCTGTTGATGAAGGTATAGTTTGAAAGTGAAACTCGGTGATAGTTATTTATCTCTATTTTAGCATGGCGATAAATTTAGTTGCCAAGAGGGGTTTTGTCCTATTATGAAGTTTAATAACTTTGCAGTCAACCTAAAAAAAGTCGGGTGCTATCAGTGAAATTCAATGCACCATCTCAAATTAGCATGGGTGTGAGAGTCTAAAATCTAACTTGGAGTTTGAATTGGAGGATTTGTAATTAATGCACACCAATCCACTCCTATGTTATGTAATTAATACCATCACTACACTGTCTATTCATCTATCTACTTTTGATGTGTGAAAGGTCTTAGTTGTTGGTGTAAATAAATCCTCCATCGAGTACATCTCTGTTGGCGAGGCTATTCTCACTTTATTACTCTGCAAGTAGGCATATTGTGTGGTTATTAAATGAACAACAATAATAAAGTGAAACATTCAACCTCACCTATCTAGATCATCCTAAACCTATTCCTGGAAGGAAATAAAATCATCACTATCAATTATGATAAAATTATTAGATTCCTCTACTATTACTCACATTCGAGAATGAAACTAAGATGTAAGATTTACTGGTTAAGTGAAGGTAGTTTTCTAAATCAATGACATCTTTATTATTCTAAGTGTAATAACTATGAATGAAAATCTATTCCATAATAATAATATAATGGAACATATAATATTTTTTCCAATTTTACAGTTCTCGTAGCAGCAACCATCTGTTGAGAAATATAACGGAACATGTAATAATTGTTCCAATTTTATAGTTCTCGCAGCAGTAGCCATCTGTTGAGAAATCCAAAATACACAACCTAGAGTGGAATCGAACCCAATAAATACATGGATAAAACACTATGCATCAAAGTAACAACTTAAATGCTCCACAACTCAGAAAAAAGAAAACCTTGCATTCACATCTCTTGCAACAAATGTCATTAAAATTTATAAGATTAAAAATGAGTTAGATCAAGAAAAGAAAAATAAAATGAATAGGGAATAAAAGAATGGTAGAATAAAGGAAGACTCTAAGCGTAAAACCTTGGCTATAAATGTAGCAAATCATTAATAATAATATCATTATTGCTATTGTGGTGAGAGCAACAATGTAACAATAGTACTACAATTATTAAGGGTTTCATGATAATTAAATATAGATATATTAAGAGTTTTCTTCTATCCATAATCATATTGATATTATAGCATCATAATAAACATCATTAAATTAAAAAAAGACATTGATCAATACAAAAATAAGTATTAGCATTATTATTTAATCGAGACCCAAATCATTCTTCCAATTCTTGTCACCAAACTTATCTGAACCACAACAAAATCAATTTGTACTATTAAGAACAAAGGGCATTAAAAAAATAAAAATAAAATAATACAATAAAATTATAATTAATGTTAATATAATTAAGAAGCATTTAATATTATTAGGAGTTTTTATTTATTTATTAAGCTAATGATAATTAATAAGAGCATCAACATAATGGATAATCTTGCTAATCAATACTAAGATGGTAACCATTGTTGGCACTAAATTAATAACTCTTATTTTCTTGCTTTGCTTTCAAATGTTTATGTTATCGCCACCAAAAATGGGGAATTCTTTAATATTGAGTTGACTCTATTTTCAGCAAGTTTGTTTTCATAAAATTTAACTCTCATTCTTATATTAAACTAATAGCCAATGTATGGTGCTTTAATTTTAGCACTGGCATCGATATTATGATCAATCATTTTTTTAGTACCCACCAAAATGGGGTGGATAGGAGGCCCCACGTTTATTTCTCTTATGAAGTTTCTTTTAAAATATATAGTTTCCTTAATAATCTTTTAATAAAGAAACTACTTTCCTTGGTGTGGGGAAAGTATCCTTTAAAATAAAAATTAAATAAATTAGATATTTAACAACACTACTTTTAAAAAGGGAAGGCATATTTTGTTATTTTAAATGAGATCTTTATCTTTTCCAAAAAAAATAAATGGAATAGATAGATAGTTAAATGTATTTATTTATAAAATTATTTTTATATATAATAAAGTGTGCCGTAAAAAAATGGCCCCTTGTCATTTTCATGGCCTTTTAGGTCTTGTTTCATGATGTTTGATCTATTTTGCTCTAATTTTATGATGTAACATGGCTTGAACATGCATATTTAGGTACTAAAATTCAAATAATAACGTCTTGTGAAGGTGTTGTGAAGTGTTGTAAAACATTTCTACACTCTTCTACACTCTATTCATTACAATTTACCTAAAAACCACCTTTTCATCACTAAACAAGTCCTATTTTGAAGTGTTGTAAAGTCTTGTAACAAGATTTCATGCTTTTCTAGGCATAACTTCACTATTTACCCATTTCTTATGCTTTATTTGACCCTTTTATGCCCTTATAAGCTTTAATTAAGTGTATTTTTGAATGTAGACCCTAAAAACAATACATAAATGCAAGATAATTCCCACAATCCATTTTCAGCCTAGGAGACCCATTTGCCATGGGTGGCAAATGAGTCCCCCTTGGCTCCAAATTCAAAATATTTTAAATTTCCTTTTGGGTTTTAATTCAAAATCACTTGATGTTGGCCTGTGATGAGGTATCAACAGGTTACTAAGGCACAAGATTGTATAAATAAGTGTTTTTACATCCATTCTAATCCCTATTCATTCAAGCGTTCATTCATACATCATCTTAAGCATTTAAGCATCTCACAACATTTTATCAAGCACTATTCAAGCATTTTGGAGCATCCATTGACATAACTTTAGATTTTCTTCATCAAGGGTTTGGTAAGTTGATAGCATTTGCATGTTGTTATTTTATCATTCTCTTGTGTTTCATTATTTCATTAAGGGTTTGATTACCAAAGTGGGGTTTGACCAAGGCAAACCCCTATTTGTTAACTCTCAACCATTTTCCCCCTTTTGCATGTGTGTTTGTAGACCTTTGTATGTATATTTTACAAGAATTTAGGTGATTGAAGATGGGTCAACAAGTCAACTAGGTGCTTCAAGTCAAATCAACTCTATTTCAAGCTTGGAGAAGGTTTTCTATCTGTTTCCCACAGAATTGATTTCGACAACCTGATAAGCAAACATTTCTAGATCTGGTGTTGCAGAGTTGTCTCCTAATTTCTCATAATTTTGGGAGATGACTGATTCATCACCAGTGGTGAATGAGTCCCACTTTAAGACTGGAAATCTAGATTTTTTCAAATTCTGGATCCCAATAGTCAGAAACTTGATTCTCGACAAATTTCACCAATAACATGACTAATTCGCCACCCTAGGTGAATGAGTCCCACTATTGATTTTCAGTAATTTCAGACAACATTCTACAGATTCTAGATTCTTCAAATCTTGCCTAGGTGCACTTTGTTTCATCCCATTTCTTTATGTTTTGCATTTCATTCATCGTTTAGTTCATTGTTTGCATATCACAGTGTATTTTTCAACATAGCTTAAATCTTAGTTTTGCATTCATATTCAATCATATAAATCACTTAATTGCATTTAGTTCACTTCATTTAGCTTAGATAACATCACACATAACATAATTTGAATGAACCCCTTAGCATTTTTTGCCCTACCTCTCTCCTTTTAGGTGAAAAACCCTAGAAAAGCTAGAGAAGTGCATGGTGCCAAAAACCTACGGTTCATAAAGATGAATAATTAAATAAAAGATATATATATATATATATATATTAGATTTAAAAGTAATAATAATATAAATAGATATAATATTATGAAGGGTAATATTAATCGGGATAGTGGTTCTAAATGTATAATAAATGGAGTCATTCATGTTATGAAAGTGTTCTTGTAATAATCTCATTAACGATGTTAAGCCAAAACAAGTTGTCAATATTAGTGTTTAAATATTATTGTTAAAAAAATTTGTTGGAAATATTTAATTGAGAAAAATATAACTTTGTGGACAAAAGTAAGAGGGTTATTATTTTCTTTTGTAATGGCATTTGCAATGAAATAATAATTACATTTTTAAGAATTAAGTTATTTTCTCTCCAGACCATCTTTGATAATAACATTGATTTTAACCATAATATTAATATTAACGTTATTAGAAATGTTACTTTTTGTATTGTTGCTAGGAATTAAAAATGTTAACGTGCAATACTATAATCTTTTTCAATTTGTGCTTGTTTCATAGTGGGAACTTAATTTTCCTTACTGCCTACGTACAAGATGTATATATGTATGATTGACATTTACTTCTGTATTATAATATTGTTTTAAAAAAAAAATTGTTGGGTTTTTCTTGAGAAAATTTTGGGCATGATAGTAATGCATGATAAATTTCACGCTCTCTAGAGGGAGAGGGAGAGTATCACCCAGGAGAAGGGTATGGTATACAGATTTACTAGTATTGTGAGATGAGTTTATTCCCACCCACGTAGGTCAACTTAGAAACCCCATCAAGTCAATGTGAGTTATGAGTCATTAGTTGCGTCATATGGGTAAGTTAAAGCTAGTCGTTAAATGATCTTGTTCTTTTCATTTTAATTCAATTTCTTATATATTGTGGTAAATGGTAAATATCGTGTATATAATATATAAGGATATATATATGTATATATAAATGTGATTGGAAGAATACGTATATACATGTATGGATATAGGGATGTATTCATATATGTAAACATATATGTGGTATTGGAAAAAAAATGAATATTATGTATATATATATATACGTATATATACGTTATATATTATATAAGAAAATTTCATGTATTTATCAAATTTAAGCAATTACATGCTAACGTAAGCCTCAACATTTAAGCCGTGTTAGGCCATGCGAGTAAGCCACGAAGGTGGTAACCAATGCTAATGAATTTAAAATGTTAATTGGTCAAGCATCCAACGTGGTAATTGTTGCATGAAAATTCTCTTGTAACCATCTTAAAACTGCTCTTATCTTGTCCTTGAAGTTGTGTCTTTTGAAAAGGGCGGCTATGTGAGTTAGTTATGGGCTGGGTGCTAAAACTGAAGGCATTTTCAGTTATTCAGCTAATCTAAAAACCCAGGAAGGATAAAAAAGAATGCCAACTTTGGAAGGTAGTTATTGTGTGGTTGTAAAAACTTATCGTGGCTCTTCTTAGCACGATTATCATTATTCATTTCTTGCTATCTTCTATGGTTTTGGGGAGAGGGGGAGCTGGTTGTTTGAATCCTTTGCAAATGCAGAGAGGAAACATCATTCTCTTAGTCCACCGTGGGTTGTAAATTGGAATTGTGTGCACTTTTACTGAAGTTGTCTTAGTATTCTTGGTAGAGACCTGTGTCTTGCAAATGAGATCAAATTGAATGGACCTGAGATAGAGCTTACTATTGCTCACTGTTGTTAAAATTGCATTTCAATTCTAGAGCAGAAGTTAGAGTTTTCCTATTTGATTTGCCACAAGATTTGGCTGAGTAATTGCATGCTAAAGACAAGTTTCTCAACTGTGCAAGTTGAGTAGGCAAGTAACCATCATTTATTTCCTAATCTTTCCAATTTTAAAATAGTTTATCTTGTGTTTGTTGGAAATTTTTTTTCCATAAACTAGAAAATAGTTAAACCTTGACAATATTATTTCTTTATGTAAAGAAAACAACAGAGATAAGAGTTTGAATCCTACCTTGTAAATTATGCGAGTCTAAGTCAATTCTTGATAGAAATTATCTTTTCCCTCTTTCCAGTTGGAATTTTATTAGTTTGATACAAATAAAATATATATTGTTTCAATAAAGAAATATGAAGAAGGGTTTGAGTTTAACCACATTTTCATTGTTTATTATTATTCTTGAACCAAAAAGAAAAGAGAACAGAGGAACTTTTGAGAAACCCAAGTTAGGACAATACTTTGACCCTGATTAAAGATGCTTAATTTGTATTCTATGTCAGTTATTCCTTTGCAATTATTTTGACAACTTTTTTTGTAAAAGAAGTTTATATTTTAAAATGGCAATCTTTATGAACAAGACTATAGGCTTTATCAAAGAAATTCTAAACCCTAATGAGAAGATATATTATTTTGTAAAAAGATACCCATCACTATGGGGTTAATGAATGTGTTATCATTATGCCATATTATGGCTAGGAAGGTCAAGTTGATGTCATTTTGTCATCAAGATTTGTTGAAAGTTTAAATTATGAGAGTAGTTATCTCACGTGTTTTAATAAGGACTCGAACAAGTGGCAGTAGCCAAGACCCAGGTAGTTACATGAACATAACTCGAGTGTTCGAAGTTAGAAATAACTAACCTACCTAGTTAAATGTTGACTTAGGGTGTCAATATATTATGAGAAAGAATTCTAAAATAAGAACAATTGATCAAATAGTAGGTTTGGGTTAACCTTAGGTCAGTAAAGTTTTTCAAGTCGAGTTAGAGGTGGGTGAACATACAACTCCAAAGTAAGTGGTTGAATTTAATCAAAACTTTGGCCAAAGTAAGTGCAAAAGTCTTTGCTTGCACTTATCGGTTCACTGTGCTCCAGAGTTGCCTAATCATTTAGTAGAGTCATACATAGTTAGAGGGAATCTATAGTTGTATGACCGTATTGGTTAAGTAGGACACAACACTGAAACTCAAATGACAATAGTCGGGGGTCCTTGACTATACTCTTCATTGAAGGGTAGGGCCACTTCTAGTTGGAAGGTGTGCAGGGGACTGTCGATCTGTGGTTGGAAGTAAAAGGCTTGGGTGATGCTCTCCCTCTTGTAGATGACATGTCGATGCTTGTGAGATAGAAAAGTAATTCAGATATGAAATTCTTGACCTTGAACTCAATAGTTAATTGTTAATTTCTTACTTAATTGTAAACATTTATGTGAAATTGAAAATGTAAAGTTGTATCTCCTTTTCAGATTGAAAAGCAATGTGATCTTTCATTTATGAAATGTTTTATGTTATCAAAATTTGCAAGTGTAAACTTTGATGTTAAAAGAGAAAAAAAATTGCATCCTATTTTTATGGAATTGATTTATTTACTACAAGGTTAAAAACCTAAGTTTTTACTATGCTATATGGATAGAGATGTTACACTCATGATTGACTTGAATCAATTTTGCACATCATCAACTTTATTCCTCCATTATTGGTTGTAGAGATAAGCACCCAAATTTGTTGCATTTCATTTTCAAATAGCCATTTGTGGTTATCAATCCATAACTAAATTAATATAGGTTAATTATATTTTAAAGATTGTATTAAGTTAATTAACTTAAATTAAACTCATATTTTTAATCATTCTTAGGGGTTTGTGGTCAAGTGGTAGGACCACTTGGTTCTCATGTTGGAGACCAATGTTTAAATCTCTTGGAGTGACACATTAGTAAATTGTAAGGCATTCTAAAGTATTAGTCTTGTTTTAGTTGATTGACATAATAGTAGTTTTTCAAGTGATGTTGGGGATATGTGTTGGGGGAACACAAGTGGGAGGAATAATGAGTAGTAGTTGCCTTGTAGGAGGAGATCAAAGGAGAAAGTTGTTCAATCTAAAGGATGATTCTGGATGGGAAAGATGTTCAAGCTAGAGGAATATGTTGGAGAAGAGGAGATGCCTTATAGGAGGAAATCGAAAGCGAGAAAGGATCAATGAGAGTGGGTAGTCTTGCAAGGAGAATGAGGAGTTGAGAGTGGTAGACTCATAGGAGGAGGAACTAGAGGAGACATTAGAGAAGGAACGAAGGAGAAGAGGGTGATATCCTTGCAATTTGAATTATAAGAAAGTGATATCCTCATTGATATCTAGAATTGTAGCTACAATAGTATCCCTCAGTAGTATAACATTACTTAAGATGGTATCCTCACAAAAAAAATAATATGGATTGTGGGCCCTGTGAACAAATCCTTATGATTTCAAGGTTAGGGACCAATAGAACCCCAACTAATTAATCTAAAAAAATACTTTTATCACTGAAAGGGACAAGAAGAAAATCTTCCACATACAACATTAGTCACAAAGTTCAAGACCATTCCCTTCATATTATATTATTACTCTTTACTATATACAAGATACACATATAAAATGATATAATTTAAATAGATTTTTCTACTGTACTTGAAACAACTACCCTTCTTATAAAACTTATTATTTATGTTCTTTTCTTCATTTAAAATTACTTAAAAATTACCTTCATACCAAAATAAATGTAATTGCTAATTATATAATACTTGAATAAAATGTCAAAACTTTGCAAAACAAATTCATAACTATTCATTCTAATAATTCAGGTGCACCCACTTAATTATAATTCATTTGGAAAGGGACATCAATACCCATAGAATCCTTGATAGGAAAAATGCTTGCACCATAGAAATTTTATGTCTTTGAAGGAGAGTTTTGTTTTTTTATGTATCTTTGGATCGACGTGGTTGTTACTAGTGATACTCACCATTTCGTTTTCAGTCAAACTAACTTATGCAGAAACAGACAGATACATAAAAGTCTTCATTGCTTAATCCCCAAGAGAAAGAAGTGAACCAAAAAAAATGTAAAATCCTTATCGCTTAACTCTCATGGGAAAGAACTGAATCAAAATCTAATTGACCACAGATGAAACGAATGAAAAATAATAAAAAAATATATTGTTGTACTGCCATCCTTTGCCTGTATTTAATACTCTCGCTGGGAACCTGCTAAGAATATTTACTAGTTGTATAATCTTTCTTCTTCCTAGTATCTCCGTTTGTCTCTAAATTTACAGGGGCCATTACCGTTCTTCCAATCCTCAGCCAGAGCTCTCCTTGTATTAATATACATAACCCACAGTATTATACAATTTTAGAAATACAAAACCGGCTAACGGTAAATAGAAGGCAAATTCCTATGTTTGCGTGCAAGTGCAGAGGAATAGGCAGAGAGCAGGGTCTTGTTGAACCGTTGTAACAAAGGTTTGATGTTCTGCCCATCGAGATACACCCTCTTTGTCTCCTCCCATCCCTTCCTGTTAATGGAATCCGGGTCTCTAAGAACGGGATCATTCCTTTCATACTCTGCAAACAGAGAGCTCTCTTCTGGAAGGATTTTGTACTCAAGATATCTCAATCCTAACTTGGTGGCAGGCTGTCCATAATAAGTAGCAGAAGCCCAGTCAGTACCCAAAGGCACAATCTGTATGAACACAGAGCCAGGTCTCATGAACAAAAAGTGTGTCATGGCAGCACCATGAACGCCCACCATAACATCACACGAGTTTAAGGCTCGAAACATATCTACCATCTCTGTGTTTCTTTTGGGATTCAGTATTTCTACCTCGAACCCAATTTTCTCTGCCAATTTAACAATTGCCTTCTGGTTCATCATTTCCCTCGATTTCTGCCTTGATATAATTACCAATTTGGGCTTTTCTAAAACATTGCCGAGCCCGGGAGCCTTTAGGGAGGATGATTGTTCTTCGTGAATGCTCTGTGGTCGAGGCATGGAACTCAATCTAGGGGCGTATGCCTTGCTCAGAAGTGCCCGGAAGTCTCCAATGCTTTTACCATCTTTCATGAGCGCTGGATTAACACTTAATTCGTCGTGTATGTTGAGGCCGATTATCATCTCTGGAAAACAGTGGACACGCTTATCCTTGCTAAAATCGATGACTGGGAAATTGGTGAGCTTCGCAACAATCTCTGCATATTTTGTCATCCACCAATTATGGTACTCAAGAATCACAAATATCACTTGTCCATGGAGGTGCTGAGATGTTATGTAGAGAGGAATCAAACCGTCGTTGAACTCATGGTATAAGTTGCCTGTGTATCCTCCCGTGGAGAATACTATGGCAGGCACATCATGCTGGACTTGGCAGGCTTCATCTTTATCATCCCCTGTTTTGAGGGTGATTTCATCTATGGTGCTCATGGTGCTCTGCTCCCATTTGCGTGTATAAGGCCTGATTTTCTCCTGAGTTGATTTATGATTGTGGGCGTGAAGAGCAATGGAGGCACTATCAGAGTGGGTTCTCACGTCCCCTCTCAGATAGCAAACGTCTGTCCTGTAGTGAGAACGGTTACAGCACAGAATTCCTCTGCCATTTCCACCAGAAGCATTATTTCTTCCTACATCTGCCACAACAAATTACAGCATTCTAGATTAATTTCTTCCTCGGATGTCGTCACCCACAAAACTTGTATCTACGCAGAAAGAAAGAGGAGTTTCGTTTTTACCATTGATGAGGGAAGAGCAGCTGAGAGCATCAAGTTCAGACTTCTTCTTCTGCTGCTGCTGTGTTATCTCTAAATGGTGATTATGAAGGGCTATATGAGTCTGTAGATTTATATTTGAATTAAATATGCCCCCTTTAGTGACATCTACATCAAGAAACAAGAATTTATTAGCTTCATATCAGTACAATATCAGGAACCCATTAACCAACAAAAGATGAAAAAACAAAAACAGGAACAACTGTCACAAAGGCAATAAATTGAGCTTACATAGATCAGTTATGGGGTTAATGAAGCTTGTGCAGGCAAAAGTCAGAGCATAACAAAGTAAGAAGATGCCCAGAATCAACTTGAAACTAGGCCTTGCTTTCATTATATTCCGAACTTGAAATTCCATCCCCAACGGATCATGAATTGTCTGCTCTGTTCCCCCTTCTTCCAAACCTGCAACTCTGTTCACCCAAGCCATTTCAACGGCGTTTCTTAGAATATGAAAAACACAAAAAAAACCAGAGATCACAAATGAGTAGAATGAGAATGAGAATACAGTAACGCGTGAATTTTATTGAGTTGAAGAAAGTGATTCCAACTGTTGCCAGGCCGACAGAACGCGTGAGAGAGGAGGGGAATAAAAAGCCGCCAAGACAAGCGAGCACTGGTTGGAGGCCGCCAGGTTTGAAGAGATTCTTACTACAATTGTATCCATTAAAATAACCGAACTTTCTTTTAGAAAGTTCCAATGAGAAACTTCCAAGATAAAGAGATCCGTTGGACTGGAAACGTGAGGAAATGTGTCAGGCTGCAAGTTGCAGATGAAGTCCGTTGTCTAGACCCACACGGAAGTACGAGTCAGACATTAATCTGTCACCTGTCAAATTAAATAGAGTAAAAGGATTTGCGTCCGGGTTTCGACTTGATTTGCATCTGCAGCCAGACACGGCAAAAACGCTGTTTAATCATGATTTTTAAGGGAAATCCAAAGAAGGTATTTGATGTAATGTCTATTCTTTTAATGGTTTGAAACGAAACCATCTGTAACTTAGCCCTCAAGAAATAAATATTAAAATGGCACGAGAAGTCAGAAACGACATAGGCCCTGAGTAACCCTGACCCGTCCATTGATATTATAGCCACCTGTCCCTTTTCATCCTGAAAACCGCAGACATTTCATAAGAAAATTTCAATAGCCGCAGTTATTTTGGTCATAATCCATGGAAATTAGGTATCAAAATGCGTCATATTCTGACTCACGATTCGTTCGTGCTGGAGTCTCCGGCTGGCAAAGGCCTTTGTCTGAATAAATACCGTATCCAACGGCCTCATTTGCCCATTTCAGTAAACAGTTTAATTTGATGGCCGTCTAAAGGTTTGTGGCCATTCTCAGTAGAAGATGCTTGTAGATCACTTTTTAAATGTTATCTACATTAAATTAAATAATTTACAGTAATTTTACATTTAATTTATATTAAAATATGATAAACATTTGTCTTATTTTTTAAGATCAAAATTGACTTTAAAGTATTGAATTAAATAATGTTTAAGAATATATATATATTGACACAAAAGTAATAGTGATGGTTGACAATTGCTATCAAATTAAAATTTTAATTTGTGTCATGAGTACATGACAATTTATCCTTTTAGCAAGGAAAAAAGCGCTTTATGTGATAATTTCTCAACTATTGAAATAAAACTAGCAATTGCACCTTGGTGTGCAATGGGTACACCGAAGGGGTGTGGATGGTCAATTAGGGGAAATTTGGTCTATTTTTTGCATACATTTGTGGACTACATGAGGTCAATTGGTAGGCCATTTAGCAAATGATGTTGTTTGTGCAACAAAGGTCTCAATAGAGAAATGATAACTTCAAATCAACAAGGATCCAAACACGACTTCTCTGACTCAAGAAGATAATTAGGTTCCATTACCACTAGAATCATGTTATGTTTGCAATAGAGAGAGGGGGAGGGGGGTTAAGGAGATAGAGATAGAGATAGAGAAGGAGAAGAAGACGGATATGGAGAGAAAGATAGAGATAGATAAAGAGAGAGGGGAGGGATAGATAGAGATGGAAGATATAAATATATAGAGAGGGAGAGATAGGGAGAGAATGAGAGAGGGAGACATAAAGACATATAGGAAGAGAAAGAGAGAGAGATAGAGATATATGAGAAGAGAAAGGGGGAGAGGTAGAGATAGAGAGATAGATAGCTGAGATAGGGAGGGAGAGAGGTAGAAATAGAGAGATACATAGTCAAGATAGGGAGGGAATGAGGGACAGAGAGATGGGGAGATATATAGAGAGGGAGATAAAGTGAGGGAAGGAGAGAAAGGGAGAGAGATAGGTAGAGGAGGGAGAGAGATTGGATTATTTTCCTCTCTCCTCTATCTCTATCTCTTCCTTATTTATCTCTTCCATTCTATGTTCCACCAAGTTTATGATACGAGGGACAACGGAACGTGTTTCGAGGACGACATTCTTTTAGGGGATTTTTTTGGACAGGGGGACGTATATATATATATATATAAAGAGAGAGAGAGATTTTAAAAATATAGGGAAATTTTAGATACTCATATGAGTAATGATAATCATAACAATGAACATTCATAAAGTTGCAAATGTAATCACCAATCATATTGACATATGCATCATAGAGTCGAACAAATTAATACTACAACTACTTAATTGCTTCCATGGGCCATAATTCATGTCAAATAGTCAATGTGCATATGACATAAAATAATAAATGCCCAAAGGCTACAAGTTTGCACTACAAATGTCGAAATGACAAAGTCACAAGTGTCCAAAACATAGTAATAAAAAGTATGATGGTTGCCTCTACTTGACATCTGCCAACATTGCATCAAAATCAAACCCAGAGTTTGAGTCACTACCACTATGAGTATGAGAGGCTAGCTCATCTATTGGAAGTCCAACCAATCCCTCCTATGTCTCCTCCTCATCAATTTTTGTGACATCCTCTAGATCACCATCCCACCGTAACACTGGAGTCTATTGATAATTAGGAGTCTGCTGATCTTGGAGTCATAGAGCACTATGCACAACCACTAATTTCTCTGCCTGTCTAGAGGTCAACCTATTCCTCTTGATAGAGTGAATAAAGTTGTATGTTGACCAATTCCTCTTTGTAGTAGAGGAATTAGCAACTTGTGAGAGGAGACAAAAACTAAATTAGTAATTTACTAATTAGGACATTTAATTATGATTATATAAATGTTCAACACTTAGAATCTAAATCAAATTATGTTAATGTACATTACTTGTGAAAGGAGGCGAATAAAAACCATCCTCAATTGTGGTGCATCCTTCCCATGCCATGACCACCATCCAATAGGATCCCTTTGAGCTATTGTAGTTCTATCTATCTTGGCCTCTGGTTTGCTGAATGTTGGACCATGAAGATTATAAAAGTTAGTTTGGATTGTGTACGAAGTAGACTCACCTTCTTAACTGAATACATTTTTGCAAGGGCCCTCATAAACCCATCTTTCACCTCATCATCATCAAAAGGAGGCATCCTACCAGGTCTTGGTACATACCATTTGGGATTAAGAGAAAAGGCTTCCATATGAAGTGAGGTGGTCATAGTGTTCCACCGCCATGTCACAATGGGCTTAATTTCTTGCTCATATAATCCCGAATTAGGATCCCTATCATAAATTGCTTTCTTCATTCTTCCAAGCATGGAGTCAAATGTTTTATAAATCTCTCCAAGACTTTGAGAATTTGTATTAGCATATCTTATGACATCCACAATTGGTGAAATGATGGAGAAAATATAACTGCAAATAAAAATTTGAAAAAAGACAAGTTAGAACTTAGAAAATCAAAAAATATTAATAATAAAATCATATTTTAATTTTTTTTTTTAAAAAGATCATCAATCAATAACAAATTAACAATTTTTCTTACCTCATATTGGACCACCAAGTATCATCAAGAATTTTTTGTTTGATGATTCTCCCTTTTGCAGTGCTTGCCATAGACCATCTATTCCACTTTTAATTAACCATCATCAACTATAGAGCCTCCTACACCTCAAGCATCCTCTCTAACAAAATAAAGTAGCTGACATACCTTGTCTCTACAGGCTTGAGAAATTCCTTCTTCAAAAATTTCCTAAAGAGAGCAAGTGAGGTGTGATGGTTGCAAATAAACATGTAAATGTCTCTAGCCTCTACAACCACCTGGTGCACCCATCTATCTTCCCTATGTCTTTCAATGTGTTGTTCAATGCATGAACACAACAAGGGGTCCAAAAGATGTGCTTGTAAGCACTCTCAACCATAAAACCTACTAATTTGCACACATGTGTGTTGAATCAGTAAATTCCTGCACAACATTGGCTGCCTCAACCTCCTTTATAGCCTCTCTCAAAATATTAAATTGGAATTCTACATCCTTGTGCTTCCGAGAACAATCAATGGCTCTAAAGAAATATGAACCAGTTGAACATGTGACTATGATGTTGATAAGTGGCCGATGTCTAATATCAGTCCACCCATCCATGATAATAGAGTAGCTCGTCCTAATCCAACAATGTCTCATGTCCTCCATCACCACACTCACCTTAGAATATTCTTTGTCAAGGAGTGTATTGCGTAATTTATTTTCTCTAGGGGGGTGAATGAGGTACCAACAATTGCCACATCTTTAAACATTTGTTTGAAGTAGGGAGAACATGCTATATGGAATGGATGGCATGGGCATAGAAAAATTTGGCAATGGAAGACTCTACCACATATCGTGCTTGCACATTGAACATACTTGCAAGTGTATTTTGTTGCTCACTAGAAGTACTAGCCTTCCTCTTCCCTCTTGTGGAAACATGAACACCACCTGCACCACTACTACCACTACCAACACTAGGACTACCAAGCATAGAGGGCATAAGTGAAGTTGAATGTGCAGATTGAGTTTGCATTGGCTGCTCCATAGGCTTTCCTTCGACGTCCATGTGGAATCTATAACTCTACCCTCTCAAAATATTTTTTCTTCATAGACCTTGACCCCATGACCTGTAAAACCAAATAGATTACAATAGACTCTTGTGTAGCTCCCATAAAATTTATCTTTACAAATGTGGCATTGTCACAATCTACTACGCCCTGTGTTTTTCCCTTTGCCTTGGTCTATACGTGATGCTAATTGAAGAAGAGGTTTTTTAGGATTAAAAGGGCCTTTTGCATATGGTTTCAAATCTTCTAAATGGATTTCATATGGGTTTGTTTGAGGCTTCCCCCTATCAACCAATTAGGTTTCTTCTCCCCTCTCAACATTCCCACTACCCGCACTACTATTAGTCATTTTGTTTTGTTTTGGTTTTTGTAAATTGAAAATTAAAAAAAAATAAAAAATCATACATTTCATCATTTAAACTTAGAAAAAAATGGAAAAAAAGAAAAATAATGGAAGAATAACTTACCTCTTTCACTTCTCTTGCTGGTTGCTGCCTTAATGCTCTCCTTTTTGCCTTCTAAATGCTGGTTTTTCTTCTCCAACAACTCCTTCAAACCCTCCTCTTTCTCTTCTCACTTTGCTCTTGGCTGCAATTTTTTTTGGCAAGTTAAAATGAGGTCAAATGGCTTTCAAATGAAGTTTTAAGTTGCCATATTAGGGTTGGGAGGGCGTGGGATCCACATACAAAGCCAATAAAAAATAATAATTAATTTTGACCTTTTTTTAATGTTAAAACCCAGCTAGAAAATAGGGGACAACTGACTGTCCCCAAGACGGTCGAGGGATGCCTGGGCGTCCCCTGACCGTCCCCTAGCCATCCCCGATATGTTTCCCCAATTTGAGGATGTTTCAATAAAAATGAAACTTTTTGGGGATGCCTAGGAAACGTCCCTAAGGCGTCCCCCATCCCCAAAACATCTCAGGTACGGGTAAGGGGGGAAAAAGGGTAGGGGACACATCCTCGTGTACCATTGCTTCCATTCTCTCTCTCCACCTCTCTCTTTGTTTCACTATAGTTGTCTCCAATCCCCTCTTTCATGTTCTCTATCCTCCCACCTCTCTTTCTTAATCTTTATATTTTTTTATTTGTCTTCCTTTGTATGTAAATTATATATCCAATATATATTATTAAATATAAATATAATGGGTTGTAACTCCCATGAAGAGGAAAGGAGAGACAAAAAAAATATTCTAAACTCCAATCTCTTAAAAGATGAGGATTGCAATAATGCAATCTTCACTATTAGAGAGCTTAATAAATGGATGTTAAAATCTCAAACTCCTATAGAAAGATGGAATCAAAATACTCAAACATGGGCCAAGCTATTTCAAACCATTGGAAAAAATAAATCCATCAATGGGAGATGGAAAGAAAACTCCCTTAAAAAAAGAACTCTTTAAACTTGAAAATGACTTGCAAGCTGATCGTGCTAATGAAAAAATAAATGAAGAGATAATAAAATGTAAAAATGGTCTAACAACCATCCAAACAAGAAAGGCTCAAGGACTAAAGAAAGCTCAAAAAAATCAACTGGATTAATAGTGGCGATAAAGGTACAACGTTCTTTAATTACATAAAAGAAAAAAATAAAAAAAAGGTGGCATTTGGGAGGGGGATAAGTTGCTAGAAAACCCATTCGACATCCAAAAATAGTTCCTACTCTTCTATCAAAACCTTTTCAAATCTGAGGGGGGAAACCCCCAAAACCTCAAAGCAATGGAGGTTTGTAGAAATTTATTCCCCAAAAGATTATCCCCGTTCGATGCAAATCTTCTTAGCAAAGAAATCTCTAAGGAGGAAATTTCCCAAACAATTATTTCCTTTAGCCTTGACAAATCACTAGGGGTTGATGGATTGCCCATGGAGTTTTATAAGAACTATGATTGGATAAGTGAATACCTTCTAAATGTCTATAACAAAGTCATTAACAAAGGTTCCCTTGGGAATAAAATTAATAAAGGGATTGTTAAACTTATCCCAAAAGAGGGTGATAAATCTCAAATAAAGAATTGGAGACCTATAATCCTCTTAAATGTCTCATATAAAATTCTAGCCAAACCACTTTCTTTGAGGCTTAGAAATATTTTACCGAAGATAACAAGCTACTCTAAAATAGGGTTTATTAAAGGTAGATACATCCTTGAAAACGTAATCACAAGTTTGGAGGGGATGGTTTGGGAAAATTCCTCAACACAAGATGTTGGTCTACTATTACTAGACTTTGATAAAGCATACGACAGGGTAGAGTGGAAATTACTCATAATGACTCTAAAAGCCTTTCACTTCCCCAGTATCTTTTGTAAAATGATAAAGACTACTAAAATATGCCACCACCCAATTGGATATAAGTGAAACCCTAACTAACCCGAACCCATTGGGCAGATCTATAAGACAAGGCTGCCCTCTAGCACTAGCCTTATTTGTAATTACTATAGAAGAAATTTTCTACTTGTTAAGAGATAATATTGTTAGTCTGAAAGTAAGAGGACTAATCCTAGACCCAATTCCTTTGAATTAATAAACATCCACTTTGCTGATGACACACCAATCTTCATCAATTTGGATGAAGAAAACTTTGGTAACTTGATCAAGAAACTTTACATTTTTTTTTATGCCTTAAGAGATAAATTCTCCAAACCAAAATCTATTTTGTTGGGTTGGAATACCTCCCCCCCCAGATTGGTTTACTAAATTCAAATTACAATAGGGGGTCCAACCACTCAGGTAAGATACCTAGGTATACTTTTTTCCATTAGCTCATGTTTGAATTGGGTTAGGAATATAATAGAAAAGAAACTAGACAAATGGAACATAAATTTCCTTTCTTTAGCTAGCAGATTCCAAGTATGCCAGAAGATTGTTTCCTCATACACTATCTATTACTCCTCAGCATGGATTTTTTGTAGCTACTAGATTGAAGAAGTGCAAGAAAATATCAGACATTTCCTATGGTCCGATGGAAAGGGGAAAAAAAGAAGCATGCAATGTGTTGGAATTGGTGTAATATTAAAAAAGACCTTGGAGGTTTGGGGCTGAAAGACCTTAAGCTGCATGGCATTACCTTGGTGGTTAAATGGATCCTTAACTCCTTCACTGGAGAGGAACCATAGAAAATCCTTTTAAGAAGAAACATTGAAAAGGGTGTCCCAAAAAAAGAAAAAAAATGGATGGGCTTGTCATCCTATGACCTTCTATTGGGCGACTTCCCTATACAACCTAGTGGCTCAATAATATTCAAAACAATCTGGAAAGCTTGGGAACTCATTAAACATAATATTGTAAGTATTGATAAGGAGAACTGTATAAACTATTTTTATAAATCTATTTGGTGGAACTTGAAACATAAAGACAAGTTCCTAGCACAACTACAAAGTTGCCTAACCAGGTCTTGGGGAAAAAAAGGCATCCAAAACTTAAATAATGTGGTCTCTAATAACCAATTAAGGGATTGGGAATCTCTTAGGAAGGACTTTGACCTTCCCTCAACACAATGGAGAATTTATGCAACATTAATAGATGCATGGAATAAAATAAAATTACCTTCAACAAGTAGGATCTGTTGTGATTTCTGTGGTGCCATTAATCCTCCAAACTACACCTGGGATGATGGGACCAAGTTAGTCAATTTAAACTCAAAAAATATTTATAACACTCTTAGTAACTCAAAGTATTCATGAACATGCCAATAAAATGTGGGGCCTAAAGGCAAATGAGAGATTTTGGAAAAGAGTGTTTACATGGAACTCAAATTTTTTGGTTGAACCAAAAATAGCCTGCTTTACATGGTTACTATTTTGATTATATGGGAAAAATAGGTTTTGAAGGGACCTGAAACCCTTAACAACAAAAGATACAAAATGCTGCTATGTAGAATTTTTTAGAAAGACACCAGCAACAACCCAACAACCAAAAAAATAATAAAACAGGTGCTAGACTAAAGATAAGACAATAAACTAACAACAACACCCAACAACATCAAAACAAAAAAACAACAGGAAAGAAACCTACACCCACTAGGAAATAGAAAGCAACTAAGAAGAAGACTAGAGACTAATTCAAACTACTTAGGGTATTGGCCACCTCAAGCTACTAGCTTCTATGCCTTTTGATCATATCCAATAGCTCCTTCTTCTCAGCATCAAAGGATCTCTTCCAATTAGCCGACCCTCTAACAACAGGTCCTTTGTCATCCTCTTTAGCACCTTTTTTACCTTTGCCTTTAACCGAGTGCTCTTTCTCCATAAGCTTAGAGAAATAAACCTGATCCTCCCTGAGTTCACTTATCTTTCTGAAAAGGACTTCCAAGGAGTCTGCGTTGTTCTTCACAGAGATATGACACACCTGCAAAAGCTTTTTGATATCCGTGTTCATTCCCATAATCTTGGCTTCCATAGCAGCCAACCTATCTTCACATAGAGATTTGAAATCATGGTAGGAACCTTCAAGGTCCACCATTCTATCAATAAGAATGTTCGACACCAAACCCTTCAAGGCATTCTTCAAATTCTCCTTCAAACCTCTAATTTTGATATTAATCTTATTGAACTCTTGAAGATTCCACTTAGCTAATTTAAAAGTTCCAGTAGCCCCAACCCTAGCCATTTCCAACAAATTAAATGGTTACTATTATTAAAGAAGCTACCTTTTAATATAAATAACAACAATATTGAAATATGTGAAGTGTGTAAAAAACATGAAACAATTGAACATATTTTCTTTGAATGTTTCTTCACTAAAGAAATATGGTTGTTATTTCTCCCACAACTTGAAGGATGGGGAAAATGTAACTCCATCAACAAATTTGAAATTGTCTTTGGTCAAATTGATAAAATGGATAAGATAGATAATGTATTCTAGTTAATTTTGTCTAACAAAATTTTATGGTATGTTTGGAAAGCTAGAAATGAGGAGAAATCTCAAGGGAAAAAGAGAGCACTTATTAAGTCTTATAGAAGACTCACATATTTTTATATTTCTATGCAAGTAGTTTTAATAGCAAAAATAAAGGACAAAAAGGTGGAAAACAACAAAAGTGAAGAAGGCATCATCCACCAGTGGTCATTCAACTCCAAGGATAGTACCCCCTTCAAAGAGGAATTCATGAAATTCCAAAGACACTACAATGACATAAAATGCATTGAAGGAAAAAAATTGTAAAGCTTTGATTCTCTAAAAATTGATGTAAAAATAGTAAAAAATTAAACATGTAACAAAATGTATATATTGTTGCATCTGAATGTATATTTTGTAGCAGCATATAAAAATAAGGTTGACAATAGCCTAAAAGATGTAACATTACTTGTAATCATGTTCTTAAACTATATATATACATAGAGTATATAATTTTATTATATCAAACATTGTAAAAATATTTAATAATTTATATTATGTTAAAATATATTTAATTTAAATAACAAGAACTTCAAAATTTAATTTGAACTTTAGTGGATGGTATAATACCTCTGTTAAATTTTATATAAATCAATTTAAATAATAATTTTTAAAAATATTTTACTTATTAATTTTGTATTTTTATTTAATAATATATAATATTATAATAAATATAAGATATATATTATATAATTAAATAACATAAAAAAAGATTAAACACATTTTTATATATTAATTTTTTATTTAGTAAATATAATACAATAACTATAATGATTATATATGCTATTTTATAATATATAATATTAATATTGTAATTTTTAATTTCTATAATATATAATGTACTTATATAATATAATTAACGCATATTATAATAATATATATTATATATATTTTTTATTTAATAAATATAATAAAATCACTTTAACTATTATATATGAAATTTTATAATATATAATATGAATATTGTACTTTTTAATTTTTATATAATATATTTATATAATATAACTATTAATAATATATAAATAATATATATTGTTATTAACTATAAATAATATAATCTAATATATTAGATAAGTATATATAATAAATACTTACAATAGATAATATATTATCAATTTAAAATTTAATTTTGAATTAAATATATTAACTAATAAATTTTAAAATTATTTTTAAATAAATATAAAATTATAAATAAACAAAACATAAAATATAAATAAAATAATATATTACAAATTATACAAAGCTTTTCATTTAAATATAATATTGTAAATATTTTTTATTTTTTAAATTATAATTGTAAAAATTTTATAATTCATATGTTTCGTGTGATTCTAAATATAAATGTAGATATTTAAAACTTAAATATTTAAAAAACTTGTATAACTCAAACTATCATTTAAGTTGCATGGTATTTCACATTATCTAGTAGACAATAATAGGCGACAATGAATAGTTAGGAAAAATGGAACCATTCCACATACACAATATAATAAATTGTATTGTCCTTTGCATTTATTACATGGCATGTTGTCAACGATGCAGGTGAAAAAAGGGGTAGATCTTGTAGGTAAAATA
This sequence comes from Sequoia sempervirens, assembly GCA_007258455.2. NCBI lineage: Eukaryota > Viridiplantae > Streptophyta > Pinopsida > Cupressales > Cupressaceae > Sequoia > Sequoia sempervirens. Next base: position 440,033,932 of record VDFB02086081.1, on the reverse strand, counting down.
TTACAAAACCTTGTGGAAATATCAATGAGAGCATTTAAGGGCAATGAAAATTAGTAGAAACCAATGTAATGACTAAAATAGTTTCAATCGTCTTGCATTGTATGACAAATGATACGAGTTGTTGATCACAGACTTTAGCTTGGTATTCTTCAATAGGGAACACCTTTAGCATAATAAACTAGTAAAAGTAACTAAAGGTGTTATCAAATGATTGATACACATATTTATGAATTGTAAATAAATATCACAATTGTACAAAAAATAAAATTCTTTAGACTTAAAATTGAAAAGTAAGTTCAAACCAAAAATGATATATACAAAATTCTTTTTTGTTTGTTTAGTAGCCTTGAATTTGATCTTTATTCAAATCATAGATCACAATATTAAATGCTTACCTTTTTGAACATATGAGATGAAAAATTTCAAGAATTATATATTATAATATTCTAGGACTTGTGAAAATGTCTTTTATAACTTTAAAGTTCAAAGAATTTACTCTGTAAACATTATGGCTGAAATTGTTTGTAGTTTTGTATTCCTAAAACTCTAGAGGTTCTCCATGATTACTTTTATTTTCTTTTCAACATAAATTTTAATGTAAGAAGAAACAAAGTAAAGTAGAGAATTATTTTGTGAATATAAATTTTTGTCACAAAATGAACTAGTTATTTTGTTTGTTGGAATCCTCTTTATGAGGAAAAAATCTTTCTCTAGAATAGTTTATAAATTCAACTTATTTGACATACATCTCAAAAACTGTCATAAAATAAGTCAATTATTTAGCTTCTTAATATAACACACATAAGAGAAAATATCAAATTATTATTATTTTTTAGGTAAAAGGTAAGTGATGCCTATATATATTAATTTATAAAATAGATAGACAAAAACATGCTTTAGATTGCTAGCTGAAAATGGAAATAACATTTGAGCCTGTGAATTCTAAACCCATTGAATCCAAAAACATGATAATGACACTTATACTATGCTTCCTAAACCAGATTATATATTTGCATGACCCTAACCCCAATAACATTATACTAATGCATTAGAAAAAATTAGGAAGAGTGACGATGAGAGCGGGAGCAGGAGCGACGAAGGCGGGAGCAAGAGTTTTCAAATCTGTAGGTGATGTAGATGAAGGAAGTGATGAAGAGGGGGATCCAGATGGAGCTCTCTTGCTTCCTTGGTTTTTCCCTGGTGTGGCTGAGGGAGTAGTGGAGGATGGATTCTTGGTGCCTGCTCGGGGGTCTTTCTTGGAGGCATTTTTTCTAGTAGGAGACTTGTTTTCCTATCCTTGCAGGCCTGTTGATCAGGTGGTTCTTTTTGGCAGTCGGTCGCTCTCTCTTGTCCCCTACGTTGTTTGTGGTAGAGACATTTCCAGTCGTCTCTTTTGGGTTCGAGACTTGCTTGGCCAAAGTTTGGCTGAGTGGACTTCTTGGAATTTGGATGTCGCGTCCCCTGTTGTTTCCTGGCTTTCTTTAGCTGGAGGGTGCACTTCTCTCTGTGCCTGTGTGAGCTGCCTTGTGTGGTTTGGGGTTGTAGGCTTTGTAGTTTGGAGGGGCTCGACCTTTGATTTTATTTGCCCCCTTGACTTCCTTGTTATGGGGGTTTGGTATGGCACTTATGGCTTGTGTTGGGGTTTGGTGTTCAGGCCTCCCAAGGCTTCTGTGGACTGGTGTGGTGCTTATTTGGGAGGTGCAGGGTCTTTTTCCTATGGTCGGTTGGCTTGGCTTCTCTGGCTGTTCCTTGGCTGTTGGTGGTGTGGCACTTTCTTATGGTGCATGGCTCATGGAGTTGGTTTCGTGGGTTCTCTTTCAGAGCTCTTGGGTATTTTTTGTTTGGCTTCTCTGCTGACGTGGGAGGAGTTTCTGAAGATGAAGATTCAGTGGTGCTTGATGGAAGTTGGGTTTCCTTGGCTTCTTGTGATGTTTTGGTGTTTTGTGGGCTCTCTCTCAGAGCCTCTAGGTACCCTTTGTGGTTGTCATGGATATCTTTCTTGAAGGGGGTTTTCTTTTGCTTTTGTCTCCTGGCTCTCTCTTGGAGGAGTTCTTTGTTTTGGGGTCTGAATTGGATGTTGGGCGGTGTTTTAAGCTGGTGGAGTGGAATTCCTTTCCCTCTTGCTCCCTTGGAGATTCCTGCTAGTTTGGGTGTTAGCTCTCCTTTGGAACTCCTGCATGCTCAGCCAAAGGATGGTGTGGCTCTCCATTCTTCTAGAGCTTTGACTCTCTTCCATTTCCTATGCACTATGTCTTCTATTGAGGTGAAGACAACTCTTGATGGTCAGGAGTCATTTCCTATTGAGTTGGTGATGGGTGTGTTGGATATGGATGGTTGTCCTCTTTTCTAGTTTCCTCTGGTGGTGTTCCTATTGAGGTGGAAGTTTCTCCTATCGAGGTGGAGGCTGAGGTTGCTGAAGAGGTGTGCTCTTGGTTTTTTGGGTTTTCACAGTATCCTCTCCTATAGAGGGGAGCTCAGTCCTCTTGAGGTGGATTTGGAGTTGGTATGTGGTGTGCTTGGTAGTTTCAAGGGGTGTATCTCCTCTTGTGTGTTGGTACTGGTGTTTTTGTTTAGGTGATTGGGTTTAATGGTGGTATTTACCATTAAATTTACATTTCTTTTGATGGCTTATGGTCTGTTGTTTCTGAGTAGATGGTTGGCTACTGTTGTGTTGGTTTGTTGCCTGATTGTTTCAGGTGGTTTTTTACAGTCAAAACTTGGGTGAGGTTTCTGGTCCCAGATAAAACCAGGTTGTATTTGGGGTTTGGGCCCATGCTTGTATGTATTTTGTAGCCTGTAATGTCTTGAATATCTGGTAGTGGCTATTGTTGGGTTGCTGGTGGTTTGTGAGTTATCTTTTTTAGAAGCTTGTTGTTATTGGGTTGATTCATGCTTATTGTTGTTATTTGGAGTTTCAACTATCTTCCTTTGTAAAGGGTTCTGAGCCCCTTCAAAACCCATTTTTTACCCCTAATCAAAACATTATACTGATGCATGTACCATATTCCCTTAACCCAATTACATAATTGTATCACACCAACCCCTGAAGAAAGTCTTGGCAAGCTTTTAGACTGTTAACATTGATATTTTAATCCTAATACAAAATTGACTATACCTAATACAAGCAGAACAAGAGTTTGACAATGGGATTCATGCTCTGACAAAATTATCCAGAATTAACAAATGCTGCATTCATTCTTCCATGCGTACAGGGGAATTATCATATTGACCTTCTTCCATGTCTGCTTCAAGATACAAATGGTTTATCTTACGCACAAGAGCCCTCACAACTCGATCTTCAACATTATCTACAAAAAAATGAGCACTTGGAGAAATGTATTCCTTGGTAGCCACTTGCAATTGTTCCAATTGGGGATTATTAGAAGAGAGCAAGCAAAGATGAGACCGCAAGAAAGAAATTATGAAGTATTTCTCTTTTATATCAATGTCCAAACTAGAACAGAGAAACCTACAATTCTTTCTCAAATCCCTCAAGAAAATTCTATCATTATTGTGCTGGAAGGCCAATTTAATTACATCATAGATATCTTGAAAACCCTGACGTTGTTTGAGATACTTTCATGGAAATAGCCCACCTATGAACCCTTTTCCCTTAAACATATTATACCCTTGAACCACCATTAGCAGAGCATTACCTTGGAGAAATTGATCCCTAACATACTTTTCAACAATCTCTTCCAAATCCCCTAAAGATTGACAAAAGTCCATAAAATTTTAAAAGAAAATAGAGAGCACCTGAGATGGCAGTAAAATCCTCTGTGCCTTTGAACTGATTACCTCAATGCCTATCACTGTTCAAATGCAATCTTCCACCTATAGAAATTCTAACTTGAACAAGATGTCGAGTTCTTCATGCGATAGGAAGCCCTCGAAGAGCCTTTCCCAGGCTTGAACCCTCATGCAAACCCAAAGATTTCAAGGTTGGTAATCCATTTTCCAGCTGAATAGTTTATTTATAAAGCACCACCTCCAAAATTTTGCCACCAGTCCTCCAACCCTGCCACCCATGACAAACATGCAACAACAGCTAAGCCTTCCCAAATCCATAGAGTGCCACAACTTCACAAGCAAGCAAAATAGAATAGCATTGGAAATTTCCCAAATGAAGTGTTTAAATGGAAAACCAAACCATTCAAGGAGATAATATTGTTTACAAAGGATGACAAAGGAATGATTAAGCCAACCATCAAATCCAATTCCCAAAGATTGGCACCCCTTCCAATTAGCAAATTCATGTGGAGCAGGAGCATCAATTTAATTGATTTAATATGGGTGCACACCTTATAATAATGAAGCTTGGTACTTGTAAAACAAAACACGTTAGAAATAAAACGGTGGTAGTGAAGTGAGTTTATCCTGCATGGAAGCTTGCATCATCGACACATGAGTGAATTGAAAGTAACTCCTACCAACACCTTAACATCTCTTTGAAAGCGCTTTATCATCCACATAGTGCCAAGTAATTTTAAGGATTGCAAACATAGTGCCATACATATACCCACATATTACCAAATCATATGAGAATTTAGGAATAAGTTCCACTCAAAGGAGAAACTTGCTCTGATTTGACTAAATTTTGTAAAAGAGGGTAGTCTTTAGCAATATCAATGATACTCGGGAATTCAAATTCTTGACACTCACACCCCATATTTGCAAGCTTATCTACTAGCTTATTAACTTCCTGTTATACATGTGATATTTGAATTTCCTTAAATGAGTCCATTAACAGCTAGACCTTCCTAAGAATGTAGCCAAGCCTCCAATTATGATTCTTTCTTTCTTTGCAAGTATTGATAATTAGAAGAGAATCTCCTTCAATATGCAAATTGTTTAAAACAAGCTCTTTTTCCAATTGCAGACCTCGTAGAAGTTCCTTTTCCTCTACTATTTGTTTGTGTCATTGGTTATATGTTTTTCTTTTTCTACTATCAATGATCCTTTGCAATCATGAATACACATACTTGCACTTGATGTACCTAGATTCCCCCTCGATGCACCATCAAAATTTAGTTTATGAAACCTTGAAGGAGGGGGCTTCCAATGAATTTTGGATCTATCAAGCTTTAGCTTACAAGGATTTTGCTGAGCACTTGTAAAAGGAACTGAAATGTACTCCCAACTGTTTAGAAGCCAATTATCCCAATTGGTAAAAGTGGAGGAAATATTTTGTTATTATGAACATATGAATTAACCACCTCTGAAATATGCTTTTCAATTTTAAATTGAATCTGCTGAAATGAATGAACTTGCTTTCTAAATATCTTCCTATTATGTTCCCACCAGATACACCAAATAACTATTGTCAGGGTCACCCTCCAAATGCAAGCATATAAAGATGTTTTATAAAGGACCGACTAGCTTGAAAACAAGTCCCAGAAAGAGTTGGGCATTGGGAATGAGATATGCAATTTTGTTTTTATGAATTCCCAACATTCTTGAGCTAACTTGCAATTAACAAACAAATGGTCCATAGATTCAAAGATATCTTGACACAATACACACTTGAAAGGCTCTGCAAAACCCAACTTTTGTAATCTATCACTTGTTAAAATCTGATGTCTTAATGCAAGCCATGAAAAACTACCTACCTTAGGGAGTGTCATTGAAGTCCAACAAAAAGAATATGCTCTATGGGATTGAACCTGAATTGTGTTTGCAATAATTGATTTGTAGCCCTCCTTAACTGTATAATTCCCATCTTTGGAAGGATCCCAAATTATTCTATCAAGTCTATCTAAAATAAAAACAAACATCTTCCCTAGTTCATTATGTAAAATAATCTTTTGGTTAGAAGAAATACGTGAAAGAGAGAAGTCCTTCCATGTGAATTTCCCTAATGTAGGCTCTATTGTAGCAACATAATCTTTCAAGTTTGTGCCCCATTCTACTGATAGAATTTGTTCTGCAGACTATAATTCCTGAATGGAGATTAGAGGAGGATAGCCATTCCATGAATCTTTCCAAAATTGAACCTATTCTCCATTATTAAAGGAGTAATAACATCTCTGCATGCCACAATAAAGTTCCACATAGTCAAACCATTTGGAGGATTTGTAATTGTAAAAATTTTGGCTGAATTTTTATTATCCAAATATTTATTTTGCATTAAAGTAAACCATTTCAACTTTGGTTTTGTATACATCTACCATGTCAATTTTTCCCCAAGGGCCATATTTCTTGTCAAAAGACTATGAATACCAACACCTCCACTATATTTATTTGTTACAGCCTGTCTTGTTAAATTACTAATTTACTTTTACCTTCATGGGTAAATAGGATGGTAAATATAATCATGAGTTTGATATGCTTGTTAAAAGAATGGAATATCAAAATAGGTATTATGTGAAAGTATTGAAAAATTCTTAATATGGCTTTGAAAGAGTAAATATGTTTACATTTATTGCTATATAAATATGCTTAAGTTTATGATGCATATGGATTTATTATGAACATATAACTACCATGGAAAATGTGTTGAGCTGGATGCAGGGACAGGTTCATTCCTCTAGGCGGAGGGGAAGTATCACCCAGGAGAAGTGATTGGTTAGATAACCCTAAATGAAACCTATCTTAGCTTATACACACAGTCACAATAGAATGGTTGAGTCAAGTCATAGTGTTGGGAAATGGTAATTAGTATGATGTGTTTGCATTAGTAAGGGTCGTGATTACTATTGAATGCATGCTTGGATGATGTTTATATGTTTGGAACTTATGATTCCTTCCTTATATTACTATGCTTGATTATATGATTGAATGAGTATTTGGGATATATGCATATATGTTTTATATATATATATATATATAGATAAGGGAAACATTATAAAGGAAGGTACCTATAGGGCACATGCCATATGAAAATATGGTTGTATAGAAGCCAATCACCATAACAAGTATTGTGCTAGAATTCCAAAGGCGCAAAAAAGTATGAACCAGTGTATAATGATAATACTAGAGCTATGAAATAAGCATGGGAATAGCGTTTCCTTACTCTATGAAAGGGATTGGATATTATTTGTTGCGTGTGATATCTTTGTGGTATCATTTATAACTGAAATAGTTTAAATCTATGACTCCAAAGCTGCCACGTAGATAGGAGAGTGGAGTCACTTTAAAACAAAAAAGCAATGTTATATGATAGAGATTGATTTATATGCTATGTAATACATAACAGTTAAGTTGATATGAAGAGTTTGACTTATTCGATGCTTTGAGATAGAACATCCTTGACTTAGTAAATGGTAATTACTTGGGATGCCTTATCATATAGCGATGGAATAATTACCAAACAACAAATAAAGTGAAATGCATGATAATAGGATGAGTGATAGCAATATAAGGAAATGGTCAAGCATCATTTAAGTGCCAGGTGACTCATCATTCTTATATTCCCTGCTAAGCATAGAATTAGTCAACTATGTGCAAGTGTTACATTATAAATGTTGATTGATTCAAATAAGTAAAATCCACGCCAAACTGTAGGGAGATAGTTGCTTGCTTGGCGCCATATTGTGAAGTTCTAAATGTTGTAGAAGTCTATTTTGGGAACAAATTGATTGTCACCTTTTGATCACGTGCATATTGAAATAGTCATAAGCTATTGTACAATTTAGAGGTTGACCTGTAGCTTAGTGTGATGAGTAAACTCTTTATTTGTTGCCACCTTTTTTTCAAGTGAAGAGATTCGACTTGCTTTGAGTTTGTTGTCAAATTGCATGCCTATTTTGTAGGCCGTGGAGTCTCTTTTCTGTTGTATAAATAGAGAGGCTCATGCTCTCTTTTGGGATGCATTCTATTATATTCTATTCTCCACTTCTAGTTCACATTATTCTCCAAGTTCATTCTAAGTATTATGTGAGAGCTTGAGAGAGGTATATTATCAATTTGTGAGAGATAGGTTTATTGAAGCATTTCTTTTGAGGTCAAGTAAAGCTAGTTGTTGTTAGTGGAGAGTTGTGCAACAAACAATCAAATGGACTAGCGTATTATAGACATGAGGATAATCTTCCTTTATTCATCTTTGTTTATGAAAGATTAATTCTTGAGTGCTTTATTTGATTAGTTGAGATTACTTGTACTATGGAAATATAACATTTGCTTTGAAAGGAAAATGGAAGCTATATATGTTGTTTTATGAAGTGCTTGTAATTAATCCATAATAGGAGGGATTGTCTATCTTTGGTATTATATACTAGGAATGATGAGATAGGATTAGCTTAAAGGAAGTGTCTTACTACTCCTATTGCCCCTATACGAGAAGTAGCTATTGTTGATCTATTCATAGATAGTTATACTATGTGTATTGTGTGAGATATGTCAATTTCATGAAGTGACTTGGCACTATTATCTAACTATGATAGGAAACCTTGAGGATGATAAGGTTTAGCTTATGAGTTACTATATGTATAGAGACATAGGTGGGATTATCTATTGAGTAGGAGTTGCTACTTGGGTAGTTGCTTTGTACTCTTGTTATGTAGTCATAATGTTAACAAGATTCTACTCTAGAATCATCCCTTTTAATTATGAGAACCACTTATTTGTGTGTAATATTACTGAATGGAGTTAGTTATTTATGAATCTATGATTAGATAAAGCTTATGTAGCTATACTCTAGATTATAAAGTTACACTTAAGACTAGATTGTCTAGTGAAGAGAATAGCTTTTTTATGCAAAGATAAGCACATAAGTTATACCTAGGGTAGGAATATCCATTGAAGTGGTAACTAATGCTTAGGCTTGATTGGTAGAGATACCATTGTATTTTGGGAAAAAGGGGAGTAGGTTATTTTTGGGGTTAAAGATTACCTATTGGAGGAAATTACCTAGGCATAGTATAAGAATGGTCATAATCCAAACTGAGCCGTTGTAGTGTATGTGAATATGAGGGTTGTCACTTGAAGTATTGTGTGAGAATACTTTGGCCAAAGTAGTGTAATTTTCCACTATTTAAACTATCATTTCACTGTGTTCCTTTTATGCATTCTAGTTCAATAATTTTCACACTTGTAGGAGTAGCTATTGTATGATTAGGTTCTGGTTTGTAGAACACAACACTAAGCTCAGATAGGAATTTTTTATGAGGTTTACCAACCAATCTCTTCATCAAAGGGTATGGCCATCTTGTCATGTGTGACAGATGTGCGAGGGACTGCATTTAAGTCTGTGGTTGGTGGAAAAGCACTTGAGTGATGCTTCTTCTCATTAGTCGGTAGCGGAGGTTTTTATATTTTTGTGCCAGTATCGAGGATAATTGGAGTGTTTGCACCAACGAGCAAGGGCATTCAAAATGTATCTGTCCATGTGGCAACATCAGGACTAGTTTGTATATCTATTTCTAGATGAAGCTTAAAAGAGCTATACATATGTATCATGTACCCATTTATATGGAAGGATGTAATCATGAATGATATACTTGAGTTCTTTCAATATGACATCTATGTTATGGAAATATTTGTGTAATTACAATGGAATGCAATGGAAGTTTGGAAATGTTATTATTTCAAATGTGCATGTAATTTACATTATGGAAATATAACTTTTTATTGCTATGTTTCAACATCATAGAATATTCACTTAGTGTGTAATTTTTGGAAGTTTACTAAGTAGAACACTAGGGTTGTTACATTATTCATGCACATGGTATCCAAAGAGACCAAAGGAAATTTCCTTTTCTCATCTATGTTACCCCTCCACAAATTTTTTTTAATAATTTTTTCAATATTGTGAATGACACATTTCAATGCTTTCAAAACAACAAGATAATAATTTGGAATGGATGCGAGGAAATATTTAATCATCATTATTCGACCAGCTAAGGACAACCACCTAGCTTTCCATGTAAGAATTCTAGACTTTATTCTTTCAATTATTTTCTGACAATACTTAACTTTGTCTACACCCATGAAGAAAGGAATGCCTAAATATGTGAAAGGAAATTCAGCCGATTGGAAACCCAACAATTCAATCATTTTTCTTGAGATGGAGGCCTTTGTGTTAAAAAAGTATATCTTGGATTTATTGGCATTAATCTTCTAACCTAAACCAGAAGAATATCTAGCAAGAATTTACTTTACCTGCATAACTTCTTGCAAAGAGGACTTCCCAAATAACACTGTATCAACAAATAATGAATGAGTGGCTATAATATTTGTATTTGGAATAGAAACACCCAATCATAAGCCTTGATTATGAACTTTCTAAATTGATCTACTTAATGATTCAACCATTAATATGAATAAAAAAGAAGATACAGGATCTCCTTGTATGACCCCTTGAGTGGAACTAAAAAAACCAGTTGGAGAACAATTTACAATGACTGGAGACTTAGCCCCTGATAAACATGACTGGATCCATTTGCACCATCTATAACTGAAAAAAAAAATTGTAGCACTTGGATCAAAAAATTTCAATTCACTCTATTGTATGCCTTCATCATATCAAGTTTGATAATAAATGATGGAATATTATTAGATTTAATAGAATGCAACACTTCATGTTAAACTAATGCTCCTTCTGGGTTTCCCTCCTAGGCACAAAACCACCTTGTTCTTGTGAAATTACTTTTGATATAAAAGGTTGAATCCTGAGATAAATAGCTTTTTTGAAAATTTTGTATATGGTATTGCATAAAGAAATTGGCCTGAAGTCTGCAAAAATTTTTGGCTCCTTCACTTTCAGAATAATAGCAATGTGTGTAGTATTGAACTGCCTAAGCATTATACCTATCTTCCTTGATTCTTCCAAGGCCAACAATTATCAATACCAATAAAATCCCAATTTTTTTTAAAGAATAAGGTCGTGAACCCATCAGGACCTGGTGCCTTATCAGGCGATAAAGAAAAAACTAGCTTCTTGACTTCCTCAAGAGAAAAAGGTCTCGATAGACAATTATTATCTTCTTTTTGAATTAGTGTTGGGATGCTTTCTAAAAGCTCCTCACCTTGTTTAACTGATTCCAATGTTTTATTTTCTGGATCCCATAGGAGTTGTGAGAAGAGTCTAACACCCTCTGCTTGAATTTCATCCTCTTTTTTGAAGAACTCACCTAAGATTAAACTCTTTATTGAAAAGATAGTAGTGGATGACTTCTTAATTTGAGTTGATGTATGAATTTTTTTTGTATTTCTATCTCCCTCCTTTAACCACAATTCCCTTGATTTTTCACGCCAATAAAATTCTTCTCTTTCCACTAGCTTAGCCCATTCTACTTGCAATTTCTTTTGCTGCTCATAAGTAATTGCATCTAATCCTTGTGCTATAATATTTTCATTGATTTCATAAAGCTGTTTAAAGACCAATTCTTTCTAGTGAAAAATATTCTTAAATACATGAATATTCCAATGCTTAATTTGTGATTTAACATAACTCATTTTCTTACAACACAATAAATAAATAAATAAATTTCATAATATACTATGTCTAAATCACCTTTGAAACATATTAAGATTGAAATCAATAATATTTCTTAAACATATTACAACACAAAGAGATGTTCAAGTGCAATACTCTTCCTCCTTGCAGGCACTTAAAACCATCCACATCCTAACCACACCATATCTTACCCTCTTCCAACATTCATTAAATAACATCAATTATTTAATTAACCTTCCCAATAATCTTCCTAGCATTAATTAAATAAATACATATGCTAATTAATTAATTAATTAATCTTTTGTCCCCCTTTCTTTATGGCCCACCTTAATTAAATAAATTTAACATTTATTTAATTAAGTTCACCTTTCACACTCTTGTCTTCCAAAAATTAAATAAATACAACTTATTTATTTAATTCCCTCAAAATCCCCCCTCAAATCATCCTCAAAATTCCCCCTTAAATCATTAGTTGACTAAAACCAATTAGTTAACTAATAAATTTGCTTGCACATTCTTAAGCATACTTAAGCCATGTTCAAACTTGCATAAGTGTCCAAAAAAAGACTTTTACAACATTGACCCCATTCAAAATTGATCTTCAACCTTTGACTCAAATTCAAAGTCCTAAAATTAAATCGTAAACCAAAGGTTGAAATTCCCAAAATCATAAATTTGTAACCCCTAATTTCCAAAATCCAACTCATAATCAAACCTCATAATACATCGTCAAATCCACTAATCTTAAATCCAAACCTTAAACATAATCCACTATCCTAATCTCATTATCCATCAAATCTCAAAACTATCCACCATCAAAATAGAAGAACAACCTTTGAAGAGAAAAAAATTAAAATTCAAAATCCTCTTGCTAACCAAAATAAAACCAAATGTTGAAACCCCTCATCCCGTCATTATAATAAAAACTCATCCATCTTAATCAATCATCCTAAACCAAATCCACTCATCTAAATCACGATTCATGATTTTAAATCCAAATCCAAAACCTTATGTAATCTTAAGGAAAATCAAGTAAAATTTATAATCTTAGGTAATATTATGCATGTATACATAGAAGCATGAATAAACTAATACAACACAACCAAAAAAATGATTATGATTGATTTTTTTTAATAGGTCGAGTTGATGAGAAGTGGGGTCAACAACATATTGGTGCCTTGATCCTAGTAGGGCAACAAAGTGATGGATTTATTCAAAACATGTCATGATTGAATTCACGTTAAGGCACTTTAATGAAGGTTTCACTAAAGACTACATCTCTCAAAATACATAAGTAAAACGGGTTCTACAAATGCATTCAAATAAATAATAGAGTTTGTAGAATATAAATGAGTCTACTGAGCAATCCACAGACAAACCTAAACATAGTCATTTTGCTGGCCAAATTATCATAGATACATAAAAAAATGAACACATTACCATTTGAAACACTCACTCAAGGTCAATTATATGCTTTAAAATTGTTCTTTAGAGGTTACAATAAGTTCATTACAAATTTAGGATGAACCTAGACCATCAAAATATAATGTATTTTCCCTTGGCTAGAGTTGGAACCCTAGTTGCTTGGAAGTATATTCTTCTTCATGAAGTACTTCTCCAAAATAATTTTCCCCTCCCCTCCAATAATAAAAATTAGGGTGTTTATACCTTATTGTAGATCATGCCAATTTGAGAAAAAACTCTAGGAAAGTTTACTATCAACAATTCACCGCCGAAAAATTCACCACTAACAATTCACTACCAAGCAATTCATCACCATGAAAAAATCATCTTGTGGAAAATTCACCACTAGTAATTCATCACCATGGATAATTCATCGCATATACAATTAGAAAATTTGATTTATGATAATAAATTTTTTTTCATTTCAATATATTTTATTTTATTCTAGTAAACCAATTATACAACAATATTAGTCATCTCTATTATTAATGCGGTGGAAATTATTCTTTTGCAAAAAAAATCTCAGTGTCTTTTAATTATTTATTAAAAAATGTTAATGTGATGATTTATCTGTGGTGTGAATTGTTGGTGGTGAATTTTCTTGAAGTCGTGGGAAAAATGCAAATTTGTAAGAAAATCTTAAAAATATTGGAATGTAGGAACTTGCAAGGCGTGCCCCTACCTCCACATCATGTTTTTCATTATCTTGGTGTGTTAAATCTAACTCAATCATGTCCTTATATACCCACAAAGTATGGGGAGACATATTCCTTAAGTTTACAATAGCTCTAGTCATTCATGGAGTCCATGAAAAGAGAGAGAGTATGTGGAAAGAGTGCATTGAGCCTTGGTATGTAATTCTAGGAATTTTTATGTCTTGTAGGAGTTTAAGCCTAGGAGGGACCTTGGAATCTAATGGGATTTTGGGAGCCTTTGACATGATTCCAAGGTGTTAATTCCTCTCAAGGTTTGAGAGTCCCACCAAAGAAAATATATAATCTTGACACTCACTGGATTCCAAAGATGAATAATTTGAAACATAAGTTAAATTATAATCTTTCAAAAACCATAAACCTAAGACCTTGTATTATTTTTCCTTTGTGGAGATGCAAGAACCCAGATGAGCTAGAAAATTAGGGATAAACTCTAATATCCCTAAAAATTCCAAAAAAATGAAAATCCTAAAATTGTTAGACACACAAGACAACTAAGAGGGGGGGTGAATTAGTTGTACATTAAAAAATTCAAACCCTAATCAATCCTTAACCCCTATTATCCTTCAAAACCTTATTAAGCATCAATAGAAAGTAAACATAGAAACAACACAATAACAACCATGCACAAGAGAACACTAGATTTGCATGGAAAACCCTAATCAGGGAAAAACCACAATGAGGATTAACTCACTTATATATGAATAACAAAACTGAATACAATAGGCTCACTACCAGAAGGGCTCACTTCCCAAAAGAGAAGAAAGGCTCACTTCTAAGGGCTCACTACCCAAAGGACCCACTGTCCGAAAGAAAGAAGAATAAAATAAGATTTTTATAAGGAGGTTCACTACCTCAGAGCAACAAGAAGATCCACCGCAACTCTACACCATCCATAACCTTTGGCTCACTGTCTCCAACAACTTGAGGCACACTAAAAATGTAGACACCTTCTACTCATTGCATCTAGTAGCCTTAAGAATTTAAGCTAACACTCAGATCACCACACTCAATCACATTCACATCTAACAACTAATCTCACAATCCACACACATCTCCAATAATTAACCTTGCTTATATATCCTCCATGACCTCAAAAAACATTATTTAGGTTGGCCTAAATGAAACTTATACACCTCAAACATGAAACCAAAAATAGGTTGGCACCAAAATCTTTCATGATGGAAATAAGTGAAGGCATATACCACACCATGGGTTAACCAAGACCTAAATCTACACTGACATGCTTCACCATGCTTTCACAATGTATGAAGCACATCCACAATTAATGCTAACATTCCAAGTCGGTCAAACCTATATTAACATTACCAAACAATCAATTCACTCTTCACCAAGTCTAAAAAACATCCTATGGACCACAAAGAAACATCACACAATATCCCAGAATATTCAAACACTATTAGAATATTCAAAAACACAACCTCAAGTACCACTTGCAACTAAGAATACCATCATCCTATGCAACCAACAACACTACCACATGCAAGCAACTTACTAACCAACCTTGTGAAACACTTGAACACACAAAACTCCAAGGGAAGGTAGATACAAATAGTATTAGCATATTCCAAAATCCAAAAGATAAGAAACCTCAACGTGGAGAAATGTGAAGCAATTGCATTTCTCCTAGACAACCTTCTTCGCAGTCCAACACACTGTTAAACACAACTTCCATTGTCGCACAATCTAGAACCTGAAACTCTGGATATAACACCTCTAAACACCTTTGATCATCACATCCAAACCACACAAGCACATCTTCAACCATGAAGAAATACAAAGCATAATGCAGAACACAACTCTGCCACCTTGTACACTCTGTATTCAATTTTTCTCAAAAGCACTTGGAAACCAAGTGAACTAGTTGCATCAATAACATCACAAGCATCTTATCATCATAACCACACTATATATTGCAATAATCTCCCCGTCTGTAAAACTTTCTCAACACCACACTAGAGGTTGACATAGGTTGACATCAATGACAACATAGTGCCACAATCTCCCTGTTGACATCAATGACAAAACTGCAACAATCTCCCCCTTTGTCATTGATGACAACACCAACTTTGAAAAATCATCAACAGCAAAAGAAACCCTGCAATGGAAAACACCATCTCACAAAAGAAATCATGCATCAAGCAGTACTCCCCCTTATTGGGGTATTCCTTACATTTCAAACTTTAGTATTCTCTCCCTCTTTGACATTGATTCTTTCCTTGTGGACTTCACTTTCTCCCTGATTTTTAGACTTCACTTTCTCCCTATTTTTTAGTATTCTCTCCCCCTTTGAAATCAATGGTAAAGGGAAACACCTACACACATCACTTTAGGCAACACCTACAAGCATATCTCTCTTTCATTTACTTTCTCTCCACTGCTCTCCTTTCCATTACTCTATCCCCCTTAGGGGCACAATATATGCTCCCCCTGACTGTACCAACCAAAGAAACCACTACATACTCCCCCTGAGAGGTAGCCTTCATTAGTCCAGAACAAAAAATACATCTTGAATAGCTCACTTAGGCAAATGCACCAACTTATGCATCTAGTTGAAAGGAGGGTCAATAACTGCTAGCTTCTATTGGAGATACTTAAATGCATCTTTTGGAAGAGCCTTTGTGAAAATTTCTGCTATTTGATCCTTTGTAGGCACATACTCCAACTTCACTTCAATCTCTACAACTTTCTCTCTTAGAAAGTGATAATGGATAGAGATATGCTTTGTCCTTGAATGTATTACCAAAATATTTGAAATGTTGATAGCACTTGTATTATAACAAAAGATAGGAATAGGATCTTCATATGATATTCTAATATCCTTCAATATTTTCTTCATCCACAACACGTGTGTGCAACAAGATGTTGCTGCAATATATTTCGCCTCTGTAGTAGATAATAACATTGAATCCTATTTCTTACTCAACCAAGAAACCAATTTGCTTCCAAGAAAGAAAGAAATTCCACTTGTACTTCTTCTATCATCTATACAACTTTCCCAATCTACATCTGTTTAAGCACTCAAAGAGAAATCAGTATCCCTAGGATACCATAGACCAAAGTCTGGAGTGCCTCTTAAATATTTGAATATCCTTTTTACTGCTGCCACATGTGATTCTCTAGGATCTTCTTTAAATCTTACCACAAGACATACTACATGCATGATATCTAGACTAGTAGCAATTAGATATAGAAATCCACCAATCATTGATCTATACTTGCTTTGATCTGTCTTATGAGATTCATCATTTTTGCTCAACTTACTAGTAACCATGGGAGTACATACTAGTTTAGATTCCTCCATTCCAAACTTATTTAATATTTCCTTGATATACTTTGATTGTGAGATGAATATACCTTTATCAGATTGATTGATTTGTAGCCCAACGAATAAATTCATCTCCCCAAACATAGACATTTCAAACTCATTTTGCATTTATTCTACAAACATCTTACACATTGATTCATTTCCTCCAAAGATTAAGTCATCAACATACACAACCACAATTGAGATTTGATCTTTCTCAACGTTGAAGTAAAGATTGCTATTTGCAGTACCCTTTTTGAATCCATGTTGCAATATGTACATATCAAATCTTTCATACCAAGCTTTAGGAGCTTGTTTGAGTTTTGATATATTTGCAGTACAACTGAAAACCTTTTAGTTGTTCAATGTACACCTCTTCTTCTAACTCACCATTCAAAAATGCAGACTTGACATCCATTTGATATACCTTGAAGTCCTTATGTGTTGCAAAATCCAAAAACATCCTAATGGCTTCCATTCTTACCATTGGAGCAAAAGTCTCTTCAAAATTTGTTCCTTCTACTTGTGAGTTGTCCTTTCACACAAGCCTAGCCTTATTTCTAATAACTTCTCTATACTCATTCAACTTGTTCTTGAAAACCCATTTAGTTCCCATCACATTCTTATTTGCTCATGGGACTAGTTCCCATGTTTGATTCTTCTCAATATGCTTTAGTTCTTCTTCCATAGATTTGATCCAACTCTCATCCTTGGATGCTTTAGTTATTGTTTTAGGTTCTACCTCAGAAAGTTAAAAAAAAAATTACTTGTTCCTCTATCATAGCTGCTCTTCTTCTTTTTAGCACAACTTTTCTCTTATCTCCAATGATTTGGTCTTCAGAATGATTCCTCTGCACATAGTTAAGAGTCTTAGGATTCCTTTCCAAAGCTTCTTTTTCTTCCATTGCCATCTCTTTTTCTTTCTCTTCTTCTTCTTCTTATTCTCCTTTGCAAGGGGGTTTATCAAATTCATATCCTTCTATTAGCATTGATCTTTGATGTGATCCTTCATCTACTTTGACACTTTCACTTTCAACTATCTTATTTAACCTTTTGTTATAGCATCTATATGCCTTGCTCTTTATAGAGTATCTAAGGAAGATTCCTTCATTCGATCTTGCATCAAAATTTCCTAAGTTCTCTTCAACTCTCCTGATATAACATTTGCTTCCAAACACTCTAAAATATTTCACAATAGGTGGTTTTCCACACCATAGTTCATAGGGAGTCTTTGAATTGTACACTCTTTCTTGTCCTCTGTTAATAATGTACACTGCAGTATGAATTGCTTCTTTCCAGTAGACTTCTAGTAGATTGCTTCCTTCATCATGGTTCTTGTTGCTTCTTGAATTGTATGATTCTTCCTTTCCACAATTCCATTCTACTAAGGAGTCCTCGGAGCTGATAAATGCATTTTTATCTAATGATCTTTATAAAAATTGTTAAACTCATTGGAGGCGAACTCACCACCTCTGCCAAACCTTAAAAATTTCATTTTCAAATCCATTTCATTCTCAACCATAGAATTAAATGATTTAAACTTATCTAAAGGTTCTGATTTTTCTTTGAGAAATGTCACCCAAGTCATTCTAGAATAATCATCTATCAACAACATAAAATACATGTCACCTTAAGAGCTTCTTGTTCCGGTAGGTCCACATAGGTCTGTATGCACCAACTCCAAAGGTCCTACAGTGGAATATTCTTTAGTTTTTAACCTCTTCTTTGTCTGCTTCCCAAACTAACACTTCTTACAAATTGCAATGATAGGCTTTGTAATCCTTGGAAAATCTCTCACAACTTCAATAGAACTGATATTTACTAGGCTATAAAATTGATGTGACCCATTCTTCTATGCAATATCCAAGTTTCATTGATTTGAGAAATAAAGCACTTTACACCACCACCTTTGAGTTGATAAACATTTCCTTCTGTCCTTGTTCCTGCTGCAACCAATGTTCTAGAGCTTCCTTTTCTAATTTCACAACCATCATCCTAAAACACCAAATTACATCCTCTGCTACATATTTGACCTACACTAAGAAGATTATGTCGAAGACCCTTGACATAAAGAACATCATTTGTTTTATGCTTTCCATCAAAGCTAATTGAATGTTTTTCATAGATCTTAACAGATGTATCATCACCAAACTTAACAAGACCACCATCATACTTTTCAAGCTTAATGAACTTACTCTTATCACATATCATATGATTTGAGAATCCACTATCAATTATCTAGTAGTTTCTTTCCTCTCTTGCATGAAAATTCAACATGTTTCCTTCAATTTGTGACCTATTTCTAGAGCAATTTCCTTCATACATCTTTCAAGGTCAGTAGAATCAGTTCCAATATTTAAAGCCATGAAATTCATCACTTCCATCATCCAGATAGTCTATTTCCTCATCATCAAACACACCACAATCCTCTTTAACATAATAACTCTTCTTGAAAAATGTATCTTTATGATTTTTATGTTTGTCATTTGCAACTTTGATTAGACATTTAAAAGCATAATGACCTATCTCTCCACAATTGAAACATTTAAAGGGTAACTTACCTTTGTATTTGACAATGCCCTTTTTCAACCTTCTTAAAAAAATTTCTCCCAACTCAACAAGATCATTAGGATCATATTTATCATTCTCTTTCTTGCTAAATTTAAAATCAATTTCTTTTCTTGGAGCATCTTGGTCAAACTCTCTTAATTCAAAAGTAGTTAAAGCACCAAAAATTTGATCTCTAGAACATTGATCCAAAATTTGATCTTCCTCAATAGAAAAAACTTTAGCACTTTAAGCTTTAGGAAGAGTTCTCAATACCTTTTTCATAACTTAGCTTTCCTAGATAAATTTCCACCAAGACCATTAATAACATTGATAATTTCATCCACTCAGAGCATGTAGCTAGCAATATATTCATCTTCTAACATCCTTAGTGTCTTAAATTTGGCTTTGAAATTCTACATATTTTCTTTCTTGACCTTATCATCTCCTTCGTAAATTCTCTACAAATTTGTCCATATCTCTTTAATAGTTTTGAGGATTATTACCTTCACAAGATTTGAATCAAAAATCCGACCCATGATAGCATTCTTTTCTTTACCATTATTCTCATAATCCTTGATCTCATCATCACTTTCTCATCGAGTAGTAGGCATAGTGTATCCAATTTCAACTAACTTCCAAACACCAAGTCCTAATGAGATAGTCAAGGATTCCATCTTGGCTTTCTAGAAAGAATAATTTGATCCATCGAGCAAAGGAACCTTGACACCATTCCTATGCACCATTGAATCTGCCTCAAGTGATTAAGATTCTTCCAAGGAACCATGGATTTGACACAAATTTTTAGACACATAGAACAACTAAGAGGGGGATGAATCAATTGTACATTGAAATATTCAAACCCTCATTAATCCTTAACCCTTATTAGCCTTCAACCCCTTATTAAGCATTAGTAGAAAGTAAACATATGAAACAACAACACAATAACGGTCATGGACAAGAGAACACTAGATTTACATAGAAAATCCTAATCAAGGAAAAACCACAGTGAGGATTAACTCACATATATATGAATAAAAAAATTGAATGTAATAAGCTCACTACCAGAAGGGCTCACTACCCAAAAGAGAAGAAAGGCTCACTGCCAAAAGGAATCACTCTCTGGAAGAAAGAAGAATAGAAGAAGACTATTACAAATAGGTTCACTACCTTAGAAAAAAAGAAGATCCACCACAACAACTCTACACCATCCACAACCTTTGGCTCATTGCCTCCAACAACTTCAGGCACACTAAAAATGTAGACACCTTCTACTCATTACATCTGGTAGCCTTAGGCTTTTAAGCTCACACTCAAATCACTACACTCAATCACATTCAAATAATACAACACATCTCACACTTCACACACATATCCAACAATTAACCTTGTTTATGTTGGCCTCAATGAAACATATGCACCTCAAACATGCAACCAACAAATAGGTCAACACCAAACACTTCCATAATGGAAATAAGTGAAGGAATACCACACCATGGGTTAACCAGGACCCAAATCTACATCGACATGCTTCACCATGCTTTCACAATGCATGAAGCACATCCGCAAGTAACACTAACATTCTAGGTCGGCCAAACTTGTATTAATGCTACCAAACAATCAATTCACTCTTCACCAGGTCCAAAAACATCCTATGGACCATGAAGAAATATCACACAACACCTAGAATATTCAAACACCATAAGAATATTCAACAACATTTTCACAACCACCTGCAACTGAGAACACCATCATCCTGTGCAACCAACAACATTGCCATAGGCAAGCAACTTACCAACTTTCCTTGTAGAATGCCTTAACACACAAAATCCAAGTGAAGGTAGATACATACGATATTATCATGTTCGCAAATCCACAAGACAAGAAACCTCAACATGGAGAAATGTAGAGAAATTCAATTTCTCCCAGACAACCTTCTTCACAGTCCAACACACTATCAAACACAACTTCCACTACTGCACGATCTAGAACCTAAAAATCCGGATATAACACCCTTGAACATCTTTGATCATCACATCCAAACCACACAAGCACATATTCAACCATGAAGAAATGTGGAGCACAATGCAACACACAACTCTTCCACCTTGTACACTCTCTATTCAAAATTTCTCAAAAGCACTTGGAAAACAAGTGAACTAGTTGCATCAACAACATCACAAACACCTTCTCATCACAACCACACTAGATATTACATAAATCTCCTCATATTCAAAACTTTCTCAACACCACACTATAGGTTGACATCAATTACAACACTAATGACAACATAGTGCCACAATCTCCCTACTGAAATCAATTACAACACTACAATAATCTCCAACAAAAATCCCTTATGGAAAGGCCTCATTACTGGGTATTGACCATAAAGTACTCCATTAACATTTTACTAAGGGGTGATCCCACAATAGTGGTTTACAATTTTTGGCCAAACTAGACACTGAAATAATTTTTTCTAACTAAATCTTCACTTTTGGGCACCTATAGCAGCTAAACCGTGAGGAATTTGAAGATGATGTAAACTAGAGTTTCGTGACATTTTTTTCTATAGATTCTAAATATAATTTTTTCAAAAAATTTGTAATCTGATTGCACCCCTTTTTCCATCTCCCTCGAAAACTAGTTTTTTTTTCAAAACACAACATTTTTAAGGAGTGACGTTCACCGTATAATGCATAACTTTTTTTCCATGAAGGATAAAATTCCAATTCTTTTGAATTTAGATTTGGAACTCTGATATCTAGTGCTTCCACTTGTTAGATAGTGTTTTATTGAATTATTTTTCCTTAATCAAGTTTTGAAGTCAAACAATTTACAATTCAGACATAGGCGGACCGTATAACACAACTTTTTTTGTATGTATCGAAATTCATTTTTTTTGTTGGATCAAGGACTTCAATATCTGGTGCACTCCTATTTTTCAAAAAAAAATTATAATCTTCTATTTTTCCACATGTGCAAAACATAGAGCTTCATTTTCGGGGAAAAACCTATGTTTAATAAAACTAGGAAAACAAATAGATAATAAAACCAAAACATATTAAAATTATAGTCATTAGATAGCTCGTTTTGAGGACTACCTGATTCCAGTTGGGTTCATGAAGTCTCCTACATTTTTATCCTCAACCTGAGCTTCGAAGGGAAAAAAAAATTGGTTTTTTTTGTGCAAGAGAGCAGGGAGGTGGGAAAAGGGGGGTTTGCTCGAACTAGGGGGGTTTGAGCGAACTAGGGTTCATTCAAACCCTGGTTCATTTAAACCCCCTTTCAAAAAGGGGTTTTCATTTTTTTTTGGCGGGATGGGGTCCACCTTGCATTTAAATTGTTTGCACAAACTAGGTTCACTGGAACCAAAGGGTTTTTTTTTTAGACTGGAATCAGGTAGCACGACCCCATATAAACTGCAGTGCACCTGGTAAACTTTTTAACGTGACCAGTGGCGCTGGTGCGACATGCCCTCCAGTACCACGGGGGTGGGGGAGACTAGACCTCGTGACCAACCTCCTGCAACAGGAAAGATTTAGCCAATCGAGCTAGGGCCCCAACCCCACTCGAACCAAAGGGGTCATTTGAACCCCAAAAACCAAATTTTTTTGTATGGGGTCATTTTTTGCCACTTTTCCTTCCTCACTCAAATTGTAAACCACTTTTGTGGGTTTACCCTAAGGTATTTTTAAATAACACTATTTTGAATTAACACCTTTAGATAAAATTTTGACACATGGGACTGACCTAGTGATTTCTTAAATTGGTTATTAATGGTGGGTGAGATAGGGTCATACAAACAAGCATGAATAAAGCATAAAGGAATGAGACGCATAAAAATGGGTTTCCAACACAACCAAAAATACCTTCATGGACTTTCTCCAAGAACCATTTGTAGAGAACAAGCCACAAATCATAAACAAAGTTGTGCAATCTCACAATCTTTCTAATTTTATATCATTGAAATATACACTAAGTATATGTTCATTGATTTTAATCCATCAAATCCCTCAAATCCATTAAAGGCACCATCCATATATGTTAAAGACCCATCCACCATCCATATACACAAATCCAAGAATCTATCCACACATTAATTTGTAACAAGATAAAATGACACCTCTCACTCATATCATCCAATCAAATCTAGATATGTCAATATATTATTCCAAAACATACCCAAATGTATCCCCACCTAAATCAAACCACCAACATCAATCCCATCCTCAAACCATAATCCTATCATCTCTATTTTTCCACCTTTAACCACTTAAATTTTCTTTCCACCAAGGAAGCTACAACCACACTCAATCCCTACTCATTGATGAATTTGCAGCTTGTTTCCAAAGAAAAAAGTTTCCCATCAAAACTAGATTTGTTAAAGCATGCACTAACAAGGAAAATGGTTAGGCCTTTATAAATAAGGAATATTAGAACCCATCAAAATTAAAGTAAATTAAAAATTTTATAACCTCAACTATAGATCCCATAATAAAGATATTAATACGACCCCACACATTGTAAGAAAACTTCTTCCAACATCTAAATAGGTGTCTCTTGTCATTCTATCAAAAGGTTTCTACCACCAATCCTATCACCCCTTCACTAATATTGTCAGTGACCCTATTCATTACTTCAAATTCCCCACTAGAATGAACAAACACACACATGATTGTACTTGTTCCAACATCATGATGTTAAAACCCAATTCATGGGATTTCAAGATCACCTCTCCCCATGGGACCAAAGCATCAATTTTTAAAATGATTTGAATAAAAAATAACATAAAGAAAATAACCTACTTAAAACCAAGTATCACCATGTCATAATGTGTCAACACGCATAAACAAATAAAAATTAAATCTAAAATTATAATAGATCAAAATGGCTGCAAAGACTAACCAATCAATAAGGATAAACTATAACAAAGTGGATTTCAAAGAAAAAAGAAGCAATGCATCCAAGACAAGAATCTAAATCCAAGATAATCCTTATCCAAACATCCATCCAAAAATTTGTTTCCATCCTCAAATTCAAATATCCCTATCCCCTATCTTAGTCACCAATCCCTTCATCTAAATCAAAGCATCCCCATCCTAAAAATCCAAAATCCAAAATCAATTTGGGTCCCTACATCCCAAAATTAGCAATCCTCCCTCCCCATCCACATCCCAACATCCAAAATTCCATATAATCAAGATAATGCATCTTAATCCTAAGCTTCAATACCAATCATGGTATGTGTATTATTTGGTCTTGGTTCCCCTTAGTCCCATGAAATTCCTTCCTAACTTCAACATCTCATCCTTCCATCCACCTATTTACCATAATCCAATCAATTATCTAACATATTACATCCTTTTAATCCTAACTTTCATCTAATCCCCATCACCTTCCATCCATCTTACCATCCCTTTCCATTGCTAGCAAACAAAAACATTGGAGATACAAGGGTATTGTGTTTCCTTTTGAAGAAGACAACTTATCATTAAATAAGGTTTCTACCAATAATTATGAATGCGATTAAAATCAATTTTGTCTATTTGAATTAGTTTTTAACAATGGATACTATCACCATGGAAATAGATGCTTGAGTCCAAATTCGAAATGCCTATCTCCCATCCATAATCGTTTATCATCATCCCTATCCCTCATTCAAAATATTATTTCTATATATCCTACACATAACTCCATCCATTCCATCTTAAAATATTAAAAAAAAAAATTAGATAAAAATTAAAAAATTAAAAAATTAAAGAGAAAAATATCATCTAATGGTTAAAAATATTCCTATGGTGCCTTGGATAAGCACCATGATGAAAACCTAACAAATAGGAATCATGCATATATCCCTAAGCTTCTAGCACCCTATGCTTAAGGTCAAACTTCTTCCATCTTATCTACACATCCACTCCATATGCATACCTATCCCACCACACCTAACTCATCCTCCTCACTTTCAATATTGATAATTATAGGGGCATACTATCAAACTAAGATTTGAACAATCCAAACCTTAATTTCTCTATAATCCACCATCCTTGCACCAAACCTCTAATTCTTTAAGCCATCAAACTAACTTTCTTTGCTCATTCTCCCTCCCATCAATCTAGTATGTGATCTTTATAGTACCTTGAAGCATCAATATATCCTCTCCAAAATGTAAACCAAGAAAATATTCATAATGATTCAAAGATAGACAAAGGACCATAAGCCTTTGTTTCCTTACACTATCAAACTAAATTCCTTCATCCATTCCCCCTCGTGTTGATTCATTCTATGATTTTTGTAATTCCTTGAACCATCAAGCTATCCTCTCCAACATGTAAACCATTCATCATGACACAATTCCATAAGAAATACCTCTAGAGAGGGGTATTGATGCAGGAGCATCTAGTGGTGTAAGGGCAATCTTGCATCACCCAAAAAAAGAGTTTCATTTCATGTTGGTAGTTTTTTAGATGTTTTTGCATTTTTGGATACCCTTTGCGTCATAGTGTAATTCCTAACTTATGGTTTTTCTTTTCTATTCTTGGGTTGAAAGATATTGCAATTTTAGTCTCCCAGAATTGCACCTGAAAACCTTCTAGGTCAGATTTGAGGCACTAAACAATCTCGAAATGGCCCCAAAACTTGCTGAAATTGACATAGCATATTTCATGCACATTCTTGACTCTGAGACCTTTCCAACGGTTCAAACGGTTTGAAAAATGAAGTCCCAAATCAAAACTTATGGCTCCCAGAAGTTGGTACACTTGCTAGAAGATACTAATTTTCAAATGTACTTTTGAAATTTAAATTTCAAGTTGTAATTT
Organism: Sequoia sempervirens; assembly: GCA_007258455.2. Lineage (NCBI taxonomy): Eukaryota > Viridiplantae > Streptophyta > Pinopsida > Cupressales > Cupressaceae > Sequoia > Sequoia sempervirens. The sequence continues at coordinate 440,007,667 of VDFB02086081.1, read as the reverse complement.
TCGGCGCCAGACCACCAATAACTAAAATTTGAATGTTGTTTTGGCTCCAAACTAAAAAGGGAGCTCTATTTATGGGCGGGTTTCTGACTTTTGTGTAGCTTTTTGGGGAAAAGCTTGCATATTGTGAAAAAGGGGTTTTTCTGTAATTCTGTAGTTTCCATATTTTCAGAACTTGAGGATATCAGATCCTTTGCATGTAAGAATATTATTTTTAGAATAATAAAATTACATTCTCTGTTTGGTGTGTTATTTTTTTGTGTCTCGGGTTGCACCCTTGTTAGGTATGCAATGCAGGAGCCTTCGGGTCCACAAGCAATCTTGCATCACCATTTTTTATGTTTTCATTTCAATATTTGCATTTTTAGTGTAGGTTTGATCTTAAAGAGCATCTTGTGGAGTGTTGTAAGCATAAAAATCTCCATTTATTTACTTGGCTTCCCTTTCAAAAAATTAAAGGCAACCAAGGTGTCTAATATGATTAAAAATTACTATATTGCATAATTTCAAGATTGAAGGGATCCACTGGCATGTTAGAGGAAACTTGTAAAGTTAAAATTGATTATAAATTAATTAATTTACTCAATTTGGGTGTCTTGGGAAGTGTGCATAAGAAAGTGACATTTGGCATTGCTTTCTTTCAATTTGCATGCCAAAATGAAGGAAAAAACTAGTGATTTTTGGGAAGAACAATTAATGACTCTAGTTTTCAATTTTGGGTGAATGAGCATGACTTGGTTTATGATTTTATTAATTTTTATGAGGCTTCTATTGTCATAGGGGAAGTAAGTAAGCATGAATGAAATCATGAATAAATAAATTAGCGCTAAAACACTAAGAACTCACACAATTGAGATCATACAAACCCATTCTCAATGAAATTAATTTGCCTTGATTTAAATGGTTTAATCTAAGAAATTGAATTAAAATCAAAGAAATTAACCAAACTGAAAGTGCAAACCTTCAATCCCATTATGGATTGATGCATAATTGTGACGTGGATTGCTCAATGATGCATAATCCATATTGAAAAAGCTTGATATGAGAGGTGTGATTCAAAAAATAGGCTCTAAAATGCTCAAGAAATGACTCGAGAATTATAGAGAGTGCCTTTGCTTATGAGGATTGTGAATGATTTTTCATGTTGATGAAGGGTTTGTTTTATAGATTTTGGAAATTCTAATCAATGTTCAAGATTTAATATGAGGATCAATAGATGAGAGGAAATTAAGGAGATGGGTGAGGATCAAGGAGGATCAATGGTTGAGGATTCATGAGAGCTCAAAATATCTCTAATTTCATGGAAATAGGTTGGAGATATTTTGAATTGGAGGGAAAATTCAAATTTAAATTGGGAATATTCTTTAGAGAATATTATTTGTGCAAGTTGGAGATTTGGAGGGAAATTAGCCAATTAAACAATTATGAAAATTATTTAATTGTGAGGATGAGAAGAATTAATATTTTTAATTAAATAATCAGGAATTATTTAATCAAGGGGGTCTATTAGCATAAAAATGATGAATTAATCAAATAATCTTACTTATTCAATTAATGGGGGAATAAAGTAATTAAATGATTGGAAATTATTTAATTAAATGGAGGAAATAGGTGATAATGAGGAAAATGATGTTTGTATGTGAAATCAAGATGTGTGATATGCTTAGGACAATTTTAGGTGTCTACATTTTCCCCCTCTTTAAAGAAATGTACCCATTGCATTCTTTCAAAGATCTGATGCTGCTCAATTTTTAAAAAAAATTCCCTTGATTTTACCTGATGCCCCGTTGTGCCCCAACAGATGAAAGAATGATGGTGTGCTTCCCCCTCAACAGATCAACCAAAAACATTAATTTTCAAGTCAAGACCATGACATGACGAAGAGAGTATTTATATTGAATAGAGGACAAAAATAAGTCTTAGGAAGCCTCAATACTAATCATGACTGATGACCAAGGCCAAAAAAATGATTTGTAGGGAAAAATCCTAGATTTTTCTAGGAATATATGTTCATTTGGGTGAATTTCAGCCTCATTTGCACACTTAGCTTTGTGAGATCTTAGAGTCCTTAGAGATTTCAACCTTCAAATCTTGTGGAGACCCTGTTACGATGACATACGTTGTTTGAGCCATAAATTGCATGGACTAGGTCCATCAATTTTAGTGGTTAGTTGGCTCAAGTCCCCTAGTATGTAACTTTTTTTATTTTTACTTGTACACATTTCTAGATAGCTAAAGGTAGGCTAGAACCTAGGAGAACAAAGGTGTCATAGTTTCATGTGACACTTTTGCAACCCAACAGTGCACCTTTGCAACCCAATACGACACCTTTGCTAAAGGCATCGAGGCTCTACATATGCACTGAGTTTTAGAAATAGGGTGACACCTTTCACTGGGTAGGTTCGACGCCTTTGTAGAAAGGAGATGTATTTGAAAAGTTTGAAAGTGAGGTGCCTTTGGAAAAGTGCAATGTCTTTGCAAAAAGGTGACACCTTTGATTGGAAAAAATGTGACGCCTTTACAAAAAAGGCTCATTTTTATTTCTTAGACATTTAGAATTAGAATTTTTTGTAATTTTTTAGAAAATTTTCATTGTGTGCCTTATGCTTGTAGGCTACCTTAGTCCTTGTCCTTTCCTGAGAGCGAAGGCCATAGATTTTAGAGCGAATTACTAGCTTTTCACACATTGAGGTTGAGTTCCTTCATGTTGTCAGCCTATTCCATATTGCATATATGCCTGAGATTCAAGTGCATTTAACTCTTATCACTGTGATAGTCGAGCGATGGCACTCAAAGACTTCATCTTTCCATTTTTTGATCGGCAAGGCCACCATCACCCTTGAGGATGTGTAGCGCAATTTGAGGGTGCATATTCATGGGGAGCGAGTTGTCTATGACATGTATCATGGTTTTAAGGATCTAGAACAAGTTTTGATGGATGATGAGATGAAGCTCAAGGAGGGACATGCGGACTTGAGGGAGTATGTTGGAATTGTTAGTGATGTTACCATTGTGGCTGTTGGATTGATCATGGGGAAACTAATGCTAGATAGACATTTGAGGAGCTTCAACCCTAGATGGGGGAGGGTCCTAGAGAGGATCCTTGAGGATGGATGCATCTTTTCTTTGGGTCCCTGCATATTGGCCCACCTCTACCATGACATGCATCAGATAGTGTACAAAGGTGCCACCATCTTGTCAACGAGTATGACTCTACTTCATATTTGGGCATGGGAGCACATCATAATTCTCAAACTTGTTTGCAAGTTACACTGAGAGCCTATAGAGCCTTATGTTTTTTAGATATGAAGGCATGTTGACACACCATCACATGGGGGATCTACCCTATTGGAAATGAATTATAGACAACATGTATGACTTCACGTGGAGGCCATGGGCAGATGTAGAGGCTTGGGATGTGTTGATGGTTAAATTGACACAACATTAAATAGAACATTTCTACTCTATTTCTCCTGAAAAAGATAACTGATCTAAAACCACATATCTTCCAAGGTCTCTGCAGTTGGTTTTCAATTGTGTTGTTTTGTTGAGCGGTCAATGAGGCTATAATGTTCAAGGGGCCTGCTAGTTATTGAGCTTCTCGATTGTTGTAAGATCAAAATCCTATCTAAACCTACTCTAACTTAGGGGTATAAAAAAAGGAAAAATATAGATTAGGGATGCAAGAGTGAAAAGAATGTTGATTCATTTAGTTAACTAGACCTATTACTCTCCAAGGAATTCCTAAACTAAATTGCAGAACAAATCAACCTGTAATCAATGATGAGTCTAGTGTATGGTCTAATTTTGGGTAGAATTTATGATTTAGCTGTTGAAGTTATCATGGAGTTTGATGTTAAGTATTGATACTTTTATGATATTTCCTCAAGACTTTAGGCATTGGGCCTAATCCTATTTCTACAAATCTGTAATGATATTGGCATGTTATTTGGACTATCTATATTAATCATGCATGTGGTTAATGAATGTTCTTTAAGGTGGTTATAGATATGAAATTATTGTGTGTACTAACATTTCCATGCAGGTATGATTTGAGGATGCTAAATTGAGAAAGACACCGCTAGATGGGCATGCACCATAACATCTAGCAAGGGAATCATTCAAAGGTCAAAGGAGGTCAACGACAGGAGATTCCCCATGCAAATTGGATGTAACTACCCTGTAGTGGTCTTTATTGATGTTGAACAAATGTGTGTGTTACTGCAGTGCTAAATCTACGTTTGGACCTACATGTTTGACCAAATTCCATACATGTGTAACCACCGCCGCTCCACTTTCTCTGCTTTCCCTAATATGGCATCCTCCCAGTTCATGGAGTTGACTGCCTTGTTTAGTTGGTATTATAAATAAGGATTAGATGCTCCTCCAAAAAAAAGGTTGCATGATCTGATATTGTACTTGCGCTCTTAAGCTTTCAACAATACAATTATGCTACTCTTTTGTACTCATGTTTCCTGATGAATGAAATAAAGTTATGAGTTTGAGCATCTGAGTTTCTATTAGTTTAGAGGATACTTATCCAAGGGGGGCCACTTGGTGAGTAGTTTGTCCTTTAGTTTAGTATTACTTTCTATTCAGTAACTAGTTAAGAATCTAGCACCGACTGTTCTTGTAGCCACTAGAATTCCATTTTGTGATTGTTCCTACAGCCAAAGCAGACAAAGTAGTTTCCTATTTGTTGCTTAGATGTCCATTTTCGTCATGCATTTCAGCTTGGTGTAGTTGTTGGCTGATATTCAACATTTTTGTTATTCCTCTTTAAGCACTTTACTTTCAGCATTGTGTCTTTCTTAGTTGTAGAATAAAAATGGCTACTTTGTGTTTCTAGTGCACATACTGTGCTGATCCATTTCAAGTTCATTTCCCTAGGTTGACAAGTTAAATGCACCTTCATGATGATTGAAATAGCTATTCAAGTTAGATGTCCAATCTCTGAATCATGACTGTAAAGGCCTAGTTGTTAAATCATTGTAGGAGGCCAACATTTTTGGTGCCGTTGTCGGGGATGGTGTCAAACTAGGAAAATTATTTTGAGTCATTGATAGTTTTCTTGCTGTAAAATTTCTAAAATTTGTTCTTAGCATACTCCTCATTCAAGAAGTAATGACCCCCCTTATTCTTTACCAATTCTTTGTGTGAGCTAGCTGATAGTGAGTTGATACCCCATGCATAGAGGAAGGAGAAGAGATGCTTATGGTAGATTCATTCCTAATAACCGTGATCCATTCCAGCTAGAAGAGCTTCCAAATATACCAAGAAATGAAGAAGAAGAAGAGACAAACCCCTTTGTTGATGCATTTCTTGATCTAACTAGTTTTGAAGCTTCCTCTGAAGACCAAAATCAGTTTGAGAATCCCTTTGGTTGGGGAATCCATCAAGCAGGTATGGGTGATGCAAATAGAAATAGACCTAACCAACCAACCTTTCCTTTCCCCATTGACCATCAGAATGAAGTTGACAACATAAAAAATATCCTTTCTTCAACACTCCCCAAGTTTTATGGAATTGTCATAGAAGATCTTGACACCTTCTTGTTTGAGTTTGACATACTCTGCAGGAGTTATGACTATACCATCGATGCCCATAGGCTTAAACTATTTCCTACCACTCTAAAAGAAGTTGCATTAAGATGGTTCATGAGCGTAGGCAAAGATACTATGGAAACTTGGGAGGACATGAAGACAAAGTTCCATGATAAATACAAGGAATATTGCAGCAAAAGGAAGATGAGAGCTTGGAGGATTTCATTTCAAGGTTTTTGTTCTTCTTACAAAAGTCTCCATACCATATGCTCAATGAATAATCACAAAAGCTACTTTTCTTAAGAGGAATTAATGAGAACTACACTGATGCCTTGGATTTGATGGTAGGAGGCGATATCACCAAAGTTCCTTGGGAAGACATCAAGAAAATATGCTAGAACTATTCCAGGGAAGCTTCAAAGAAAGGGAGAGCTTACCAGTCCTCTATGGGTAAGTCAGCTACCAGTGGAGTTTCAAGGATGGATATCACACACTTGTTAGCAGATTTCAAGCAAGACATCATAAATAATCTAGCTACTTAGCTAGATACACTTTAGGCTAATAAGAAACAACAAGAGGCAGAGGAAATGTTGACAGAGTACTGCCCCCATTGTAGACAAAAGAAGGAATGTGGATACAAGATGGTAGTTAATATTGAAAGTAAGCAGATTCCACCTGAGTTCAAACCAATCCAGATTGAAGAAGATCAAGTCTACTATGTTGCACAAAGGAAGCCTTGGGCTCCAAGACAAGGTATGCCACCAGATCCACTATCTTATGTTGGGCCATATTTTAATTCCTATTCATCTGGTAACCAATGGAAGCCTCCATATCCATCTAGCTATGGAGATTATCCACCAAAACCTTGGGGTAACCCTCCAAATGCTTGGCCCAATCATCAAAACTCTCCACCCCAATGGTAGCAATCTCAGGGGAATTGGAAACAATATCAAGGGCATTGGCATCCACCTCTAGGAAATTGGCAGTAGACAAATCAATGGAGGGGAGGACAACAATGGCCAACCTAGCCAAATAGTTACATGCAACCACCTTCTCATCCCCAACAGCCTGCTATAATGCCTCCCCCTACTAATCCAAGCTCAAATTCACCTAAACATACTCAGCTACCAACTTAGCCCACACCCAATCCAAATAACAAACCACAACAATAGCCTGCATATTCTATTGATTCAAATCAATTTCCTACATATGCTGTGAGTGTAAGTGACATCCACTTGCATTTAGAAACTACTTTACCAACCCCTTTCAAGCCCATTATCACTGGGCTTTCTATAGAAGAGGAAGAGGAACCTCTGAATGATCCCATTCAACCAAGTGCACCTAAAAATATTGAACCAGTCCCAGCCAAGTAGACTGAACAAGCACCACCATTCCCTCAAAGATTGGAAGTTTTCAAGAAAAAGGAAGAAAAAGAGGACACAACCTTTGACATCTTAGATCAGCTGAAGCATATATGTGTACAGATACCTCTATTTCAGGCCATAGAGGATGTCCCAATCTATGGAAAGGAAATCAAAGAAGCATGCCTCAAGAGGCCAGGAAGGAAAAATAAAGACCCAACTATAGTTCATGTGGTGGGAAAGCTGGCTGACATCATGCTTGGAAAAGTGACTATTCCCAAGTACAATGACCCAATAGTCCTGTAGTAGCAGTTGTTATAAACAGGATCCAAATAAAGAATGCTTTGATTGATTTAAGGGCAGCAATAAATGTAATAACTAAAGACATCCTGCAACAACTAAATGTTACAAGTATGAGATCTACTCCTATTGTCCTACAACTCACTGACAGTTCTACTATTAAGCCTGATGGTATAGTGGAGGATCTTGTGGTAATTCTAGACTCCTGGGAGTACCCAACAAACTTTATGATTCTTTCTCCTAAAGCCACACTAGGAGGATATCCCATTATTCTTGGAAGGCCATGGTTGGAAGCCATAGATGCATATATTGGATGCTGATCAGGAGACATGACCATTTATGATGGGAAGAGCACCAAAAATTTTGTTCTTTATCCTCTTGCTCAACCATCCCATGATGAAGATAACCTCGTATGGCCACATGTTAGTGAAGAGGCCGAGGAAGTTAATTATGTGGAGTAGCTTATGCTGTTAGGAAAAATATCTTTCATGCAACTTCAAGACAAAGATGAAGTATTGGCTAACATCATTCAAAACCTTTGTGAAGTGGAGGAAGCATCATCTTCTCATTCTGTTGCTCCAGTCAAGACACTTCTTCCTGCTCTTCCTGCAGCCATTGTTCCTGCAGACATTCTTCCTACAACCACTCTTCCTACAACCACTCTTCCTATAGTTGGACTTCTTGCAACAACAGGTATGTCCCATACATTGTTTCCATATGAACTCAAGGTACCATGCATCAATGAAGTATCCATCATAGAGTTAACTACACCAGTGCAGGTGTTAGAGGAAAAACATTTGAATGTTAACAACAAGCTGAGTAAAGAACAACAATTGCTATTGGAAAACTTATTGAGGACCCACCAGCATGAATTTGCATGGAACTACCATGACATGAAGGGATTGGACCCTAAGATTTTCACTCACAGAATTTACATAAGAAATTATTGCACCCCAGTGAGGCAACCACAAAGAAGAATTAACCTTGAACTAAGAGAAATTGTAAAAGGAGAACTACAAAAATTGCTAGATGCAAGATTTATCTACCCCATTTTGGATAGCCAGAGGGTGTCTCCATTAGTGATTGTTCCAAGAAAGGAGGGAAATGGCAAGTTTTTGTTGATTATAGGGAGCTTAATGCTACCACCAAAAAGGACCATTTCCCCTTACCTTTCATAGATCAAGTTTTGGACACACTTGTAGGAAATTAATAATTTTATTTTCTAAATGGATTCAATGGCTACAACTAGATCCAAATTGCACCAGAGGATCAGGAGAAGACCGCCTTTACCTGTCCATGGGGGACCTATGCCTACTCAGTACTCACATTTGGCTTATGCAATGCACCTACAACCTTTCAGAGGGCATTCATTAGCATATTTTTAGATATCTCTCTTGATTGCATGGAAGTTTACATGGATGATTTTACTACCTATGGTGTTGATTTCAATCAGGCATTAGAAAATATCAAGAGATTCCTACAGAGATTTGAAGACCAAAATTTGTCGTTAAATAGTGAAAAGTGATTTATGATGATGCAGGAAGGTGTAATCCTTGGCCACTACATCTCCCACAAAGGAATTCAAGTAAATCCTGCAAAGATTGAGGTGATCACAAATCTTCCCACACTTGCAAAATAGAAGGATGTTAGGATTTTCTTGGGTCATGTAGGATATTATAGGTGTTTCATCAAGGATTTTAGCAAAATAACAACACCATTGTATACTATTCTCACTAAATATGTTGAATTCCAATGGATTGAAGATTGCGACAAGACATTTTTGGATTTAAAGGTAGCCTTGACTCATGCTCCTATACTTAAGGGACCTAATTGGGAGTTTCCTTTCCACGTCCATACAAATGCATCAGATAATGCCATAGGATAAATTTTAGGATAGAAAGGAGCTATTGAAAATGCCATTTATTTTGTTAGCAAAAATTTGCAGGGAGCTAAATTCAACTATATAGTGACATAGAAAGAAATGCTGGCAGTGATCTATGCCCTAAACAAATTCAGGCATTACATCATAGGTTACCAAATCTTTGTGCACATTGATCCTATAGCCATTATATATCTCATGAATAAACCTCTGATTTCTGGTAGGCTGGCAAGATGGTTATTGTTGATGCAAGAGTTTGACATAACCATTGTGGATAAACCAAGGAAGGCTAATGTTGTTGAAAAATTTCTTTCAAGGATGACTACATTAGGGGATAATCAAGCCATAGATGACTCTTTTCCTGATGAGCATCTATTATCCATCAATGTACAAACACCTTGGTATATTGACATAGCTAATTATCTGGTCACAGGTAGAGTTCCTCCTCACTTCTCTCCAAAAGAGAGGACACTTATTGAAAAATATTTTCCTTTCTCATGGATTGTTGGATGTTTGTTTTATATCGGACCAAACCATGTCATGAGGAGATGTGTGAGAGAAGATGATACATATGACATTTTGCATGTATGTCACAACAAACCATGTGGAGGAAATTTTGCAACCAAGAGGACAATAATGAAAATTTTGAACACAGGATATTACTGGCCAACACTCCACAAGGATGCAGGAAGGTATACAAGAAAATGTGATAGATTCCACATAATGGGTAGGCCAACCAAATTTGATGAGATGCCACTTTACCCTCAGGTGGCAATCACTTCCTTTGAAAAGTGGGGACTGGATTTTGTAGGACCCATTGACCCTCCATGAAATGGTAAGTCCTATATCCTCGTATGCACTGATTATGTAACAAAATGGGTAGAAGTTAAGGCCATGAAGCATGCAAGAGATAACAAGGTTGCATAATTTCTTTATGAGGAAATTTTCACAAGCTATGGAGTTCCAAGAGAGATAGTGACTAATCAAGGGGCTCAATTCACATCAATCCTTGTTGCAGCACTAGTCAATGAGTACAACATTAGACCTGGGAAGTCTACTCCTTATCACCCCTAGGCCAATGGCCAACTTGAGGTGACCAGCAAAGAAATTGAAGCCATTTTGACCAAAACAGTAGCTATCCATAGAAAGGATTGGGCAAATAGATTACTAGAAGCTATTTGGGCCTACAGGACAACCTAGAAAAAAACTACAGGCTTCACTCCATTTGAGTTGTTGTATGGAAAGACAACCATGATGCCCATTGAATTTGAACATAAAACTCTTAAGACTGTAATAGATTTGGGGATGGATATCTATGAGGCACAAAAAGAGAGAATCATGTAGCTAAATGCTTTGGATGAGATGAGAAGAGTAGCCTTGCATCACACAGAGGTAGTGCAAAATCAGAGAATCAAGTGGCATGACAGATTTATCAAGGACAATAAATTCCAACTAGGAGATTGGGGCTTGCTCTATGACTCAAGGTATCAGGACAATGCAAGAAAATTGTAGAAAAGATGGTTAGAACCATATGAGGTTGTTGAGGTCTTTCCCAATGGTGTTGTACAGCTCGTTACTATTGACCCAATCAAATTTAAGCTACTTGTCAATGGTCATTGCCTCATATTGTATCACAAGCCAACTTCCAAAGAAGAGTTCCTGCAGCAATTCACTCAGCATGTAGCATCCGAGCTTCCTACGGCCAAAAGAAGTGGACCTAGTGTCCCTCCTTTTGGCTAATTAAGGTATGTACTTATCATAATAAATACTTCCACTTATGTGGGGTCCACTTCTTCACCCATCCACCTCCACCTTTCTCTCTCTTCCATCACTTCACTTCATTCCATCCCACCTCATCTTCATTAATTTCTCAACTTATTTCCTAAAAAGGCGAATAGTACTTTCTCCACAATCTTTTCAACAAATCCTCCACACATTTAGGTATGTGAACATTAATTGCTATATCTTAATTGTCTTTAAGTACATTCATTTAATTGTTGTACTTTAGTACGGATGTTCACCATGGCATGTTAATATTCCCTACCCTGTCAAATCACCATCTCGCATGTGAGGACACATGCCCAAATTTAGGTTGGGGGGGAATAAGATGTGAATATTTTTCCCACGTTTCAGTCCATGCTAGTCTACACTAGCAAAATTTAAATTGAGCTGATTTGAAATCTAAGTGAGAGGATCGCTCGCATGTATGAGGTGACACCAACTGCTATAGCCATTTCTTCCCATCATAGCTTTCCTTTATTACTTCTTCCTTGCCATTATTGACCTTATCATACCTCAAGTTGCAAACAAAAGGTAAATTAGAAAGGGAAAAATTTAGTCAGCACTAGCATTGGAAATTTAGCAAGTGTTGTAGGAAGGTGAATTTGGTTTTCAGACAAGAATTGCAGGAAGGAAACCACATAGTGATTGGTTGATTGCAGACAATGGGAGGTGGGTTAATTCAAAATGAACCCACGGTGCACAATGTATTACTACAGGATGCACCTTGCCTAGCAGAATTCAGAAACTATGGGTGGATAGACTACTTCTTGAAGCTAGATGATTCCAATGAAGACATTGCACTAGAGTTCGCCTAGACATTGTCTAAAGGGAAAGCCATGGTAAAAGGGCTAGAGGTGATAGCGACTGAAGAAAGAATTACAAAATTCACATGGTTTCCTGTCGATGGTGAAAATTACCTTGCTTCTAGAGATTCCAAATCAGCTAGGGCCGAATTTACAGAGTCGAATGACCCTCCATTGAGCATAGATAAACAGGGTACAAAGAGAATGTCTCTGCCTAAGCCATGGAAGCAGATAATTGTTTATGTCATAAAATATATCACTTTTGAAGGTCGCCAGTCGAATTTGCATTTCGTACACTTCAATCTTTTGAATCACATGAGGCACAAAAGGAGGATGAATGTGCTGAATGTGCTATATAACCTTCTTTCAATCATGGTGGCTGAGACTCAAAAAGGTAGGGACAATTTTGTTTCCCACCATTGTCTGATTAAATTTTTAGTTGAGAAATATCTATATGATGTGTTTGGATTGACCTGGGAAGAATTCATAAAAATTGATCAAATTAAACATGAGCATTTGCAACCTAGGGTTTTACCTCAACCTCGTAGGTCTAGCAGGAGATTGAGCATGACTGAAGCCACTCTTGGTGCTTCAACCTCTAGCACAGGCCCTAGTGTAAACCCTCCTACAACAGAAGAAACCATAGAAATTAGTTCTTCTAGAACAAAGCACTCAAAAAAAGAAAGCTCTTCCTCAGATTTTGATGATGACGTTCCACTTGACACCTTGATGAAATCTAGGGAACAAAGGAGAGAGGCTGAAACGAGAAAAGGAAAATCCAAAAAGCAGCCAACAGAAAAAGAGGTGCCAAGCTCTAAGAAGAGAAAGGATGACACTGTTCATCCTGCAGCTAAAGAAAAACATGAGAGCCCTCCTAGAAAATAAAGACCAACTGGGCCAACCTTTATTTCGTCTCTGCAAGAAAGCCCTAAATTTAGAGAAATACCACAGGGGGACACAAAATATCCAATGGGGCAAGAGTATGTTGAGGAAGAAGATGTATTTAAGATGGCAACAAACATAACAATGGCCAATCTTGCTAACATTACAAAACAAGTGGAGAATCAAGAATATGAGGAAAATCAAGATTTCCTACAACAAGAGATCCTACAGTAAAAGAAAGAACAAGAGTAGGAGTCCCTACAACAACAACAAGAATTGGGAGAACAATTTGTACCCCTGTAGCCAGAATTGTCTGAACAACCTAAATCCTTGTAGCTAGTACCATGCGAAGAGCAAGCATCGGTGCCAGAAAAAATACTAGTAGGAAGTAGAATGGAAACAAGAGAAACGTAGGCTGAAGAAGGAAATTCAAAAGAGAGATGAAGAGATTGAGGACAAGGATGCAAAAATTGCCACCTTAAAGAAGAAGGTGGATGATATGGCAGCTTTGGTACCAGAGATTTTAGAGTGCAAGACCCCTCCAAGGGTCTATGCTCTGCATTTGAAGGAGAAATATCTTTCTTTTAGGCTAGCAAGAATTGTCTCAGGTTTGAACCCTTCCATTGAGACCCCTATGGAATTTTTCAATGCTTATTGGATTGCTTCCCCTAAAATGAAGAATTTGATGTGTGAGTTTTATTTGCATAATTATGTTGTGACTCAAGACCATGATTGGAATCCATTGTTGCATGTTGGGAATGTCCAATTAAGGGCATTTATGTCTTGGGTGCAAAATGAGATTAGTTGGGGAACATAATATGGGGCTTATAAGAAAATGAAATCAAACATCCCTCTATCCATTAGGGTTGAGTCAAGGAATCCAAGTGACATTTTCAGGGAATGGCACATAATACTTCTCAGACCTAGCTATGGTGATGGGATTATGCCCTAGATAGAAGAAATTTATAGTGAATATGAGGCAAAGGAAAAAGAAAAAGAGGAAACTATGAAGAGATACCTCTCACAAAGATGGAATAGCTTAACTGATGAGCTAAAGCAATCTGAGCATCACTCTATACAGAACTATGCTACAACTCTTAAAATAATTGATAGATATATTCACATTGGAAGGACAAAAGGGCGATTATGGCTTCCTCTAACTTTTCAACCACCCATCCTAATGTGGCCTGTACCAAACTTTAGGTTCTACCACTATGATATTGCTATAGAGAGATAGAGATGGAGAAAATTGGACAAATCGGGAGGATTCTATTGGGACCCTAATTCACGCACATCAAACACTGATGTAGAACAATTGTTAGTGGAAAATTTCAAAGCATTGACCAAGAAGAAGAACAACTCTTCCCCTGCTGGAGGACCAGCACGATCTTATGTTGGGGGGAGTGATGATTCTAGTTTATGGTCTAATTTTGAGTAGAATTTATGATTTAGCTACTGAAGTTATCATGGAATTTGATGTTAAGTATTGATACTTTTATGATATTTCCTCAAGACTTTAGACATTGGGCCTAATCCTATTTTTGCAAATCTTTAATGATATTGGCATGTTATTTAGACTATCTATATTAATCTTGCATGTGGTTAATGAATTTTCTTTAAGGTGGCTACAGATATGCAATTATTGTGCATACTAACATTGCCATGAAGATATGATTTGAGGATGCTAAATTGAGAGACACTGCTAGCTAGGCATGCACCATAACGTCCAACAAGGGATTCATTCAAAGGTCAAAGAAGGTCAACAATAGGAGATTCCCCATGCAAATCAGATGTAACCACCTTGTAGTGGTCTTTATTGATGTTGAACAAATGTGTGTGTTACTATAGTGCTAAATCTACGTTTGGACCTACATGTCTGACCAGATTCCATACATGTGTAACCATCGCCGCTCCACTTTCTCTAATTTCCCTAATGTGGCATCTTCCCAGTTCATGGAGTTGACTGCATTGTTTAGTTGATAGTATAAATAAGGATCAGATGCTCCTTCTCCAAAAAAAAAGGTTGCATGATCTGATATTGTACTTGCACTCTTAAGATTTCAACAATATAGTTGTGCTACTCTTTTGTACTCATGTTTCCTAATGAATGAAATAAAGTTTTGAGTTCAAGCATATGAGTTTCCATTAGTTTAGAGGATACTTATCCAAGGGGGCCCACTTGGTGAGTAATTCGTCCTTTAGTTTAGTATTAGTTTAGTATTAATTTTTGTTTAGTAACTAGTTAAGAATTTGGCACTGACTATTCCTACAACCACTAGAATTCCATTTTGTGAATGTTCCTACAACTAAAGCAGACAAAGTAGTTTCCTGTTTTTTGCATAGATTTCCATTTTTGTCATGCATTTCAGCTTGGTGTAATTGTTGGTTGATGTTCAACATTTATGTTATTCCTCTTTAAGCACTTTACTTTCAACATTGTGTCTTTATTAGTTGTAGAATGAAAATGACTACTTTGGGTTCCTAGTGCACATACTGTGCTGGCCCATTTCAAGTTCACATCCCTAGGTTGACAAGTTAAATGCACCTTCATGATGATTGAAATAGTTGTTCAGGTTAGATGTCCAATCTCTGAATCGTAGCTATAAAGGCCTAGTTGTTAAATCATTGTAGGAGGCCAACAATCCATACAAAGTTGGACATTCATTCACAGTGTAAAATTTAACAACAGATCACAAATCACCATTTCGAATAAAAGAAAAGATAAAACTTCATTCCTTGAAAGATTCCAAATCAAATGATTAAAAAAAACCATCATTCCAGAGCATAACTTAAAGTAGGTTTAAATCTGGCTGTTTCTACCATTGCAAAATAGATAAACAACATTTACAAATCTGGCAAGTTTCACCAGTGCACAAAAACCAATGTCTTCAAATTACCTTAGCTAAACTAAGAATACAAAAAAATTGTATCTTCTACTCTACTACAAAAATCTAATCAGCCAACTTGCAAAATGTCTAAGTAATTTTCCTAAAATTCTCTCCTACAAAAATGAGCAGATTTTACAATAAATGGCTCACTAATTCCATAATTCCCTCCAAAATCAGACATCAAAAGTTGTAGCTTTTGTGTGTATGAAATCACCATAAAGACAATTTTTTTTGTTTCAGCCTTTGTTCACTTTAACTGGCTTTAGTTAATAACTACAACTTCTAGCTTTACTTTAGTTCACAATTGTAACTTCCATTTTCAGATTTTGTTTAGTTTCAACTGATTCCAGCTTAACTTTGAGTCTCCACTTCGAGTTCACTCCTTTTCTTTATGTTCAACAACATCTTAATTGCAATCATTATCTGCCCTTCAACAATACCTACAATCATTAACGTGTATTAATTAATCAATAAAATTATTTAATTCATAACATTTAATTAATTTTGAAAATAAATCAAATACCCAATTATTTCAATTAAAGATGCATTTGGTTAAACAATTGTGTTCCTTGTACTTAGCTTCTCCTCAGTGGGATCGGGACTTCAAAACTTTTGAGTGCGGGTGCGGAACCATGATAGAGGTGGAACCAAAACCATAGCAAGACGGAATTGTGATAGGAGTGGAACTGGAACCATGACAGGATGGAACTATGATAGGAGCATAACCGGAACCATGACAAGACTGAACCGTGATAGGAGCGGAACCGGAACCATGACAGGACAAAACCATGACAGGAGCAGAATTGGAACCATGACAGGACGAAACCAAAACCATGACAGGACAAAACTGCAACCATGACATGACAAAACTGGAACCAATTCCAGAACCAGAACCATTTTCATTTTTGTTTAGTTCTGGTTCTGAAAAGAAACTTTTATTAAGGCAAGCTCGAGTTTGGGCTGGGATTTTCTATTTTTCATTTGCTTTCTTTTTAAAGATTTTTTTGGCTTTTGAATTTTTGTAATTTTTTTATGATTTTAAAATATTTATTTATCAACATTTTTAAAAACTTTATTTATTTATTTTTTCAAATGTTTTAATTTTTTGTATTTTCTAAGTTTTTTATTTTTTGTATTTTTCTGTTTTTTTTGGTATTTTTCAACGATTCCAAGGCAAAACAATGCGACAGAAAAACACAACACCTAGACAAAAAAAAACAAACACAAAATAAAAAACAAACGACACAAGAACCGAGCACGATGAAAAGACGAAAAAAGGACGGGGATGAAGACAAATGAAAATGAGAAGCATAAAAGAAACGAGACGACGAGGCGAAAAGACATCAATGAAGAGACAGGGGTCAGGATCGGGACTAGACAAGGGACATAAACGTGAACAACACTAAAAGGAAAAGTGAGGAACCGAGATCGGGACGGAACCCGAAACAGGAACCTTGGAAAGTTTCCTTGTTCTGGTTCTAGTTCGATACCCGAATCCGACAAAGACAAAGAAAATGAACAAGGCATGAGAAAGGATGAAAACAAGAATGCCAAAGCATGACCATGACAAAACAAACCAACGAAACAAAAGAAAATAGAGGGGGTCCCCGACTTTGCAAGCAAAATTTGGGGTGTGTATGCAAGGCATAAAAAATGGCGACTCGGCTAGGAAAATGCTCTAAGCATTTTAAAACACAACCCTCCAAATACTCAAAATCTCTAGTTTACGCTCATTCAAGGAAATCTAAGAATTGCAAACGCAATAAAAAATTGGTACATGACAGAGGTCTAAGATGAAACTAAAATATGTTTGTGTGTGTAAATGATTCATTCCCCTCCATAAGCGTTGTCATGATCAAAGTGGAATAGACTCTACCCGAGCTATGTAGTTGTGAGTTACATTTTTAATTTGTAATGATATCCTGGGCATATCTCTACTACCATACATGCATTTATAGCCCCGACAGAGATACCTTTGGTTCTCTCTAAGCATTGATCTACTGCCAGTCATGCATCTATAGCCCTGGTAGAGATACTCAAATCACCCTTGTTGATTGAGTTCATTTTTATATTTCTTTCATTTCCTCTTTTTCTTAGGTGTTGATTCTTTTGCAGTATAATTTATCATTTCTCTCAATCCTTAAGCAATGAAGCCTATGTAGCGGGTTGAGAACCACAATGGACATCATGAAAGAAATGTAGCCCTTTAGATTTTTCACTTGGAATAGAGCTACCCCACCCGATGTAAACTAACTAATGGGTTTATTAAGGTGTGCAGATCGTGATAGACTTTCAAAAACTCCCCAAAACTACATAATGTACCAAGTCTTGATCCATGCTAACATTCCCCAGTTTGAAATGGATGAAGGTAAATCAAAATTTTCAAAGCTATTGACTGATTAAGTGTTTCAAAATACAAATAGAAAACTCTCAATAGATTCACCTTTCAACATAACTTGCATACAATAACTCAGCTTATACTGTCAATGAGAGGAACCCCCCAGAAGGAATAAAAGAAACAGACAAAAAGAGAAGAGTAGAAGAAAAAAACATATAGACAGACACAATGAACCAGCAAAACCAAAACAAAAAATGAGAAAAAAAACAACAAATAAACAACAAAAGATAAAAAAAAAAGAGAAACAGATAAACCCATAAACAAAACAAAAACAAGAGGACATAGAAAAAAAAGAAAACAACAAAACAAAAGAAAACAAACCAAAACAAAAATAAAAATAACTAAACCAAAAACTAACACTAACCAATTCTAATCCTAAACTAACTCTAAAACCAAGCCCTACAAACATAAAACTGTGAAAATTTGTACATTCACTTGACTGAGTTTTCATTATGTGCAAAAATCTTAACTTACTAGGTATAGTTCTAAACCTAGCAAATTTATCTTTATACTCGGAAATGTAAAGTTTATGTGTAGTAAATTCATTCTAAGGGTATAAAGTTTGAAATATTAACAACTGTGGGTTCTCAACCTTGTCACAATTTACCCAAAAACCCATTTTATTCTCCCCAGTATCATAACCAAACTGAAAATCATTAAAATGTAGAGGGTAATGGAAAGACACCACCTAATTTAGAGGATCTTTAGTTGTTGTTGTGTGCTCATGTCGTATAAATTCCTTCTTGCGAGGTCTCACCTCATGAAACACCATTCCATTTCTCTCTAGTATATGCATGTCAACATAAAGGACATCCATTAGCAATGTATCATTAGCATTCAAGACATCCGAACCTAGTTCAAAAATTTCATGCATATCCTCATCATAATCAACACTAGTTTCAAACAACCAACTTATGTGTTTGACTTCACAATGACCATTAACTTCAATCATGTTTTCCAAAATACAAACATCATCAGTTAAATCTTTACCTTCACCAACCTCTAAAGCAATTTCTTCAACATGCTCTTTACTTGACTTAGCAATCCTTCTGGAAATCAAAAGATCAGAACAACTTACCTCATAATGTGAACTAGAAGGACGAATCTTACATGAGTCATCTACAATGAGGTTTGTTATGCAACTGGAATATTCATGTGCCAACATTGCTACTTTCATCTTGGGCATAGAGTCACAAATTTTCTAGGTCTCCTTAGAAGGACTAAGCAACAAATCACCCATGTTGTCAACTTGCAAGTTTTACAAACCTACCTCCTTCGGAAATGAAGCATTGCTATCAACACTCTCTTCAAATATGTCACCCAAAAGAGTTTGAATATCAACATCCAACTCATCATCATTAATTCCAGAGATACTGGTACATGGTGAACAAGTATTGTCTTCAAATAACTCATTTGAATGCACAGAGTCAAATCTAGGAAAACACTTCTCAAGTTCATGTTTTTTCATATCATTAACTAGAACATGCAAGTCAATGTCAAGCTCATCAATGTTAAGATCAAATTCACTAGTGAATGCCAAACAAGGAATTTCTTCAAACAACATATTTGAATAAACATAATCAAAACTAAGAGGATACTCCCCCATTTCGTTCTATTTGTCATGGTGAAGTGGTTCAATCTTCGAAGCAACCTCTTGGTCATCTTCTTGACATACTTCTACTTCATCCAACTGAATCTTATCATACATTCCTTGCTGCAATAAAACACTAAACTTATTCATGTCAATATTATGATTAGCATCAAAATCCAATCTATCTTCTTGAAATACATAAATCTAATGTACTTGATCATCAGGCAACACTTGGTGAATCTGCAAATCAATTCAAACTTCTTCCCTCGAAGAGTCATTTTTGCATTCAAGTCCTTGTCTTTGACCACGAGATTCATTTGCAATCTCATCCCAAAGTGTGTTCTCTATTTCAATCTATTCATTATTCAAATCAGCAGAGTCATTTTCCTGTGTTAACTCATCAACAGATGTTTTGTCATTATTAATGCTCATGAAAGAGTCTATTAACGTATCAATAAATTCACTTTCCATATCTAGAAAATCTGCACAAGGTAGGGAAACTTTATCAGTCATGGAATCCATCTCAATGCAAGGATCAAGGTCATCAAAATATGGGGAAGAACTAAACATTTCCTCACAATTACTCTCATCATTTTGGATGGACTGATTATCATTTTCATGTGTGCTAGTTGTTTCATCTTCCTCATTGAGTGGACGAGTATTCCAGGGATCTTCCATAAGTATTCCTTCAACAGTGATCAACTGTTTGAAATATAACTCCATCCTACCAAGGAAAACATGGCAATCCATCTGAGAATGTTGATTTTTTTGATGTATCCTACATCTATTTGGCCTAACAAGTTCTAATAGCTTCAAATCTCCTAATTCTTCCAACTTCTCCCTTATTCAATTTTGCATACGTGGTATATCCAACCAACATGAGCCATGCTCCTTTGTCCATCCATCATCTTGTTGTTCACCTTGTTTAGAAGAAATGTTCAAAGTGTTAGAAGGAGATTCTTTAGCTATTATTTTTTATGACAACAGTCTAGTGTTAATACCTCGTTTCTTTCAATATCATCATTAGTATCGACGTTTTCAACAAAATCATATTCTAGCTTGATAATTCCATTATGCTATGAATTTATATCCATTTCATGCTCTTTGTCAAACAAAACATCAAAATGGTATATTTTCTCATCAAATCTTTCGCTTACAGCTTCATTATGATGTAATGGATCATGTGTTGGAGTATGACCGAAAATAGATGATATAGTCACAACTTCATTGGTAGGTGGAATACTTACTTCTGTTATTGGATTTTTTAAATCTTTACTTTTCATGTGGGTAGGTGTTGAGGGTAAACCAGTGCAAAGATGCGAAGGGTGGTATTTTTCAAGTACAAGATCATTATAGTTCTTACTTTGATTATGCAGGTTTCTAACGTCTTGTCTAGATTGTGCTAGCAAGAGAGCTTTGCTAAATGCATCCCATAAGGTGGTAACTTCACCAAAACATTTAATTCTTGCCACCAATAAAGTATTCAAACCCCAATAATAATGCTCTTTTATCACATAATCATTAATAACCAAATTTGAATCTGCAACTCACTTAAGCATGAGAAGGAACCTATGATTAAACTGCATAATTGATTCATCTAGTGCTCTTTTCACGGCTATAAATTATAGTGATGGGTTTCACATACGCACATAAGGATCAAATCAATCTAAGAATAAGACTTCCAACTCCATCCATGAACAAATAGTATTTGGGGAAAGATTATCATACCATTGTCGTGTTGTACCTTGAAGTTTTTTGACAAACAAATGACAAGAAATATCTTCGTATCGAACCCTAAGAAAAGTCAATAAATCCCAACAAATCTTAACATGATTTGAAGCTTTTTGTCCATTGTCATAAAATAAAGGAAATCTGTTATAAATGTGAGGCTGAATTTCATGAATAATCCTGGGGATATACAAAGGGCTATCCATCGAAGCTGGGTTTTCCAAGATCTAACCCACTCCCATACAATAAAGAAAAAATTGCTCAAGTTCCCTCCTAGTGCCAATCCTGTTGATGGCCAAATTGACAGAACAATATTAAATAGAATATTTCTACTCTATTTCTCCTGAAAAAGATAACTGATCTAAAACCACCTATCTTCCAAGGTCTCTATAGTTGGTTCTCAACTATGCTATTTTGTTGAGTGGTCAATGAGGTTGTAATGCTCAAGGGGCTTGTTGGTTATTGAGCTTCTCAATTGCTGTAAGATCAAAATCCTATCTAAACCTACTCTAACCAGGGGTATAAAAAAAGGAAAAAGATAGATCAGGGATGCAAGAGTGAAAACAATGTTGATTCATTTAGTTAACCAAACTTGTTACTCTCCAAGGAATTCCTAAACTGAACTACATAACAAATCAACCTGTAATCAATACAAAGCTAGACATTCACTCACAGTGCAAACTTTAACAGTAGATCACAAATCACCATTTCAAACAAAAGAAAAGATAAAACTTCATTCCTTGAAAGATTCCAAATCAAATGATTAAAAAAACAAACATTGTTCCAGAGCATAACTTAAAGTAGGTTTAAATCTGGCTGCTTCTACTATTGCAAAATAGATAAACAACATTTACAAATCTGGCAAGTTTCACTAGTGCACATAAACCAATGCCTTCAAATTACCTCAGCTAAACTAAGAATACAAAAAAAATGTATCATCTACTCTACTACAAAAATTTAATTAGCCAACTTGCAAAATGTCTAAGTAATTTTCCTAAAATTCTCTCCTACAAAAATGAGCATATTTTACAATAAATAGCTAAAATTTCCATAATTCCCTCCAAAATTAGAAATCAAAATCTGTAGCTTTTGTGTGCATGCAATCACCATAAAGATAACTTTTTGTTTCAACCTCTATTCACTTTAATTGACTTCAATTAATAGCTACAACTTCCAGCTTTACTTTAGTTCACAATTGCAACTTCCATTTTTAGATTCTATTTAGTTTCAACTAATTCTAGCTTAACTTTGAGTCTCCACTTCGAGTTCACTCCTTTTCCTTTATGTGCAACAACATCTTGATTGCAATCCTTATATTCCCTTCAACAATACCTACTATCATTAACGTGTATTAATTAATCAATAAAATTAATTAATTCATAACATTTAATTAATTCCAAAAATTAATCAAAACCTAATTATTTCAATTAAAGATGCATTCGGTTAAACATTTGTGTGCTTTGTACTTAGGCTTCTACTCAGCTGGATCGAGAATTCAAAACTTTCAAGTGCGGGTGCAGAACCATGACAAGAGAGGAACCATAACAGGAGCAGAACCAAAACCATAATAGGACAAAATCATGATAGGAGCATAACCGAAACATGACAGGATGGAACTAGAACCAATTCTAGAACTAGAACCATTTTCCTTTTTGTTTAGTTCTGGTTCTTATTTTGTTCTGGTTCCAAAAATAAACTTTTATTAAGGAAAGCTCGGGTTTGGGCTAGGATTTTCTATTTTTCATTTGCTTTCTTTTTAAAGATTTTTTTGGCTTTTGAATTTTTATAATTTTCTTATGATTTTAAAATATTTTTAAATATTTTAAATAAAATATTTATTTATCAACATTTTAAAAAACTTTATTTATTTATTTTTTCAAATGTTTTAATTTTTTTGTATTTTGCTAAGTTTTTAATTTTTTTTCAATGACTCCAAGGTGGAACAACGCGACAGAAAAAAAGATGACACTTAGACAAAAACAAACAAACGTGAAACCAAAAACAAACGACACAAGAACCAAGCATGATGAAAAGATGAAAAAAGGATGGGGACGAAGACAAATGAAAACAAGAAGCAAAAAAGAAACGAGACAACGAGGCGAAAAGATGGCAATGAAGAGACAGGGGTCGGGATCAGGACCAGACAAGGGATGTGAATCCAAAAAACACCTGAAGGAAAAGTGGGGAACTGGGATCAGGATGAAACCAAGAATAGGAACCTTGGAAAGGTTCCTTGTTCCGGTTTTGGTCTGATACCCAAATCTGACAAAGACAAAGAAAACGAACAAGGAATGAGAAAGGACGAAAACAAGAATGACAAAGCACAACCATGACAAAAAAAACCAATGAAAGAAAAGAGAACATAGGGGGTCCCTAAATTTTCCAAGAAAAATTTGGGGCGTGTATGCAAGACATAATAGGATGATGCTGAGAATCTCACCTACTGTTGAAAAACTCAGTGGCTTATCAACCACACCCTCAGATCATATAGAGGTATCTTTCAGACAGGGTTATGATATAGTTCAAAGAGAGATAGGTGGTCCCCAAAGATGATTATCAAGCTGTGTTTTCATGCACTATCAAAGAGATAGTTGATTGGGGTCCCATGCCAACCATACATACAACCATAGTAGATTTTGATCACCTTGCTCTAGTACCATACACTTACGTGGATGGTGCAGATGATCTAAGGACCACTGTATAGTATGATACTTGGTTTGTGACTCATAGGAATTTTAGACTTATAGATCTAGTTGGAGGTGATGTAGGCAACATACGACACAAGGAGGAGTTTGATAGACAATATTGACAAAGATAAAGGGCCTAGGCAGAGGTGCTCATATTAGAGGATAGAAGAAAGGGTCCAGGATAGGGTCTAGGATACGAACCACCATAGGGTCCACCATCAGATCAGGGTCCATAGGGGCACCAATAGTAGGTGGTTGCTATTGTAGGAGGGCACAATCAAAGATTCTAGAGAACATTACATGAGAGGGACCAGGCATGCTAGGAGTGTGATGGCTTCTAGGTTGAGAGAGATCAAGTATGCCAGGAGTGTGATGGTTTCAGATAGGAGAGAGATGGTCTCTCAAGCCAGCTAAAATAGACACAGATAGAGAGGGGCCAACTTAGGTTTGAGAAAGATTAGGCCTGATTTGAGAGGGATGCAAAGACTACTCAATGACAGAAGATCAAGATATAGCTAGTCCAAGAGACCATGCGTAGATAGAAGTTAGAGGTTTTTGTATAGGCATAAGGATAGGTGATCCCACTTGCATAGTATACATAGGATATTTGAGCCATATAGAGTTGGTCAACATACTGCAAGACTCTATATCACATGGCAATGCGAACACATAGGAAACAACCTAATTATTCACATAGGAGTTTCATTGGTCCTAGTAGATCAAAAAGTGGATCAGTGGGTCAACCTTTAGAGGGCCACTCAAACAAACATGGGATGGGGCCTCCATCAACTCAACCTCCTCTTGATTGAGAGGATCAAGGGAGCTCAGGATATCTTATGATCTATATAGACATTTTTTGTATCCATATATTGATGTAGATAGGATTTATGATGTATACATATATTCATCAACTATGGATAACCTCATGTATATTTTGATGTATATCACACACATTTGATATGTATTGATGCAGTGGCATCCAAAAGCATTCAAAACAATTGAGGTAGTTGATAGTGAAGTGGCAGGGTACCAGATTATTGCATTTGATTACTAGAGGCTAAGGAGCTGAAATTGGTGACTAGACATTATTAGCATTAATGTCTTAAAGTTGAATATGTTGAGGATATTGAGAAAATTGTGATAAAATAAGTTGCAGGTTGTCATTGATGCAGTGGAGTTCAACATGTTGGCTAGATCAGTATGTTAATGATTAGAGGTTGTGGATTAAAGGGTTTCTTGCAATGTACGTCTAGTGTTTCCATGTTAAGTTTTAGAGATCCGCATGAAGGTTTGATTGAGTTGTGAGTATCTGTGTTCTGGCAGTTGTTAATTTGTTCTAGTTGGTGTTCCTAAAGGGAGATGATGTGATTCTGGTAGCTTGAGTTGTTGCAAATGTTTCTGTGGTGATTCATGAGGCTTGTGGATGTTTCCAGATCATGTGTTGTTGGTCCACATTGATCTTTGTGCTCACGATTGGTGATTTTATTTTGTGAGTTCATATTTTCCATGTTCTTCACTGACAGGGTGTTGTAGCATGTTGTGGATCTTCAAGGAATAAATTTTGAAGGTGTTATGTGTTCGTGAATGTTGTTTTGGGTCCTTTCTTTGTTGTGGCTAACATTGGTTGGTTCACATTGTAAATTGTTTATTGTTTGAGGCCGACCTATTTGAGTCTGCACATTATATTACTAGTTGTTGTAATTGGGCCAACATGTTAAGGGTTAGATGATTTGCAGATGATATAAATAGAAGAGAGGATTTTTTACAAGACACGAAAGAGGGATGGATCAATAAGGTGCTCGATGGTACAAAGTATGAAGCATGGTGATGAAGTATTTTGATCTAGAATAATCATAGAGCAAAGGGAGTGTGGAGCAGGAAAAGGAGTTGATGGAAGATTGTTATGAAGATTGTTATTATTTGAGTTATTTGTAATCCCTGGGCTGCGACCTAGAATTTGTTAAGCCTGAGAGGCATATATAATGTTTTTTGAGATTATAATATAATGAGGAATGAGCTTTGAAGGTTGGGATTTTCCCTGTTAGGGATTTCCTAGGATATATCTTGTGTCTGGTGTTCATGAATGTCTTTTATCTTTCTATGGATTAGCTGTTAATTTCCATTGCATATATGTTGTGATCATGGAGTTACTAATTTTGGCTGCAAGGCTAGTAAGTCCTTAATTGGATCCTCCTACCCTTGTCTACATCAAATGGTATTAGAGTAGGTTGCGAGTCTGTTAGCTGGTTGTGAATCTATTGGGAAGGAAGACAATGTTGAAAGAAGTGTGAAACCCTAAATGTCATCATAAAATAAGGATTGAGGAAAGAAAGATTCAGGTAAGCTTTTAGATTTAGTTGTTTAATTGATTTGTTTCAATGGGGAAGATTGGGAAGAGGATGAAGAAGGAAAATGAAAACCTAATATACGAAAGGGATACTTTGGAGGAAGAATTGTGTGAAATCAAGAAGTGTAATTCAAAATTGATGGAGAGGATGAAAGAACTAGGAAGAGACAAGCATGATGCTCTTGAAGAAGAACTAAAAAATGTAAGAAGGAGAAATGAAGAACTAGAAGAAGAACTGGATATGTTTGAGGATCTTGAAAAGAAATTTGCAAAAGGATTCAAGTTGTTTGTAAAGGTGGAAAAGAGGAACATAGATCTGGAGGAAATTTTGAGAGAGTTGAACCAAGAGAACAATTTGTAGAAGGAAATATTTGGTTTGAAGGAACATGTTAATCAGTTGGAGCAATCACTTATAGCATGCCAGAAGGAGAATGCGAATCTAAGATCTAAGCCTGAACTTTGTGATGTTTATTGTGATACTAATGATTTGTGTGATGTTGCAGAAGTTTCTTTAGAAGGTGAAGTTGAAGATAACAATGTAATGAAGCCTACAATTGTTGGTGATGGTATTGGTTTCAAAATCATGCAAATAATTGGATATGAAGGAAAAGGATTGGGAAAGCATCAACAAGGAATTACAAAACCTATTAAACCAATAATGAGACCCAAAAGTGAAGGCCTTGGATATGACAGAGGTAAGAATGTTATTGCAAGTTTGAATTAGAGAAGAAAAAGTATGTATTGTTCAAATTGTAATAGGCATGGACATGAAAAGGAATTATGTTGGGATCTATATCCTTGTAAGTTATGTGGATTAAGGAATCATTTTGAAAAGATGTGTTGGGATAAAATGAGAAGGAGAAGACCTAGGACAAATTGTAAGCAGATGGATTATGGATGGGTTGATGGAGCAAAATGGAAACATGTTACTTGTATGATTAGAAGTTTGTACAGATGGAAGAACTCATATATTGGAGGAAAAGAGGGATCAAGATGTAGAGAATGAAGACCTTATGCAGAGAAGAACAAGGACAATGAAGGGCACTAGAGGATTGAAAGAGGAGTTGCTAGAAGAGGAACTTGTTTTCAAGTTTGGAGGAAGAAAGAATCAAGCACTGAAGGTCATCAAGAACCTAATACCAGAGAAGCTAATGGAAGAGAAGCAGTAAAGGATGCAAAGATAGTTTGTGTAGATGAAGAAGAGCATGTTGATATAGAACTAGTTTATGCAGAGGAAGGAGAACCTTTTGAGGTATCATATTTCATAGCACTGAAAGAGGATGAAGCATTGATCTTAAGGAGAAATATTAAGTACCAAAATGAAGTAAATGTGAATGAAGGAATAGAAAACGACATTGATCCTGAGGAAACTTGTGAATAAGGCTTGCTTAGACTGTCGACCAGTGAGGTAGTGAAAGGATTGCAAGTAGATCGCTGAACCTTGACCATGACAAGATGAAGAACCTAAGGCAACTTGCAGGGTGGGCTTGCTCAGACCGCTGACTAGTGAGGCAGTGCAAGGCTTGCAAGTAGAACACCAAACCAATTCAAAGAGACAAGAAGAACTTGAGGTAGTTTTGCAGGGTGGACTTGAACAAAATGTCAACCTTGAGGTAGTTGCAAGTACCTATGGATAGATCGCTGAACCAATTCAAAGAACTTAAAATAACTTGAGGTAGTTTTGCAAGGTGGACTTGAATAGAATGCCGACCTAGAGGCAGTTACAAGTTCCTATGGATAGATTGTCGAACCAATGCAAGATACAACATCGGATTTGACATAGTACAAACCAAAGTGAAGAGGCTCACTTTTCAAATAACCCTGAGAGTCTGATGTAGGGGCATCCAGAAGCATTCAAGACAATTGAGGCAGTTGACAATGAAGTGGTAGGGTACCAAATTATTGTATTTGATTGCTAGAGGTTGAGGAGCTGAAATTGGTGACTAGACACTATTAGCATTAATGTCTTAAAGCTGAATATGTCAAGGATATTGAGAAAATTGTGATAAAATAAGTTGCAGGTTGTCAGTGATGCAGTGGAGTTTAGCATGTTGGGTAGATCAGTATGTTGATGATCAGAGGTTGTGGATTAAAGGGTTTATTTTTTAGTACATCTAGTGTTTCCATGTTAAGTTTCAAAAATCCACATGAAGGTTTGATCGAGTTGTGAGTATATGTGTTCTGGAAGTTGTTTAGTTGTTCTAGTTGGTGTTCTTGAAGGGAGATGATGTTATTCTGGTAGCTTGAGTTGTTTCAAACATTTTATGGTGATTTGTGAGGCTCGTGGATGTTTCTAGATTGTGTGTTGTTTGTCCACATTGATCTTTGTGCTCGCGATTGGTGATTTTCTTTTGTGAGTTCATATTTTCCATGTTCTTGACTGATAGGGTGTTGTAGCATGTTGTGGATCTTCGAGGAATAAATTTTTAAGGTGTTTCATGTTTGTGGATGTTGTTTTGGGTCCTTTCTTTGTTGTGTCCGACATTGGTTGG
The DNA here is from genome assembly GCA_007258455.2 of Sequoia sempervirens. Taxonomy (NCBI): domain Eukaryota; kingdom Viridiplantae; phylum Streptophyta; class Pinopsida; order Cupressales; family Cupressaceae; genus Sequoia; species Sequoia sempervirens. The sequence goes on along the minus strand of VDFB02086081.1, from coordinate 439,978,989 downwards.
CTCACATTGTAAATTGTTTATTGTTTGAGGAAAATGAGTCTACACATTATATTACTAGTTGTATTTGGGTCGACATGTTAAGGGTTAGATGATTTGCAGATGATATAAATAGAAGAGAGAGGATTTGTTACAAGACATGGAAGAGGGATGGATCAATAAGGCGCTCAATGGTACAAAGAATGAAGCACAATGATAAGGCATTTTGATCTAGAAGAATCACAGAGTAGAGGGAGAGTGGAGAGGGAAAAGGAGTCGATGGAAGATTATTATTATTTGAGTTATTTGTAATCCCTAGCTTGTGGCCTAGAATCTGTTAAGCCAAAGAGGCATATGTAATGTGTTTTGAGATTATCATATAATTAGGAATGAGATTTGAAGGTTGGGTTTTTCCCTGTTAGGGTTTTCCCAGGATATATCTTGTGTCTGGTGTTCATGAATGTCTTTTATCTTTTAGTGGATTAGTTGTTAATTTCCGTTGCATATTTGTTGTGATCATGGAGTTAGTAATTTTGGCTGCAAGGCTGGACAGTCCTTAATTGGATCCTCCTACCCTTTTCTACATCATGTATCATGACAATCATTTTTGATATATATATGAGATGAGCAACAACATTGATGCGACCATTGTATGGTGTTATATATACATTAATCTTTTATGAAGTATGACATATGATTATGGATGCAAATGTTATCTATGTATGGATGCATTATGTATGAGATGTTATATTTCCATGATGTGCGAATGCAGGATGTGATATTCATGTTTTTATTGATCTATGAATGCAGGATGTATGGTGATGAGATGATATGATATGATCATGATCTATTTTTTTGTATTTTCTTATGACTTATCATGATTATTCAAGATGGATGATATGAGATGGTCTAGAAAATTTATGGATGCAAGGTGGATGCATATATTTTTTGTTGTGTCATGATAATTTGATAGGAATATTAGTATGAATAGAAGAATGAGATAGAATGAGATATTTTGTATAGAATAGGGATGATGATGTTGATCAAGATACCAATAAATCTATGATTATTGTGAGATTTTATTGGATATGTGATGAGATAGGATAGGTGATTTTTTATTTTTCTTTTTAGATTATGCCACATAATATAGAGCAATCCTTGTTTTGATATAGCAAGTAGACATGACGCACCAAGGTATGAAGAACTAGGATGACATTGTATCTATTGCATGGACTTTGAATCTACAAATACATAGGATTATCCTTGTTCATACCTGACATATGGATACCATGTTTGATCATGTGAGAGAATGAATACATCGAAGTAAGGAGACCAATACACAAAAGGTATAAAGACCTGATATGCACTAGTTGTTAATAATATTAGTCGATACTATCCTTGCACACACAAGGAAAGTATTCACTAAGGTCGTATTACAAGAACATCCAACAAGCACAACAAACAAATATAATGAAAATTCCCCATTATGTACCCCTCTAGACATACCAAGATATTGAAGATCAAGGTAGTTTGAAGTGAGTGATATAAAGAGACCAAATAGATAAAACCAAAAGAAAAGATCAAAATGAAAAATATTAATGCCATCATATCTCTTGTCAGAGAGAGTTGTTTTATTCGATATTCAAAATGATGTCTATTGTAGGAAAGATATATCCATTAAGATATTCATCAAATTTTTATTTTTTTTAATGTTTATGTTGTTGATATGAATTTTAACTGACATGTTTGACAATGATCAAGAATTATGACTTTGCATAAAATTTTGTGTTTCGATAATTGTTGTACTTGCTTTTATTCGTTTCGCTAAAGGTGAGGATGATGATAAGTTTAGTATGGATGAAAAATTATTATGGATGAGATGAAATGGGATGGATGGATTTTTCTTTTCAAATGTTTTAGATGTTTTTGAATTTTGAAATGTTTTGAGGTTGTTTTTGGAATTTTGCCATTTTCTAAGTTTGTTTTAGGTATTTTGAAAATATTTGAATGTTTTTGAGGTTTTCAACATGTTTGGACTAGATAACAAGACATAAGGGACAAACCTATTCCTTGATAACTCATTGGAGATGGCCTTGCCTGTGTGAATTCACATAGGCTTCGTAGTTTGACTATTTGGACTTGGATTAGCACATACTTGATGGTTGATAATGATGTTTTTGGGGTTTTGACATTTTATGGATGTTTTTGAGATTTTGATGTTATTTGGATTTTTTTGAGGATTTCAAGGTTAAATGACTTAGGTGATATACAAGAATCCATGTTGATGACTAGGTGGAGGAAGATGCCCCCATCCATGTGTTAGACTACTTTGAAATAGGCAAGACAAACTAACCTTAGGATAATGCTAAGTAATACTGATAGGTATAGATACTCGTCAAACACCAAGCCATTATAGGGATGGAGATGGATGGATGAAAGATGGATGAATGTATGAAAATTTTATTGTGAGATGGATGGAATGAGAAAGAGTACTTGATAGATGATAGATGGTGCTTATTTACACAAGGCATCTATTTGCTAGGTTTTCACCAAGGTACTTGCCCAAAGTTCCACCAAAGTGGTTTTCACTAGAGGATATTTTTTCTCTTTACTGTTTTTATCCATTTTTGGGTTTTTATTTTTTTGGATTTTTTGGATTTTTGGAATAATGTACCCTTCATGGGTTAGGCATAGAACCTCTTGATATGACTAACTTTTTATAGGATCCTACAAGGGATCCCCTTCAAGTGTGGCTAACTGATATGCTCCTGAACCATATCTTGTAGTGATGACAAAAGGTCCCAATCAATTAGGTTTAAACTTCCCTTTGTTTTCCTAATCCAACTAAATTTTCTAATTCTCTTTAAGGACAAGGTCTCCTACTTGGAAGTTTCAGCCCTTGATCTTTTTGTTGTAGCTTCTACATAGCCAATTTTGATAGGCTTGTAAGTAATTTAGTACTTCTAGGTGACACTCATCCATCAACTCAAGTTCATTCAACCTAGATGTTCTATATTCTTGATCATCTATTAGGTGCTACAATGAAATTCTCAGTGATGGGAGCTCAACCCAATAGTTAGGATATATTTAGTTTTGTATACCAAAGAATAGGGAGTAGCACTAGTGGGTGTTCTAATACTGGTTTGTTGTGCTCACAAGGTGGGGTTTAACTATAAGTGCCAATATCGGCCAATGTCATTAACAATCTTCTTCAAGATCTTGATGATGGTCTTGTTAGATGCTTCTTCTTGACCATTCCCTTGAGGGTAATAAGGTGTAGAGAAATGATGTTGGATATGGAATTGGTTGCAAAGTTCTCAGACATCTTTGCTTTTAAAAGGCATTCCATTAATTGTGATAATGGCATGTGGAACATCATATCAAAAAATTAGGTAGTTCAGGATGAATTTGGATATTTATTTTCTTGTGGTATGGATCATTGGGATGGCATCTATCCACTTTGTAAAATACTCGGTGGCAGTGATTATGAATTTGTGGCCATTAGATGAGGTAGGTGTTATTTTCCCAATGAGATCAAGCCCCCACTAAGAGAAAGGCCATGGTGTCATGATAGGTCAAAGATCTTGAGATGGAGCATTAATGAGGTCCCCATACTACTAGCATTATAATCACTTCTTCACAAACTGATTAGCCTCTTGTTCCATGGTAGGCCAATAGTAACCCATTCTAAGCAACTTCTTTGCTAAGGTAACACCACTCGAATGTGATCCACAAATGCCTTCATGTATCTCTTTTAAGGTAGTTGAAGCTTCTTCTTGGTTAAGACATCTGAGTAATGTTGTATCAATACTTCTTCGATAAAGGGTATCACCAATGATGATGAAGTGAGATGATCAATGGTTAAATTTTTTGTGAAGGTTATTGATTAGATCAGATGGAAGGATACCATCGTGAAGGTAAAGGTATATGTCATGATACAAAGGGGAATTGGGACCAAAAATTTTGCACACTAAATCTGATTTAGGGATGTCAAAAGTTGGTATGAGAAGTTGCTCCATGAGGAATTCACATTTTAAGCTATTATGAAATGTTTCTAGTAATGACCCAATGGTTTCCATGGAATTTTCAGCTTTGTTGTTGACTCTTAGAATCTACTCAAAGGTGATATCTATGAAATGTTCCTTAAATTTATCCACAATTATTTTGTAAGGAATCAACTTATCATCCTTAGTTTGGTGATTTTCATTGATCTATCTAACCACCAACTCAAAATCATTGTAAACCTAGATTTCCTAGATCTATCATTGAATTTCCATTCTTAGCCTTGTGATGAGATCTTCATACTCTACTATGTTATTCATGCATGGAAAAGATAACCTATATGATTTCAGAATGTAATCATCGTGAGGGGTGATAAACAAGATTCTTACTTCCAATATGTGGTGTTTATGGGAACCATCAAAATATAGCTTCCATTGGCTTGTTGACTTGAGTGTGAATACAACCTCATTTGGAAATTTGGATACCAATGGGTTTTCAGCATATATGGGAGCCTCTACTAATATATCTATGATGAATTATACTTTGATAGCCTTTCGGTCCACATACTCAATGTTGAACTTGCTTAGGATCATAAACCATTTAGCCATGCAACCTATGAGAGTTTCCTTTGATAAAAAGTATTTTAATGGATTGACCTTGGAGATAAGCTTGATTTGGTAGCTCAGCATATAGTGTCATAGCTTTTGAGAAGCAAATACTACCACTAGACAAGCTCTTTCAATGGGAGTGTAATTAAGCTCATATCCCACTAAGGTCTTGTTGATGTAATATATGGCTCTTTTCTTTCCTAATTCATCATATTGTGCTAGGAAAGCTCCTAATGCTACTAATGTTGGCGAGATATGTAGTATCAAGGTTTTATTTGCAACTGGTTGCATTAAGATGGGTGATGATGCGAGGTAGTCCTCCAACTGCTGGAAAGCCTATTGGCAATGATGATCCCATTTGAAAGCCACACCTTTGTGAAGAAGGTGTGTAAAGGGATGGAATTTGTCAGCTAATTGTGCAATGAATCTCCTAATATATTGAAACTTCTCTTGTAGACTGTGGAGTTGTTTGAGTGCTTTAGGTTGCTGCATCTCAATGATGGTTTTGACTTTGGTAGGGTCCACTTCAATTCCCCTTCATGATACAATGTATCCCAAAAGCTTCCTTGAAGTGATTCTAAAGACATATTTCTTTGGATTTAATCTCACCTGATATTTCTCAAGCCTATTGAATATTTGATCTAAGACCTCAAGATATACTTTTCTTGTGATAGATTTTGCAAGTATGGCATCTACAAAATCTTCCAATATCTTGTGAAATATCATGGAAGATGGCTATCATGACTCTCTAATATGTAGTTCTAGAATTTTTGAGACCAAATGGAATGACATTCCACCAATAGTTTCCCCATGGACATGTTAATATAGTTTTATGTTGGTCTTCCTTTGCTATCATTATTTGGTTGTATCCTAAGAATCCATCCATGAGAGATAAAATTGCATACCCAGCTATTAGATCCACGATAGCATCTATGTTTGGTAATGGAAAGTCATCTATAAGACATGATTTATTCAAGTCCCTGAATTTTGTGCATATCTGGATGCCCCCAATGGGTTTTGGTATTGGTACCAGGTTTGAAACCCACTCTAGATAATCAATAGGTCTTATGAAACCTACGTTGATCAGCCTGTGCAATTCAACTTTGACCAAGAGTGTTATTTGCGGATGTATTTTCCTTAGCTTTTATTTCATAGGTTTCACATTGGGATGCATTGTTAATTAACACACTACTAATGAAGTATCCAATCCTGGCATGTCTACATAGGACCAAGAAAAGCTTACTTTCCTTTCTTTTAATAAAGCTTATAGATTATGGTGTTCTTCATCATCAAGGGAGGTAGCATAGAATATCACTTGAGGTTGCTCGATGGTCCCAACATTTACTGGTTGCTTATCTTCCACAAGAACTATTGATTTTTACTGATCCATTATGACTTTAGGGAGATTGAATCCTTTATCCTTAGGTGCGTCAGGGATGTTTTCACCTTCAAATGCATCCTTTTTTTTTTAACTTTTTCCTAATCTAAAAACACCATATTACAGTTTTGACTTGGAGATCTTGTTTTGATTTTTAAATTCATCATTTTGTGACTAAAGTATTCAATCATGTCCTTAAAATATGCTTGGGTATCAAGTTCAATTTCAAAACCTGGTTTGTGATCTCCAAAAGGAATGTCATCTTTGAGCCCCATAAATTATTTGATAACCTCATCATTTTCTATTGAATCAAGAATCGAAACTTGTTGTTGGTCCAATCTATGAGCTAAGGATAGACAAGTTCAAGTTCATTGTCTTGGAGAGAATATGTGAAGGATGTAGTGGTAATAGTGTATATTGAGGAATTTTTTAATAAATCCTTTATACACATGGGTTGGTCTTTGATATTTCATCATTAGATGGGATAAACCAAGAAGAAGCTTCAACTTCCTCATTTAAGATATCCTCAATGAGAAGGATCAAATTTTTGTTCAAGTCATACCCAAGACCTTTATTCTTTGGTCACTTCTCTAGGATAATGCATTCACACATATCTTGTTGCTTTAAGCCAAGTCCACTAGTACCTGTATATACCATGTTTTTGATTAATAAATGCCCTTTGCTATTTTTATCAATAGGATGAGGGGGGTCCTCTTGTTCCTGTTGGTATACCCATTTACAAAGTTCCCCTTTGTCTATGACCTCTACATTCAATTCTCCCCATATTGTGAAGATAGTTGGTTTAAATTTTAGGATTTTAGTCTCTTTCTCAATATGGTGGATTTTTCCATATGATTTGGGAGAAAGTGTTAGTTTTCCCACATATAAGGTTTCCTTGAGGTTGTAGTCACCACAACCATTATCCTTTATATCCATTTTGATCTCAAGGATTGTTTTTTGTGTCTTTGATATAGAAGCAAGTGTTGTTGGATCAACATAGGAGGATGAAAGGGGAACTACATCGTTATTTGGAATTGTAGCAATCTGTGATATTTTTCTTCCATACTTTATAATAGTAAAAGGGTTTAGGGTCACCATGTATGGTAACTTCTTTGTCGTTGTATGGAAATTGTATGCACTAATGATAGGTAGATGCTACAACTTGCATGGCATGGATCCATGGGTGGACCAAAAGAATGTTATATAGTAAGTAAAGGTCTAAGACTTTGCATGTTGTCTCTACTATTGCAAGACCCACTTGTACAGGTATCCTTATTGTTCCTTTTGAATCTCGTTAATTATCATCATAAGCCCTGATGGTGAGACCTTTTCCTCTTTCGATTACTTCCTAGAAGTAACTCAAGTGTTTGACTAATTGGAGGGTACAAATTTTCAAGCCCACACCTCCATCTATCAAGACTCTTTTCACCTTGTGTTTGTGAACATATACTTCAAGGTGTAATGCTTGATTGTGAAATGATTGAGATGAAAGATATTTCTTTGTGAATACTAGGCAGTGAGTTGATGTAATATTCCCCACCATGGCTTGGAATTTTTTGGTGTCGATTCCATTAGGTACATAATATGATGACAAAAGAGATTTATCTAGAATTTCCTTATGTGTGATTGAAATTCTCAAGAGTTCCAGAATGGAGATTTGGGTTGGTGTCTTCTTGAGATGTTTGATTAAGCTACAATCCATAGGATTGGATTTTGATGGACCTCTTGTTGTTATAGGGGCTCCCTGAATGGTAACTTTCTATCCTCATGTGGTGACTCCACACTCAAGATTCAGTCCCTAGATAATAACAATAGATATATGATTTTCATCACATTGTATATTGCCCACAATATTGTCATAGGTTAGATTAACATTATTGTAGGTTTTAGCCTTTCCCACATCATTTCCATTACCATGGTATGGCATAGGATTCTTGTATTTTCCCAAGTCATTATATTTGGAGGTACCAGGCCATTGACTGATGTTTACTTCCCCATGATCGATGAGATCTTGGATAATGTTTTTGAGTTTCATATAGTTTGAGGTCTTGTGAAATTTTGTGTGATAATATTCATAGTAGTCATTATCATTGTACCATGAAGGTTTGAATTGAGGCTCTTCATACTATTTGAATTTAGGAAGTTTCATTAAGTTAGTTTGGATTAACTTTTGCAAGATCATTTCAATAGGTTCTCCTGATGATGTGTATTTGCATCTTGGTGGATAATTCTTATCTTGGTGGTGGTGGTGGTTTCCTTGGTGAATTAGTGTTTTGGACATTTTGTTGATCATGTTGTTGTGTGTTTGATTGAGATGGAGTTTTTATCATAAATTTTGTGTCTACCACACCGTCATTAGTTACATTCATATTTTTGGCCCATTTACAAGGTTTGTCACTTGAACTAGATGGTTGGTGATTGTCTTTATAGATTTGCATTGCTCCTTTAGCAATGAGTGCTCTCTCAATGTTAAGCCCTTTTGAGATAAGTTATTCAAACATTATTATTGTAAGGAAGCTAAGGTAGTGGAACAACTTCCTACACTAATCTTGAGAGTAGGATAATGCAAAAATTTATAGATCTTTACAATAGTTACAAAAACTTAAACATAAGTATCATGCATACCACAACATCGTGATTTGCATGGGGAAAAAAATTTCAAGAGAAAAAAATCACACTCTAAAAGCCACCCAATATATTATTCAACAATCATAAAGATTGTAATATTTACAAATCAATCTTCTCATAAGAGTATCACCAACCAGAGATCCATAGGTAGCACGACTACTATCAAACTCTTAGAATATATCACAATACACAGTCATAATACAAAACTCTCATAGAATAGGGTTTCCTTCTAGGGAAATTCAATCCAAGGGTGATCCCACAATACTGGTTTATAATTTTCTAGAGATCCTGATTTTTGTTGAAATCACATATTTTTAGAAAATATAATGATTTAAGCCTTGAAAAGTTCCATTTAAAGGATTCCAATTGAAGAGGGTTTGATCAAACCACCTTAGATCAAGCCCCCTTGTATAGAACCCTGCTAGTTTTAAACCATACTTGTAACATAGTCTCCTTTACACCTATCAAAATGCTGATAAGAAACCACTTTTGATTTACCTTTTGGGGAATCAAATGAATTAATTAAAAAATTATTTTTTGTATGTAGTCCTTATTACAAGCTTCCAAAAAAGTATAATTTTAAATAAATTTAATTTAATTTTTTATTTCTTGTGAATGTAGATTTTTCACCAAAAATCAAGCTTTTTGTTCTGCACATCTGGAAAAATAGCATATTATTATTATTATTATTATTATTTTAAATATCAGTGCGCTAGATATTGAAGTTCTTGATCGAACAAAAAAAATTGAATTTCGATACATACAAAAAAAGTTATGTTGTATACAGTCCACCTATGTCTGAATTGTAATTGGTTTGACTTCGAAACTTGATTAAGGGAAAAATATTCAATAAAACACTATGAAACCAAATGAAAGCACTAGATATTCTAGTTACAAATCTAAATTAAAAAATATATATAATTTTATCCTTCATAGAAAAAAAGTTATGCAGTATACAGTGAGCATCACTCCTTAAAAATGGTGTTTACTGAAAAAAAACTAGTTTTTGAAGGAGATGGAAAAATAAGTGCAATTTGATTCCAAAAATTTTGAAAAAAAATATATTTAGAATCTAAAAACAAAATTTCACAAATCACTAGTTTGCATCATCTTCAAATTCCTCATGGTTTAGCTGCTATAGGTGCTTGAAAGTGAAGATTGATGAGGGCCACACCGTCCAAAACCCCCAAAACCCATAGAAATCACAACACATACCAACACAGAAGATGCAAGATAGAAAAATGACTCACTTTCAATTATTTTTAGAAAATAAAATTACAGATTCAAAGCTTACATGTTACAACCTCATGGTCTTGATTTATTACAACAAAATCAACTTTGAAAAGAAAATCTACTATTCGAAGCCACAATTTGCACTATCAGGGCCATCTCCTACAAGCCCCACTTAACCCTTTTTATTTTCCACAATAACCGCCCTAGAATGTTCTAGAAATTTCAAATTTCCCTTTTTTTGGTGCCAAATGTCCCACCATTTGATTTTTGGCCTAGGAAGAAATTTTTATGAAATTCACTTTTTCGAGGACCAACTTTGTGGGGCCATAAATTTTGATCTGGGTGTCTGATTCGCTATTATTGTATATCGTTGGAAAGCTCTCGACGAGCTCTAAAACACAAAACTCCATTGTAGGTCGGTTCAACTACTTTTTGAGTTGTTTTGGGGCCTCTAAATTTTTATATCTAAATTTGAAGCTGTATTGGAGAAATTTCTCGAGATAGAAACTTTGATTTCTCCCAAACCGTGCAGGGTATTGAGGTGATTCTTTTGCAATCGGAAATGTTTTTCAGCTCTGCTCCTTGGGGTAAATTTTCACGTCCATATGAGCCCATTTAGGTCGACTTATTAAAAATAGTAAGTTCCCGATTTTCTCTATTTTTGACACCTGACAGTCTTATACCCCTTAAGTGCCATCATGGGACTCAAAACAACTAAAGAAAATAAAGAAAACATTTTTTTTGGGTGATGCAAGATTTCCCTACATCGCTAGATGCTCCTGCATTAGACACCCAGGGTAATTTGAAAAGTGACCCTATCACTTCTCAGGAGTTAGAGGGAAACCAAAATGATTAACCTTAGCCTCAGAAAACTATGATGAATCTTCAATAGGCCTTCCTTTCCATTTCACCAAGTACTCTGCATATTGCCCATTTCTTGTGCTTCTACCCACACAACTATTCAAGATTTCTTCTATCTCTTCCTTCTCTGAAGTAGGTGCTAGAATTTTCAACTGTTCATTTGTCGTCCCCTCCTCTATATCACCTTCATAATACTCTATCAAGTCAGCAATGTTGAACACAAGAGAAATTTTTATTCCACTAGGAAACTCTACCTCATAAGCATTTCCTAAATCATTCTTCTTCAAGATCTTGCATGGTCCAAACTTATTCATCTTTAACTTATTGTATGTACCAATTAGAAACCTTTCCTTTTGCAAATGAACCATGACTTCATCTCCTACCTGGAACTCCTTATACCTCCTTTTCTGATCTACCTGGGCCTTATATTGTGAGTTCATCTTATTGATATATTTCTTCACCTCTTTGTGCAAATTCTTCAGGTGCTCAACAAAATCTTCAGCCTCAACACTACTCTTCTCCCCCTTATCCATCTTTCTCATTTCAAAAGTACTTCTTGGACTACTTCCATATACAATCTGGAATGGTGATTTACCAGTGCTCCTATTGATAGAATTATTGTAAGCAAATTCTGCCAATGGTATAATCAAATCCCATCCCTTGGGCTTATCTCCAACTAAGCATCTTAGCAGGTTTCCCAAACTCCTATTCACCACCTTTGTTTGTCCATCAGTCTATGGATGGTGTGCAAAACTAAACTTCAAATATGTCTCTAGTTTCTTCCATAATGTCCTCCAAAAATAACCAACAAATTTGGTATCTCTGTCTGAGACTATACTCTTTGGTAGACCATGTAGTCTCACCACCTCTCTGAAAAATAACTCTGCAACATCAACAACATCACTAGTCTTATGACACAGAATGAAATGTGCCATCTTTGAAAATCTATCCATCACCACAACTATGGAATCATGCCCTCTTTGTGTCCTTGGCAAACCAAGAACAAAATTCATGCTAATATCCTCCCATGGCCTCTCAGGTACAGGTAATGGCTGATACAATCCAGTATTCTAACTTGTTCCTTTCGCCATCTGACATACTCTACAACTTTGTACAAACTTCTTCACATCTTGTTGTAATTATGGTCAATAATAATTCTCACTGACAAGAGCAATGGTCTTATCTTGACCAAAATTTCCAGCCAATCCTCCACTATGCTTCTCCTTGATTAGATTATCTCTCATAGAACTCCTTGGAATGCACAATTGGCTTCCTCAAAACAACATCCCATCTTGGATTAATAAATTCAACCATCTCATCCTATCCAATGTAACAGGTTCCAAACAAGCCTTCCAAGCTTCTGCAAAGTCTAGATCTTCTAGATATGAACACTTGAGTTCATTGAACCCAACAAACTCTATATTCATCTCTATCAAAAAAATTTACCTTCTACATAAGGCAACTCTATTTGACCTTCCACTCTTGTGCTTAAAAAAAAAGTATAACTCTGTAAAAACTCAACCCATTTTAACTTCCTTTGATTCAACTTTCCTTGACTATTGAGATACTCCAAAGCCTGGTGATCAGTATATAAAAAAAATATTTTGGCAACAAATAGTGTCTCCATTTCTTCAAAGCCTGGACTATAGCATAAAACTCTTGATCATAAACACAATATTTCTTCTTAGCATCATTTAACTTCTCACTAAAATAGGTAATAGGCTTACCTTCTTGACTCAAAACAGCTCCTATGGCAGTGCCACTAGCTTCACAATCTACCAGAAAGACCTTATTGAAATCTGGAAGTGCCAAAACAAGTTGCTCTGTAACTTTCTTCTTTAACATATCAAAACTTTTGTCTGCTCCTATAGTCCACTTAAACTCTTTTCTATCCCCTCTCATCACTTTAATTAGAGGTGCACAAATACTACTAAAATTCTTAATAAAATTTCTGTAAAAACTTGCTAGACCATGAAATGATCTTACCTCTGTAAAATTCCTTAGGGTAGGCCATTCAATGATAGCTTTCACCTTCTCTGGGTCCATTTTAAGACCCTATGTTGAGACAAAAAATCCCAGATGCACCAACTCTCTCTTCACAAAACTACATTTATTCACATTAATCAACAACTTCTCCTCCCTTAGCTTCTAAAAAAAAATTTGGATATGCATCAAGTGCTCCTCCAATGTCTTATTGAAAATCAAAATATCATCCAAATAAACAATAACAAATTTTCCTAAAAACTCTTTCAATACCTCATTCATAAGCCACATAAATGTGATCGGTGCATTGGTTAGCCCAAATGGAATGACTAACCATTCATACAAGCCCTCCTTGGTTTTAAAGGTTGTCTTACATTCATCTCCTTCTCTAATCTAGATCCGGTGATATCCGCTCTTAAAATATATCTTTGTGAAGTACTTAGCTCCACTCAAACAATCCATAATATCATCCATTCTCGGCAAGGGAAATCTATACTTGATGGTGATCTTGTTGATGGCTCTTGAATCTGTACACATATGCCATTCCCCATCCTTCTTTGGTGCTAGTACTGTAGGTACTGCACATGGACTCAAACTCTCTCTGCTCAATCCCTTCCACAACAACTCTTGCACTTTTCTGTTCAACTCTTCACTCTTTGCTGGAGTCATATGATGAGTTGCCTTATTTGGAAAACCAGCTCCAGGAATCAAGTCCATCTGATGACTAATCTTTCTCACTAGAGGCAAACCTTCAAGTACATTATCAGAAATAATAGCTTGAAACTCATTCAAAAAATTTGAGACCTCTACAGGTACCTCAGTAGTATCTTCTTTATCAACTCTAGGGATTAATACAAAACACATATGCTCATGCTTCGTACCTTCTAGGAACTTTCTTCCATCAACAAAAAAAATTCTTGCATTACTGCATACATTTTCCTCTGCCTCTTTCAAGGGCTTCAACTTATGACTAACCCCATCCTTTGTCAAAGAATAGGTGTTGGCATGTCCATCATGTATTGCTCGCCGATCAAACTGCCACAACCTACCTAACAACAAATGACAAACATCCATAGGGATAATATCACACAATACCTCATCATGGTAATTCCCAATCTTGAACTTTACCAAACATTGTTCATTTACCAAGGCTTTATGATCCTTCTGCAACCAAGCAATTTGGTAGGGGTTCGAATGCCTTCTTCTCTCCAACCACAACTTACTAACCATTTCTTCTGAAATAAGGTTATTAGTACTACCTCCATCAATAATAACATTACAAACTTTACCTTCACACTTACATCTAGTGCAAAATAAATTCTTCCTTTGAGTTGGTTCCTTCTCATCATTTAGCAAGGCTCTTTTGGTAACAAGAACCTCTCCTCTTTCTGTTTCATCAGAATGTGAAGACTTAGCATCTTCATCTACATGTGGAACTTGTGCATTACCCTTAGGTCTTCTATTTTTTCTTCCTTGATATTCAGGACACTCATAGGCTCTATGCCCTTCTTCTCCACACTGGAAACAAGTTCCACGAAAGCCTCCTCTCGCCGGCCCTCATCCAAATCTTCCTCTTCCTCTTTGGTCTCCATTATTCTAATCATGAGGATGGTAGGTGTTATCTCCCTTCTGGTTCTGGCTACTATTAGAGCCTTCACCCTTCTTTTTATTTTCATTTCAGCCTCTATATGACTGTCCACCAGTCTTTCCTCCATAGCCTCCACCTCATTGAATGTTCTCAAACCTCTTGTTCAATCGTTCTTCAACATTTAGAGAAAATTGATAAGCGTCCTCAATGGTGGTCATTCTTACCAGTTCCAATTCTTCTTGTATGCTTGGCTTCAACCCATTAATATAACAAGCAACTTTCTCCTTATTCACCTCAGAATGTCTTGTTTGAATCAGGACCTTGTGAAATTCCTTTGTGTATTTTTTCACTGTCCTTGTTCCTTTCCTCAAGTTGTGCATCTTCTTGAGCAGCTCTAATTCATAATCAACTGGAATAAATTGTTTCTTCAATTTTGACACCATTATGTCCCATTTGGAAATTTTATCTTTCCCTTGTCTTTCTCTTTCCACCATATACTGGTGTGACCTTTCAATTTTTTCTTTGCAAACCTCACTCTATGAGGATCTTCAATCTCCTCAAACTTGAAAAAATCCTCCATGTCATTGATCCAATCGATCAATTCTTTAGGATTTATATTTCCACTAAAAGTTGAAACCTCCATTTTAGGTCTCTTCCCAATGCTTGAGATCACTTGCAACAATCTTGTTTCTCCAGGATCCATTGGATCCTGCTCTTCCTCTTCCATTTCATCTTCACTCTCATCTCTATCTCGTTGCACATATCTTCTTCGAACCTCTTGTTGCAAGGTTTCTAATTGTCTTCTAAGGGCTCTGATTTCATCTCTAGGTGGATCTCTTCCTCCACCACCTCGGCTTCTACCTCTACCATACTATGCAAGTCTTGGAGGCATCTTGAATTCAACGCACACTCACAGGTCCTACTGCAACTGCCTCACATTCAACACTATGTTATAGGCTCAAGAACTCCTACTTTGATACCACTTGATGAGGGCCACACCGCCCAAAACCCATAGAAATCACAACAATAGATACCAACACAAAAGATGCGAGATAAAAAAATGACTCACTTTCAGTTATTTTTAGAAAATGAAATTACAGATTCAAAGCTTACATGCTACAGCCTCATGGGCTTGATTTATTACAGTAAAATCAACTCTGAAAAGAAAATTTACTATTTGAAGCCACAATTTGCACTATTAGGGCCACCTCTTACAACCCCCACTTAACCCTTTTTATTTTCCACAATAACTGTTCTAGAATGTTCTAGAAATTTCAAATTTCTCCTTTTTGTTCTGGCACCAAATGTCCTGCAGTTTGATTTCTAGCCTAGGAGGAAATTTTTATGAAATTCACTTTTTTGAGGACCAACTTTGTGAGGCCATAACTTTTGATCCGAGTGTCCGATTTTCTATTATTGCATATCATTGGAAAGCTCTTGATGAGCTCTACAACACATGGACCCACTGTAGGTTGGTTCGGCCACTTTTTGAGCTGTTTTGGGGCCTCTAAAGTTTTATATCTGAATTTGAAGCTTAATTTCTCCCAAACTATGCAAGGTATTGAGGTGATTCTTTTGCGACCAGAAATGATTTTTAGCTCTGCTCCTTGGGGTCAATTTTCACGTCCATATGAGCCCATTTAGGCTGACTTACTAAAAATAGTAAGTGCCTGATTTTCTCTATTTTTGACACCTTACAGTCTTATACCCCTTAAGTGCCATCATGGGACTCAAAACAACTAAAGAAAATAAAGAAAACATTTTTTTTTGGGTGATGTAAGATTTCCCTACACCGCTAGATGCTCCCGCATCAAAGATTTAGTTAGAAAAAATCAGTTTAGTGTCCAGTTTGGCCAAAAATTGTAAACCAGTATTGTGGGATCACCCCCAACAAAATATCAACCTTTAGATCTAAGACCTAATGATGAATGGTCCAAATTTACAATAATAAAATATACATAAAATTTGGCTTTCAAGGGCACTACCCCTAAACCCCCACCAAGGCATGCAGACCTATCAACAGTAAAACTTATGTAATTGCAAGGTTGAGACACATTTTCCCAACAAATATCCCACTTTTCAAACACCTTGCAAGAGCAACAAGAGTATAAACATCATCTCTTAGTTGCTAGAGAAGAAAAGGCCCATAGACTCTGAACACCATTTAAAATTATTTGTGCTCATAGGCTTAGTTAAAGAATCAACAACATTCATCAAAGTCTCTACCTTAACCAACTTCACCCTACCATCTTGGACCATATCTCTAACAAAATGATATTGTACATCAATGTTCTTGGTCCTAGCATGAAATGTCAAGTTCTTAGCTAGACAAATCACACTCGGACTGTCACAATAAATTAATATTGCACCTTGTTTTATTCTAATATCTAAACACAGTCTCTTAAGCCAAATGGATTCTTTACAAGCATGAGTAGCTTCCATATACTCAACTTTAGTAGTGGACAAAGCAACCAAAACCTTTCACTTATGCATCCAACTAATTGCACCACCAAATAAAGTAAACACATAAGCATTGGTGGATCGTCTGCTATCAACATCACCTACCTAGTCTGAATCCACATAACATGAATATCAAGGGAAATATTTTCTTTAGTCAAATTATTATGATAACACAAGGAATACTCTAAGGTACCACATAAATAATTGAAGACTCTTTTAATTGCATCCCAACGAAATCTACTAGGATTAGACATATATCTGGAAAGAACTCCCATTGCTTGGGAAGTGTTTGGTCTAGTATAAACCATAGCATACATCGAACTTCCAATTGCACTCTAGTAAGGCACTCTACTCATGTCTTCCATCTCTGATGGGGATGTCAGACAATCTGAAATAGATAACTTTGTTCCAACTAAAAAAGAGAAACACAATAGTCTACAATCCTGCATGTCAAACCTCTATAAAATTGAATTGACATAATTTAATTTGGCCAAGCCATAGCTTTCTGTTCACTCTATCTCTTCTAATTTCCATCCCAAGAATGTGTCTAGCTGTGTCAAAATATTTCATTTCAAATTGAGCTATAATTTGAGATTTTAGTTCTGAAATCATACATTTCCCTTTACCAATAAATAATATATCATCAACATATAATGCAATAAACAAGAAACGATCACCATCAGTTTTATAATAAACACAATGATCTCATTTAGAACACTCAACTCCAAAACTCAACACATTGAAATTAAATTTATGGTACCACATCCTAGGACTTTTTTTTAGGCCATATAAATATTTTTTCAATTTGCAAACCAATTTAATTTTATCTTTCACCACGTAGTGCTTTGGTTGTGTCATATAAATATCCTCCTCCAAGTCACCATGGGGTGATCCCACAATAGTGGTTTACACTTTTTGGGACATCCTGATTTTTGTTGAAATCACATATTTTTAGAAAATATAATGATTTAAGCCTTGAACTTTTCTATTTAAAGGATTCCAATTGAAGAGGGTTTGATCAAACCACCTTAGATCAAACACCCTTGGATAGAACCCCTCTAGTTTTAAACCATACCTATAATGGAGTCTCCTTTACACCTATCAAAATATTGATATAAAACCACTTTTGATTTACCTTTTGGGGAATCAAATGAATTCATTTAAAATTATTTTTTTGCTAGTATGTAATCCTTATTATAAGCTTCCCAAAGAGTATAATTTTAAATATATTTAATTTAACTATTATATTTATTTTTTATTTCTTGTGAATGTAGGTTTTCACTGAAAATCAAGCTCTCTATTTTGCACTTGTGGAAAAATAGTATATTACCAAAAAAAATTGAAAAATATCTATGCACTTGATATTTATGTCCTTGATCCAACTAAAAAAAATTGAATTTCGATACATACAAAAAAATTTATATGTTAGCAAGTAAACCTATGTTTAAATTGTAATTGGTTTGACTTCAAAATTTAATTAAGAAAAAAAAATTCAATAATCACTATAAAACCAAATTCATGCATTAGATACTGTAGTTTCAAATCTAAATTTGAAAAAAAAAAAGAATTTTATCCTTCATACAAAAAAAGTTGTGTTAGCAAGTACACATCACTCTTTGAAAATGGTGTTTACTGTTAAAAAATAGCTATCAAAGGAGATGGAAAAAGAAATGCAATTAGTTTCCAATTTTTTTAAAAAATATATGTTTAGAATCTACAGAAAAAAAATGTCATAAATCACTAGTTTGCATCATCTTCAAATTCCTCACAATTTAGCAGCTATAAGTGTCTGAAAGTGAAGAAAAAGTTCAAAATGTTCATTTCAATGTCAAGTTTGGCCAAAAAGTGTAA
The DNA here is from genome assembly GCA_007258455.2 of Sequoia sempervirens. Classification (NCBI taxonomy): domain Eukaryota; kingdom Viridiplantae; phylum Streptophyta; class Pinopsida; order Cupressales; family Cupressaceae; genus Sequoia; species Sequoia sempervirens. The sequence goes on along the minus strand of VDFB02086081.1, from coordinate 439,960,421 downwards.
ACCACTATTGTGGGATCACCCCATGAAGGAAATCAATTTTCACATCCATTTTATCAACCTCTAAATTATAAGCAATAGCTATAGAAAACCAAAGTTTAATGAATGTCATTTTTGCAATAGGAGAAAATATCTCACCATAATAAAAATCCTCAACTTGAGAGTAACCTTTTGCAACCATCCTTTCTTTGTACTTATCAATACCTCTATCTGAACCAATATTTTTCTTCAACACCCATTTGCAACCAACAGGCTTTCTTCCTTTAGTAAATGGTACAAGATCTCATGTATCATTCTTTTTCAAAGTTGTCATTTCTTCAACCACATCAATCTTCTAGGATTTTGCATCATTCATAATGCACCTAATGTCTCTTCTGCCAATCTGGGTTCATCCATGTTAGTATTCAAAGCAAAAATAAATCTCCAATCATCAGGTGAATACCTTTCAGGTGGTTGTCTATGCCTTGTATACCTATGAACAAGCTGAGTTGGAGGTTCTTCCTCCTCTTCTAAAGATTCAGAGCTAGATGAGCTCTCCTCAACTTCTTGTCTATCCACGGGCCTCGATTCAAAATTCTCAAGTGTAGAAGGAAATTGAATCACATCTTCCTATTTACTTTATTTTGGCTACAATGTAACAAAAGAAGTCTTAGTTTCTCTAAAAATAATACTTCTACTATATATTACCTTTTGTGAAACAGCTTCCCAAAGCTTGTATCCTTTCACACCATAACTATATTTGATGAAGATACATTTCACAACCTTATTCTCTAGAATTGTTCACTTCTCCCTTGACACATGTGCATATGCCTCACAACCAAAAACTCTAAGATGTCTTAATAAAGGCTTGTGACCTGACCATGCCTCTATAGGCGTCTTATCAATAAGAGATAATGTAGGAGACCTATTAATCAAGTAACAAGTAGTGGTAATAGCTTCAACCCAAAACCTTTGTTCTAGACCAACACCACTCAACATACTCCTAGCCTTCTCCATCAGTTTCTTGTTCATTCTTTCTACAAGTACATTATATTGTGGATAACACAGAGTTGTCTTTTGTCTATGAATACTACAATCTTTACGAAATCTATCAAAATCATTAGAAAAAAATTCACTACCATTATTAACCCTCAAACATTTTATTTTCTTTCTAATCTATAACTCAACCATTACTTTAAATTCTTTAAATCAATTAGAAAATTTAGATTTACTCTTTAGAAAATATACCCATGTCTTACTATAATCATCTATAAATGAAACATAATATGTGGATTTACCAATTGAAGGAACATCTATATGATCAAACACATCGGAATGAATAAGATCCAATACACCACAAGATTTATGAGAACTCGAGTACAAATGAACGTGGTTTTGTTTTCCATAAATTCAATGCTCACATAAAACAAATTCAAGATTAAAATAAGACAACCCTTCAACAAGGTTTTTATTTTTCAAGGTCCTTAGACCCTTTTCTTCAATGTGGCCAAGTGTCTAGTACCATAACATAGTTTTCTCTACAAGTAACTTTGATTTAGAAGAAAGAGCACCCTTGGATACCTAGAAGCCATGACCATCTACTAAATATGAAGCCATCACCTCTTCCACAAACTTGATTTTCATAAAAGTATTATTGCACTCAACGGTGCATGCATCAAGCTTATACAATGTGTCATATCTAACACGTCTAACCATCTTGCATCCTACATCAAAAATATTACCTACATGCCTACATCTATTAGTTTTCTCATAGATAAAAAAAATTATGCTAATCCAGGGATATGCAAAACTCCATTAATCCTTTTTATTCTACCATCAAGAAATATGATTCTAACTTTACGACGACCAACAACATTTAAATAAGAATCATCACCCAAGTACACCTTACCTATATCATATTCTTCATATTTAGAAAACCAAACTCTATTAAAGTTCATATGGAAAGATGCACCTGAGTCAATTAACCATGCATCATTACCTACACAAGTTTCCAAAGTTGCAATGAAGGCATCACCATCTTCCTTCTCAAACTTGGAATAAGAATCAAATCTCTTATTTTTCTTCTTCTTTTCTTCTTTACATTCCTTATGAATATTTCCAAGCTTACCAAATTTCCAACAAATAACTTTGGACTTTCCAAGAGATTTGGATCTCCCCTTGGACTTATATTTATCACTCTTCTCATTCTTCTTACCTTTTTTCTTAGGTCTTCTGTGAACATTTAGGGCCTCCTTGGCACTAATGGATACCTTCATCCTCATCTCTTCAAAAAGAAAATAACTCATCACATATTTAGTCTTCAAGATAATATAATTACTTCTAATAGCCATAACAAGAGAATCCCATGAATCAAGAAAAGAACAAAGCAAGATCTAACATTTCTCCTCCTCATCCATTTTGACACCAATTGATGCCAATTGAGCCGCCAACATATTGAAGGCTTCTATGTGGTTGGTAATTCATCCACCCTCTTCCATTCTTAAGGAATACAATTTTTTCCTTAAAAAAATATGTTCACTAAAGATTTGGCTTGATACATCTCACCAAGTTTCTTCCATAAATTTTGTGCAAAGGTCTCTTCATGGACATTGCTTAAAAAAGAGTCTACCAAGCACAATCTAATTAGACCCTTGGTTTTATGGCCTATAACATCATATTGAGCAGCTTGAGTAGGATCTGTAGGCCTTGAAACATTCTCATAAACAACATCCCACAAATCTCGATCTATCAATAGATCCTCCATCTTCAAGTTCCACATCTCAAAATTATTTCTAGAAAATTTCTCCACCTCTATTCTCCCTAATGAACTTGCCATCTAAAAATTACTACAACAAGATCACAAAGTGTCTTCTGCATAAGCTCCCACTCAAATCTAGATTAGTTCAAAAAACCCAAAATCCCACAATTAAAAGCAAAGGTGATCAAACTCTGATACCACTTTTGATCCACAAACGAATCAAGCAATTGCTCGTTAAAGTTCACGAGGTAGATTTACAAAAGACTTAAAATCATCCAACCTAACATCAGGATCTTTTAATTGTCGATTTGAATCCAAAATGTAAATCCAAATCTATAATCTACTAAGCTCAAATAAAAAATTGCAATAAATCACAAATAAAAAGATTACAACTGAGGTGATAACGGATTTCACTGAAATCAGCTACGTCTCTGGATTCGTCAAAAAGACGAATCAATATATTGCCTTCAAGACTTGGAATCTTCACAGGTTACAAAAAGGAATCAACTTTCGCCTTACAAGAGGCCTCTAGAAAGTAACTCCACCTATGACTATAGTTGTCACGTTGGCAAGACGATCTAACAAAAGAACCAAAGAAGCTTCACAAAGCTTTTACAAATGAGGCTAAATCAACCTATGCAAATTCTTCTCCAAGTTACAAAAATCTCCTCTTGAGATTACTTGGTTTCAAGAAGAATTCGTTGTAAACTAAAGCCCATTAGCCTCCTTTTATACATACATTTTTGTTTATTATGGCTAAAACCATAATATTTTACAAAATCCCTTATATCTCCCATACAAGGAAAAATCAAAACTAAATCCCCCTAATAAAATAATTAAATTGTTTTTATGCCCTGTCTTCTGATATTCACAGGCTTGTTTGTTTTGTTTTTATTTTAGACTTAATTAATAACCTTTTAGTTATATAGTTAAGATATTTGGGCTACATTCAGGTTATATAAAACCCATGCCTCATACAAACTAAGCGTGTTGCATGGTGAAACGGTATTAAATCCTTTTATAAGGCGGGTGGTTGGGAGTTCCAACCCCACCGTGGCTTTTTATAGCCCATTTACAAACAAAAAGATAACAAAATAAAACCACCGCTCTATATGGTTAACGCGTGAGATTTATGGCTCAACGACAGGGCCTCCAACTTGGTATGAGGAGAGGGGATCGAATCCCTTCCAAATTTTTTAAATAGAAAACTCAAACAGACAAACCGAAGGATGAAGAAAACAAGGGGCCACATGGTGCATCCTCGTTGTACCACATGGCGATCTTTGGTTTGCTATCGCCATCCATGTTATGCCGAGTTAGCTGCCAGCTTTTGTACGGATGCCACATCAATGTTGACTCAGATGCCATGTCACCTTCCATTTCACCATATAGTTGCCATGTGTCATCATGTAATTGGTCCATTCCTTGTATGGTCCATGCCAGTTGCCACATCAACCGAGCCACGTCACCTATACTGCTTGCCACATGTCGAGATGCTATTGGTCCACATCAGCTCTATGCAGTATGACCCATGCCATGTCAACATGTTGACGTCATCAACTGTACCTTCTAGTCAACTTGGTCAACGACCAACATTGATCGGCTATAACTTGCACATACAAGCTCCAATCTGCGCAAAACGAATGTTGTCAGAAATATCTCGACGAGCTCTTTGCGATGAAATTGAATTTGATCATTTTGGAGATGGTGAATTTTTTACCCTTTTTTTGGTCCTTGATCCTGAGTTGACCAGTCTTTGACCGACCTTTGACTAGCAATATCTCACACGTATTGGCTTGAATTTTCTCGTTTAAATTGCGTTGAGACCAGTTTGTCGAATACTTTGACATGGTGTCACTTCTGGGGAATTTAGGAATAGTTAAAATTTCAGTGTCCATAGATCCACCTGGATCAACTTTTAAGGAAGCTAAGGTAGCAAAACAATTTCCTACACTAATCTTGAGGGGAGAATAATACAAAGCTTTACAGATCTTTACAACAGTTACAAAAACTTAAAATTAAATATCATGCATACCACAATGCAATAATTTACATGGGGAAAACCCTTTTGGGAGAAAAACCTCACACTCCAAAAGCCACCCAATATATTATTCAAAAATCAAAATGATTACAATATACTTGTAGATCAAGCTTCACATAGGAGTATTAATAACTAGAGATCCAGAGGCAATATGACCGCTATCAAACTCTTTGAATACATCACAATGCATAGTTGTAATATGACACCCTAGTAAAATAGGGTTGCCTTCTAGGGCAAGTCAAACCAAAAAATATCAACCATCGGATCTAAGACCTAATGATGAACGATTCAGATTTACAATAACAAAATATATAAAATTTGGCTTTTAGGGGTGTTTCCCTCGAATCCTCCCTCACCCCCGCTCTTACCTACCAATAGTAAATATTATTTAATTTCAAGGTTGAGACATATTTTCCCAATAGTTACATATATTACATCTATAATTGGAAGGTAATGTTTATGTTTAGATTGCTTGAAATGATCTCTACTTGTATTTTTTGGGAATTAGCCATTTGCACTTGCTCACCTTGTGTCTCCATCTTTGTAGGAAAGAGGAAAAGGCTTCTCATTTTTTTAAAAAAATTGAGAGTGTATAGTTCCTCTAAGGTTATTTTGGCATCAATGTTGTAGAAGAAATGAGCTATAAATTGATTTATAATTTCTTGAATTTTTTTTATGTCGGGTGGTAAATATGAGAACCACTCAATAGATTTCCCACCCAAATTGTGTGGAAAGAGGCACATAAGATAGGAATCACTATATGATACCTTCACACAAGCTAAATATAATTCTCTTATGTGCTCTTCATGGTTACCATGTCCTTTCTATTTATCAAACTTCGACATTTCAGAGTTTGGGGAAAAGGGTAACATTTTTATGCTTTTGTTGAGAATGGTTATGGACATAAGTCTTGAATAATGTATTATTTTTTCATCTTTCCTATTTGTATATCCTAAATCTTTTGTGTCAATGTTTGAATTTATAAAGATATATCCATAGTTGGAACATCTAGTAGAAGATTGTAAGTGTTGTATAGATTTGGATCTTGATATGTATGTGGGTTTGTGTCATATAGACTATATGGAGGTTGAGGACCCATTTGATATTATGGATTGGGTTGGGGTGGAGGAGGTGCATTGTAAGGTCCATGTTGGTGTTGGGGTATAATGTTTGGTTGGTGGTTTTGTTGCATGGCTTGTTGTTGTTGTTGTGCAAGTAACTATTGTTGAGCTTGCAATTATTGTTAATCATGTAATTGTTGTTGATCTTGTAACTGTTGTTGGATAAGTTATTGTTGTTATGCTTGGATTTGTCGTTGGTATGCAATGTTTTTTTGGTGTTGTGGGGTAGGATTTTTTTGAGGATTAACTTATTGATTTGGTGGTGTGATGTGTTGGGGAGGTTGTTGGTATTGAGGTTGAGTTTGAGTTTGAGGTTGTTGATGTGGTTGTTGAGGTTGATACTGAGGTGGTTATTGAAGTGGTTTTTGAGGGGGTTTTTGATCAACATGTATGTTTTGTGAGGGTAGTATGGGAAAAGGATTGCTCTCGTAGTCCATCAAATTCAGATTTGGTATGTTTGGATTTAGTTAATTGGTGTATGTGGGTGGATTGTTTACATTTTTAAGCCTAGGTTGGTTGGATTCCCTAGATCTTGAGTATTATATAGTGAATTGTTATATTGGTTTGAAAAGTTTGTTTGATCTACTCCTTGTAAAGTGATTGTGGATTTACTTGGTACATTTGTTGAAGGATTAGGTATTTATTCAATGATATGTTGTAATAACGGCTCACTTCCTTGTGGACGTTTCCTTCCCCCAAAACTTGAAAAGGTTGGTTGTTACCTAAGTTTATTGACATCAAAACTTGGGGGAAATTTAGCACCTTGTTGTGTGAGTTTTAACATTTATAGATTTGGATCTATACTTAACATAGCATCCACTTCCTTAATAAGACATGGGTCTTGTGTCATCTCTAATATCTGTTCAAGTGTGAATTCAAAGGGTTTGTTAATGTCATCCACTATATGGACTATTTCAACTTCAACGGGGTTGGGTTGCATTTTTGTTGGCAAAGGAATTCCATATCCTTTAGGATTTCTTTTAGGAATTCCATACACTTGATCGCTAGCACTTATGGTAGTGGGGGGAATTGTGCCACTAGGATTCTCTTCATCTTTTTTTTTTTTTGAGATCATTTTTTAACCATAAAACTTGTAGTATCCCTAGAAGGCGTGGATTTTGAGGTTTTATAAAGGTGTGTTTGTGGAGGTTTTTGTGCTACTTAAAATTTTTCTAGTAAAGAAAACCTAAGCCTCTTTGGACCAATGATGAATGTTGTTTGGATGAATGGATGGAGTGAAACCTTAAATTTGGAGGAAGTTTTTTTGATCAAATCTCTTGTTTAAGATGTGTTTTGGGGGTGATCCTTGATTGTACTAGAAAAATGAGTTCAAGCTAAGGAGGATGATAATGAGGTCCAAAAACTTTGGGAGTAGACTAATGGCTCTGATAGAACCTATGAAAAATTTTGTGGCTCTTGGTCTAGGTTCCCTTTTGAGATTTTGGGTGAGGTTTATGGGTTAGGGTTTATTGAAGTAGTGTTTAGGGTTTATCTTGGCTTGAAAAACCTACAAAAAGCCTAACTCCTTGATTGATTTTGTCTTTTGGTCTAATTCCATGTTGCTCGACCCTTTTTACCTTGTGATACCAATTAGTCCTTTGCTTTGAAAAATCCTTTTAATTTTTCATAACCTGATCTTTTGAATTACGTTTCGTTGATTCCTCTTCAAAAATTTCCATTTCCATGAAATATTTGGTCATTGTCCTAAGTTTGAGCTATACATATGTATTTTTATCTAAATGTCATTCAACTATATTACCTAAGCAATGTCCCCGCTTTGAAAACAACTTATGTGCATGTGCAAAATAATTCACTTAAGTTTCTCTATCCCTACTTATCTTTGACCGTGTAGTAGATTTTCGTTGCATTGCATGTCATCTTCGCATCACTCTTTCTTCATTCCACGCTAGTCCCTTTTCTGTGATATGTAATGACACTACTAATTAATATGCCAAGGGCAGGTGTAACAATCCCATGTCATCCCATATGCTCTTCACATCACATTTTTCATTGTTGAGTGCCTACTGCTAAAATGCACTATGCACAATCAGTTATGATTGAAACATGTGGTTGAATCTTGTTTCATCACATGCTTCCTTTGCATTGCGTTTGTAAAATGAGTAGAATATATCCAAAGTGTGATGTGCGATGAGAATAAAGAAGGAAGGAAGGGATAAAAGAATATGATCAAGGAATATTCTAGACAGGTGTCCACTCCTCATTGCATCGTAAGGTCTCTTCTCATCATAGTTTGTATTCCATGAGGGATGGAGGAAAGTGTGATATGTGCTAAGCCTCTCAATTTGTAACACGTGTCATCTTCCTACTTCATCACATAACCTCAGTACATCACAAATATGAATGAAGGGGGAACATGAAGAAATGTGATGTGCGATGAACTAAAGCAAGAAGGGTATATACCAAATGGAATATTTTGTGCCAATTGTCAACTCCTCAACTCATCACATTGATCTTTTGTATCACAAATTCAACTCATTGAGCCTGAGACCAAAATGCAATGTGTGATGGTCATGAAAGAAAAGTTGGTAGCAAGGTTTTAAAGCAACAAAGGGTACGTGGCAGCTCCTCAGCTCATCGCAGAAGTCTTTCATATCACATTTTATGGAGGACGCCTTTAAAGAAAACAGTGATATGCTATGAATGCATGATGACTCTTGTTTTTATTTTAAAACAATTTTATCAATGGTTAGAATTCAAAAATGAATGACTAACTGATATATTAATTTCTTCACTCGCATTAATCATCTCTTTGCATTTAATGGTGTATATGTTCAATCTGAAGGCCATAAAGATGAGAATTTCATTTTTTTCATTTTATTTACAAAAGTATTCAAGAATTCAAGTGAACGGAGCTCCAGGTGAATAGTTTCAAGCAAAGAACAACTAGGGTTTCCTAGGTAAGTGAGAATCTTCATCCTTTTGTGCAGAATTTTAATTGTTGGAAAAAGGATTGTAGCTATATAAAGATTGAATTGGGGTTGTTGGAGTTTTTAGTGTGGAATTTTTGAAAAGAAATTATTAAGACCTAGCTTGTTTTAAGGAAATACTTATAGGTTTTTTATATTATGAGCTACAAATTTGCACAATCTTGGTAGGGTATTGAATAATTGTGAAACCCTAGCATTTGAATTAGATTGTAAAAAACCCTAGTTTGTCAAATTTTGCAAAAATGAGTCAAGCTAGTGGTTCATCAAAGGCCAACCTAAAACCAAAAATATTAAGCCTAAAATTGAGGAGGATAAGCCTAAAGCAAAGCAGGGAAAACTTTAGTGGCGAATCTTCACCAATTGGCAAATTCTAGAAATTGGCCAAGTCGAAATTGGCAAATTAATCGCACCCAACAAGGTGTCCAAATCACTCGAATTTTATGAATTATCAGTCCAATGCATGTCCATTCACCAACAATTTATTTTATGAGGCATATTTAAGCAAAAAAATCACCATAACAAACTACACATTTCAAATGGACCGACTAATATTTTCGCCTGGAATCCTGGAAGCATGTAATAAAACACCCACATATTCGCCAATACTATTAAAACAACATTGTATCAGGACCCATTTCGCCAATTAAAATTTATAAATAGTTGCTTGTGAAGACCCATTTCACCAATTAAAATTTATAAATAGTTGCTTATGAGGACCTATTTTTCCAATAACATTAAAAAATAATTACATTTGAGGACATATTTTGCCTTGAAATTACAACGTATCATTGTATAAGCACACATGATTCACCAAATTTTTAATATACCATTTAAAAATCCTACAGAATTTTCCAAATATGGATTGATATAAATACAATCAAAGCTATCATTTATTCTTACACAATTTGTTTAGTTCTAAGGTTCTACTTCTCAATTCAGAAGTCAGAGAAAGCCGAAAACGTAGACTTAAAGGTGAGTGATCATTTCTTCATAATGTTATTAGTTATAATAATAAGATTTATTTATCTCTTTTCCATTCTTGCTCCAGTCTTAAAGATGATATTCAGTAGGGAATGGGATCTATATTCTCTGTCCTTCTTAAACAAGAAGACATTTTTTCCATCTTTTATTCGAAGTGAGAGATCAATATGTCAAGCAACAAGGGTAAGACTTCTGATCCTCAGGGTAGTGAAGAGACTGGAAGGCCATCAAAATGCCAAAAAAGTAGAGGTACCATATAGTCTTACTTTGGAATTGGCAAAGCTTCTGATCCATCAGATCAAAATGGAGCTACATCATCAACTCTTCCACCAAATATTAATGAAGAAGGCATTCACAATACCTCACCACCACTGGAAGGTCAAGGTGAGATTTTCATTAAGTTAAATCCAAATGTATCAAATGAGGATGGAAATACCGCAGAAGATGTTCCAAGGGATACCCTGGTTAGCTGGAATGAGATAATTGACTTGGATGAGGATGATGTTGGTAGCAAGAAAAGAAAAAGCAAATCAAAAATGGGGCACGAGTGGGAAATGACAAGGAATTTTCAACTTGGTTGGTTGTCAAAGTACCCATTCATTGCACCAGTGGGGAAAGCAAATGATATTGAAAGTGAAACATTGGCCAAATGTACAATTTGTAGTTGGAAATGTGGAAGAGACAAGACATTGCAGCTAAAGCTTGACACAATAGAAAAGCATATCGGTAAATTTTATGAAAAACAAATCATAGACAGAAAGGAACAATCAGTCGTATGATGGAAATCAAAGGAAGAATGTCTTCATGTTAGGTATGTTGCGTAATATGAAGAGAATGACCAAAGAATGTCAAAACTTGTTGCATGTCAAGGTACACTTGAGGCTCAATTTGGAAAAGCAACGGAAGCAACAAATCTGTCAAAAACTATTCAGATGAGTGTCTTTTTTCATATTTTGTCTAGAGGGTGTCCTATGATAGACTACCCAAAATATTCTAGTTTATTATCTTATTTAGGTGTTCCTCACTATCCCTTCTCACATTGGTCAGTAAACGTTGGATGGGAATGGGAAAACAGTCTTTCTGCAATGGAAAAGGAAGATTTAAAGGAGAAAGTAAAAGAGTCAAACTTCATTGCATTATCTTTAGATGAAGTTACTGTAGTAGACAATACTTCTTGGGTTTGTATGCATTTGTATACTATAGAACGACATGTTCGCCAAGCTCATCTTCTCCGTATTCATAAAATGAAGGAAAGTTCAACATCGCAAAATCTATTTGAAATAGTCAAGAAATCTTTGAATGAAATTACAGGTATGGATGAGTTGACAATTGCCAAAAAGTTGGTGTGTGTAGGAGCTAATGGAGTTGCAGTAATGCAAGGTCAAAGGAGTGGTGTTTGCACAAATTTACAAACTACTTGTGCACCATACATGCTTGGCATTCACTGCATGGCCCACATAATGAATTTAGCATTCAAAATTGTAAGCAAGTTTCCTATAGTATCAAAAGTTAAAAATCTAGTATGCAAGATCCACGCATACTTCTGCCAAAGTCCCAAATGTTTCACAAAATTTCAAAATTTTGTTGAGGGAATAACACCAAGAAACAAGCTTCTCAAGGATGTCGATACCAGATGGATCACCCTGCATGGACCAACGCAATGAGTTCTTTTAGAATATCAATCCTTGATTGGAGTGATGTACGAGCATCATAGAACAATAGACAAAGATCTTGACCTCTTACATAGGTTAAGCAATATAGAGACACTCTTGACTTTAGCTAGTCTTCTCCCCATGTTCTATGTGATGAACAATCTTATGAAGAAAGCCCAAGACAAAACTATGTATATTTATGAATATGCCAATCTACGTAAACATACATGCTTGGCCCTCGATCATCTGTCTAGATCTAACACAAGAAGGTCCAAATTATTTCCTGTGGCAGAAAATTACTGATTTGAATAATCCTGATAATTATTTACAGTTTAATGCTAGCAGGAACTTATGTATCTATGTACGTGGATATGAGATATCAATGTACCATTGTAAGATAGCTAGGCACTCTAGTAGAGATGTAGTTGTTAATGAGGAAGATTTTAAGAGAATTGTTAAATTTGTTAGTGATAATTTGAAGGAAATTACAAAATCTCTTTCCTTAGAGATTCATGAAAGATTCCCTTTACATGAAATACTTGAAGCCATGGGTATTTTGTATCCTCAATTTTGGGTAAACCAAAATAACCCAAAATATTTTCATGATAAAGTAAAAATCTTGATTGAACAATTTTTGAAAAGTGTAACATATAATGAGTAGACAATAGAAGGAATTTTAAATGAAGCTAAGCTTAGACAACAATGTAGGAGTTTGCAATAGCCATGAAGGACCAGTATAAATCCATGGGAACGGAGAAGGCCTTTGAACCAGGATCAATAAACAAGGTTTGGACAAACTTAGGTTAGAGTGAAATATTACATGATTTGATATTAGAATATTTCAAACTTGTTGATTTATTTCAAATAATGATATTGGGGTTGGTGGGGATGAGATACTTTTCAGTACACTGGCATTTTTGAAATCAAAGTTAAGAAACAAACTAGACAAGAATTTGGAAAATTACTTGAGGATGAAAGGAATTGTGTATAATGTCTATAAGCGTAGGAATGAGTTAAACAATCTAAACATGCTTCTACACCTCTAAATAAGACATTGCATCTAAGATTTAAGAAATTTAAACTAATTTAAACTAGAAATCTTTAGAAATATGTCCTATTGCTCTCTAACTCTAAAGATCTCTCTAATCTACTTTGCTCTCAGATTTTAGAAGCTAATTAGATTATTGAAATGACACTTAGAGAACGAGAATTAAACTATTCTATTCCTATATGATTAAATAATTAAAACTACTGTAATGGTTGCCATGACTACAAATGTTGAATGCTTGATGGATGCTGGATGAATGCTGGATGGATGTTGGATGAATGTTGAATGCTTGAATGCTTGGATGCTTGGAAAACCTACAGAGTAATATTGCACAAGTTGGGATCCATTTCCTATAGCCAAAGAGCTGTATTTATAGCTTTCACGGCAGCACATTTGCACAAGGATACGGGATAAGAGGCTGGGATTCAATCTGGAGAATTGAATGGCATGGGATGAGAAGATGGAGCTGATCATGGAGGATTGTTTCTCCCCATGAAAACACCAGGCCAGATGAGAGGGAAGGTGGTTGAGAGGACTTCCTGCAGGTTTGTCCCTGAAGCTCTTCCCATGAATGACAGTAGAATTAATTAAATTTTGAAAATTTAATTTTATTGGTGAGTGATAAAAGGAATATGATTTATGCATAAATTTAAATATTTTTGATTTATTTAAATTTAGCAAAAGAGGATTGAATAATTTAATAAATCAAACTATAGGGTTTGTTTATTAAATTAAAATAAAAGAAAATGATAATTAAATAAAAGATTTTAGAATATCTTTATTTAATTAAGAAGAAATGTGATGAGGTAATTAAATAACACAAATTATTTAAGTTGTGTATTTAATTTAAGATAGAAGTATAAAAGAAGTAATAATGATAATAATTAAATAAAACAAAGTTTTTAATTTTGTTTATTTAATTAAGAGAGAAGTAATATGATGAAATAGAAGAATTAATAATGAACTTAATATAAATAAATATTTCTATTTATTTACTAAGTGGATGAATTTAAGATTAATTAATCAAATAAGTTGTATTTAATTAATTAGATTCTTCAGACCATTTTTAGGTGTCTACAATGTCAAAAAAAATCCTTTTGAAAGGGCACTCGCAATCTGGAGGTCCACATGTGAAAGAAGAGGGACCGGGTTGTGCAACACTCCAATTCCAAACACTAGTATTGGTGGCACTGGTAGTGGCAGTGGGACTGGGACAGATGAAATTTACACAAATCACACAATGACTGTTGAATTTGAGACACGGGCCAAAGAAAATGAAGAGCGGACTCATAATCAAGATGACTCTTTTACTTTATCTCAAGATGAACGTTACTTTGAGGACCCTGACTCCATTTTGGAAATGGAAGAGAATTAGCAGCTTTTAGGTATTTATACTACACTTCATGAATCAGTTTCCATTGTTCCAAACTGTAGTTGATGATATTTTATATTGTATTCAATGAAATTGTGAATCATTGCACTTCATGATATTTTATTTTATATTGCACTTCATGAATCACATTCCAAACTGTGGTTGATGTAATTTTATATTGTATTCCATGAAATTGTAATATTTTATATTTTATATTGTATTCCATGGTATTGTAATATTTTATATTTTATATTGTATTCCATGGTATTGAATTTGATATGTGATTTTGCATCATTTTTAAAGAACAACACTTATCACACTACTTATAAATTCCTATTGCATTGCCATTCACACAATCTTTGATAAATAACTGAAAGCAATATTAATCCATTCCTTGAACAAAAGCTATCAGTTCAACATCCATAACTTATAAGCTAACAAAAGCTAACAGTTCAACATAAATAACTTATAAAGGCATCCACATAACTTAAACAACAAAAGCTTAAACTACCAAATCACCTAAATTATATTGAGAAATCCTTACACATCCATCACCATAAAATATTTATTCATAGATAAGCATTCCACAACAATGAAACTAACCAAAAATCTATCATTCCAATAATAGATAATCCACTGGCAAATGATAAATAACTTAAAGGAATATTAATCCATTCCTTGAACAGAAGCTAATAGTTCAACATCCATAACTTATAAGCTAAAAAAAGCTAATAGTTCAACATAAATAACTTATAAAGGCATCCACACAACTTAAACAATAAAAGCTTAAACTACCAAATCACCTAAATTATACTGAGAAATCCTTACGCATCCATCACCATAAAATCTTTATTCACAGATAAACATTACACAACAATGAAACTAACCAAAAACCTATCATTCCAATAATAGATAATCCACTGGAAAACTACTAAGAAAAAGCAGAATAAGTCCACACACCATAACTCAAAGATTATGTATGCATGAACTTCACCATTGTCTTTCTATATTGAAATAACAAAAAAATAGTAAAAATCAGATTTTTTTTTTTTTAATTCTAATGAGTAAAACAAATTGTCTTGATAACAGTTTCTTGAAGACCACCATTTTAGAAATTAAAATAAAAAGTATTTGAAGTATCAAGAGAGCCAAATTAAATAAAATAACATAAAAACTAAAAACTAATCAGCCGTCCCAGCACCGACTCTTTCACTTCCAATTATTGCCACCTCCTATTGCTCTAGTAACGCCTCTTGTTCCTTTACTCTTTGCTTGTATTCCTGGTACTTGGTGAAAATTGTAGTGATGTTTTTGCTTCCTAGAGTCATGGTGATTTGTATCCTTGTCCTCCATTTTGAAATGGCACAATATGACTCGGCTAGTGTTTCATAGATGTTGTCAATTTCCACCTTAAATGCACTCATATAGGTCTGTAAGTTACTCAATTTTTTGAACGAGTTTCCAGTGGCTATCTCAGGATCACCTACTTCTTTATGATACACCTCTTTGAATTGCCTCGTCATGTCTACAACATCCACTACCTTTTCATCGAAGTCATCTATGAGGTCCACTTCAAGAGCATTGAAGTTCTCCTTGATCTTTACCAATATGTCAAAGTATTTTTCTAACACTTTATTGATTTTCTTGATATAATCTTCATATACTGACAATTTCCACTCCAATGAAACATACCAACCAGGATCAAATTCTCTAGGGTCATCCACCAATTTTTCTTTTATTAACAAAGTGTGCTCCATGGAGAGTAATTCTGCAATTTCCCTTGAAAGCAAAAATGTGCTACCATGTTCTCTCTTGATTTGCTAGAGCTTAGCTACCAGTTCCTTTCTTTTATCATACACATTAACATAGAATTGTCTAAATTTAGTAATGTAGAAAATTCCATCCTGATAAAGCCCTTCTATCCATTTGTTGGCAGATTTAGCATAACTTAAATTTTTCTTGACCCGTTGCACAATGTCAGAATGAATATCTTGAACATTTGAGCTTGAGGCTTCCTTAGTGGTCAGAGTCACAATTGATGAAATAAAATTTATTAAAGAAAGAATATGAGATTGAAATTGAAGGTTCTCCTTTTTCTATTTTATCAATGCATTAACAAAGTAATCAACATGATATACATCACCTTCTAAAGTAGATGGCCCCATATCAACATGAGTAACCTTGTAGTAAGCTTTCATTATCTCATTTTTTTTAGGTCCTTTTCTAGATCAGCAATCTCCAATAGTTGATGCCCAGTAGTGGAATCGGTGAAAAATCGTGACATCCTCTTAGCCTTTTTGGGCTTTTGGTGACCCTGTAGCAGCATGACAACTGTATCTACTTCAATTTTCATTGTGGGAATATTCTTTCTTTTCTTCTCAACTGCTTTCTTTAACCATGTTGGGGAATATGCCTCTAATCCAGTGTCTCTACTTTCAACACTTACTTTTTCTTTTTTTTTATGTTGACTAAACAGAAACGGAAGTATCTTGTACTGGAGAAGGGGGAACTTCAAAGAATGTGGGAAAATAATTATCATCAGTTATTTGTTGAAAAATTCCCTTAGAGTCTGTAGGCACTAGCTTTTCTTGACTAGCCTTTTTCTTAGGTACCGAGGGTACACTATCCCGTTCACAAATTGATTTTAGCTTGGCCCCAGTGTCTTCTAGATTCTTGCCATCTCCTCCTGACTGTGAGCCAGTGCCAGATGGCCTAATTGACTACTTTCCAGCTGATGTATTTATGCCAGAGGCTTGTAAAATCCCTTGCTCTTTTATTTGTGAAACTCTTTGTTCATGGGGAGAACCCGCACTTTGGCGCCATTTTTTTGTTCAACCAGTCTAAATTTCTTCTCAAAACAAGGGAAAAAAGGACCATTAAGTCTGAAACTTCATCCTCTAACCAATTAATTGTGCATAAGGGCTTAGTAGTAGGGGCCTAATATTCGAGATCAATGATCATCGAGTATTCTTGTGCATCTTTTGGAATATTGAAAGAAATACCAAAATCTTGTATTTTCCTTAGGGTCAATCTCATGAAATTTCTTCTATACACCTTGCCTTCATTTGTACAATCTTCCCATAAATCTTTAATATCAAGGTGATTTTCATAGCTACAAGCTTGATACAAATTTTTCTTAACATAACCCTTGCTATCAAAATTAGTTCTCATGGGAAAACTCTGAAAATTGAATTCATTCAGGAATTTCTCCAGACCCCTAGCAATATTATTACTTTTGCAAGAAAATGAAGGCATGGGAAATGGAAAAGCATACCCCTTATTTCCCATGTTTAAATATTTAACATTTACAATGGCCATCTACCGGCAAGCTTCAAGAAAAACCTGGAAATCACTTGGGTAATGGGGCAATTTCAATGGAGCCTTCTCAAAACTCCAATTCTAAGATAAGTAAATCTGTTGAACTGAATGTAGAAAATTCCAAACCTCAATACCAGAGCAACCACTTTAGGTGAAACTCGAAGCTCAGGTTTTCCATCAATTCTTCTCACAATTTCCATTAAAAATGTGTCATTGACGAGGCATAAATTCCTCGTTCCAACCTCCTTACTGAGTTGTGGAAAATCTCTATACACAGGAATTTCTGGCGTTGGAGACCTTTGTGGTTCCAACCCTTCCCAAATAGGCTTTTGACTAGTTAGAATGTAAACCAGGTATGAGCACATGTGGAAGGAAACAGTTTTCCAGAAATTTATTAATTGCTCATTTAAATGATAACTAATAATCTCAACCCAGTCAATGAATTTATTTTCACTACAAATTAGCAGAATAAAATGGCACATCCAAAATTCAAAAGAATCCAAATATGCATTACCAACCACATGATGTAGCAAGGTGATAGCATCTAAAATTTCATCCTTAAAATGAACCCTTTTAAGCTTTGAGGGCAACTGAGACTTACCCTTTTTCTCAAACTTCAACCAATTCTTCACAATGGAATTTTTGCACCATTCCTCATTCATTCTAAAAAACTCGTCACCAACAGCTATAGGCATTTCCTCTATAGTTTCCATCTCTGGAATGATTAATGAGCGGGAAATGACTTTAGGATTAATTCTTGCAATGACTGACCTATCCACAGCTCTAATTTCTTGAGTCTCTAGAATGTAGCCCCTTGCACATGCAATCACCAAGTCAGCGCTTTGTACAGCCTCAGGAAAACCTCCTACGTGTGCCAAACTGCTCTGTAAAACTTTATCTTCCAATGGTGTTCTCTTACTTTGCTCCAGGCGCACCAAAAACTCTTCCAAATTTAGATTCCCAATTTCAATGTCCCTCATGCCAGACTAGTGATTTTGAATTCCACTCTGCATGAGCACAAATTCGCAGATAGAATTTTTGCATTCAATGAGATGCTGGTGCCTTTGAAAGCCAAGATAAGTCCATAATGTCATGTGGCCACGGAAACTTGGAACCTTAGAACCAGAGTCAGAAGTTCGAAGTTTTGGAAACCTTTGACTCACTGAATACAAAGATGACCAACAAAGACTTGCAACTCAACAAAGTGAACCAAGTCACGGAATCAGGAAGTTATGAAAATTTGGAACTCTGTGACAAGGTTATAAAACTTGGAGGACTAGCGACTAAGGTTAGGAAAAGCACAAAAACTGTGACTTTGAGCATTTTCCAAGAGAAATAAACAAGGCATTGAAAATGAATGAGGTAAAAGACACAAAAGACCAAAGGAGGGGAAGTTTAAAATTGTTGACACTAGTTTAAAAGTTATGGATAATAAGAAGTAAGAATAATGAGCTTATTGATGAATATAATAAGAGTCAGCAAAAGGTTGTTGAACTTGAAATAGAGCTAGCATTATGGAAACAACAAGTGGAAATATTAAGGTCTCAAGGACTAGCTAGTCCAAGTCATGTTGTAACCAAGGAGTGGATGATTGCTCATGAGAATATCTTTTGGTTTGTTGTAACCATTTCTTAAGGAAATGACTGGTATAATTTTTCAATTGAAAATATGACATGTGTACATCTCGGCCTGAAGCTTGTTTTGCTCCCTTATTTTGAGTCTATCATCTCTCCAGCTGTAACATTTTACATGAATTATTAATGAAATTTGATCAATGATCTTTCATTAATCTTCTTTGTCATTATGCATTGATGTATGTTTTAATTATGGCTCTGGTTTAATGAACCAATAAAGTACCTTCATTAAAGCATGAATTCATATAAATATTTACTGGATATGATAAGTAGTCATGGAGTTTGATTATTGATGTGTGAATTGTAATGCAATTTCACTAAGATTATGGATATCTAAAATTAAAATTACCTTATAGTTCATATTTTAATTGTGTTAAAAGTAAAACTTGAACATGTACTCAATGATTCATCACTCAACTCAATGCTTAATAACACAATAATAATAGTATTAGTAGCATATACAACAATGAACATCAACAGTCGTTTAATGTGTATCTAGTAGTTGAAACCACTACCAGAATTTTTCTTCAAATGATAAAATAAATAATACAAATAATTGAACATCAACACATTACTAAAGTCTAAATTTGAGTTTTTTTTATTGATTTTCACATGATGGAATACATAGAGGCATTGGCAATGCAAAATATTGCTCAAAGACAACTCTGCATAGAGTTGAGTTGGAACTTGGAAACTCGTATTATCATTTAAATCAAATCATTGTATCACCTTTTCTAACAACTTCCATTATTTAGGTGGTGAAATTTTCATATGTTCTAACTAATGTTGTTTGACTTGAAGATTTGTTAACAATTCATGATTGAAATTGGAACCTGTCTTGGATTCTTCAGTCAATTTTGCATTCAAGGTTAGCAATGGTTTGATGGAATCCAAATATTTCACCACATTTGGGTTCTGAGGAAACTGGTCCAAATCAATCTTCCTTGCACCCTCCATCTTCTTTCTAAAATCATTCTTTCCAATGAATTTCTCATATGTGTCAAAAGCCTCTAGCAAACCAAGCTCTGTGAAGTTCCTTACCTTTTCATTCATCTTCTTCATCTTGTCTATAGCAAAATGCAAATATTCCTTTGTTTCACACATTCTCAAACACTTTTCAATGATAGAAAAAAACGTCATTGATGTAGCAAGCCGATTAGTAATCCATTTTGATTTCAAAACATTATCACTGGATTTGTAGACTATTTGTTGAACTTTATTTGCAAATTTCTCTAATGCCAGCACATTTTTGTTGTCCACTAAATATTTTTTGAGCTTCTTATAATGTTGTCTGATAGCATCAATCAATTCAAACATGTCACACAAATGATCAATCCTCTGCATTATTTCATCCTAAATCTTTTGTTTCATATGCCTCATTGTTTCTCTACAAAATTTAGATAACTTATTTTGGCAATACTTAATTTCATTTTTTGCTTCCATCAACTTTGCCTCCAATCTTTCATTTCTTTTTCTCTCTTTCTCTAATTTTTGTTCCCACTGTGCATTTCGATTCGCAATGCCTAGTCTTGTTTTTTTTGAAGTGGATTTCTCCTCATCATATTTCTTGTTGCTCTCATCTAGCCTTTTCTTCAGTTCATTCACTTCTCTCTCATTTTGTTTATCCTATTTGCTTGTTGATGTAGAGGCATATTTTTTTATTCTTTTTTCTAATTCATTGCTTTTGTTATCTGTTGCTTTCCTCTTTGCTTTCTCATTTGCTAGGTTTGCCTATAACTTTTCTATTTGAGTCTACAACCTTTTTTTCTCTCTATATTGCTTTAGCAATGATGTTTACACCAATTCATTATTCTTCTTTGATACATTAATTTTGTTAGTATTTTTGAGTCCAGAAAAATCAAATTGAATATTGTTCACCTGGAATTCAGATCTAGCCATTTGATTTGTTGGTTTATTTTGAACTGTGGGAAAAAGAATTGTGTACTCCATGATTTCTTTATTTGTGTTAAATGTGGGTAATACCATGGTTGTTTCAGGCTCTGAAGTTACAATAGACACACTCTCCATTAGTTACTTCTTTTATTTTTAATTCAAGTCTGATTTCTTTTTAAACTCTTCAATGTAATCAAAACCTAGGGATGCAAGAACAATGGAATGCTTGAATGACGAAGGAATATGAGTACTTGTAGTTGCTAATGATGTTGTAGCCACACTAACTGGAAGTGGGGGAGTGCCTAGAAATAACTCCTTTGTGGTGGATCCACTAGTAGTGTGACTTGGACCTGTCAAAATCCTTTGCCTCTTTTGTATGCCTTGATCACCTGGTGTTTCTATGGTATCTTGTATTATTGTCCTCTTGTATGTATTTTTTTTTTGTAGCACATGTTGACCACTACTAGTACTACTACCCATACCATCGCCACCAGAGGAAGTTCCAGTTGCACTAAGCACTCCACCATGTGCATGTCCTAGTCGTGATTGTATCTGACCATGAGGATGAGGATTTGAAGCTCTAACAAATTGCTTGTATGCCCTTGGTCTACTTTATCACCTCCAAGCCCAAGGCCAGATTTATCAACTGGTTTTCTATGCTCTACATTTGTTACCTTTCAAGGGCCTTATCTTTGGGACCCCAAAGGACCACCTTGATAACCCATTTTTTCAGCTATGGTTGCTCCTAAAGTATATGCTTCTTTTGTGGCCTCACTTAAACCAAGTTTGAAAATTGGCATGGATTTTTTCTTCCCTATCATTATCACATTCATCATTAGTTTATTTATCTTCATATTTATTTGGATGCTCTATATTCCACAATTTGCTAAATTCATGATCTTTTTCATTATCTCCATACTCTGCAAGAGCTCTTGGATCACCTAGCTCCTTCCTCATAGACCAAAAGGCAGTAATTTTTTATCGTAACCAATTTTTTTGTTAACTTCCTTCTCTAGAGAATCTGGCATTTGTACTCTACTAGATGATTTATCTCTTTTTTCATAAAAAATGTTGTACCTCCTGATTGTCTTTCGATGCAATGTCATATTTTTTGCTAACAATTGTTCAAAGGAAATACCATTCTCAACAACACTTTTCTCCATTGCAATTTTGACCTCATCCCAAGAATCCTTATTTCTCAAGTTTTCAAGCAAGGGTTTACTTTGATGTTGAATTCTACTTGCAACATTCCTATTGGCCACAATCATTTCTTTAATGGTTGTTGTCAATCAGATTGCACCCAAATGCTTGAATGATTAAATTCAGCAATCTATTGAAACATTGGACTAATTCCAGGCTATGGGTATCCTATAAGGAATTAGACCTCCAGATTCTAGGCTGGTTCCTATTTAATTTTTTGGTTAATAACTGAGTGATTTGCTGGAAAAGGGAGAAAGACTAAGTTTAAATTATGAACTATGAAACTTTAACTATGGTGATGCACCGAAGAATTCAATATGCAGACTTAACTCATAGAACAATTACTCATTATTTTTATTCGCACAACTAGGTCTGGAAGCTTAAACACTTGAATATTTTAAACAAAGGCTTTTTAAAGAAACAATAATAGAAGGAAAATATGATTCCCACAACTAGACTATTCAATTATTGATTAGCACAATGTTTAACCAGTGGACTTAAACTTGGATGCATACAAAATTCATTAAGGAGACAGAAATATTTAAAGGTTTCATAAATTGCAAACACAATAATCACTTCAATCAATCCCACATGACAATGATGCTTGAAACTTGAAGGCGAATTCTAAAATACTGAACTTTGAAGGAATTCTCTGCAATAACACAATCTGAACCTGTAAAAACACTACTGTATTAATCTATAAAATGTTGAGTTACAAGATGATTCACTTTGTAGAGTGCAAAGGCTGAAAAACATGAACTGAATTGAAAAAGATAAACCTTTTCAATATATACAATATGAAAGCACTCCAAAGTGCATGAATAAGCAACTAGAAGTGATCTGAAAGTGAAAAGATGATAATCCCAAAGTGAAAACCGAGAACAAGTAAAAATCCCTGAAAATGTGGTTCAAACTCATGCAAAAATGAGTGAACTCGATCTTGAAGTGGCAATCATAAAGCATGTAATTGATCTGCAACTCGAACTGAACTGAAATCCCTGAAAAATTTGGCTAAAGCACGCAAAAACTACCTCGTTTATATCAATCTTCCCATGCACATTTTAAAGTCCATCTTTCATGTTTAAGTCTTCAGTTGAAACTGATGTAGAACTGAAGTAAAATATATTTTAGCTTTACATAATATTCTTATTTGCATTTGAAAAAAGATGAATTAATTAAATGATTTCTAATGTATCATCTAATTAATTCATTTACATTAAATTATGCAAATAAAATATTAAGAATAAAACCGAAAGTGGGACTAGCATAAATTTGAAAATAGGCATTACATTGATAACCACTGCTGACCACCATGCTTACTTCCAAGGCCGACCACACTTGGCATATATTTGATAATGATTTAATTTTCTGCCATAATACTTTAGCATAAAATTCATATACCAATGATGTCGACCACCTTTGCTAGGCACATTGACTTAAAAGTCATGGCCACGGGGAGAATAAAAACACAATGATTATTGAAAATCATTCACAAAATTATCAAAAAAGAACTTAGGGTGAATGGACAAAACAACATTCATCCCTAAATCATTACCATTCGACCACACTTGAGAAGCTTCCTGAAGAAATCATTGACCACCGCCATGGAGGGTTTGAAGCTCGAAATTTTCCATTCCCTGTCGATTTTTTATGATCTCTTGAGATATTCTGAACATAACAGGTAATATGAAGCTCGTTCTGTCTCAAATCTGAAAATTTTGAGCATTTAAATAAGATCTTGAGGCCTAAAAGGTGCGACTATTTATAAATCTAATATATTATGTGTCTTCTCTCTGTTCCTCTTGTATTCTCTTGGTATTTTGTTTTAACCTGGCTGTTATGGAGCTAGAAAGAACTCGAACTCATCATTTGAGCAATATCACAAGGTAACTCACATTCTTTAACAGAAACCCATGTTGTTCTTTCTATTTTGAAGCCACAAAAATGGAAAATCTTACATTTTGAAACTGTTTTAATCATTTCTATTGTAGATAACGGGTACTTCAGACTTTTCCTTTCTATCCTTGAACATATTCATTTAGAACCTGTAGATATTTATCATGAATCTGGTCACGGCTATCTTAACTCTGATTTGGGTTCTCTTATTTTGTGATTATGATGAACGCCTTGTCTCCATTCTATTGATCTTTTCCTACTCTGAGGCCAATATTCTCTTGTGGTAAGAAAACGCGGACTTGGGCGTTTTCACCAATAAATAACGGATGAACTACTTACCATTTGAAACCCTTGGCAAACTTACCTTCTACAGAATATACGCTTGACTCGAGCTTGAAGTTACAAAGTAAATGAAATTTTGTTTCCTTCATGCACCTTTCTGGATATATTTTTGGAGCAAAATCCCTAAATGGGTAAGAAGAAATCCGCCTCTTTACCATCACAAAAACACTTCTGAGCAAGATTGGAGTAAACACTGTAACATTTTCATTGTGGGTATTTCATTTTGTATCTGGGTATTCCTCATAACATTCTTTAAAAATAGAAACCATTGTATGAATGTTAAAAAAAATGCCATGGCTGGTAATAGCTTAAGATTCTTGGCACAAATTTACATAATAAATTCCTTTGTATCAACTCAGTCATCATTATTTTGTCTTTGTTTAGAAATTTTTGTATGTTACTGGCTACAGCCTGAGACATTCTGGATAGTATGTGTTGATTTGCATCTTGCAATAAATCATTGCTCTTTATATCTTTTTGAACAAACCCCTACACTGCTCTTTCCTCCTGATATTCTTTTGCTTGCCTTGCGTATATGTCTCCACTCTTTTGAGAATAACCATTGACATGAATCTTCTGGGTATTACTGGCTTTAAATGATTATGGAATTTCTTTATCTTGGGAATTTTTGTGCTCTTCTTTACCTCAGAGGTCTCATTATGTGCACGAATCTGTATTGCATTGACATCACTCTGTCTAGATCATCAATCCCAATTTCTGAAATGTTGTTCACTCTCCTTGGGTTTCTTAGATTTTGATGAAACCTTACTTTCTTAGCATGAGATCCACCCTATGGCTTCTACAATTTAGAGGCAGGTAGTGAGCTCTAGAACAAATCATCTATAATGCTTTCTTCATTATATTCTTTTCCTTCCAGCAGATTGTCTGTAATATAACATTGAACTTCACTGCTATCCATTAGAATCACTAAAAATCACAGATTAACTTCAAGTTGATAAAATATGTTAATTTGAATGCCCTCTGAAACCACTGTAAATGCAACTTGTCTTTTTGTTTGATAAAATATTATGCTTCATTTAGCATAGCGAGATTCCACTACACTTCATATATATCTTCAATGACAGGTAATAGCCGAAACTATCATTTGTTATTTAAAATCAGCTGTGAATATTGTTAACCAGAACTTTCTATTAACCTCATCAATAGCAGTTGAATGTTTAACTTTCCAAACTCATGATCTTTTATATTCTCATTTGAAACTTGAAACAACATGTCTATGTGATGAATCTGTATCATGCTAACTAAGGAAAAATTGCTGCCTTCTGTTAAAGAACTTGTAGAGAAATGGATTATTGCAAATCTGTTATACTCCATCATTATGATCACAATGATATGCTTCTGAGGTTATAAAAAACATTCCAATGCTCAAATATTCTATTTCTCTTCAATGCAAAGAGGCTCAATACTTTATTTAAATATTAAAAAAATGTAAAGTAGAGCTGAAAAGAATATGAAACTGATGAGTGCAGCATTGATGCTTTTAATGACTGTTATTGATATTCATGAACTTTGTATGAAACTTGTGAGTGTATCCTCCTTGATATGCTGAGCTCAACCCTTGTGGGAGCCCGTTTTACTCCACATATCTAAATAAAATAATCTTGAACATGATGAACCTGTTCCTGCACATTGAAACAAACATGTTAGCAAAATAAAAGAAGCTGAAAGCTTCCATTGAATTATGTTTTTCCTCTTGATTTTTGCAATTATCTGATGGATGCCCGATCAATTGTATTCCATATTTATGTTGGTAGCATAGGTATATGATAGGATTTGATTTGTCATTGCTCTAAAAACATCTCCCTCAACTTGTAGGTATGTGGAGTTGGAGCTAAAATTGGAAACGGAGCTCGAGCTGGCATCACAACTGAAAACATCAACTATCAACGATTCGTCATTCCAGGAAATGATGAATCACCTTCTACCCTATGCTTTCGTTATTTTCAGTTGTATAACGTACCATTGCTTATGCACCCTTTATTTGATTGTAAAAATCAAATTAAGTTACTCCCACGGCTTGTGTGGGATTCAACATTTTTACAAAATGAATAAAAGCATTACTATGCAAATTTTCTCAATTTTTTTTTTAAATGTTTGCACAATAAAACTATGATTCATATGTAAGATGATCTCAATGATGATCAATGATCACTTAATCAGCAAAACATGAAAATTTTATGTACCTATAAATGATGAACTTCATTCAGCTCTACCTGTTTGAGCTCGAAGTGAAAAATAGTTAACAATGGTATCACATGGATCATACTGCCAGTGACAGATAGGATCAAAATAAAAAAAATTCAAAAGATTATTTGCCACACTAAATGCTTTTCTCTCGAATGTGAACCCTCCACATGAAAAAGGTAAAGAAGGAAATAAGGTCTTCTTCTATTGATTTTGAAAGTGTTGTTCATCAGTACTTTGCATCTGCCTTACGTATTCCAATGCAAAAACCCTTTTTGTTACATGTATTGGAAGTTTGTATGGTTGTACTCCCGATCCATAAAATATTAGCATAGTATATTCTTCCATTAAGTACCAATCAGCCAATTGTATTTATTTTCCTAGTTGAATGTAGTTTCTACATGACATAGGAAATCTAGACATTGGAGTATTTGTAATTGCTTGATACAATTGAGCCAAAATTAGTCTACAAAATGACTGTAGTTCCTTTGAGGATCATGCATCCTTATCTCAGTGGTCCATTCATATATTGGAGCCATTTTCTTTTCCTCAGCATTACTATAGGGTTGAATATGAAGCTTGTTGGTCTAAAATATTCCTCTAAATTTGAATAGAAAAAGATAGCACAAGTAGGTTGTGAACCTAAATGTCTTGGTGGAACCTCCTTTAATCATTAAAAATTGTTTATGCATGGATTCTACAATGTGCTCAATAAAATTATATTTGACATGTGGAACACCACAATGAATATTATATACCATTTCAAGGAGGCTTGCACCCACTTCCAAATTGCTATCTAGTCCAAGGAAAAATGCTAGCATGGAAATAGTATCCTGAACCCATGGTTTAAAAATATCCAAATTATAAGCAGGCTTGTGATAACCTTTCAATTTGTTTCTATCCTGAACTATTTTATTTAAGAAAGATTTTTTCTCCATTTCATCCACTGCTTCATAATCACTAGCAAGCTTTTCTAGGTCAATGTGGACATTTCCACATTCTTCAGTTGTAAACCCCAACACTTTTCCAAGTTCTTCTACATTAATGGATAACAATTCTTCTTTGCTATCTTTATTAACAATTTCTCTTTTGTTATCATCATAATTTTGGGCATAGACCATGATAAATTCTGGGCAAGGTAAAACCTGATGTAACATCATGGGCCCTAATCTAGTTACCCACGATGCACTGAAACTATTAACTTGCATTTGCTTTGCAGCCTTATTCTGAGATGAAAATATAAGTTATGAGGTACGCCTACCATAGGTTTCAGGACCATAAATATCATGGTATTCATCAGTAAAACCTGGGGTTTTAAGCAATTTTATATAATATATTTTTTTATTTGACATTTCTCTAGTGGTACTGGTAGTGGACATGCTTATACAATGTGAAATTGTGAATTCCCTATTAGTCCTTAATTTTTCTTAATTCTTAAGTCTCTTAACCCTAACCTAAACCTAAACTTCAAAGTTTGAAAAAATAAGATTTTAAGAAATGTCAAACGATGAAACATAGCCATAAGAATTCTTTCACTTACCTGGATTTTGATTCTTGAAAAGATTAATTCTAAGAATCATGGAAATTGGGTTATTGGAATGGCTTTGTTGGAAGTGGAACTATGGAACCCAAAATAGGGTGGTGCGCTGCAATGAGCAAAATGAAGACTAAAATCTCCCCATGTGCTGACCCTCTCACTTAAAAATAAAATCACTTAGCAGTAGAAAGTGCTTTTTTTTTTTAACATTAAAGTGAATGAAGCATCTCATCATCTATGTGTTGCTTCTAGATTACACAATTAGTACATGGATAACAACATTTAAAACAAACCATTTAGTCCTGCATTGACAACAAATTCTAAATCGTTGATCTTTGTAAATCTAACGATTATAGGGTGATTCTAGAGGTTTAAGTTCATAGGTCTAGCATTGTGTGCATTTCATTATGGAATACAACTACAACCATACATCAAACGTTCATTGAACGATTGAGTAATTTATGGTATAAATAATAAACATGTGTTTTAAAGTTGTTTTAAACTTTAATGCGCTCGGATTGACATCAAGGCCAAGGGGCTAGTAACTTAATGTTGCAAAGGACTTAATAAAATGAATAATGATATTGGGAACTGGGGGAGAAGTTCAATGACAAATTAGAAATTGATAACATTTCATTAAACCCTAACAAGAGTGACAACTTTCAGTGTATAATGTTTTTTGTCAAATTGATGGCAACTTTCTTTTTTTATTTGTATTGCTTTATTTTTTGGTTGGCTAACATATTGGGGACTTTGAGATATCATAATTCCACGTCAAAATTATAGGGTAACAGTTTTAAATCTACATGCAATTATTTCATAAATAGATAATAATTAATTTTTTAAAGGAAAAAAAACTGATTTGAGTAGATTCATAGACACTGAACTCATAAAATAATTCTTTACTGTAAATGAATAATGAAGAATAGCACAACTATTTATTTTATTACAACTGAATTACAATGTCACATTATTACATATCTTTTTAAAGATGAGTGGAGCATGCAAGTTCCAAGCTACGAATGTCTCTCTAAAAATAAATGCATGGGACTTGTTGGGTCAACCATGTGCTCTAAAAATAAATGCATGGGACTTGCCTGGTAGGTCATGGGCACTGAAAATAAATGCATGGGGCTTTCCTAGCCAACCATGTTGGGGAAAGGGGAGTTGTGAAGATACAAAATGTACTTATCCCCTTTGAGAACTAGAATCATGCAGAAGATAAGGGGTAGTAAATTGCTCCCATCTTCTACTTGCAGCCTCTATGCACTGGGATAGCACTTATCTCCATCAGAGCTCCTCATCCTAGTTCAAAACTTGTCTGAGAAGTCAGGTCAACCAAATCAACTTCTTTCCAATTCCATCCATTCTGAACTTTAAGGAAATTGGTCTTTTACTCTTTAACTACATAATTGGAGGCAAGAGAATTTGGAGTATCCCCAATAATACCACATCATCTTCTTCCCGAATCCTTATTAACCCTACAAAGTGAAAACCCTTATGACAATTCAAACATTACACTTAATAGTAAATCTTTTAGCCTTCAATGAATTATTTTAGTTATGCTCACTATCCTTATTTATGGGCCAACAGTGCCACTACTAGCTTGATCCCTATGTACATTAGGTATAATCATAATCGTGATTTGCACAAACCAAAAAACCAACTTAATTTATTCGTGTAACTTAAGCCTTACATTTACAATTTAAATGTTTAATTTGATTGACGTCTGGACTCTGGCAGCCTGGCCATATGAAAATTGTACCTCAAGTTGACAAGCTATCAATTGTCAAAATTGCCAGTGCCACTCAAACAATATGAAATAATTCCAAATATTTTTTCACTCTAGATCACTAGATTATTAACATCATCATCTATGATTCTACAATACATCGTGCAGTTTTCAATATAAAGCTATCCAATCAATTGCTCTGGATGTTCATATGGCATTAATCTGTACTGTCGCCCACAATACCACAACCACAATTTCTTCAAAAACTCAGATTGAGAATTTCAATTGAATAAATGAAAGGTAGAGTAATTTCACACATTGAAAAGAGAATTAAATGTCAACCATTCATTTCTATAATAAAATCTCAACCATTCATTTATGAAAATCTAATGGTTCTAGTGTTATTCTGGAGGTTTCAATTCACAAGTCTAGTGATTCAAAGATTTACTTCTGGAATGCAACTACAATCATCCATCAAAAATTCATCGAACGATCATGGTTATATTGATTTGCATTGACATTTGGCTACAGATATGGAATATGCTTTACACATATTTCCTTCATTACTTTGGTCTAGGGATTCAATTATTTTATAAGGTTGATAATTCAGCCTTGTTTTTCCTTTACATCCTTTGTGTAAAACATTCTTAAGTTTTTAAGCCCTAGTCCTATGTTCTTCCTAAGCAGTCCCACTTTCAAAACAAACTTTATGCACGTGCATATTTCTACCACTTAAGTTTTATCGCTCATCGCCAAAATCCTTCAACCCATCAGGTTCATTACCGTGATGAGTGATGATCCTTGATCTTGCCACGTGTCCACATCTAATGGTTCTAGTGTTATTCTGGAGGTTTCAATTCACAAATCTAGTGCTTCAAATATTTACTTCCAGAATGCGACTACAGTCGTCCATCAAAAAATCATCGAATGGTCATGGTTATATTGATTTACATTGACATTTCGCCACTGAATTTTTATTAGTTTGAGATTATGCTAATTCACCAAAAAAAATTCTTATTCATTTGAAAATAGGTTTAATTCACCAATGAAAATATTTTTTTGGTTTGAAAAAAAAAAATTAATTGCCAACAATTTTTTTTCTCTGTTTTGAAAACAAGTTTAATTCGCAAATGAAATTTTTTATTGGTTTGAAAATAGGTTTTAATCACCAATGAAAATATTTTATTGGTTTAAAAAATATTGCAATTCACCAAGATTTTTCATAGACTTCGAGTGATTAGAAAATATTGGCCAATCGATATTTTTTTCCTGAAAAACAAAAAAAATATTCGCCACTAAAATTAATATTTTTATTGGGAAGTATACAAGATTCACCAAGATTTTACACCTTTTCCGAGGGGGGGGGTTTCTTAAAGTTATCCCTGAAGCAAAGGGAGTTAAGAGAGATTATTCCAGATTCATGGAGGATGACCTCAAGGAATTATTCTTGAGAGTTATGGTGGTTGGAAAAAGAGCTACTAGTGAAGGTATTTTTTCTGATCATTTGCAAAATAGAGTTAGGAAAGCTAGGGATATGATAGTGCCGCATAATGGGTGGGAATTGTTCCAATATGTATACAAAAGGTTGCACTACCCCCGTCCATCAAACAATTTATGGACATGTGACTTGGGAAAGCTCATTGTGCCAAATATCTTTGTAGAAGTTGATTTGATCAAAATAGTTGCAGAGTGTTGTGACCCTGAGGCAAGAATTATCAGGAGAAAAAAAGGGGGAAACCATTACTAGATATTAGCAAGAGTCAAATTATAAGAACTTTTAGATTAAACCCCTTTGCTATAGTTTCTATCAACTTCAATAAATTGTTTCAAGAATATGAAAAAGACAAATATGGGTATAGAAATTATTTATTTCCAAGGCATAGACGAAAGGATTTGGGTAAGAAAGGAGTGAGGTTTACCCCAAAGGAGTTTGAGCCCTTTAACTATGATGAATTTGAAGGATAATTCAAGAACACATACTTTGGTTTATCTACCAACTATAAAATAGTGGGTGTAGGTCTAAGGTTTACTAGTTGTAGTGGTTGCATTGTCTCCTTAGTCATGACATTAATGGCTACCCCTAAATCAATCAAGGTGTTTTTGATAAGGGTTTTATACTATACTTCCAGGGTCTATATATTTAGGGATAGTTATATTCCCTAGCATAATTTCAGCAAGGTTCCCTAGGACATGAACTGTCTCAGGGTCCTTCCTCTGTCTCCCTGGATTTTTAAGACAAAGGTCTCTTATTGTTTTAGCGTAACTTGGAATATCCTTCATGGCTTGAATGGAGGGAATTTTGATATTCACATCCTTAAGCTGACCCAATAGGTTTGTCTTAGCTTGGTTCTGATGTCTTGGGATAGATAAACACTGAAGGAATGGAGGCTCTAGACTTGAAATAGTCTAGTAAACCTAATTTGGCTCAAGCTCTAGAGGTGGATTGTATAAAGCTTTTCTTGTGGGTTCCTCATCCACCATTTTAGTGATTTGAGGGGATGAAGGCCCATCCAGTGTTTTCCCTAACCTAAGGTGGATATCACTCACCTCTACCCCATAAGTAGGGTATTGAATAGCCTCGTTAGCATAGACCTATTGAAAAAGCTTTTTATTGGGGTTAGTTGTAGGTTGGGCAGGTAGTTGAGGTGCTCTTGGTGGCTAATATTTTGGGTTTGATGGATTGGGCATGATGGCCTATTGTGGTGGTTGTGAAGGTAGCAAGGGCTATTGATAATTCATATTCTGATTTTGTCATTATTGGCCCTTTTGCCATTGTGGTTGCCATTGATTTTGTTGTACTAGCCATTGGGGGTTGTAATTAAATCCTTGAAAGTTTTTTTGTGGCCGTATATTTGATTGTTGTTGTTGGTTCTAGTTTTTCTTAGGGTTTTTCCATTACCGAGATTTTTTCCATTGGTTTTGGGTGTTTTCCCAAGGCTGGGTGTTCCAACTAGAGAAATTATGATTACCAATTGGAAATGATGTATTGAAATTTAAATGGTCTTGTGGCATACCTTTTCTTGGTTTTCATGGCCTTCTTTGTACAATGTAGAACAATTGTCCATCTTCACCCTCTAGTGGTTGAAAATCTAGTTCCCTAATTTGTCTTATGTAATACTTGCCACACTTTTACACTTGTAGTTGGATTTTCTTTATTTGCAATTGGGGCAGTATTTAGTAAGTATTTCCTTCAGCCTCTTCTTTCTTTTTCTTTACATTTACATGTCCATTTGAGTAGCTATATGACTTATACTATCTTCTTTCATGTTGGACAGTAGGTTACTCAATTCTACTCTAGAAACTCCATTGTATGTCTTGCCAATGGTAGATGTTCTTTCCCCCCTTGTCCTCTTGGTAAAGGTCCTTGAATAGTTTCTACAAACCTTGTAGATTTCTTCAAAGGGTAATTGAGACACATTCCTTGAACCAATAAGGTTAAGGGCATCCATGCAATCATCATTGACTCCTCTCAAAAACACCAACTTTAGGGAATCTTTTGAGATTCTATTATGTGGATTTTTCTTTAAGTAGAAGTGGAATCTTTCTACATAATCCTCTAATAATTCATCCTCTTTCTGAGACATTTTGAAAATTCCATCCCTTATTCTATCAACTCCTCTACAATAGTCCTAGTATTTTTCCAAGAAATTTGTTTTCATAGTGTTCCAATCTGGAACAACATCTCTTCCTAGTCTCATAAACCATCTCATGGCAGCATCCTTCAAAGTTGTATGAAATAGTTTGAGTCTATGGACATCAGTTGTGTAGTCGTATCTCCTACATAGGACATCAAACTCAAAAAAAAATGTGTCTGGATCCTCAGTTACCAAGCCATAGAATATAAGAAATGTTGAAGGAGGTATCTTCTTCAAGACACTGGCCCTCTCTTGGTTGGTAATAGGGAATTCAAAATTCACATGTTCTGGTGGATCATCCACCACTACATCAGCCATGGTTTGGAAGGTCTCCTATGTATTTGTAATGGATGTTGGTGAAAGGGAAAGTTCTTCATCAGGAATACCCTCACTATGATCACTAATATCCATTCTAGCTTATTAGTTTGAGGGGAGAAATATTCCCAAAGCTTCTCTTTTCCTCCACATACAATAGGTGTGACTTTGTATAGCAATGGATCCTTCACAATGTTAGTGAAATATTTTGGTATTTGAAGGAATAAAACCTAATTGTCCTAATACTAAAAACAAATTTTTAGACTATGAAAGCTTGAAATAACAGAAAAAAAATCTTTGAAAGTAGCACCATCCTCAAAAATAGCATAAAAAATGTAGATTCCCTACTAATGTCAAGTAGACTTGGTGTCAAACACACAATTCAGAGGAAAAACTAACTATATAGTCCACTAAACCCTTGGAAAGACCTTCATTAAATTATCAACCAGGGCTAACGTAATCTTGTGATGATGTTGGAACTGTATGTGCTTCCAAAGACTCAAGATTACCTATATCATCCTAGCATAGGTATTTACACATGCTAAGAATCATAAACTGCATAACAAATGAAGGAAGTAATGTTGGCACTATTGCTACGGGTACCTACACTGAAAGACTATGACTAGTTCACTATCAAGAAATGAATCCTAAAATTAACCAATACTGTTAATTAAACCTACACTTTGAAGTACAACATATTGAAGAAAACTAAAGCATGAATGTAAGACAAGATTTGTTCATGAATTCATTCATAATTGTAACATAAGGAATCTAATTAAGAAAACATGCATTCATGAAGTAACTACTACAACATAAATAAATGTACAGAAGATAAAGTGAAGAATAGTTACCTGGAGTGGCCCTTGCTCAAGTGACTATCTCCATAGATTTAACCCAAATCTAGTTCCTCATATTAACGTAATCATGACAATAATGAAAACCATTCATTGCATGACTCAGAATATCACAATCTAAGATTTTGCTAAAAATATCTTATTCATAAGATCATGGGCATTGTCTATTGTAAAACAAGAACTTTAACTAAAAGTATCTTATTGCTATATCTACTACTGAATAATCAACCAACTTATCTAATGCCTCGACTATCAAACCATACATATAGGCACAAGGGAGTTTATTAAAATAAGGACTCTAAACTAAAATAATAAATTACCACTCCCTACATAACAAAGTGTGATAAAGTTTGATCAACTAAACTATAACTGAAAAAGGAAGAAGAGTTCAAATAGAACTATGACTCTACTGCAACAACAATTGGAACATAGAATTGGAATATTTTTTCAAAGATTGTGCACACAAATCCATACAAGGGTTGTACAAGCCCCTGTACAAAAGTTGCCTCAAAAGCTCCCGACACTAAAATAGGGTGAATTTATAGTCAAAATTTGTGGAATTGGCCTCCTGAATCCAACAACGAGGTCCTTCTCATGCCAAAATGCACCAAAATCATAGCTACCCCTTGATCTAGAAAAAAGAAACTACTTCAAACCCTCACAGATTTTTCCTTAGGAGTCCAAATCAGGCCAAACAAAAGCCAAATCTAACTTTCTCAATAGCTTTGAATCCAACGGTGAGGTCCTTTTCACACCAAAAAGCACACAAATTTTCCCACCTCCAAAAATTTGCATAAAAGCAAAGGGGATTCAGATCTGAAGCCTGTAACCCTTGTTAAAGAAAAAACCTCATAAATCGAGAAGGGATTTGCTAAATCAAGGCTCTAATACCATGTTAGAATTGTGAAAAACACGAGCCACAAGATCAAACAAAAAACAAAGACACCTTCCACGCAAGAGATTTGTAAATAATATGTGCAATATTCCTCAACAAGAAAAACTACATAATGAACCTCAATAATCTTCAAGGAAAACAAGAGTCCTCAAAGGTTGAGAGTTCAAGTGAACAAAAGATAAAATCTTAGAGTGATAATACAATGAGGGTTGAGTGCTATATAGGAGCAACCCTAAATGGTAAAGGGATTAGATCAGGATAAGTTTCAACATCACATGCAATGATATAGAATGGTTTAATAATAGCTCACTTTAGTGAACATAGAAAAGCACTTAGTTAACTTAATAAAGAACTCCTAAGTTTAGCTTAAGTGCATGCGAATAAATTAGACTAATAATTAATTAAAGATTAATTAATCATTAGCTAATGCATGATTACTCTAACATCTTTCTTCGACAGTACTTCTCCTTGTGTCCATAAGCATGTTACTACCTTGAATGCATCCTTTATGATTATGTAGGGTCAGTCCACATAGAGGTATTTGTCATAAAATCAGCTAAGTATGATGCAGACCGATTCTTCTTGCATAGTGAAATATGGAAAATTATTCTAGATATCTACTCACTTTGCTAATATATGCTTGTATTGGAGCAAATAGTTTTGTGTGTTTGGTTGTAGTAGGGTATGCCTCAGAACTTTAAACTTGGTGTGATCTATCTTTTTCAAGGGTGTTTGAATATAATTTTGGATATCTTCAATATAAATTACATCCATAGGGAATTTTGAGAACACACTCGTTGAGTTGGTCTCCATTGCTTTGTATAGAAATTGCTAGTATTTAGGCCTAGGCTTCTGAGAAATGTCAACGAGGGTAGGCACAACCATTTTTGGAAGTTAAGAATTTGTAGCAGAATGATAGTTTCTTAGGGTTTTTTTGGTATTATTTTGAGTGTGTGGGAGTTGCAAGAGTATGATAAGTAGTGAGTGAGAGTAAATGAGTGATGGGATGTATTTATAGATTTTTACAGGGTAAGTGTAATAAATGGTGTAGTTATTTTTTCATTTTCCCATTATTTTCCTAGGCTCTTTTTTTCTTGGTGAGGTATTTCCTACCTTTTTGGTGTATTATTGACTATAGTAAATTTTGTTCTAACTTTATGATTTTGTTAGTTTAGTCTAATTATATAATATTATTTTTTTATCCCTTGTTTTATATCTTTAAGGTTAGGTTGAGGAATTTGATGTTCAACTCAAGCCTACCTAGTGCTTTCCTTTAGCTTAAATTGGATGTCAAGTTCATAATGGAATTATGATGATTGTTCATTTTTTGATGATTATAGATTCTTAGTGTGATGAGTATATTGACCTTTTATATTTGGATATGAGAACATGATGCTTGTTCAATGATTTCTTATTGGGTTTTTTTGTTTGAGGTATCCTTTTCATTCTTGTGGTAGCTTACGAAGGGCTTATGGGCCTATTGTGCATCATAAATGCTTTTTAGAACCCATATACCTTCTAAGAAGTTAATTCATGTTCTCCTTGTATCCATGCATTCAAAACTTCCTCACTATCATTACTGTCATTTTCACTATCTAGTTCAATTTCTTTAGAGTTATTAGGGTCTTCTTTTGTGGTAGTCAGTTGTGAAATAGAATAGCTAATTCTTGGATCCTCCATCTCTCTTTCTTGTTCAATTTATTCTACTTAAGTTATATATTCCTTTTCTCCTAATGGAATATGTATTATCTTATTTTTATCCACCAAAAATACTGCTTCCTTTCTTGAGTCTACTATCCCATTAGAATTGACAAACCATCTCAATCCTATGAATGTTCTAAAAGTGTTAAAGAGTTCCTTCACCTCCACAACCTCAAAATATACAATTTTCTTAAGTCCTTTGATGGTTATTTATTCATTCTTTCATGCTCCCAAAGTCTCCATGCTAGAACCATTTACCAAAATTAAGTTCATATGTGTTCTGACTAACTTGGGTCAGCCCAATCTCTCCCAAGTAATTTCCAAAATAATGTTCAAGTCCGCACCTACATCTACCATCACATGTTTGAATTTGATATTATTAAAGTGTGCGTTAATTAAGAGAGGTCCATTCTTCTATTTTTGGTCTTTTGTAAGTTGATAGACTTCTTGTTTTTGTTTGTTCCAGTACTTCCCCAATTGTTTTAATTTGACTAGATCGTTTTGTCGGGCCAAAGAGGTCAAATTTTTTAGTATAATCACTTTTTTAAAAAAAATAGGCTATATCCTCATTTTTTATTGTATAATTTATTGTTTTTCTTTGTCTACTACCTTATCATGGTGTTTTCTTGGATAGAATTAATTGTATTCCTTTTCTTTCTGACCTGACTCTTCACTAACTTCTTCAATTTCTTTTTGTTTATTATTCTTGGTATTCATTCCTTGTCTAGTCAATACTGTAACCTTATTTTTCTTTGTTCTATACTTCTTAATTTGTATTTGTTTTTCTTCATCATAATATTCTTCATTTGATATATGAGAGTACCATTGATCCATTCTATGACAACCTCTCACTCCTTGCAGTGGTATTCTTCTTATTACCCCAAGGCTCCTTTATGGTCTTGTAAGTTATCACTTTTGGAGTGTGCTATATTTTGATAATATTCTTGTAATTTATCACATTTGAATATTTCATGGGAATCATCTCTACAAAATGGATACTTCCTTTTCTTTCTTCCCAACACTTTGTAGCATAGTGGCCAATCTTTCCACAGTTATAACATGTAGCATCAATTTGTTGACAATTGTTTCTACTATGTCCCATTCTTCCTCTATCTATTTGATTGCTTGTTATCTCCTGTGTAATCTTGTATTAGGTTATTCTAAAATGCATAATCATTTCAATTATCTCTTGAAGGGGGTTGTTTGTAGCATAGGTCATATAAGGTTCCTTCCGCAAGTCCTTTAACATATGCCATATTTCTATCCATTTTCACACCATAGTTGTATTTCATGGTACATCCTAGATTAGGATGAATTGTATTCCAAAGTTAAAATTGATTTGAAAGATAGTCCTCAATGGGGTGGTTGTCCCTTTCCTAGAAAGTTTCACAGTATAATGAACTTGTCTTGGTCGGTATCGATTTTAGTTCTACATGCAATATTGTTCTAGTTCTTTCTCCTTGAGATTTGGGTAAATCAATTAGGACATGTCCTTCCCTTGAACAATATGTGCACCAAAAATATTTAATTTTCTTTGACGCTGCTCTTTCCAAAATACCATTTTGTATGGTTAATTTCTCTACTACTAGTTGTAATTTCTCAAGATTATCCTTTATGCCATATTTTTGGGGTTTGTGCCATGTCTAAGCTTCTATGTGGTATGCCATTATGATCAGGTCAATGTAAGTATTAAATATTCTTTCGTCTAAGGTTTCTTTAATATCCTTTTGTAATTCAAATATGAACCATTATGTTTTTGTTGCTTTGTTAGAGATTCCTCCAATTTGCGACAAACTTCCTTGAATATTTTGTCATAGGCCTTCACAAATTTATTTTCTCCTTGCACTGGGTCCCTCATTTTGATAACACTCTATGTAGGGACATCTAGAGTGCCAAATTTTGACAAGAAGACTTTTTTTAATTCATTCTGACTTTTCCCATGCTTCGGGTAAGTCTTTTTGTACCAGTTTGATAATTTTTTCCTTAATGAAGGTACAAAGTCTAATAACTTCAATTTATTCTTGTCAATGTCATGTCTTTCCCACAGAGATTCTAATAGGAATATATGTTTTGCAACCTCTATTGTATCTCTTCTAAATACTGGGATTTTGATTGATTATTCCATTTTGTTCTAGTTTCCTCCTACTTTAAATTTTTGAATTTGTGAACTATGCTTTTTTCCCTTTTCTTTCTTTATTTTCTTGGCAGTATGGGATTTTGTTCTCTTCCCTTATCTCTTGCTAATTTTATGTCAAAGTACTCTTTCCCAAATATCTCTTCCCAATCTACTTATTTTCCTTCTTTTTCTCTTGCCTTTTTACTTTTTGGTATCTCATCTTCCAAAATTCTTCTACTCTTGTATGGCTTAGGGTTGGGCCCTAGACCAAGGATCGTGACTCTTCAAGATGTCTCTTCACCTTTTTATTACTTAACAACATTCCATTTGCTAGTGAACATAATTTTTTTCCCAAATTAAATTTGATCTCATCTTTTTTCCTAATTTCTCTTCCTTTAATTTCCTTATGTTTTTATTAACTAACTCTTCCAAATATTCCTCTTGAATAGATAGAACCTTTTTTGGAGTTCCCAAAAATTCAATAAATCTATCATTTAGATTGATTGTTAGGTTTGATAGATCTGGTCTAATTGTAGGACTTTTGGAGGGTTGTGGTGGGAGTAGAGTCTCGACACTATTGCAGTCCTATCAACAATATTTTTAGATTTTCCATAATTAGCAATGTTCTTCTTTAGACTATTTATGAGTTGTCCTTATTTTTCCCAGTACAAATCTTTTTTTTTTGAGGTTTTCTATTTTTCTATGTTTTCTTTCTTTTTCCTTTAGCAGCACACACTTTTGCACGCTCAAAAGCACCCACTTTGGCACACTCAACAACACCCTCATTGGCACTCTCAATTCTCATCTTGTCCACAATTTTCATTCTCATGCGATGTCTTTCTTCTCTTTCAACAATTTGTCTTTTTCTTTTTTTATCCATTTGGGCTTGTTATGTTCACCTTTTTTCCTAGTTCCATTTGTTCTCTAATCTCTCTTGTGATTTTCTAATCTTATTTTTCCATGGGTGTGGTTGATTTGGGATTACATTAGTCCTTTTCTTATTTTCCATGGTAGTTATTTGATATCTTTTCTTATTGGTCACATCTCTTTGAGGATCCTTTTTAGAATCCTTCCTCATTTCCATTATCCATCCCCTTGGTGCCTAACCCCCTCTCATAGGGTAGATGCCAAAAGGACAATTTTGTAGATTTTTATATCTTCCTCTTTTCTCCTTTCTTCATCTATTTTCAATTTAAAGATTTAAAAATATGAGCATTGATGTCCTTTATACAACCTAACTAAGGTCCCAAAAATGAAACTAATGTTAGGAAGAAAACTGGGGAAACACAAATTGGAGTTCTAAACCCCAAGCACTTTCTAATTGTTGTAGTTTATACCTCGGACTCAATCATACAAAGGGGGCAATGGGTTGATTCGGATAGAAGATCAACTATTTAACTATATATATAATAGAGTATCATATAACACAATTGTAGATAAAATTTTGGTAGGCCTTATTTTATAAATATCAATGGAGTACATTCATATCTCCTTTTTACATCATATATATTTATCATAATCTTCCCATATACTTTGTGCATATTCTATTTTCTACAAATCCCTCCCATGCTCTTCTTCCTATATCTCTCACACTATTATTCATATTTTTTCCTAAACACATATCTACCTAATGGGACGTAACCCACCTATCCTACCCCTAACCTAGATGGTATCTCTTGAATCCAATGCTTTGTGAGCACTTTGTGGCAAGATACAATAGGATTTAGTGGTCAGTGTCTGACTATTGCACTTTCCTACTAACAATTGTCTACATAATATTCCCCAAAAATAATATAACTAGGTCAATCTATTGGTGATTAATATCGAGAAGGATGATCACATCTACATGTGTAAGAATTTACATGCTATATGAAGTTTGTATTACTTATCTCTTTCCAACATCCCTCATTGATGAAATCCTAAGTGTTTTTGGATATATTTAAACATTCATAAATGAGTTCTTAAGATATTGTCAACTTCAAATAGCTCAAAGGGGTAAATCTAAACCACTTTTTCTATATAATGGGGATCTGTTGGAACACGACTATCTATTGAGAGGGGGGGTGAATCAGTTGATCAATTCAAACTATTCTTTTAACCCTTGTTATGCAGATTAAGAAAATATGCAGAGATCACACACACCAATACTCATAACACCAGATATACGTGGAAAACCTAATATGGGAAAAACCACAATGAGAAATGTTGTTGGCATCTACTATCCTAATCCAACATCACAATAGAACCTCACAAGTTACAATATTTAAGGGAACCAACCCTAAGGAGACACCAATCCCCTGATTTAAGAGTTCTGACTCTAAGGAAGCACCCACTCCCTAATCTGAGCACCAACCCATCTATTTGATGGAACCAATCAATCAGACTTACAATAAAAGTATGTGGAGCAACAACTCCAATTACATATGATTCAAATGAGTCTAATTCTGTGTTATAGACTATCGTCGTCATTTTTAATTACTCTCCTTTAAAAAGAAAAAAATCCTTTAAATTACTTAGACAAATTAAAAGGTTACCTTCGTTGTTTTTTAACCAAGTTCATAAGCTTATATCGGATACTGATGAGGTTTAAGAAATTTCTTCTCATCTGAAAATCCTTACTCTTTGAAAATTTGTGTGTCAATCTTTGTGATAAGTTGTTTGATGTTCAAAAGGAATTTGTAATCAAAAAGAGAATTGAATGGGAAAATATCAAAGTAATAAAAACTTGGCAGTGTTTCACAAAGTTTTGAAACCTTTGTCAATTTTCAACAAGGTTCTCAAAACATTTTCATTTCCACCTTGGTTTTCAAGTTAAGTTGTGAATTATTTTTCTAAGTGATTTTATAATAGTAAGAAGGGGTTAATGAACAAATTAAGATATTTTAAAATGTTCAATGGGGCGGCATATGAGCAGGTTTTCATAACAATGAAATACTTTGAAGTATTTCAAGAACATACTTAGAAATGGGTAACTAGTGTGTATGAGGTTGAAAATTGCTTCATTATCAAGGATGCATTTGCAGAAAAGAAAGTTGCTTACAAAAATAAAGATTTTCATCCATGACGAATAAGTCATTCACCATGAGAATAAATGAAAAGTTATAAGTAGTGAACATGAAAGAAAACAAATATTTCCAAGGCATTCCCATAACATAGAGCATTTTAAAGCCAAAAATATAGATATATTTATATATTTATCAATAAAAAGCATATTGTATTACATTGCTAAAAAGAGAAATTTCACAACATAAGAGGTTTAAATGCAGAGAGTGAACATGAGGACTCTGAGAGCCTCAATGACTTCTTGCATACACTCTATCTATGTAGGGGATAAGAGATTCTTGTTAAATTCGATGAAGTGGGCGAACGTCTCTATATTGTTGCTCTCTAGACCAACATGTAGCAAGATGATGACTTGACCAGCTCATTCATTGTGCAACGTAGAAGCGATGCAAATTGCATCACCTACTAATTCCACACATGGATGAATAAATAGGTCTCTTAGACTACCTTTAATGCACAACAGATATCGTGGACGAACTAGATGCTCAGCATCTCGCAAACCCATATGAAATCCCAAAGTTGTGCAAAATGTTATACAAGGAGCATTCAAGCATACTAGAATTATGGACATGCACCTGGGACATGAAGTGCTCACCAATGATTTTACGGATCACTTCCTCCACATCACTACGGATCAAGAAAATTTCTCTAAGTTGGTCTATCACAAACCTACAGACGACACTACACTCAATACCCTCCACAACTAGGAAATCACTCTCCACAGCCACTTCATTTGATGAACTCGACATATTGTAAGTAGAAATTAGAATTGTACAAATGAATAGTGGTGAAGTTAATTTATAGAGTGGAAAAGGAAAATTGGTGGAGCTTACTTGGAAGTAATTAATGTTGAAAGTACATTCAAATTTCTTTGAACTCAATTAACTTAAGCAAGGCGATGTGATGGAAATCTTGCAAGTTAGATTCAAACAGTGATGAAATCCTTTACATTTAAAGAGTTGCATAGAATGATCTTAGGTGGCATGCCAATAGTCACCAGAAATGAAGGTGGAAAATATTTCGCAAGAGGGTAAACCACATGGTTGCTTATAGAAAGTGACAATTTATTCCCTTTTCTTATCAATTGGGAGATGGGATGTAATCATAACCATCCTTAAAAATAGCAATTAATGAAGGTGTTGTCATAATCTGACAAGGTTAGTCAGTTTCCTACCAATCTTTTTATTCGGCTAGGCAATGGTTAGCATCCAAGAATTAGTTTTCAAGAAATCCTAACTATTACAATATAAAATTTTAAATATCCTGTAGTTGGATATTGCAAGGGTCCGACATTTTGATCCCCCTTGCACTGCGATGCATGAGTGACAATCGATCATAATAGAAGGATCAATTTTCGTAGTTTTAATTCATTGTTGTGAATTTTTATTATTTGTATGTAGTAAATTGTGAGTTAGATATGTTGGCCCCACAGTTTTCATTGCACCAAAGGGTCAACCTATTAATGACTGATACAACTGCCAGAGTTAATGTATCCAAGGGAGGTGGTTAGTCCATGTCATGAATCTCAAGGGGAGCATTGAACAGCTTCCAATAGTCTCCCCCTTAGCACAAGCCAAGGGGATTTGAACCCAACACCTTTGGCTCTGATAGTAATTGTTGGCCCCACGATTATCATTGCACCAAAAGGTTGACCTATTAATGCTCGATACAACCACCAGAGTTAACAGATCCACAAGAAGCAGTTAGTCCATGTCATGAATCTCGAGGGGAGCAATGACTAGCTGTCAACAAGATACTAATGTTTATGAATAAGTCAATGAGCTTAGATGAACATTTGGATATTCCTTCCTTATGAGGATGTGTTGTTTAGTGGTGTTCAATTCATTTATTTACAATGAATAATTAATATTGTATTGAGTCGAGTCAGCAAGAAATGATAGTCTAGTCTGAGCTACAATATTAATTGTTTGTCAGTCACTTTCACCATTGAAGTAGTTTCTTTAGTTTTAAAGCACTTTTCTTCGCATATATTTCATGGCTATGAATAGGTGTTAGTTTTTCTTTCCCATTTTCTGGTCAAAAGCATACCCCTACTTTATGTGTTTTCAAAAAATAAAATTACATCAAAAGAGGGAGTT
Source organism: Sequoia sempervirens (assembly GCA_007258455.2). Lineage (NCBI taxonomy): Eukaryota > Viridiplantae > Streptophyta > Pinopsida > Cupressales > Cupressaceae > Sequoia > Sequoia sempervirens. The sequence goes on along the minus strand of VDFB02086081.1, from coordinate 439,916,089 downwards.
GTACCTCATTCAAAATTCAGAGGAGTATTACCAATGCAATGGTAATCTCTCCAACTGTTGTGAATTTATTAGTCCTTCTTGGGCATTATAGATTCATTTTGTATTTAATCTTATAAAGGACAAATCTATTCACCAACATAAACTCAATCTACAATTGCTCAATCTTTTCTTTTCTCTGCAAGCATTTCCTCTCCTATCTTCACTCTTCTTCTAACACATTATGGCTCATTGAATGCATATGCACTGCTTCATTCTTCAGCACACACCAAATTTATACATTGCATTCTTTATCTTGGGGTAAATCAATCTTAGGGTTTTTTATGCATTTGATTCCATTCATGCTTGATTGACCTCTTCCATATTTTGTGACTGTTTGTGTATTAATGAATTCATCCACTTCTAATCAATCACAAACATATTTTTGGAGTAGTTACAACAATCAATTTCATTTTTTTACCACAATCAAATTCACCTGACAAGAAGTTCCACCATTTTTCCACCTAGACATTGTCAAAACAAATCTTTAAATGTTGGTCATTGATTGCGCCATGATCCATTAGTTAACATTGAAATACCTTGAGTTACTACAACCAATCATCAATTGTCATGTGTCACTTGAGGAAACTTTTCATTTGCCATACTTGTTGGGGGGTCATGGATCACTAATCCCTCTTATCACTTACTTGTATTACATTGTAGAGCTTAACAAGCAAGCTCAAACACCAATGTCCAATGCTTCTTATTCCTATTGGGTTTTGACCATCAACCTTACCCTTTACTTTTTCCTTCCTGCACTTCAATGCAAACCATCACATCAGACTTTGAACTCTGAAACACCATTACTTTGTCAGAAGTTGGGGTTCACCCTTATCGCTTACCACTTACCAACCTTTTGGTAAGGTGTAATCCTTCCTACCGAACTGTGATGCCTGAATATATCCTTGGAAAGCTTTGCAAAACATAACCCTTTCAGGTGTCAGGGTTCGCTCTTACTTCATACCACTTCGTGTGTCATATCCCAATTTTTATTGCATTTAAATTATAATATATTAAATTGAACAATTGAGGAAATTCAATATGTTGAATGATAAAATTTGATATTTTGAAAATGTTTGAAAGAACTTGATTATCTTATGACTATGTGATCTATGAACTATCTTATACTTTTTCATGATTGAATGTTACTAATGAACTATGCAAGTGCAAGTGTGCAAATGCAAGAAACAAGTTGAAGAATGAGAACATGGTTGAGGTAGGATCATTTAGCTAGATTGAACAGTAAGCTTGATGGAATCTGGGTGCACACACCACTAAACAGCATGATAACTACATTTGAAACTTCATATAGAAGATTATATTGATTTGATTTGAAACGATTCAATGATTGGAAAAAAATAGGCTTGTGGAATGTTATACATGTGATTTCTTATTCAATTGTCTATTTTGATCTCGTTTTTTCAAAATTTAAACGATATTATGGTTAAACTTATATGTACATATTTAAAAGGCGTGATTAAAGAATAAGAAAAAAATCATTTAGAAGTTATTATTTGAGAAAAATAAAAGTTCATTCTTTATTTTTAAAAAAGTGATTAAACACTATATTGTTATAAAATAAGATAGTGATATATATACATACATGCATACATATATAAATGTATATATATTCCTTATTAAAAGAATATGTGATCGAATTTATCAAACATTAATGTTGATTTCAAATAACATCGTAAAGAAAATAAAACTTTTAAAAATGGCATAACAAAGATATTATGGAAGAGTGGTCTGCAATCAAATTAAAGGCTAAGATATTTGAATGCAGAGTGGGCGGCTAATTACTAGCAATAATGAAGTGAAATAGCCCCTTAATGGAGTGAAAAGGAAAGGAGAACATGTTTCCATTTTGGTAGTACAAATTACTTGTAAGAAAATTGAGGAGAAGATTGACTGTGATGATGAGGATTGAAGAAAAAGAAGGCAAGAGAATCAACCCAGCTGTGAAGGAGGAAAAACTAAAGGAAAAAGCCCACAAATCGAGGTAATCAATGGCTTTTGTATTTGTTTGATTTCCCAGTGCAGTCAATTTTGCAAAACTTGTATTTCCTTCATACTGTTAATTTCATTCAAAATGGTGTTATACCATTGAAAGTTTGTTTATATGCAACATATTTTGCTTTGATGCCAACCAGTCATTATATGTAAGCGATAATATTTGTTTTCTTGTTGCAAAGGCCTTATCAGCCATCCCTTGCATGCACAAGATCTGTGCATATTCTCCCTATCGACATGATAGTCAATTACGATTTTGCACTTTAAGTTTAATGTGTCGCCCCTCTACTTGTTTATCTCTTACATGTGTGTTTCATTGACCATTTTCATGGCTATTCGAAAGAAATTTATAGCCAAAATATTGTTTGATTGTAACAATTTTTAAATCGTTCACCATTCCCTCTATGGGAAGTGGCAGATTTCTCCACTGTTAACCTCCACATTTTTGTTATTTTTTGTGTCGACAAGGCCGAATAGGTAAACCGCACCATATGGGTGTGTGGGTCTTAGTAATTGTTCATAGAATGATGGATAGTCATCATTATTCTTTAACCAAGTTGCATTAGAACAAATGTATCGTTCCATTTTAATTTATGTTGGCACGATCACTAAGATCGTATAACAATATGACATTAGAACATAGATTCAATCATTCTTCAGAACAATTACCATCATCGTTGGTCCTAAGCGAAGCTTATAATGTATGTATTCACCAGTCTTTCTTGCATGCACATTATTGTTCCCTAGAATGACACTTGAATCGTTCCTTATAATGATTAACATGAGTAAAGTCTTACCAGCATTTCCATTTGAGCAATGCAGGCCGATGATCAACATTCATAAAGGTTCAACTATTGTTACTATTATTAATAAAAACAAACATTCGTTCGACTGTAATCATTCCTTAGGACAACAGTGGCATGAATATGTTTAATAACTATTAGAAATATGAAAGTGGGTTTCTCCATAACCTGAACAATAATAAAATTGTTTCAGCCTTATATGTGTATCATTATTTTTAAATGACAAGCATGTCGTTAAATTTCTTTTACTTGCTCAAAATGATACCAATATTGTTTAACTTCTTTATATATATATATATATATATATATATATATATATATATCCAGAATGATAGTACCCTTGGTTGAATACAAGTTATATTGGTTAAATTGAAACTGTTTATGAGACGGGTGATTCCACAATAATGGGTTACAGTTTTTGGCCAAACTTGACATTAAAATCAAGATTTTTCACCAGATATTCACTTTCTTACACCTATAGCAATTAAACCATTAATAATTTGAAGATGAATCAAACTAGTTATTTGTTAGATATTTTGTGTAGATTCTAATTATATTTTAAAAATAAAAATAAAAAATAAATTGTGAATCATTTTATGTAATTTTTAATAACTTATTTTTTCTACTAATCAACATTTTTAAAAAGTGATGCTTACTTCGGACTGCATAACTTTTTTTATATATAGGATACAATTCTAATTTTTAAAATACAAAATTTTCACACCAATATCTAGTGTATGGATATTTTTTCATAATTTTTTGTTAAATAATTTTTTTTAATTAATTTTCCAAGTCAGAGTAATTATAATTTGGATAGAGGTGTACTTTGGCCTGCATAACTTTTTTTGTATTCATTTGAATTAACTTATTCCTTTTTTGTTGGAATAAGGACATCAATACCTAGTGCACATGTATTTTTTAGAATTTTTTTCTCTATTTTTCTATTTTTTCGTATGTGTGAAACAAAGAACTTGATGTTCATTGAAAATCCTACATTCACAAGAAATTAAAAAAATATATAATAATAAAATTAAACATATTTAAAATTATACTTTTTGGGAAGATTACAATAAGGGCTACATGCTTACAAAACATAATTTTTAAATGAATTCATTTGATCACCCAAAAGGTAAATCAAAAGTAGTTTTTTATCAGCATTTTGATAGGTGTAGAGGAGACTCGATTATAGGTATGGTTTAAATCTAACAAGGTTCTATCCAAGGGGGTTTGATCAATCCCTCTTTAATTATAATCATTTAAATGAAACCTTTAAAGTCTTAAATCATTGTATTTTCTAAAAATATGTGATTTCAGGCAAAAATCAGGATGTCCCAAAAAGTGTAACCCATTATATGTGTATCATTATATTTAAATGACAAGCATTTCGTTAAATTTCTTTTACTTGTTCAAAATGATACAAGTATTTTTTAACTTCTTTATATATATATATATATATATATATATATATATATCCAGAATGATAGTACCCTTGATTGAATACAAGTTATATTGGTTAAATTGAAACTGTTTATGAGACACATTGGCACAGTAACAAGAAAACTTCTGAAAATAGCATAGTTATGATACAAATAGAGTATCAATATGTAGTAACTGTTTTAAAACAAAACTTGTCTTTACTTTCTTTGGAAAAGGAAAATGTACACTTTGTGTAAATGTCAATTGATATGACAATCTATAGTAATCATTTGAATGAAAGCAATCTATTATAATGGTATTTATTTTAGAATGTATGCACAAATATATTATTTGAAGTCCGCACATATATGTGTATGCATATAGACCTTTGTCTATGTGCATACACATACTTGTGACATACCTTCATATAAACCCAAAAAAGTGGTTTAAAATTCGGTTGAGGAAGGAAAAAGTCATTTTTGGCATGTAAATAATTTTAGGGGGTTCACTCAAACTATATAGTTCAAGTGAACACCTTTTAGGGCTCGAGCGAACACCCCTATTCGCTCAAACCCCCCAATTCGATCAAACCACCAAATGTATGTTATTTTTTAATTAAATAATGGGGTTTGAGTGAATAGGTGTCGCTCAAACCCCTGAATTAAGTTTTTTTTTAATGAAATTTTTTTACTATCGACAATGACAATAATTCCATGAACAGAAGTTGTCTCGAACCTGAACCTGCGAACCCCACCTACAAGCAAAGGAATCAAGCGACCAAGAATTCACCACCCTCAACGTGACCAACGACTAGGAATAACTCACTAGGTTGGTGTCTTTAAACGGTTTTCAACAATTTCATTTTTTGCATCTTTCAATTGAATGGTAGTCGATGAGTTCACATATTTGTTCAAATTGTTTAAGTAGTTTAGTTTCCTTGTCAATGTTTCTATATTTTAATGATCATTGCCTTGTCAATGCTTCTCATGAACTCTTATATTCACAAATTTATGCATTCGGTTGTACAAAACTCATAGATCAAACCCTAGACGTGTTTAATTAAAGTCTACCAATATGATTTGGAAGTTTGAGAAATTCAATATGCCTTGCACAGTGAGGATTAAGGTGATCAAAAAAGAACAATTGATACTAGTATTTTCCTATAATGCCAAAAGGGAAGGGGGAGGGTTCTGTATATACTGTATATTCTTGAGTTTTGTTTGTATAGAGAATGCATATGGTATGGTAAATGTAAACTTATATTATGGAAATGTAAACTTAGATTAGAAACCAAGTCCAATAATAAGACAAAATCAACCCAGTTCAATGAGTCTACATCTAACAATAATAATTTCAATCACAAAACCAGTAACCCTTAACCTTCAAAGTCTAGTGATTTTTGTTCCAAGATGAAGAATAAATCAAGTGACTCTTTTAGCTTTTGTTGCACACTTTGTCATCCTACATTTTGGTGTACAAATAAAATGGATGCATTAGAGAAATCCATTCATCAACATAAAACTTATATTTCTTCCTCCTCTTTAACTAATAAAATACAAGATCTTTTTAATAGAGTTTCAGGTGCCTCTTCCAAGAGTTTGATACTTTATTTAAGAGCTTCTCACCATAGGATTCATTCTCAATAGATTCTTAATTCTCATTTCAATACTAGCACTTCAAATATTAATGATTGGAGACTCTACTTAAATTGTTTTTTTAGAATATGGCATGGTTTGATTATAAGATGGGTAAATCAATGGTGTACTCCATGTTCTTGATATATTAAAAAAATATTATATCCATCTATCAATTTTTTGATTCTCAAAATTTTAAATCAATGGATTTATCACCCATGATGTGGTCATCCAAGATTTGTACAAAATATTTTTTTTGTTTCTTTAGGGATTATAGACCATGTTCTCATCTCTTACCAATAAATGGTTGGTAGAGTATATCTTACTTCACCTTTCAAAAGGGATCACTCCCCTCCCCATGGATGTAAACATGGATGCAATCAAATTGCTCATATTGGACATGAATTTTAGTTGCATGGATCCTAGGGCCCATTCTAACAAGGGCCAAAGACTAGTTTTCTCATGGGTGATCTTAACCACCCTATCTACCTTTGGAAACTTCTAAGCCTTATAATCATGAGACCTCTAGATGGTTGGTTTATTAAATTTATTTATCTTGATTTGAATATTTTTCATATTCATCAATCATATCCCCTACTAAAAAATAAAATAAAAATCATTTGATTACTATTCCCTATTCATATTTATGCTAATACCTTATACACCATTTGATTACTTAGATATTCTAACCTATTCCCATTGCTACTTGGCACATTTTGTGTTTTTCTTCTCTCTTGGCTCTATGTTACCATGTTCTTAGTTAAATATAAATTGGATAATGCAAAGAAACCTAAATAGTCCAGTACATGTTTCAATACAAGTACTTTGAACATATGTTATATTTTTATGTCACTTATTCCTTGTATTATGTATTAGTTCTAATTTAGCCTTCTATTTATGTCATCTTTGGTGTGATCCTCCTTGATACTTTATCTATAATTTATATGTCATGTGTCCTTACATTTTAAACACCTTCATTAGTCATGTTTGTTATGTTTTATATACTCTCTTTTACTTTCTATATTATGATTTATTCAAGTCATTTACATACTTGAGGGGTGTCTATATTATATATTATCATTTTTATATTTAGCACTTATGCTCTCTTTATCTATCATATACATTTCACTTTCATATTTTCCTCAATGAATTCTTGATCCATCTTAAAAATTATTGCTCATAAATTTCATGTTCCCAAATTGGGTATTCATGTGATAAGATTCATTCACATATATTTTATGATTTTTCATGATCTATGCTACATATGTATGATGTCTAATATGTGCGCAGTTTGTGATTTTATTCTTATTTTCATTATGATTTCTATCTATTTTGATACCATATATACTTTGTCATGTTTAACTACTTATGAGGCATCATATTTTCCACTTAATGCTTATCAATTTTTCATGCATGCTCGAGTTCATCCTTATGTCACTATGTATATATGATCCTTATCATGAATTGCATGTTCATATCATTTTGAGGCCTTACTCCAAGACACAACTTTGTATATATACATCAATCATTTTATGCACCTTTCTTCTCTTGATCTAAGCATATTTGCTATTGTCACCTCATAATTAGACCATCACAAATTCCTTTCCATTGCGTCAAACCTCCTTAATGGCACAATTAAATAATGTTACTTTACATGGACTTATTTAAGTTCACATTTAGTTCCAAAAAAATGGACCCCTCCTCACCTCTAGTATAGGAAGTTTTGTTGAAACTCTAGTGCGGATTGACCAATAACTCTCAAGTAAGGCATCACACATGAAAGTTTTATATTTGATAATTTTTTTATCTAAATTTGATATGCCTTTTGATTTTATGAAGTTTATATATAGTTTTGTTGAACATAGATAAATTTTGTAATTTACATACATGTTAGCTTGAAATTTCTATAATAAATGTGAAACATATTTTATTAAATAGTTCACTAGACCTTATCTCTAATCTATGTGTGCTTTCAAATCTCAAGCTAATTTAGCACTTGTTGGCCCTTGTGATTAACTCATGTGGATCATATATTTAAGATCATTTTATATATTTAAATGTATAGTTAGAAGTTTCTACATTTTGGTGAAATGAGTTCGTGCATGACTTTGAATTATGTAAATTTAAATATTTATTAATATTTCAAATTAATTTACTTGTTTCACAAGTTTTTAGTAATTTATAGAAGTTACATTAAATTTATTGAATGTATGTATGCACTTGAGAACTATTATCTAGATATCTAGTGTTCATGTTTAATACATTCTATATCATGTGCACACTTGTATTTATTTAGAACTGTTTTAGATTTCTATTCTCTAGATCTAGATATATTAAAGCAACTATCTCATTGCTCCTTTAGGTGTACATATCATGGAAAATGCACAAGTTCCACCTATTGGAGCTGTAAAAATCTGATGTTTTTACATGTTGATTTTACTCATAAATTTCCAGATTGGTCCTACCGTGTGCATTTTCTGCCCATTTCTTGCCATGTGGTTTCATTGTTTCCATCAGGTCTTGCATTTTTGACATTCTGGTTCTTATTAGTGTGAGATGGTCAAGGTCTCCCCGACCCATGTTGCGTTTTCTACTAGAAAACGTCTGTGTTGCCTATCGGCAAGACGTTTATGATGTCTTGGCGACTGGAATTTACTTACTAGCAGTTATCGGCGAGATATTCACATGGTTTCGGTGACTGAAATGGATCATATCGGCATAAGTTATACCATCGATATAAGGTCATAGCGAATTTGATGTGTCTTACCGATTAGCTCATATGGGCTTTCTTCGGCCAGAGTCATGGTATTCGGGATAAGGTCTTGGCGAGACCTTATTGTCTTGCCGACTGGCAATGGAGGAGGCTTATCGGTGAGAGGTATTCTATTGGTAAGAGGTCTAGGCGAGTGACCTTTGGTCTCGCCGATGGAACACAATGAAGGTCTCTGTCGGTATGAGAGTTGTTTTCTCTTGGCAATCTAGGGTGTGCTCAGGATGTTTCAGTGTAACTCAGTGGATTCTTTGGGACCTCTCCCTGATCTTGAAGTGTCTTGGCGAAGGCAAGTGGGAAATGATTCTCGGCAAGGTTTTCTCTTGTCTCAGCGACTCTGGATGAATGAGGGAACTTTCGATGAAAAGTGGTATGCTCTGCGAGAGGTCTTGCCGATGTCAGAATGTTATGGCAACTATGAACGAAACAAAAGAATGCATCGGTTAGAGATATCTTATGTCTCAGCGATTGGAAGGAACGTAACATGGGGCTCTCAATGAAACATAATGTATGATGTATGACATCTCACTGACGGGATAAGGTCAAGGCGAAACACAAAGGGGACAAAAGGATACTTCTTGACTTCGACATAGCGAACAAATGGTCACGGTGAAAGCGAACAACACAAAGAACAGAGGAACACAGGATAACTAACGATTGACGATTGAATTGCCTTTGGCATACTTTCTGGTTGTCTCGGTGACTATTCCATTGGCAATTAATAAAGATTCAAACACTGTGGGCCGACATATGAGAATCTCTAAATACAGTTGATGGCCAACGTGAAATTTTCCCGATCTCTACAGTGGGCCGACATGAATTTGAAGCGATATGTTTTCTCATGCTAGTGTGTAAATATGCACTCTTGATTGTAATTGAAATATCAAATTTTTAGAATAGATATAGTAGATTAGGAATGGACATAGTAGAATAAAGTTCTCATTCTAGAGACTATGTTGCATGTTTTCAAATGGCGATTTCAATGAAATTCAGCTGGTGTGGTAGTTTATTCTTGGTATCAATTGTCTGTTGAGTTTATTGAAAAGTATTGCTAAGTTGTCTCCAAGTTGATTCTTTCTAGTTGTTTAAATTGATGTAACAAGTTTATTTTCAGTTTATTAGTGCACATTTGTTGTATCTGTGTGGTTAATTAACTGGTTCTCTCAAGGAGAGATTAAATCCTTTTGGTTGATCACAATAATCAGGGAGATTCATCTAGATTATTAAAGTAGAGCTTAGTAGTTACAATCTTGCATGTTTATACAAGTATAAACAGAACATATGCCAGCAATTTGATTTTCTGCCATAATAAGTTGCCCACTTTTGTTTCATTTGACTCCGCATACCCAATAAGGCACTAGTCTCTGCAATTTCATCATTTGGATTCATTCAGTTTCTTTACATCTGTTAATTGAGCATTTTAGGATTTAGATTTAGAAGATTGCTATTGCTATCAAGTTTGATTTCATTTGTTCACTCTCATCTGCCATTGTGGACAAAGCATTTTAGAAGGATAATCATAAAGTCAAGTCTGCTTCATTTAGAAAGGTGCACCTGCCTAGGTTTAGCAGCACCTGAAGAGTAGAAGGTTGAGTTCTCTTGACCTTGTCTGTTACCCTAAAGCGTATCAAGAGATTGGCAGCCTCTTAAGGAATTTAGCCTACATTTTTGAGAGCTAACAAATTGGCAACTTAGCTGGGGATTATATCAGAAAATTCGGTTGAAGACCACATTATAGAGTCATTGGAGGAAAAGTTGTAATTTGAGAAATTTCAGAAAGAGTGATTCTGCTGGGGAAAAGATCAGAAATAATCATTTTCCTACTTTTGGAAAAGTAGGTGGCGACTCTGAAAAAGGTTTGATGAAGAATGGAATTTGTATATGGAATGAACGATTACACACATGCAGGAAGTTATTGGGCCCCTCAAGCGCCTGATAATACAATTGGAAATTTCTACAATGGTGACAGTGCATATCATGCACAACAGAATATGTACCCACCTGTCCCTCCCCATCTGTGCAAAACAATGATCAAGCAATTCGACCTGACAGGGTTTCAACGGTACCCTTACCCTATGGATATGAATTGGAGAAGCCTTGTCCCTAAGTTTATAGGGAGTAACACAATCACTGTTGAGGATCATTTGAGGAGTTTCAATGATTTCATCGAGGGTTTGGATATGTCATATGAGGTTGTTTATGATATCACTTATTTAAGATGCTAGGGATTGGTTCAACTGCCTACCGGTGGCTTCTATTAAATCTCTCCAAGGATTTCAGGATTGATTTCTTGAGCAATATGGATATCTGTCTGCACCAAATTGGGCTTCCCATGGGTTATTGGAGATTCAAGAAAATCAGAATTTGCAGCAATATGTATGCCAAGATCAACAATTCGAAGAAGAAGAAGCTAAGTATGTGTATACTCAAAGCTAGGACTCCAGCACACAATCAGAGTATGGAATTTATCCCTTTGATGCATTTCTTGGCATAAGGAAGTATGAAGGAGAAGATTTGACTTCTCTGTACAATAGGATGATAAGTGTTTGTATGCAATTGCCTCCTGATTGTAAGCCTACAAGACCTATTTTTGTTGCACAATTCATAAAAGCATGGGAACCTAAATTAGCTTATTGGTCAAATTCATCAATACGACATGCCTATGATCACTTGAATAAATTCATTGATGCCATGGAGAAGATAAGGTATGAGAACACTATCAATGTTGATTCCAATGATTGTATTTCTAATGAGTGTAGAGAAATTGATCAAACAATGCATCCAATAGAAGATGAGATATGTGCAATTCAGTATGATTCCTATGATGGCTTGCATGATGAAGATGAAGGAACAAAGTATCTCTCTTGCATAACAGATTGTGACAGGGAAGGCAGTGCATGTTGTGAGGAATCCAGTGAATATTCAGATTGTAAAGATGCACCTGTGGATTTTGATCTGCAGCAAGGGGATTCTTTTACCTCTTATGAAGATCAAGATGAAGAGGCAGTGGGAAATGTTGATTCATTTGATAGTGAATATATAATACCTCCAGCTGCAGTTGAAAGCTACGAAGATACATTCGATGAAGAGGAGGTTTGTAAATTTGAGAATAGTTTCCAAAAAAATTCAGGCCCATTGCATGATGAAGATTTAAAAGAGGATCAGATGATCTTCTGCAACCGTTTTCCCAAGAATTAATTTCAAGTATTTTCAGATCCACTTGATGTTGAGCAAAAGGTATTTTTGGACAAACAAAGGGATGTGTCAAGTTATGGAACAAATGACTGTGCTGGTAATTTTTCATTCTCTGATGATCCTGGGCCTCTTTTTGATGATGACAAAAGTGATGAGTATGATTGTAATAATGAAAATGTGGAAACTTGTTTACTCAGCTATGAGCAAATTTCATATTTGTTAACTCTTGATTATCAGAGATATATACATAAGGGTGATCTTGAAGCTCTGTGTCCAGTTGATGGTGAAACTTTTGAAGTTGACCAAATGCATGTGCCTGTTCAAGAAGAGGTATGTGATTTTGAAATTTCTAACTCATATGGAGAAGACATTTGTCTACATACTAAGTATGATAAAGGTCCAGATTCGAGTAATTCATATATGCTTGATATTGAAGATATAAGTCAGAATCTAGTGTTATCTCCAAATGACGATACTAAAGAGGTACAAAAGGTTTCGGATTTGTTTGTTTCAGATAGCATTGATATGACAGAAGTTTTTGTTTCTCAAGAGAAGCACTTTGATGATGAATTTTCAATACAGCTGGGAGAATGTTTCACAATTCATAACAGTGAGAGAGATAATATAAAATGTTGTATTTCATATGCATGCATTTTGAATGTTGAAAATAATAGGGGTTTGTCCCATGATGATGAAGAATTTGAATTGTTGAATGATGAAGGAATTTTGGGCCAAACCGAGCATGATGATACTCTAAGAACTTGCAATGACAGTGACAGGAAAGATTTAATGAGTATCTTCAAGAAGAATCTGATGAACTCGAGACAAAACTAGGTATTTGACAGGGGAAAGCTTGGTTTGAGTTTCAGATCGTAACAGCTCAAAACAGGTGAAGTTGAAATATAGAGGATTTAGGGTTGCCAGTGCATGGACAACTCTTGCTTATCCTCTTTAAAATTCTTTTCCATTCACAGTAGTTTAGGGTTTTGGTTCACCTCCATCTTGCATTCATTTTGCATTCATTCCTTCATGCTTCATTTCCATTTCCATTCTGCCCACTAGTTCATCATTTTGTGTCTAGTATGCTCACCCAAGATTCTGGATCCTTGCAATGATCTCACTATCATTCATCCCCAGATGGAGCCACTGTTGGAGCTGTAAAAATCTGATGTTTTTACATGTTGATTTTACTCATAAATTTCTAGATTGGTCCTACCGTGTGCATTTTCTGCCCATTTCTTGCCATGTGGTTTCATTGTTTCCATCAGGTCTTGCATTTTTTACATTCTGGTTCTTATTGGTGTGAGATGGTCAAGGTCTCCCTGACCCATGTTGCATTTTCTACTAGCAAACGTCTGTGTTGCCTATCGGCAAGACGATTTTGATGTCTTGGCGACTGGAATTTACTTACTAGAAGTTATCGGTGAGATATTCACATGGTTTCGACGACTGAAATGGATCATATCGGCATAAGTTATACCGTCGATATAAGGTCATAGCGAATTTGATGTGTCTTACCGATTAGCTCATATGGGCTTTCTTTGACCAGAGTCGTGGTATTCAAGATAAGGTCTTGGCGAGACCTTATTGTCTTGCCAACTGGCAATGGAGGAGGCTTATCGGTGAGAGGTATTCTATCGGTAAGAGGTCTCGGCGAGTGACCTTCGGTCTTGCCGATGGAACACAATGAAGGTCTCTGTCGGTATGAGATTTGTTTTCTCTTGGTGATCTAGGGTGTGCTCGGGATATTTTGGTGTAACTCAGTGGATTCTTTGGGACCTCTTCCCGATCCTGAAGTGTCTTGGTGAAGGCAAGTGGGAAATGCTTCTCGGCAAGGTTTTCTCTTGTCTCAGCGACTCTGGATGAATGAGGGAACTTTCAGTGAAACGTGGTATGCTCTGCGAGAGGTCTTGTCGATGTCAGAATGTTACGGCGACTGTGAACAAAACAAAAGAATGTATCGGTGAGAGATATCTTATGTCTTAGTGATTGGAAGGAACGTAACATGGGGCTCTCGATGAAACATAATGTATGTTGTATGAAATCTCACTGACGGCATAAGGTCATGGCGAAAAGCAAAGGGGACAAAAGGATACTTCTTGACTTCGGCATAGCAAACAAATGGTCACGGCGAAAGCGAACAACACAAAGAACAGAGGAACATGGGATGACTAACGATTGACGATTGAATTGCCTTCAGCATACTTTCTGGTTGTCTCAGCGACTATTCCATTGGCGATTAATAAAGATTCAAACACTATGGGCTGACATATGAGAATTTCTAAATATAGTTGATGGCCGACGTGAAATTTTCCCGATCTCTACGGTGGGCTGACATGAATTTGAAGCGATATGTTTTCTCATGCTGGTGTATAAATATGCACTCCCGATTGTAATTGAAATATCAGATTTTTAGAATAGATACAGTAGATTAGGAATGGACATAGTAGAATAAAGTTCTCATTCCAGAGACTATGTTGCATGTTTGCAAATGGCGATTTCAATGAAATTCAGTTGGTGTGGTAGTTTATTCCTGGTATCAATTGTTTGTTGAGTTTATTGAAAAGTATTGATAAGTTGTCTCCAAGTTGATTCTTTTTGGTTGTTTAAATTGATGTAACAAGTTTATTTTCAGTTTATCAATGCACATTTGTTGTAGATGTGTGGTTAATTAACTGGTTCTCTCAAGGAGAGATTAAATCCTTTTGGTTGATCACAGTAATCAGGGAGATTCATCTGGATTATTAAAGTAGAGCTTAGTAGTTACAATCTTGCATGTTTATACAAGTATAAACAAAACATATGCCAATAATTTGATTTTCTGCCAGAATAAGTTGCCCACTTCTATTTCATTTGACTCTGCATACCGAATAAGGCACTGGTCTCTGTAATTTCATCATTTGGATTCATTCAGTTTCTTTACATTTGTTAATTGAGCATTTTAGGATTTAGATTTAGAAGATTGCTATTGCTATCAAGTTTGATTTCATTTGTTCACTCTAATCTGCCATTGTGGACAAAGCATTTCAGAAGGATAATCATAAAGTCAAGTCTGCTTCATTCAGAAAGGTACACCTGCCTAGGTTTAGCAGCACCTGAAGAGTAGAAGGTTGAGTTCTCTTGACCTTGTTTGTTACCCTAAAGCATATCAAGAGATTGGCAGCCTCTTGAGGCATTCAGCCTGCATTTTTGAGAGCTAACACCACCTACACTATTTGCAAATAGTAATAGTGAGATTAAGAGATTGAGAGATTCATTAACTGATGGTACAAACTTTGAAGGAATATATGCAGACACTTGCATGTCCATATTACATAGCCTAGAACAAATTAGAGTTAAACTTGGGGATACTAGTGCATTTTCCCCTGAGAGAGTAGTTTCTATTCTTTCCCACATGCGAGAAGAAGTACATGGTGAGGTTCCCTATTCTCAAATAAAAGATGTTGTGACCAAAGATATGATTAAAAACCAATGTTTTCCATTCTATCAAAATAAACATAAGGTGAGGGAATACCAAGTCACCAGATGTGTTGATGTTGCTATGGCCACTTTGATCTACCTGTGATTTCTTGCAATGCATGCTCAATATCCAAACAATGACCAACTTATGTTATATTTTGTTCAACAGTTGTATGTTGAGGTCCATTTGGGCCTCAAAGTCAACTACCTAGACATTCCACCATCTGTTGGTTAGGGGTGTGGAAGGATTACCAATAGGCCCACCTATTGTCGAGCAAGTAGACTAGCCCTAGTGTTTAGGGTATTGGTTAGCGAGAGGTATCCTACTCTCACCCCAGCTCTGGCCCACTTAGCGGATCAATTTGTCATTGCTTCCCAATAGGAAGCAATTGATAGTGTGGCGATATTGCAACTACAACCACTAGGATATCTATTGATCACGTGGGTCGATATTTGATGTCTATACATTCACGATCCACGCCATTTGTAGCACAACATAGCAACATTGATCCTTTTACAATGGCAGGCATCCCTACACCCACACAACTTTATGGACTTACAGGAGAGATGGCACACAAGACTTTGCATTATTTGGCTGAGGACCTCTTGGAGGCATATGCCTTCATCACATTAGACTATGGGATCTCTATAGACTAGGTCAGAGGTTTTTTGGGTGTAGGAGTTCATTCACATCCAGGATCCCATCATTCTCATCACTCTCAGCCCAACACCAGTTCACATCAGGATCCACTTACGGATCATTCGGTTGCTAAACAGGCTACTGATCCTTCAGTTGACCTAGAGAGGAAGTAGGCTTGTCTAGGTTTTGTGGACATGTTGACCGGTCCAAATTCATCATCGTCGATTCCATCTTAGCTACATAGTCCCCTTCACTCATCATTTCTATCATGACATGTGATGGCTCAGACAGATGTAGATCTTGATGCATCGACTGAACAAATAGCTTATTTGGTTGATTTGGTGGAGGCGGCCATTGCAGAGGGCTCAGATCTTCCAATACCACCTGATGTGCATGTATGTATGCATGTGCATGTTCAATACAAATTTTTTTAATTATTTAAATTTTATTTTTAACTATATTCATGTAATATATGTGTATATATGTTAGATGGACATACCTCATATTACTTCTAGTCTAGGTTTAGATTGTGTATGTCGGTGTGATTTTGTGGATGATATTGTTGCCAGTGGACATGTGAGTTTTAAATTTTTATATACATATATGTGTACATACATGTATAGATCTAGAAAGATATTTAAAAATACATGTACATTCTTAAATAACTTTCATTATATATATATATATATTATATGTATTTAACACATTGTGTACAATTTTATTTCCATAGCTCGGTACATCCATCAAAGTAGGGTTCTCATTCAGAGGATCGTTTGACTAGGATTCGACATGACTATTAGGCTGCATTGGATCTAAGAGTTGTTGAACATTATATATGACAAGATACATGTTTGATGATCTCTAGTACATGTTTGTTAGGTTGTTGATACATATTACTTATATCTGATGATATAGATAGTACATTTGTTAGATTGTTGATACATTATTACAGGTACATTTGATGATCTCTAGTATATTTTCTTATATGATATACATACACATATGTTTGAGCTTAAAAATATTCATTTGCTTATGTTTATATGTTTATTTTCATTCAATATGCGTGCATGTACCTCTTTGCTTATAATGTTTATGTTTATGTTCATCTATCTACATACATACATGTGTTTTCTTATGTTTAAATGTTTATGTTAATCTACATATGTGCATGTACATGTTTACACTCAAGCATGTTTATACAAATTTTAAATCTAGATTTAGAGAGCTCATGCTCACGTATTTATGATTTATATATGTTAAGCATGTTAAATGTATGTACATGTATGTAGTTCTACACATGTACATGTACACATGTAATGTTATAAAATTTGAATATAATTTAAGGCATATACGAAACTAGTTATTGTCTAATCTAAGCATAAGAATAATCTAGTTTGAAAAGAATAAATTAAGTACAATGAATCCTTGCTTAAGATAGAAAGAGAGAAAAGATTAAGAGAGTGTACAATTTTTTAGGAAAACAACATAATTCATACTTTGATGTAATACAAAATTCTAGGCATCAATACTTCATAATTCAATTAGCTAGAAATAATGGTAGAAGAGAAAGATTGGAAAAACAACAAAGTAAAATAAGGCATAACATAGTTAAGGAAAAGATAAAGAGATCCAATAAAGTAATCACATTAGGTGTCCAAGGATAATCCCTAGAAAGTAAATAAATAAATCAAATAGATCACACTTAAATCCCACAATGATGGTTACAAATGGGAATACACTCCCTATATGTTTGGTAAATGTACACCAAGGATTCAAATGATTTAATGTATTTTTCAAGTGGAATATCATTAGAATATAGTCCCTTAAAATATTCTCTAAACATAATAAGACATGGATAAGATAATAGTTTTAGTAAGATGAGGCCCTAATCATACAAGAGAATAATTATTTGGTAGAATAATATAGTTTATATGAATCACAATAATAAAAGTAGATTCTAAAGGCACCCCATCAAAAGTACTACAAGTAAGTTACAAGCCCTAATATGTAGCCCATCAAAAGTAATACAAGTAAAAGAACTAGATTCTTTAAAGGTTCTATTTAATTTCTATATAAAGGACAGTAATCATCTTTTCACCTTTAAATAGATAGTCATATTAAATAGATATAAACTTTTCAATTGTTGTAACTTGCACATTATGTACATAACATAAAATTAAGTGTTGAATTCTTGAATCAATTTATAATAACTTTTCTATTTATATATGTACCTTTAAAGCCACAAGGAAATTAAATATGTAATCTTCAATTTAAGTTCATGTAAAGCATGGGATCTATGGTTCAAAATTAACATGGATCTTTCAAATTTGAAATCAAAGATTCTTGAACTTAAGAATTTCATGGAACAAATATACATAATTGGAAATAGATTCAAATTGAGGAAATGGAAAAATGAATTTTCAAAGTTTGTATTAAATAGATCTACAAACTTTTCAATTGTTGGCATAGCACGCACATTATATGTATATAAAATTAAGCATCATTCAAATCAATTTAAATAACTTATGTACCAATGTGTTTCAATCATTAATTTGTGAACTTACATGGAACATTTATGCAATGGAAAAAGATGATAAGGAATTTAGGCAAAATGATTTTAAAAAACTTCACTTAGAGGTTTCAAACAAGTATACTTGCATATATGAGTTTACATGCAAGCAAAAAAAGTGAGAGATGATGCTATAAGTGGAGTTGAACTTTCAAATGAAATCAAAGATTCTTGAACTTAAGAATTCCATGGAAGAAATATACATAATTGGAAATAGACTCAATTTAAGGAAATGGAAAAATGAATTTTCAAAGTTTGTATTAAATAGATCTACAAACTTTTCAATTGTTGACATAGTGCACGAACTAAATACATATAAAATTAAGCATCAATCAAATCAATTTAATTAAATTATGTATTGGAATGTGTTTCAATTAGTAATTTTTGAACTTCCATGGAACAAATACAATTGGAAATAGATGATATAAGGAATTTAGGCAAAATGATTTTAAAAAACTTCACTTAGAGGTTTCAAACAAGTATAATTGCATATATGAGTTTGCATGCAAGCAAAAAAAGTGAGAGATGATACTATAAGTGGAGTTTAACTTTCAAATGAAATCAAAGATTCTTGAACTTAAAAATTCCATGGAACAAATATGTAAAATTGGAAATATCTACTCAATTTAAGGAAATGGAAAAATGAATTTTCAAAGTTTGTAATATCAATTTAAGTTCATGCATGTACGTGCTTCAAGTTTATAATTTTGCATCCATCTCCTAAGTTCACAAATGCAATTGGAAAAGATCTGATAAGGAATTTAGGCAAAACGAGTTTAAAAAACTTCACTAGATTGAACAAGTCTTGCATATGAGTTTACATGCAAGCAAAAAAATTGAGAGATGATGCTATAAGTGGAGTTGAACTTTCAAATGAATTCAAAAATTCTTGAACAAGTAAGAATTCCATGGAACAAATATGTAAATGGAAATATCTACTCAATTTAAGGACCAATGTGTTTCAACCACTAATTTGTGTCCAACCAAATTTAAAATACTTGTCATCAACGTATATTATTTAACTAAAACAATTTCTAGAGTTCAAACAAGAACTATACTATAAGTTATCACTTGAACATGTACATACATGTACAAGTCAACTTGAAAATCGTGGATATAATCTAACTCAAACATTCTAGTTCAGCCAGCTCTTCAATAACATGTAAAATTTGTTGATGATCATCACTATCTAGTCTCCATTTTTTTTGTCCACGTCCATGTGGAACTCCATGAAGATGTAGGGTGGTAGCAATTATTAGGTGACTATATTGATATACCTTGTTATCAGGTTGATAATCAATAAAACGAATCCCATGTTGAACAATTTTGACTTGTTTGAGATATATCTCTTGCACAGTTACAACAAATCCTACACGGTAAACATGAACCTGAGGTAAAACATGTGCACGTGTACAAAATTTTCACTCAAGTTTTGTACAATATATTTAATTTTTTTAAGGTAATGTACATGTACACAATGTATATATAATTTTAAATTCAAACTCACCTATGGGAAACAACATTCCATCACTTGTTTCAAGTTTTGTTAGCTTATTCCTCTCTTCTATGCAACACAATAAATAATAGCTAACACCTTCTATGTTTCCAGGCTCTGCTATGACTACAAAAACATCTCCTATACACCAAATTTACACAAAAAAATTCTTTAAAAAATTAGAATTGTCTAGACTTTAAAGATCAGTAAATTTATATAATATTTAAATTATTGAAAACTTGTACACATGTACCTTTTCTAACCAATCCTCGAATATGGTCATAATCAATTGAAATCAAAGGAATGTCTTCAAATCTTTCATCCTCATTTTTGTTGTATGTTTCTAAAATGTATAGTGGCACCATATCTCATTTACTAACATATCCAAGTTCTTGGTTGTTGCATGCATCAGAGTTTCCCACAATGCACTTAGTGCAAAAACAAGAGTAATCCCTCATGTATAATGTCCATCCAGGGTGATTATCTGAACTCATAACACAATGCAAAGATCTTGTTTTTTCTACCCTCTTACATCCATGCATCAATCTTCTGTCCACACCTAGATCTGTGTACAAAAACAAACTTATGTGAACAAACATATATGTATATGTATATATATATATTATTTATTTATTTTTAATTTTCAAAATGTAATTTATACATACCCGATATCTCCCAAAACACTTTATGTGGAATGTTTCAGTTTGTTCTTGAAGATGTGTCAACCTCATTTAATGCAAAGTGTTTCTTACATCATTCAACAACATCATGTGCATCATCTATATGATCTCCCAAATAACTCATTTGATGCTTTCTTAGAGCACATTTGATGCAAGCTCTTGCGCCATCATGCTCACCCTTTCCATGCCCACTCTCAAAGAAACTCCAAACATGTGGTATTTTGTAAATTTTATGATATCTAGATAGTGCACAAAATGGCCGTGATGATTTGAATTGTGCCGCACATATATTTGACCATACAAAATGCTTTTCAAATTTTACATCCCTACTTCTCAAATTCTCAAAAAAAATTGTAAAGCAATGTTGTACAAAGAGTGTGTCATGCTCTTTATCATCACTAATATAAAATTGTTATTCTTTCTTAATGACTCGTTGTTCATCTGTACTCTCAACACCATCTAATTCCAATTGTGCATGTCGATAACACACATGAACCATAATAGTGGTCTACTTTGAAAAGTAATATTATGATTGAATCTCTTTTTAATGTACAAAAGAGTAATTTTCTACAAAGTAAATTACTGATAGAATTGTTCCAAGTGGGAAAGTATCTCTTAATGTTTGAAATTGTTGTGCTTGCCACTTAACAAAAAAGGAATGTTGTATGTATGGTTGTATCAATTTTTAAAAATATTCCATAAATTTTCTAATAGGTATCTCCTCTTCTAGATAGTTTAACCTTGTGGATTCTTTCCCAAAATTTGTTTGAAACTTCACATACTAGTAACTCTTGCAATTTACTGGCTTTGTTAGGTCAATATCTTTGTTTCTCGAAGGGAATTTAGCCAAATTTCCACATGTTTCACAAATTCCTTTTATGCAGTTTATTTGAGGTCCATTTTCATGATCACATAACATGGATTTTATGAACAAACTTACCTGTTTAAAAGGTGCATTTTGAAAACCATAACTTTATTCTCTCATCTTTCAAAACACCTGATAGTAGAGATCAAATTCAATATGATAACGACAACAAGAAGTTTTGAAAAACTTGTTTATCTTCACATAATATGGCTTTAACCTTTCAAACATTGTTTTCGCAATCTTTATATGAGGATACATATTACAAAAGTTCATATACATCTCAAGTTTTGTTATGTATAGCCAATGTTTAATATGATTTTAATAAATATTGGGCCCAATCATGTGTCTCATCACATCTCTAGTATTTGATGATGGACGGATCTGATCATTCCCAAAACTTGAGATCAAGTTTTTAACATCTTCAATCCTATCAGAATGGGGAGATCTACACATAATTGCCCAATTGCCTTATGAACTATCATCCAAATCCTTTCTCTTTTTCTCATATTTTATTGGTGTGGTTCTACTACTAGCACTTGCACCCAGAGGAGGTGCAAGGAATACACGGATAGAATTATATAGTTATCGGGAAATTTGAAGGTGTCTTCTTTTCCTACAATATTTGACAATTTGTCAATTCTGAAATTTGAAAGCATGTTCAAAAGTTTGAAGGAGGCGCAAAGAATAAAGAAAACATGAAAGCTAGCATTTGGGGTACATTTGCACACAAATTGAGTTGGTGACTGAATTTACAGAACCTTAAGAAATTTGTAAGCTCTCTGATAAGGACATTGGGTTCTAGTTTGATGATTAAGTAGACTTATTCTTTTTGGTAGGGTGAGTCATGGACTTTAGCAATGGGGTTGTAGCAGTTTATTAGTAACACCGTTTCAAGGTATGATAATTGGCTCTTCTACCTGACATAGTTTCAACAAAATATTCATAGAGGGTGAAATGTCAATTTCATCAAACAGAAACTTAAGTTTTCAAGTTTTATACATAGGAGCACATCAATCTTATGGTTGATTTGGGGATGGATGCCTACACATTCAAGGTTGATGTTGTTATGTTGTCTGTTGTGTAAGAACCACTCTCCAATTTATAATAATTGCATATGATCTCACCCATGGTACCCAATTGTAAGAATCAAATTTAAACAGTACCCAAATGCTTACACCAATAGGGTTGATGTTGTTATGTTGTCTGTTGTGTAAAAACCACTCTTCAATTTATAATAATTGAATATGATCTCACCCATGGTACCCGATTGCAGGAATCGAGTTTAAACAGTACCCAAATGCTTACACCAAATTGAAACAAACCCAATTGCTTACCATGTAGCCTTACACTTGGTTTCACCACACATATTTCTGAAATAGCTGCCTTTTTAGCACAACTCTGCTTTGAAAAAGCCTAAGTTCTGAAAGGTTTTTCGAAGTTTTGAAACGCTCCGGAGGGCTAAGATATGTAACTCCAGATTTTTCCTCATCCGATGCATGACTCCCCATTCTATTTAACACCAGTGGACCTCAAAGCCCCATATTAAGTTGTAGAAAACATTTTTCGCAAAGGCAGTCCATAGAAAGAAAAGCAATACTTAGGACAATCTGTGCACGCATGATATGTCCCCAGTTCGAAAACTTGTCTATATATCTTTCTCACTACTAAAGAAAAGATTATATTTCAGCAAAGAGTTATCAGTAATATATTTGACATTAGATTTAAAATTTATTAAAAAAACAAAAACGAATCGTTGCCGCAATCCATTCGCAATAAACAAAAAGTAGATCTAAAAATATTAGGGTTCTGGAGCTAGTAGATTGTTGAGCTCTCAAGACAAGATTTTTTCAACCTTTTAAAACGGAAATATTGGTGCGAGTTAAAATGTTTTCAGGCACAGGGCGAGGAATATTTCAACTACTTGATAGTTGTTTTTCGCAGCATGAAACAACTTTCTACAGAGCCATGCCTTCATTTAATAGATAACACCAGAATTTTTTTAGAATGAAATGAAAGTTGAAACACAACAAATAAATCATAATGGCAACGTCCATTACAAATATTAAAGAAATCTAAATCAAAAGGAGGGGAAAAATGCTACAATGCTTGGGAACCAAAAAAAAAAAGCCAGATTCTTGCCCCATCATCATGAAATTAAGTTCAGATTTCTAGTTATGCTCTAAAATGAAAAATAAAGCAGTAGTTTCTGTTGATATTTAATAATTTCTAAACTGTAAAAATTGAGACTTTTCAGCTCATATCTGACGCTCAAGATGCAAAATTGTTCTCTATTCTCCGGGTCTGTTTCCTCAGCAGAACCGTCAAAATCATTTCAATCTTCCACAAATATGATACAATATCAGGCTTGGAAACTGTGTAATATCAGCAGTTTCTACTGTTGGGTATTCCATCATTATCCATGTATATATGTAGTTTTAATATTTGTTATTGTATGTATTTGGATTGTTTTAATACGTGTGATTTTTGTCATCCGATTGTTCTGTAAATTGCAATATGGTATCAAGCTTAACAGATTTTGTGATTTTGTGAATTGGAGATGCCTCCGGTTCATGTACCATGATAGGAATTAAGGACGCTTATCATTCTCAGCTCTGATCGTTTGAAGGGGATCATTTACCAGTCGTGGCATCTTCGATCGGAGATTCTTTACTCTGACCAGTCTCTCAACCTGGGTACATTCATCGTGGTGTGTTGTTTGAGCCGGCGCTGTGTGATCAGTGTAGACTTCGTTGACTATTCAATGTGAAGTATTTTGTGGTTTGCATTGAGTTTGGTGATCTGGTTCTTTCTGAGTATTGACCAGGTTTTATTCCTGCTCTGTGCATCTCCTCATTGGCAGAGTTCGAGGCAACTTCATTCTGGCTGGTGAGTGGGATTTCTCTGTGGAGCCTTATTATCAGCGCATCGATCACATTCCTTTGTGTTTGGCTTCTTCATTATTTGTTTTGCATCCCCTATATCTTGTTTGGCAGGTGTGATCTTTCATTGGATCAAGCTCATTCAATACAGGCAGAGGTGCAATATATATCTTTGGTTGCGTCCCATTTCTGGTGACTGCTGTGGTTTTCCTTGATCCGTGTTTGGTCTGCGTTCATACTCCTGTTGCTTACCAATCACAGTTGCTGCCACTCTGATCAAGTTGCTTCTAAATCACAAAGAGCTCGCAAATTTTGTGGCAAAGAATTGAAGACAATAAGCTACGTTCGGGCCAAGCTCTCTGTAGTTATTAATGGTTCTCATGACGTCTACAATCTCAAAAAGCTCGTGGTCATTTCTCCTTGCCCAGACCGCATCGTGATCAGAGATTGTGGTGGAATTTGGTTAGAACATTTGGAGGCCCTTTAGCAAATTTGGTTTATTGTTATACTTCATAATGGTGCTGCATCTGGATTTCGCATCCTGGAGAGCAAGTAGAGAGTTCCATGATCATTGGACAGCGCACTGTGTATGTGAACATTCAATGATTTTTAAAGTTGATGATTCTATTTCATTGGCATGCGGAGACATTGCAATGTTCGTGTCAACGAACCCTCACATAAGGTTGGAGATCTCATTGATCGTCTTTGTGAAGCGTGGCGAGTAGTGTCTAGGTTGTAGGCAATGGCAAGCATAATGAACCACATCTAGGCGTCATGCAAGAAGAATTCTGTAGATAAGCTAACTATATAGCTTTCTACATGAGATATTGTCTCTAGGGAGTGTTATTTTTCTTTCTCTAACAAAATGGCAGCAAGTTATCCAAAGTTTCTTCTTCCAGATTCCCAGCTACTGCGTGGGAACAATTATTCTGCATGGAAAACCAAACTCAAAACTCAGCTCGAGTTTGAAGAAGTTTGGGATGTCAGTGGAACCACAACACGTCACAAGATAGATGCTGATGAACATAAGAAATTTGATCAAGTTGACCGAAAAGCAAAGCTGATCATTATGTTCAGTTTGTCTAATGAAGTTCAGCCTTTCATCCGCAACTCGTCCACATCCAAAGATGCATGGGACGAGCTCAAGATGGTGTATGAGGCAAAGAATCAAAATCAGATCATGAATTTGCAGAGTCAGCTACATAACCTGAAGATGAAGAATAGAGAACAGTTGGAATCCTTTCTCAAAAGGATTGCAGAATTGAGAGCCTTCTTACAAGCATTGGGAGAAACAATTGATGATACAATATTGGTGCCTATTGTTCTACGGGCACTACCTTCGAGGTATAAAGTTTTTGTGACGACTTTGAATATCACAGAGACGACACCCACTTTTGAGAAGCTTGTGAATCTACTCCATAAAGAAGAATCTTTAACACATGAACATGAGGAGGAGGATCATGCTATGACCACTCGTCATAAAGGCAAGAAGCCTATGAAGCAGTGTCCAATATGTGAAAGAGTTGGACATGATGTGAAAAATTGTTGGTACAATTCCTTCAACAAAGGATCATCCAACAAGCCACATCCAAAGAAGCCACTTCAAAATGGCAAACAACAATGGGAGCAGAAGAACAAATAGAAACAACAAAGCAATGTTGTTGAAGTAGAAGATTCTCCAAATGAGGAATACGTGCTTTCAACCCACACTTCAGAAGATGGTTCACACTCCGCTTCTATATGGTATGTGGACTCAGGTGCTACAAAGCACATGAGTGGATAGAAGGAGTGGTTTCTCACATTGAAACCTCATCATGGTACAGTCACTATTGGAGATGATACCACCTACGACATCAAAGGTATTGGTGACACTTCTTTGAATTTTGGCATACATTGTTGTAGGCTCACTGATGTTTTATACGTACCAGGGCTTACCAAAAATTTCCTTTTTGTTAATCAATTTCTTGATCATAATCTTAGGATTGAGTTTGATACTAGTCAGGATAACAAGATGTCTTATCAAAGATAAATCTAAAAATGCAAAGGTTGTTGTTAGTGCTACTGAGATTGGTAGAATGTTTAGGCTTGATACAAGTGCTAATAATCAAGCCTTAGTGACTAAGGACATTGATCTAGCCATGCTTTGGCATCGTAGATTTGGTCATTTAAGCACTAGTTACTTGTTAAAACTTAGTCAAAAAAGCATGATCAAAGGGCTTCCTCAACTTGAGAAGTCAAGTATTGTTTGTTCTAGTTGTCTTGCTAGAAAACAACATCGAGCATCTTTTCCTTCTAGTGAGCATCGTGCATATCACCCTTTACAACTAGTGCATACCGATCTGTGCAGCCCTATGACACCTTCTCATAAAGGGTACAGGTACTTTCAGCTTTTTGTTGATGATCACACAAGGAAGATGTGGGTCTATTGTTTGTAGCATAAGGATGAGGCTTTTTCCTACTTTAAAGAGTTTTGTGCTCTTGTGGAGAAAGATACGAATCATTGTATATGTGCCCTCCGCTCAGATCAAGGGGGGGAATACACCAGCACAAAATTTTCATCATATCTAAAGGAAAATGGAATAAGGAGTCAATTGACTGTAGCATACACACCTCAGCAAATTGGAGTTGTTGAATGGAGAAATCACATCATTGTGGAGATGATTCAAAGTATGTTGAAAGATTCTCAACTAGATCATGTAAGTATTGGGTTGAATTTGTACATACTGCAATTTATCTTATGAATCGTGCACCAACCAAAGCCCTTGATGGCATCACTCCAGAGGAAGCATGGACAGGGGTAAAACCTTCTATCTCTCATCTTCATGTGTTTGTATGCATTGCTTATATGCACATTCCTAAACAGAAAAGGAAGAAGCTAGATGAAAAATCAATGCAATGTATTCTTCTTGGATATAGTAATGAATCTAAGGCATATCGTCTTATGGATCCTAATACAAAGAAGATATATATATCAGTAGAGATATCATTTTTGATGAGCATAGTGGGTCAAGTTCTCCTCCCACATCATCATGTGCTACAGATAGTGCTCCTATTTTCAACATGGATGGGAAAAATGATGGGCACTTTGATAGTCACTCAACACCCAGAAATATCAAGAGACCTAAGTGGTATACTAGTACCATTCGTGATGCTTATCTAGATGGAGTTCTAGACACGTCCACTTCAGGACTGAGAACTTGGAGTATGGCTCACAATGAGGTAAATCTATCCTTGATGACTTCAGTTGTTGAAAATTTTGAACCATCTGTTGTTTAGGAAGCACTAGAGTCAAAGCCTTGGAAAGAGGCTATGGATGTAGAGTATCAATCTCTGATGAAAAACAACACTTGGGAGCTTGTTGATCTACCACCCGGTAAGAAAGCAATTAGATGTAAATGGATATTCAAAATTAAGTATAAGGCAGATGGTAGTATAGATAAACATAAGGCTAGACTTGTAGCTAAGGGTTATGCTCAGAAAGAAGGAATAGACTATGAGGAAACATTTTCTCCCACTGCAAAAATTAAAACCATTAGAATGATTTTTGCTTTAGCTGCACAATTTGGATGGAAATTGTATCAAATGGATGTCAAAAGTGTATTTCTTAATGGAGACCTTAAGGAGGAGGTCTATATGACCTGTAACCAGAGGGATATGTTGCACCTGGTAAAGAAGAAAAGGTGTGCAAACTATTCAAGTCTCTATATGGTCTCAAACAGGCTCCTAGAGCTTGGTATATTACAATTGATGAACACTTGCTAAAACATGGTTTTACTAGGCATCCATATGATCCAAATCTCTACCTCAAGGATCAAGGGGGGATATTGTAATCATTAATGTATATGTTGATGACTTGGTTATCACAGGCAGCTCAGAAGAAATGATAGAGACAACCAAAAATGATCTCAAGAAGGCCTTTGATATGACAGATCTCAGGCTACTTCATTATTGTCTTTGTTTAGAGGTATGGCAGACAAATCACTATATCTTTGTATCTCAAAGAAAATATGCTAAGACATTGCTCGAGAAGTTCAAAATGATGGATTCCAAGCCCATTTCTACACCTATGGAATCAAGTTTGTAGTTATTTGTTTCTGATTCATCTCCTCAATTGAATGCAACTCTCCATCGACAAATGATTAGAGGTTTGATTTACTTGACTTATACCAGACTAGATATTAATTTTGTTGTTAATTATCTATCAAGATTTATGCAAGAACCAAAAATGTGTCATTGGAAAGTAGCAAAACGAGTACTAAGGTACATCCAGGGTACAATGAATCATGGTTTGGAATACAAAAGGAATGATCATTTTTTCTTGACAAGATATTCAAATGAAGATTGTGTAGTTTCAGTTGATAATAGGAAATATATACATCTAGCTATGATTTCTTAGATTAGGTTCAGGTCCTATTGCTTGGGGAAGTAAGAAGCAAACCATAATTGCCTGTTCCTCAACAGAGTCTGAATATCATGCAGCCAATGCAGCAATCTGTGAAGTAGTTTGGCTACGTCACATATTAGAAGGATTGGGGGTACCACAAAATCAACCTACAATCCTCTACTGTGATAATTAGAGTTTTTTCAAGTTTGTTCGTAATCTAGTGTTTCATGAATGGACCAATCATATTGAAGTTGATTGTCACTTCATACGAGAACATGATCAGCAAAACAATATTCAACTTCAATTCTGCTCCACACAGGATCAACGTGTTGATATCTTCACAAAGCCTCTTGCCCGAGTGAAATTTGAAACATTTCAAGATTCTCTCATCAATACTTTAAAGAAATGATGTAATAAGGGGGGAATGTTGGGTATTCCATCATTATGCACGTAGATAGGTAGTTTTAATATTTGTTATTGTATGTATTTGGATTGTTTTAATACGTGTGATTTATGCCATATGTGTTGTATGTTGTGTAAGAACCACTCTTCGATTTATAATAATTGCATATGATCTCACCCATGGCACCCAATTGCAGGAATCAAATTTAAACAGTACCCAAATGCTTACACCAACAGGGTTGATGTTGTTATGTTGTCTGTTGTGTAAGAACCACTCTTCAATTTATAATAATTGAATATGATCTCACCCATGGTACCCAATTGCAGGAATCAAGTTTAAACAGTACCCAAATGCTTACACCAAATTGAAACAAACCCAATTGCTTACCATGTAGCCTTACACTTGGTTTCACCACACATATTTCTGAAATAGCTGCCTTTTTAGCACAACTTTGCTTTGAAAAAGCCTAAGTTATGAAAGGTTTTCCGAAGTTTTGAAACGCTTCGGAGGGCTAAGATATGTAACTCCAGATTTTGCCTCATCCGATGCATGACTCCCCATTCTATTTAACACTAGTGGACCTCAAAGCCCCATATTAAGTTGTAGAAAACATTTTTCGCAAAGGCAGTCCATAGAAAGAAAAGCAATACTTTGGACAATTTGTGCATGCACGATATGTCCCCAGTTCGAAAACTTGTCTGTATATCTTTCTCACTACTAAAGAAAAAATTATATTCCACCAAAGAGTTATCAGTAATATATTTGACATTAGATTTAAAATTTATTAAAAAAACAAAAACGAATCGTTGCCGCAATCCATTCGCAATAAACAAAAAGTAGATCTAAAAATATCAGGGTTCCGGAGCTAGTAGATTGTTGAGCTCTCAAGACAAGATTTTTTCAACCTTTTAAAACGGAAATACTGGTGCGAGTTAAAATGTTTTCAGGCACAGGGCGAGGAATATTTCAACATGATAGTTGTTTTTCCCAGCATGAGACAACTTTGTACAGAGCCATGCCTTCATTTAATAGATAACACCAGAATTTTTTTAGAATGAAATGAAATTTGAAACACAACAAATAAATCATAATGGCAGCGTCTAGTTACAAATATTAAAGAAATCTAAATTAACAGGAAGGGAAAAATGCTACAATGGTTGGGAACAAAAAAAAAAGCCAGATTCTTGCCTCATCATCATTAAATTAAGTTCAGATTTATATTTTTGCTCTAAAATGAAAAATAAAGCAGTAGTTTCTGTTGATATTTAATAATTTCTAAACTGTAAAAATTGAGACTTTTCAGTTCATATCTAATGCTCAATATGCAAAATTGTTCTCTATTCTCCGGGTCTGTTTCCTCGGTAGAACAGTCAAAATCATTTCAATCTTCCACAAATATAATACAATATCAGGCTTGGAAACTGTGTAATATCAGCAGTTTCTCCTCCAAATATTATCTGCATTTATTTAAAAACAGACCACTATCCCTAGACTTGCATAAACACATGGAAACCATTGTTTAGTTTCAACTATATCCAAGCACCTTCAGGGTAAAGGTACATAATTAATCCTACTAAACCCCTGGGTTGATGGCTGGAGCATGGCCATTTCCAAGCCCAAGTGGATTTCCTAAATAAGCACACTTTGATGTTCATCATTGGCTCCTGTTGAAACAACTGGATCTGCTTCTGTCGTAGGTGCCCTTGCCTCTGCTTTCGCAATGATAGGTGATAGGAAATTGCTTGGCTGCTTGCAGTGAATGAACATCGACCATTGCTTCCACAGGTATGCTTCTGTCTACTACTGGAATGCTTCCTTTCTCCAGTGCAACCCCAAGGCAAATTCCAATGCAAAAACAGCCCGCCCTAGCCACTCACACCTCGATGCTAAACTAGTCCCAATTCCATCACATGTCATCCCATGCTTTACATTATCCAGGCTACTTATTGATAGGGGAAGGCGGTTATTTAAGCTGAGGCGGTGATGGAGGGTAAAATTCAGATAAGCTAGCAGTAGAATCTTTACAAGCAGCTGTTGTCGATGAGCTCTCGAGAACAATGCCAGACATGCATATTACCGATTTCCATGCACTCTTTCATTTGGACCGTTCCATCAAATGCAGTGATTAACAGTATGCCGGTGGGAGAGGATAGGATGTGGATAAAGGAAAATTAGTTTACCGGCGTGAGACAACTTTTCGAATGAAAGTTGACACTAAATATAGCCTATTGGCTAAATAACCAATTTTAGTCGAGAGTGCAGACACTTTTCTTTTTCTTGATATATCTTGATTTAAAATAGATTTCAACATCACCCTTCTTGTAATGGCTTTATCAAATAATTGAGATCCTTCCCCAATGGAATCTAAACCTTTTTTAACATTTTCAACAATATATTTTTCTAGTTTCATATGTTTCCTCTTATTTGATGTCGAATGTACACCCAACAATTGTAATGACTCTTTCAACTCATTATGAAGAAGTAAACGTGATAGGAATTGTGTTTTTTCAAGTGTTTCAAGATGATTGAAATGATCATTGATTATTTTCTTTACAGATTTAGTCATTGACCTCTTACTAGTATTTGTAGGTTGGTTGGCATAACATTTCAATCTCTCCATATCCATTTCAAGTAAATGATCTAAATTTCTATAAGAAATTTGTTTCCTCACCTTTTTAGCTAGTATTATATGCTCATCCATACCAATAGAAGGAAGTGATCCTGACCCAGGCTCTCCAACATGCATTGTGTGAACTTGGTCCTCCTCCCTATCTTCAACCATGTGTTCTTCAACCTCGTTTGATCCAATATCTAGATTTGGCTCAACTTCTGCTTGAGAATTTCCTGCTTGTTGAGCCCTTTCTACATGTCACAAAAAAATTGTACAAAGAAAGTGAGAGATGATTCTATATAAGTGGAGTTGAACATATTAAATCAAATGACATCAAAGATTCTTGAACTTAAGAATTCTAGGAACAAATGCAATTGGAAATAGATGATAAGCAATTTTTAGGCTTGAAATGAGTTTAAAACTTCACTAGTTCAAGAACAAGTATTGCATATGAGTTTACATGTGCAAGCCAAAAAAGTGAGAGATGATGCTATAAGTGGAGTAGAACTTGAATCAAATGAAATCAAAGATTCTTGAACTTAAGAATTCCATGGAACAAATGCAATTGGAAATAGATGATAAGGAATTTAGGAATTTAAATGAGGTTCCAAGTTATGGTAATGTCTATGCAAGATGACTATTTTTTGGATTTTTCAAGGTATAAATGATGTCTAAGGATAATACCAAGATGAAGAATCAAAGTGACAATAGTCAAAATTTCAATATTGTCACAATGAGGTCAATATCTTGAGTACGTCGTCTAAGGTATGCACCAAATGTAATGCAAGTGTGAAAGGATGATGGGTGTGATTGGTAATGTGACCTAAGAGGATGACTAAGCCCATATGACAACTAAGAACCTTGTGGAAAATATAAGGTAAGGTTGCTTGATCAAACTAAGATAGACAAGGTTAAAAATATGATTTATCAAGACCTCATTGATCGGTAAGGACTAAAATGACAAGTTGACAAAGGTGGTCTCAAATGAGAGCCTTGTGAGTTGAGGAGCCAACCTAGATGAAAAAGGAATAAGATAATGGAAAAGTGAAGTTAAGATAAATCTAATTTTGAAACTATAGGGTGCTCTAAAGTCTGATAAGTTTCCAAAGCCATAACCTACAGCAAGGTGTATGCAAGCTAACAAATGACTTAAGAATTAAGGTCTTGCATTTACATGTGAATTAACCTTGCATTTATAGGTGAATGAATGGTGGTATGAAGACTCTTTGGTAGTGAGAGTATATGGATGGAGGACTAGAGCTCATGGATGGTTGGTATGGAGGATTGATGGATTATCTTTTGAAGTCTAAGGCTTTTTGGGCTTAACCGTTGCAAATTAATTGGTATTCAACTTCACTATGGAGCATATCAAGGTAAATTGAAGACATGGTGGTGAGGTCTAAATGACAATGCAAATACTAGGGTGAAAATGAGGTATGCAACTAGGCTATGCTTTTGGTGTTTTCAAAGTATAGGATATGCCTAAGGATGATACCAAGTTATGGATTCAAAGTGACAAGATGTCGAGGTGTCAATATGATAAATGTCGCAATGAATTCCAAAGCTATGGTAATGTATAGATGAAAAATGATGTATAAGGTATGCCAAATGTAGTGCAACTATGGGAGAATGATGGTAATATGACCTAGGATGATGACGAAAGGTATGACTACTAAGCACCTTGTGGAAAACCCAAAGAAAGGTATAGCTTAATCAAACTAAGATAGTCAAGGTTAAAAATTTGGTTTATCAAGACTTCAATGATGGTAATGACTAAATGACAAGGTTTGAGAAAGGTGGTCTCAAACTATCCTTGTGAGTTGAGGATCCAACCTAAATGACAAAGGACTAAGATGATGGAAAAAAAGTTGAAGTCAAGACAAATATGATTTGGTCAATATGGACTAATCTCAAGTCTGATAAGTTTCCAAAGCTAAGGTCTATAGCAAGTTGAATGCAATCTAAAGAATGTCCTAGTGTCAAGGCTGTTGCGAATGATAGTCAATTGCAGTTCATAGTGTATCTTGCTCAGTTTTGACTAAATTTTGACCAATTTTGTGGTGATTTCATAAAGTTTGATTTTGGAAAACACATCAATCATTTTGAAGACACTTGTTTTGCTTAGTTTGAATGTGAAAATGTTTAAGTATGTAAGAATACACTTGTAGACAATGCACAACCTAGGCTCACAAGAGATACTACTTGTTGAGTCCCTACTTGGATTGCTCCAAACACCTAGACAAAGCGGACAGCTAGATATTTTGGTGGTGCTGACTCCCCCTTACACGGCATAGGCTCACCAAAAAATCTTACACCCTAAAATCTGAAAGCCTTGAGGGATTTCATGTCTCTACAATGAATGGTGAGATGTAGGGTAGCTTCAAAATGATTGTTCCTGCGCAAGCAAGTAAAAGGGTTTTTAGCCTCTAAAACAAGTGGTTCTTAATCTTTGTTTTGGGTTAATACTGGTGCCTATATGCGAGGTGATATAATTAGCTCTATAAAGATTCCTCATAGTCCCTTCATTAGAAAGGATTTTGACATACCTCATAGATACTGAGGGTGACACTCGTTTGTATAGGACATCTACACAAGGTGAATGAAGACTTTCCCAACAAGCACGAATATTTATATAGCAGACCAAAACAAAGTACCACTTGGGTTGTTCCCTCTTTCGAGGCAAGCCCTCTAAGGGTAGACAAAAGCAAGATAAGTGTTTTTTTTTTGTTCCAAGATCGCACAAAGCATGAGAAGAGAGCATACAAAACACCTTTTTCTCACACTCGCATAATGTTCATTTTAAATCCAAAACCAAATGTGTGGGTGATTATACAAATTCCAAAAGATGCTTTTGATTCTCAAGAACACCAAATGGTGCGAGAAAATAGCATGCACACCTAAAGGAAAAATACAAACCACAAGACAATGAAGACACTTGTTCTTTTTAACCCTCAAAGCAATATGTGAAAAAGACACTTGATGCAAGGTTAATTTTAGACGAATGAATGAATATGCAAGTTTTTTTTAACCAATGAGTGAGAAGATGCAAATTATTGTAAATTTTAAGCCCAATGACATTTAAATGCAAGGAGAATTTTAAGCGGGCCATGAGTGTATGAAAATGAAATAAGATAGATAAGTTAGGAAATAAAATATGCATACCTTGTTTCTTTCTATGATAGTTTTCCAAATTTGGTTCACACTTCTTTTGTTGTTCTTCTTCTGAATAATTTTGTTTGGTCTTATTTGTTCTTGTTCTTTTATTTTTCATTTTCTTACTCTACCAAAAAATTACTTAACAAATTCTCTACCAAAAATGACTTCACAAATCCAAAATCTCCAAAAATCTCCAAAATCTCTCTTGATGGAAGATGACTTCACAAATCCAAAATCTCCAAAAATCTCCAAAATCTCCCTTGATGGAAGATGACTTCACAAATCCAAAATCTCCAAAAATATCCAAAATCTCCCTTGACGGAAGATGATTTCACAAATCCTCTAGACCAAAAGATGACTTCACAAATCCAAAATCTTCAAAATATCCAAAATCTCCCTTGAAGGATAAAAATGTGAATTAATATTCTAATGTTGATATTGAAAAAAAATAAAAAATAAACACATATTTAGATGCATATGTAATTATAAAAAAACATAATATTAAGTTGGTCGGCCAAGGGTTCAAATGAATGTCGACCAAGGATTTGCTCGAACCACCCCGACTAGCTTTTTATAATATTATTTTAAAGGGGTTCAAGTGAACACCCATTCGAGCGAATGGGTTAAGGGGAGTTTGAGCGAACATTGGTTCACTCAAACCCCCCTTTTTCCCCCTTCTCCCCCTCTTCTACCAAATCTCTACAATTTTTTTCCTTTTGAAGCTCAAGTTGAGGATGAAAATGGAGGAGACTTTACAAACCCAATTGGATGATGGTAGTCCTCAGAAGGAGCTATCCATAAAATATAATTTTAATATGTTTTGGTTTTATTATGTACTTTTTTTAGTTTGATTTAACATAGGTTTTTCATCGAAAATCAAACTCTTTGTTCTACACGTGGAAAAATAGTATATTATCAAAAAAAATATTTGAAAAATATTAGTGCACTAGATATTGATGTCCCTGATCCAGCAAAAAAAAATGAACTTCAATGTACATACAAAAAAAGTTATGTTTTAGCCAATAAATCATGTATAAATTGTAACTAGTTTGACATTAAAACTTAATTAAGAAAAAAATATTCAATGAAATGCTATGAAACCAATTCCATGCACTAGATATCATAGTTACGAATCTAAATTCAAAAAATATATAATTTTATCATTCATAGAAAAAAAGTTGTGTTAGCCAGTAACGTCACTCTTTGAAAATGGTGTTTACTGTTAAAAACTAGTTTTCGAAGGACATGGAAAAAAAAGTGCAATTTGATTCCAAAAATTTGAAAAATATATTTAGAATCTATAGAAAAAATGTCACAAATAACTAGTTTGCATCATCTTCAAATTCCTCACAGTTTAGCTACTATAGGTGCCTGAAAGTGAAGATTTACTTAAAAAAATTCAATTCAATGTCCAGTTTGGCCAAAAATTGTAAACCAATATTGTGGAATCACCCCTTCTTTTGATACTTATTTTACTTGATTTCTTCTTTGATTTTTATTAAATTACGTTAAATATGAAGTGGTAGATGACATTGAATGAAATCATGTGACAAGTTAATGTATGAACTAAATTGATAATGAAATGAATAGAACCACTTGATTTATCCTTCTGAATTTCTCAAGTTGTTGAATATAGTAGACTAAATTTCTTTTCCGTTGATATGTGTTATAGAATATTCTTTTTGTTTAGTAGAATAGCAACATCTAAGTAGACTAAAGCACCTCGGGGTAGATGCTACTAGAGGGTAGATAGTTGCTAAGGAATATACTCGTGGTGTTGAAATTAAGTTACCTTTTGGGACGGGTGTTGAAATAGAGTACAGAGGGTATAGGTTTTGCTTTATCCAAAACCTATCTTTTGTTGTTGCAACTTAATTTTAATGCTTGGCCAAGCAGTTAGCCTATTATGAATGTATGGACTTATATGTGATGACACACTTTGCCATTCCTAGCATAGATCTTGCATTTTTCTCACCATAGATAGAGATGCATGTTGATGTTTGGACACACACCAGATTCCACCTTGAAGATTGTTCCCTTGCTAAAATTTTCATGCAGGGTCTAGTATTCTTTGAGTAGGAAGAATTATGGGGAAGTATTAGCTTCATGGTTAGGTAGTCAAGCACCTAAGCCATGTTCTCATCCACTAGTGGAGGTGAGCGTCAAAAAGAAACCTTAGAAGTTTTCAAGTTATCAAAGGATTATGATGTAACCTTGATGTAATTATATTTTGTATTGACTTTG
Source organism: Sequoia sempervirens (assembly GCA_007258455.2). Lineage (NCBI taxonomy): Eukaryota > Viridiplantae > Streptophyta > Pinopsida > Cupressales > Cupressaceae > Sequoia > Sequoia sempervirens. The sequence continues at coordinate 439,878,837 of VDFB02086081.1, read as the reverse complement.
TGGCCAAATGAGCCAAGTCGACTTGGATATTGTAATTGACATTTGGAAATGAATATATATTCTAACTCATATTTTAATTAGACATTGTTTCTATTTAAGAAGATAGTTGATTAAGTTATGTCTTTTTAAAATTTCATATTCATAATGTCATTTACAATTAATATTTATGTAGTAATTAGAATGGTTTATTACATTTGGTGTCAGATCTTAGGGTTCAGCTCTAGGCCTTTTGAGTCCACAATGACCATGACTAGGGGATAGTTGACCCTTTGACCAAATTTGAGTTGTCCTAAAGATTGACCAAACCTAGATTGAATGCAGGTATGGGAAGGTCTAAGTCAGGAAAAAAGAAAGAGAAGACTATTAGGACCTCGAACGAGAAAGTCATAGTGAAGAGAACACCAAAACTAAGGTTCAACCCGAGATTCCCGATGATGAGACTTTGGCTCAAGCCCTCACTCGACTTAAGTTGGAGAGGGGTAAAAATATTGAGGATTTGAAGTGAACTCCTAAGACTAAGAAGCTTTCCACAATCAGAGATTGGCCTCTAGGACCAAATGTGCCCTTACTAACCAAGGAAGAAAATGAGAGCCTGTGTGCTCAACCCTCCTCTTATGAGAAAATTGATGTAAATTCTAACGAGGACCCATAGGAGTGTCCTCCCTCTGAGAATGAGAAAACTGAATAATGTAAAGAAGAAGCTTTTGTAAATAAGGGCCCATGTGACCCATACTTAATATAAATAAAGCAAGATATATTTTTGGTGTGTTCAAGTGAAAAACTCAAAAACATGTTTTATGTGAAAGAATGTGTTTATATTCAATGAATGAATGATATATACATGTGTATGAAGTGTTATGTGAATAAGAACATTTACTCATAGAATCCAATGTTAAGTTACAATAGACATGAAATGTGATGCAAGTTGGGTGTGAGTCAGTATGGCGACCACCAAACAAGAAGTAGATGGTAGTGGGTCAGACAATGGACCAAGCAAAAGGTTGGATCAAATTCTAGAACTTTTGAATAGGAAAGAGGCTCGTATGGACCACTTAGAACATGAGGTTCAAGTGGTACGCAAGGACCGGATTCCCAATAAAGTGGAAGTCGATCAGGGAGAAGGTGGTCTAGGAGAAGGCCCTCGAGGTCGAATTGAGGAAGAACTAGGAAAGGATCTCAAAAGAGTAGCACTGCCTAATTTTGATGGTAAATCCATTGAAGCAAAGAGTTGAGGCATGGATCATTGAGATAGAGAAATATTTTGGACTCTGTAACCTATCTGACCAGACTAAATCGGTGTGGGCTATGTATCAACTTTTAGGAGAAGCATCTACTTGGTGGGACAATGAAAAGATAGAAAGGAATCTTCAGCCTAGTGAGATTACTTGGGAACTCTTCCTCCAATCTTTTAGGAAGAGATGGATATCATAGCTCTTTTTTGATAAGAAGGTGATAGAATTTCAAAACATAACTCAGGGGAGCATGACTGTAACCCAATACTAGGAAAAGTTCACCAATATACTGAAGTGTGTGCCTCAATAGCAAGGAGACAAACATTTTTGTATCAAAAAGTTCATATTTGGATTTAGACCCCACATTGGAGTAGAAGTGGACATGCATGATCCTCTCACCATGAACGAAGTTTTTCTGAAGGCCACCAAACAAGAGCATAAATTGTAGCATTTATCCAATTTTTGTAACAATTCAAATCCTAAGTCACGTTTTGGGAACAAGAAGTTTCAGAAAGGAGACAAGACCCACCTGATCCGTAATCTCAAGAGGGGAAGTGAGTCATAGGAGAAAGGTGAAGGTGGTAGTGGTGGAAAGAGCAAGAAGGAAAACAACAAAAGCAATGATGACCAAAAGGAGAAGGGCTTCAAGGAAGATAGGCCAAGAGGTCGCAAAGGGCCTCGCAATAGGCACTATACTTGTGGAGGTGATCATTATGCCTTTAATTGTCTACAACGGTCAAAGTCACGAAGGGAAGGAAACTATCAACAATCTCAGCATCATCAAATCCACATTGTAGTGGATAACAAGTAGGAAAAGTATCAGGCTTCTCCAATCTAGTTGACAACTAAGCTCTCTGGCTGAACTGTCTCTATTTTAATTGATATTGGAGCTATTGAATGTTTCGTAGACCCTAGAGTAATATCTAAGATACCTATTAGACCAAGATATATGGAAAACTCATGGATATTCTAGTATGGAAACTGAGCAGAGCAGAGGGTAGATGCTTGTCTCTTTTGCAATGAGTTAGAGCTTCCAACCTTCTAGACCACGATTTAATTTTGGGGATAAACTAGTTAACTGAGCATAAGTCTATAGTGAACTATGAGGATAAGATAGTTAGTTTTCTGGATGATTATGGGAACCCAGTCAAGATCTGTGGGATGCAAAGACCCTTAGAGCTTAGATAGATCTTTGCTATGTAGCTCAAAAAGGCTCATCAGAAGGGATGTGTTATTTATGCAGTGCATATCAATAACCTTGACAACAAGGAACTGTATCTAGATGACTACCCTATTCTTAAGGAGTTCCAAGATGTATTCCTCGACGAACTCACCGAGTTACCTCTGAAACTGGAATTTGACTTCTCTATTTGTATTAGGATTTGAACCACAATCCAAAGCACCATATCGGATGACCACTACTGAACTCTATGAGTTGAAGGCTCAGAAAATGGAGTTGTTGGACAAAGGGCTCATAAGACCCAGTGTGTCTCCTTGGGGAGCACCAATTATCTTTGTGAAAAAGAAGGATGGAACCTTGCGTCTATGTATAGACTATCGGATGTTGAACAAGGCGACCATCAAGAATCGATATCCACTCCCAAGGATCGATGAGTTGTTTGACCAGATGAAGGAGCGATATTGTTCTCCAAAATTGATCTCAGGTTGGATACCATCAGTTGAGAATAAAGGAAGAAGATATTCTAAATAATTCCTTTTAAACTCAGTATGGGCATTACAAGTTCACTATGGTACCTTTTGGTTTGACCAATGCACCCGCAGCCTTTATGAATCTCATGAATAGTGTGTTCAAAGATTGCTTGAATGACTTTGTTTTGATTTTCATAGATGACAGTCTAGTTTACTCAAAGTCTATTGAAGAGCATGATAGGCACTTGAGGATAGTTTTACAGCGTCTATCTAGGCCATATTATTTCAGCCAAGGGATTCTTTGTAGACCTTGAGAAGATTAAGGTGATCATGGAATGGCTAGTGCCTCAGAATGTGTCAAAAGTCTGTAGTTTCATGGGTCTAGTGTAGGATACTATAGAAAGTATGTGCAAGGTTTCTCCTAGATTGCATCTCCAATCACGTCACTCCAAAGAAAAGGTACATGATTTAAATGGACCAAGAAGTGTGAACAAGCATTCTGACTCCTAAAGGAGAGGCTCATGATAGCCCTAGTGTTGACCACTCTTGATCCTAATGGAATATTCAATGTAGTCACAAATGCTTCAGGAGAGGGAGTGGGAGTAGTACTAATGCAAGATGGACAAGTGGTAGTGTATGAATCAAGAAAGCTTAAACAGGATGAGGTGAATTATGTGTTGCATGACTTGGAGTTGGCCGCAATAGTTCATGCCTTGCAAATGTAGAGACATTATCTCTTGGGAAATCCATTTGAGCTCAAGACAGACCACTTGGGATTGAGATACATTTTTACTCATCCAAACCTTAATGTGCGGCAGAGAAGGTGGTTGGAATTCCTTAGTGAGTATCACTTTGGAATTGAGTATATAAAAGGAAAAGAGAAAAGAGTGGTTGATGCTCTTAGTAAATGAAGACATTTGGTAGCCATGATCCCAACAAGGTCTAATATGAGACAACATGTGACACAACATTTGTAGGGGGATGAGCACTATAAAAGAGTGAAGAGCACCCTAGCAGAGAATCCATTAGATCATCGGTTCAATGGGTATGAGTTTGAACCAAATGGCATCTTGAGATACCAGAGAAGGATGTACATTCCAAAATCTAGAGAGCTGGGGAAGTTGGTTCTAGAAGAATTTCATAATGCACCTTATTCGGGACACCCCGAAGTCTCCAAAATGATCACAGAATTGAAAACTCTGTAATTTTTGCCTAAACTCAAGAAGGATGTAATGGAGTATGTAGCCAAATGCCTAGAATGTCAACAATTCAAGGCTGAACATGCACATCCAATAGGGATATTGTATCCTCATGACATACCTGATTATAAATGGCAAGTGATCAATATGGACTTTGTATAGGGGTTACCTTTGAGCAAGAATCGACGTGATGTTATCTTGGTTGTGATCAATAAGTTGACCAAGGTGGTGCACTTCATCTCGGGGAACCTTAAGGATGGATCGTTGACCCTAGCCAAGAAATTTGTACAGGAGATCTTCCACTTACATGGAGTACCAAAGATTATCATTTTTGATAGGGACACCCAGATGACATCAATATTTTGGACGACCTTGACTGTTGCATTGGGAACCAAGTTGAATTTCAGCTTGGCTTACCATCCTAAAACTGACAGACAGATAGAGAGGTTGAATCAAGTATTTGAAGACCTTTGAATGTACTGCAAGAACAACAGTATAAGTGGGAAGAATACTTACCGTTGGTAGATTTTTCTTACAATAACTCATATCACACATCTCTAGGTATGGCACCATTCGAATCTCTTTATGGGGTGGAAGTGTCATACACCCATCAGTTGGGATAGATTCGAAGACAGGATCATAGTAGGTCTTGAAATTCTCAAGGAGATGGAAGAACAAATGAGAGTTATTAAGGGTAGACTAAAGGAGACAGCAAATCAACAGAAAAGTTATGCTGACAAGAATAGAAAATTTAGATAATTTGTGGTAGGGGATAAAGTCTTCTTAAGAGTTAGGCCTCATAAAATTTCCATTTTCTTCGGAAAGTCTTCTAAGTTAGCCTCGAGATATGTGGGTCAATTTGATGTCTTGGAAGTGATCAGCCTAGTTTCTTATAGACTTGCTCTACCACCTTCTCTGGCTCGACTTCATAATGTGTTTCATGTTTCCTTGCTTAAGCCATATCATCCTGATGTAACTCATGTGCTCGATTGGAAAACTTTGCAAGTACAAGACCTAGGAGTGGTGCTAGTAGAGCCCATTAGAATCCTGGATAGATGCAACATTAAGTTGTGGATCAGAGACATTGCTCAGTTTAAGGTCCAATGGGACTAGTATTCAGAAGACAGTGCTACTTAGGAGGATGCGAAAGAAATAGAATGATCCTTCCCACATTTGCTTTCTTTGAAAGAGACTCTTGATATTTTTTATATATTGTTGTTTAAATGTTTTGGATTGAATGTTATGATTTTTTGGTTTGGAAACAATATGAAATGATGTTGAAAGAGACATATATGATATAAATTTTGATTAATTAGACATTGAGACGGTGTCTCTTCCAAAAGGGGAAGAATGGCATATCCCATTTTTTATTGCATTTAAATTATAATATGTTAAATTGAACAATTGAGGAAATTCAATATGTTGAATGGTAAAATTTGATATTTTGAAAATGTTTGAAAGAAGTTGACTATCTTATGACTATGTGATCTTATGAACTATCTTATACTTTATCATGATTGAACATTACTAATGAACTGTGCAAGTGCAAGTGTGTGCAAACGTAGGAAATGAGTTGAAGGACGAGAACACGGTTGAGGTAGGATAGTTTAGCCAGATTAAACAGTAAGCTCGATGGAATCTGGGTGCACACACCACTAAACGACATGATATATGCATTTAAAACTTCATATAGAATATTATATTTATATAATTCAAAATGATTCAATGATTGAAAAAAAAGGCTTGTGGAATGTTATACATGCGATTTCTTATTCAATTGTTTATTTTGATCTTATGTTTTTGAAATTTAAAAGAAAATGATAGCATGGTTAAACATATATGTATGTATTTAAAAAGCGTTCTTAAAGGATAAGAAAACAATTTCATTTAGAAGTTATTATTTGAGCAAAATAAAAGTTCATTCTTTATTTTTTAAAAAGTGATTAAACACTATATTGTTATAAAACAAGATAGAGATATATATGCATACATATATAAACGTATATATATATATATATATATATATATATATATTCCTTATAAAAAGAATATGGGATCGAATTTATCACACATGAATGTTGATTTCAAATAACATTGTAAAGAAAATAAAACTTTTTAAAAATGTCATAACAAAGATATTATGGAAGAGTGGTCTGCAATCGAATTGAAGGCTAAGATATTTGAATGTAGTAGTGGGCGGCTAATTACTAACAATAATGAAGTGAAATGGACCCCTTAATGGAGAGAACAGGTACTTGGGAGAACATGTTTCCATTTTTGGTAGTATGAATTACTTGTAAGAAAATTAAGGAGAAGACTGACTGTGATGATGAGGATTGAGGAAAAAGAAGGCAAGAGAATCGACCCAATTGTGAAGGAGGAAAAACCCAAGGAAAAATCCCACACATCAGAGGTAATCGATGGCTTTTGCATTTGTTTGATTTCCCAGTACAATCGATTCGCAAAACTTGTATTTCCTTCATACTATTAATTTCATTTAAAATGGTGTTATACCATTGGAAGTTTGTTTATATGCAAACGTATTTTGCTTCTATGCCAAGAAGTCATTGTATGTAAGCGATAATGTTCACTTTCTCATTGCAAAGGCCTTATCAGCCATCCCTTGCATGCATAAGATTTGTGTGTATTTTCCCTATTTGCATGATAGCCGATTATGATTTTGCACTATAAGTTTAATGTGTCACCCTCTATTCATTTATCTCTTGCATGTTTCATTAGCCATTTTCATGTCTATTTGGAAGAAACCGATAGCCAGAATATTATTTGATTGTAACAATTTTTAAATCATTCACCGTTCCCTCTATGGGAAGCAACAGATTTCTCCACTATTAACCTCCACATTTTTGTTATTCTTTGTGTCGACAAGGCCGAATAGGTAAACCACACCATATGGGTGTGTGGGTCTTAGTAATCATTCATAGAATGATGGGAAGTCATCATTGTTCTTTAACCAAGCCACATCGTTCACAATGAACGATGGTTGAATGAATGTATCGTTCCATTTTAATTTATGTTGGCACGATCACTAAGATCATATAACAATATTCCATTAGAACACAGATTTAATCATTCTTCAAAATGATTACCATCATTGTTGGTCCTAAGCGAAGCTTGTAATGTATGTATTCACCAATCTTTCTTGCATGCACATTATCGTTCCCTAGAATGGCACTTGAATCGTTCCCTAGAACGGCACTTGAATCGTTCCTTAGAACAATTGCCATGAGTAAAGTCTTACCAACTTGTCATTCGAGCAATAAAGGCCGATGATCATTATTCATAAAGGTTCAACTATTGTTACTGTTATTAATAAAAACAAATAGTTGTTCGACTGTTAGTCGTTCCTTAGAACAACAGTGGCATGAATATGTTTAATAACTGACAGAAATATGAAAGTGGGTTTCTCCATAACCCGAACAATAATAAAATTGTTCAGCCTTATATGTGTATCATCATTTTTAAATGACAAGCATGTTGTTCAATTTCTTTTACTTGCTTAAAATGATACCAGTATTGTTTAACTTCTTTTTATATATATGTATATATCCAGAATGATAGTAGCCTTGGTCGAATACAAGTTATATTGGTTAAATTGAAACTGTTTATGACACACATTGACACAGTAACAAGAAAACTTTTGAAAACAACATGGTTATGATACAAATAGAGTATCAATATGTAGTAATTGTTTTAAAATAGAATTGTTCTTTACTTTCTTTGAAAAAGGAAAATGTACACTTTGTGTAACTGTCAATTGATATGACAATCTATAGAAATCATTTGAATGAAAGAAATCTGTTATAATGGTATTTATTTCAGAATGTATGCACAAATATATTATTTTAAGTTGGCACATATATGTATATGCACATAGACCTTTGTCTATGTACATACACATACTTGTGACATACCTTCTTTTGATACTTATTTTACTCATTTTCTTCTATCATGTTTATCAAATTACGTTAAATATGAAGTGGTAGAAGATATTGAATGAAATCATGTGACAAGACAATGTATGAACTGAATAGATAATAAAATGAATAGAACCACTTGATTTATCCTTCTAAATTTCTCAAGTTGTTGAATATAGTAGACTGGATTTCTTTTCTTTTGATATGTGTTATAGAATATTCTTTTTGTTTAGTAGAATAGTAGCACCTAAGTAGACTAGAGCACCTCAAAGTAGATGTTGCTAAAGGGTAGATAGTTGCTAAGGAATATACTTGTGGTGTTGAAAGTTACCTTTCGGGACGGGTGCCAAAATAGAGTACAGAGGGTATAGGTTTTGCTTTATCCAAAACCTATCTTTTGTTGTTGCAACTTAATTTTAATGCTTGGCCAAGCAGTTAGCCCATTATGAATGTATGGACTTATATGTGATGACACTATTTTCCATTCCTAGCATAGATCTTGCATTTTTCTAACCATAGATAGAGATGCATGTTGATGTTTGGGCATGCACCAGATTCCACCTTACAAATTGTTCTCTTGCTAAAAAAAATTGTGTAGGGTCAGGTATTCTTCGAGTAGGAAGAATTTCGGGGAAGTGTAAGCTTCGTGGTTGGGGGATAAAGCGCTTGAGCCATGTTCTCGTCCACCAATGAAGGCAAGCATCAAAAGGAAACCTTTGAAGTTTTCAAGTTATCAAAGGATTATGATGTAATTTTGATGTAATTATATTTTGTATTGACTTTGTGGACAAATGAGCCAAGTCAACTTGGATATTGTAATTGACATTTGGAAATTAATATATATTTTGACTCATATTTTAATTAGACATGTGTTGCTATGTAAGAAGATAGTTGATTAAGTTATGTATTTTTAAAATTCAATATTCATGATGTCATTTACAATTAATATTTACGTAGTAATTAGAATGGGTTATTACAACCTACCCTTGCAAGTCTTAACTCTTTCAGGTGTTGGCCTTTAGGCTTTTCTCTTAACACTTACTTGTCTTTTGGTAAGGTGTAAGCCAACCTTCAGATGTCCAACATCTGACTCCTTCTCAGACTTAACACATGCAAACTTCCTTTTCATTTGTACAATTGGTATAAGGTATTACCAATGCCCGATGTCTAACTCGTTTTGGACTTTACACATTCTATTTGCATCTCTTTGAAGCATTTAGTAAAAGGTACAACCGAATTCTGATGTCTAATCACTTGTAATATATGGTAAGCCTCAAGCTCGAAATCTAAAGCTCAATCAAAATTGACATAAAAGGACTTACTCTTTCCTTCTCTAGCAAGCGATATAAGGTATGTCTCAGGCTCGATGCTTGAACTTTTACAACTCTTCAAGGAATGCATTAATGACACCTGTTTGACATCAATCAACAATCTTCCCATTTGATATTACTCAAATCTCCTTTTGACATCAATGGCTATCAAATTGCCAACAATATCCCCCTTTGGCATTGATGGAAAAACTAAATTCTCTAAAATCTTCTAAGCAACCATTCTCCCCCTTAAGCATATCTCCCCTTTTGACAAACACAAAGCATTTTTCTTTGTTTATCCCCCTTTGACATCAATGGAAAAGGGATAGTTTCTAAACACCTCGTTGCTATTGATTTTCTCCCCCTTTGACATACCATGCAAAGTGAAAAAATTCATCCAAGAATTTGCAACCATCAAGTCGTTAGAAATTTGTAAAATCGTGCATGCCTAATTTTCCTTTTCTCTCATCTTCGAGGGATGAATAAAGTTTTTGTAAACTCCCCCTAGACTCATGCCCTATCACTAAGATTTAGTGATATGGCGTGGGAGAAACCACTTGCAATTGTTGCCTCAAGTATTCAAATTACTCTTTGGAAAGAGGCTTAGTGAATATGTATACAACTTGTTCCTTGGTTGGCACATATGTCATGCTGACTTCTTGATCTACTACCTTTTCTCTTAAAATTTGATACTTGATTGAGATATTCTTGATCTTAGAATACATCACTAGATTTTTTGATATATTTATGGCACTTGTATTATCACAAAGAATAGAAATAGGTTCTTTGTATTCTACCTTGATATCTTTAAGTGTTTATTTCATCCACAACACTTGAGTACAACATGCCATTGTTGTAAATTACTCTGCCTCAATAGTAGAAAGAGTAACTGATTCTTTCTTTTTGCTCAACCAAGAAACAAGTTTGGTTCCAAGAAATAATGCACCACCACTAGTGCTTCTTCTATCATCCACACTTCATGCCCAATCAGCATATGTATATGTTGTCAAAGTGAAATCTTCACCTTTGGGATACCATAGTCCATGGTCAATTGTGCTTTGGATATATCTTAAAATTATTTTTACTGCATTGACATGAGACTCTTTAGGAGCAGCTTGAAATATTTCAACCATGCACACTGCTTGCACGATATCAGGTCTTGATGCAATTAGGTACAACAAGCTACCTAACATTGATCTACACATTGTCTGATTTGTATTTGGGGATTCATTTTTCTTGCTTACTTTACATCCAGTTATCATGGGGTTACCAACCGATTTGCTATCTTCCATCCAAAAATTCTTGAGCATCTCCTTAGCATACTTAGTTTGAAATATGAATATACCTTCATCGGTTTGTGCTATCTATAGACCAAGAAAGAAAGAAAATTCTCCCAACTTAGACATCTCAAACTCAATTTGCATTTGAATAGAAAATTCTTTAGACATTATGTCATTGTTTCCACCCAAAATAATGTCATCTACATACACAACAACAATCAACATATAATCACTTTTAGATTTGAAGTACAAATTGCTATTTGCAAATCCCTTCTTGAATCCTTGTTGTTGTAGGTGTTGGTCTAATCTTGAATACCAAGCTCTAGGTGTCTATTTAGACTATATAGTGCTTTCTTCAATCTACAACCATAACCTTCTTCTGATAGTTGAAAACCTTAAGGTTCTTCTATGCAAACTTATTTTAGGTTCCCATTTAAGAAAGCAAAATTCGAATCAAGTTGATAGACTTTGAATCCTTTATGAGAAAAAAATGCTAGAAAAACATTCTTATGGATTTCAATCTAGCAACCAGTGCAAATGTTCTTCAAAATCTATACCTTCAACTTGCACACCAATCTAGCCTTATTTCTTACAATAGCTCCATCTTCGTTAAGCTTATTTCTAAAGACCCATTTAGTGCCTATCACATTCTTACTTGAGGGTCTTGAAACTAACTCCCAATTTTTTTTCTTTTCAATTTGGTTAGTTTATCTTGCATTGCTTTTATCCAGCTCTCATCCTTGTTGGATTCAACATAGAAGTTGGGCTCTATTTCGAATAATAGTGCAAAGTTTACTTGCTCATTGTTCTTTGCAACTCTCCTCCTTGTCTGAACTCCATCTTTGTTGCCAATAATCTAGTCTTCAAGATGATCCTTTTGAATATATCTTGTAGGTGCCTTTTCATTCTCTTCTTCAAACTCTTCATTAGCAACTTCTTCAAACTTTGATTCATCTTCATAGTTATCTTTGTCAAGTTCAACATGCTTCAATTCTTCATCAACCTTGGCATTGATACTCTCTACAATTTTGTGCAACCTTTTGTTGTAGCATTTGTAGGCTTTGCTTTGAGTGGGATATCGAAGGAACATTCCTTCATCACTTCTTGAGTCAAAGCTTCCTAAGTTGTCTTCTTCTCTCTTTATATAGCATTTGCTACCAAACACTTTGAAGTATTTAACAGATGTTGGTTTTCCAAACCACCATTCATAGGGTGTCTTCTTGTTGTTTACTCTTAGCTAAAATCTATTCAAAGTATATACTATTGTAAGTATTGTCTCTCTCCAATATACATCAGGTAACTTGGCCTCATTTAGCATTGTTTTGGCCATCTCTTTGACTATCTTGTTCTTTCTTTCAACCACTCCATTTTGTTGTGGATTCCTTGTTGTTGAATATTGCCTCTTGATTCTATGCTTCTCATAATATTATATGAATTCATTTGATGTGAATTCTCCACCTATGTCTGATATCAATCATTTGATCCTTCTACCAATCTCTTTCTCAACCATGGCTCTAAAAATTTTGAATCTTTCAAACACTTGAGACTTATTCTTCAAGATGGTTACCCATGTCATTCTTGAGTAATCATCAACTAGTAACATGAAGTACCTTTCTCCTTTCAATCATTTTGTCCTTGTGGGGCCACAAAGATCAGTATGCACTAAATCCAAAGGTTTTGTAGTTGAATACTCTTTTGTCTGAAATCTAACCCTTGTTTGTTTTCCTTGCCGACATTCCTTGCAAGTGGTGTTTGCAAGTTTGGTTATCTTAGGCATGTGTCTCACAAGTCCTTTTGAACTCACTTTTACAAGATTATCAAAATTTACATGGCCCATTCTCCTATGCCATAACCAACTCTCATCAATTTGTCCTATCATGCAACTTTGACCATTCGCCTCACAGAGATTGTAAATATTGCTTTCAATTATTTTTTCCTTCTGCTATTAATCTTCATGATCTCTTTATCTCACAGCTTTTTGCATTGAATGTTGCTTTCTATCCATTGTCACACATTTGGTTGACACTTAGAAGATTATGCTTTAATCCTTCAACATAAAGGACATCATGTGTAGGAAATTTTCCATTTATGTTTAGGGTTCCTTTACCACATATTTTCACAGCAGTGTCTCCAAAACTAATAGATCATTATTTGCATTTACCTAGTTTGATGAACTTGTTCTTATCACTATTCATGTGCTTAGAGCAACCACTATCTATTACCCACAAATTTTACTTCTTGGCATGGAGTGCAGCTTGAGCAATCATGGATTGTGCAACCTTCTAACCTTTCTCTTTCCACACTTTCTTGGGTTTCTTTTTTTATTCATCTTTCTCTTTAGTACAGACTTGTGAACCTTTGTTCACTTTGGAGGGCATGCTTTTCTTCTTATCTTGTGCTTTTGGTCTTACAAAATTTGTTCTACATTGTTTGGCTATGTGACCAAAATTATTACAATTATAGCATATTTCATTTGTATCTAACAAATGAGCAAATGTTTTTTTACTAACAAAGTTTGTTCTCCTTTTAGGTACAACACAACATTCACTAGCCCTACAACCAAAATGATTACAAGTATAGCAGTAACCATTGAAATATGAGGAATACCTGGCCATAGAATTTATTTGTGTAGGATGAGGAGGTCTTCTTGTATTTTGCTTCTTCAAATTTCTCACCCTTGTAAAACCATCTGCATCAACTGCCTTTATGTTAAGCTTCTTCTTCAAGTCTTCAAGGACTGACTTATTAATTTTCTTATCTACTGCAGGCTTCTTTTCTCCATCAGGTTTCTTCTTATTAGCAGCATCTCCAGAGGCATCCTTCTTCGTTTTCTCATTCTTTGTTCCAAGATTTTCTTCTGCTTTGAATCTTTCATATAAACTTGTAAATGCACTGGTAGTAGGATTCTTTCCTTTCTCAAAACCCAGGCCAAACTTTTCTTTTGAAGGCTTTTGTGAGTTAATCAACTCTTCAAGACTTTTTTGAGGCTCATTTTAGCTTCAGACCTTTTTCTATTTGTTCTATAACCTTTTTCAATTCTTTTATCAAATCCAATATTTTTGTTTCCAACTCAATGCATTCATCAAATTTAGATTGTCATTTAGATTTGACTACATCTTTTATTCTTTTAGCTTCTTCAACTTGTGTTTTTAGGCCAACTATCATCTGATCAAATTCTTTAAGCCTTTTGGGCAAACTTTCAGTCTCTTTTTGTGCATGCTTCTTCTACTTTGAGTTCTCCTTTCTATGCCTTTCAATATCATCTAGAGCATGAATGAGTTCACCCTCTAGATCCACTTCTCCTTCATCATCAGAATCTTCAATTTCTTCTTTTTCTTCACCCTCAAAAGCTGATCCCAATGCCATGAATAGGGATTCATCTCCCTCAACCACAAAGGTACAATCATGGTCATCATCTGAGCTATCACTAACATCAAATGGATCACTTTCTTCTTGCGTGTATAGACTTTTCTTATTTTTAAAGAATTTCTTCTTCTTTGGGAAATAGGGTTTCTTCTTTTGACTATCATCTACTTGCTTCAAGTTATCCTTTTCTTTATAAGGGCATCTAACAACAAAATGTCCTATCTTACTGCAATTAAAACATTTAAAGGGTAACTTACCTTTGTACTTTCTAGAGCCTTTTCTTAATCTTTTGACAAAGTTAGCTTCTTCTTCATCAGTCTTCTCAAATTCAGATGTAGGTGCTTCTAACTTTTCCTTTTTGGCTGCTTTGAATGTTGCTTCTCTCTTGGAGTTATCATTGTCTCTTGTTCTCATCTCCTAGGAAATGAAGGTGTCATGCAACTCATCAACAGTAAGTTTGTCCAAATCTCTTGCTTCCTCTACTGCGGAAATTTTAGAGTCATACTTGGATGGCAGGGATCTTAGGACCTTTTTGACAATGACATATTCTTTCACCTCTTCTCCAAGGCCTCTGATTGCATTAACTATTTCATCAACCTTGAGGAGGTAGTTTGCAATTTTCTCTTCTTCATTCATCTTAAGGCTTTCAAACTTACCTTTGTATGTTTGTATCTTAGCTTGCTTTACCCTTTCATCACCTTCATAGATGCTCTTTAATTTGACCCAAATCTCATGGGTTGTTTGACAATGCATCACTTTCACAAACTCAAAGTTAGATAATCCACAAAGAATAGCATTATTTTCCTTGGCATTGTTCTCATGTGCTTTCTCATCAGCCTGGTTAGTGGGTGGTGTAGCAGGAATAACATATGCATTTACTATAGTCATCCATACATCAAACCCTAAAGATGATAAATGTGTTTGCATTTTGATCCTCCAAAAAGCATAGTTTGATCCATTAAAGAGAGGTGCTCTATTTGAGTAAGAACCTTCTTGACTAGCCATCTTGTGTTCACTATCCAAGATCTACCCAAACTGATTAAGCTTCTCAAAGGAACCAGAGCTCTAATAACAGTTGTTGGAATAACACTATCTATTGAGAGGGGGGTGAATTAGTTGATCAATTAAAACTTTTCTTGTAACCCTTGTTATGTAGATTAAGCAAAAATGCAGAGATCACGCACACCAATACTCATAACACTAGATATACGTGGAAAACCCAATATGGGAAAAACCACGATGAGAAATGTTGCTTCAGCCTCACAATAGAACCTCACTTATTACAATGTTTAAGGGCACCAACCATAAGGAGACACCAATCCCCTGATTTAAGAGCATCGACTCACCCACTCCTTAATCTAAGCACCAATCCAACTATCTGATGGCACCAACCAATTATAGTTACAATAAAAGTATGTGGAGCAACAACTCTAGTTACATATGATTCAAATGAATCCAATTCTATGTTACGGACTCAATCTGCAACTACTCAAATAACTCTCCTATCTTCACTCTTCTTCTAACACAGTATGTGCTCATTGAATGCATATGCACTGCTTCATTCTTCAACACACACCAACCTTATACATTGAATTATTTATCTTGGCATAAATCAATCTTAGGGTTTTTTATGCATTTGATGTCATTCATGCTTGATCAATCTCTTCCACATTTCATGATTGTGCATTAATGAAGTCATCCACTTTTTCCAATCAATCAACAAACATATCGTTGGAGTAGGTACAGCGATCAATTTCATTTTTTGTGCCACAATCAAATTCGCTTGATTGGAAGTTCCACCATTTTTCCACCTAGTCGTTGTCAAAACAAATCTTTAAATGTTGGTCATTGATCACGCCATGATCTGTCAATTAACATTTAAATGCCTTGAGTTACTTCAACCAATCATCAATCACCACATGTCACTTGAGGACTTGTCATCTGCCATACTTGTCGGGGGTCAGGGATCGCTAATCACTCTTACCACTTACTTGCAATGCATTGTAGAGCTTAACAAGCAAGCTTGAACACCAATGTCTATTGCTTCTTATTCCTATTAGGTTTCAGCCATCAACCTTACCCTTTACCATTTTCCTTCCTACACTTCAATGCAAACCATCACATCAGACTTTGAACTCTAAAACACCATTACTTTGTTGGAAGTTGGGGTTCACCCTTATCGCTTACCACTTACCAACCTTTCGGTAAGGTGTAAGCATTTCTATAGAACTACAATGCCTGAATATATCCTTCGCAAGCTTTGCCAAACATAACCCTTTCAAGTGTCGGGGTTTGCTCTTGCTTCATACCGCTTACCTGCCCTTGCAAGACTTAACCTTTTCGGGTGTCGGCCTCAAGCTTTTCTCTTACTGCTTACCTGCCTTTTGGTAAGGCGTAAGCCAATCTTCCAATGTTTGACGTTCGACTCCTCAGACTGAACACATGCAAACTTCCTTTTCATTTGTGCAATTGGTATAAGGTATTACTGATGCCCGATGTCCGACTCCTTTCAAACTTTACACATTTTGTCTACATTTCTTTAAAGCATTTGATAAAAGGTACAACCGAAGCCCGATGTCTAATCACTTGCAATATATGGTAAGCCTCAAGCCTGAATTTTGAAGCCCGATTAGACTTGGCATAA
This sequence comes from Sequoia sempervirens, assembly GCA_007258455.2. Taxonomy (NCBI): domain Eukaryota; kingdom Viridiplantae; phylum Streptophyta; class Pinopsida; order Cupressales; family Cupressaceae; genus Sequoia; species Sequoia sempervirens. The sequence continues at coordinate 439,862,221 of VDFB02086081.1, read as the reverse complement.
AAGGACTAACTCTTTCCTTCTCTAGCAAGTGATATAAGGTATGTTCAAGGCTCGATGCACAAACTTTTGCAACTCTTCATGGCTTGCATTAATGATATCCTTTTGACATCAATCAACAATCTTCCCATCTAATATTACTCAGAACTCCTTTTGACATCAATGACAATCAAATTGCCAACAAGATCGTTCATATATAATGTCATATTTGGTCTCAAGAATATACCATGTTCTTGTGCATCAACACTATCAAAGATTTGGTCACTAAAAATATAACCCCTTGGACAATGCTTCAACATAAATTTAAGCTCTCTAAGTTAAACTCATCTATTACCTCTTGCTTGGTGAAAGGATTAGTGATGGAATCTTAGCACTGTTCTTGAAATTGGTACATCAAGATTACTTTTTAAAATTCTTTGCCTTTTTATTGATTCCCTCCAAGTTCGAGTGCCAATGGAATTTTATTCTATTCCCTAAACCTAGCTTTTTCAACTTAAAAGGATGTTGCAATCCAACCTAGAGCCTAAAATTGCTCACTTTCCTTTGGCATGTAAATTAACAAGGTTTGCCTTTAAGTGAACAATTTTTTCCACATGAACATTGCTCACCAAGATGCCCCACCTAAACTAAACTTGAGACCCTCAAGCATCATTTTGTAAGCTACCTGTTACCCCAAAATACTTGGAATAAAATCTACAAGTGTTTTTTGCCCTTTCATTTTGCGTCTTTTCCTTGTATAAATGATCTATTTGTGTATACAATCCCTTGGTCAACTTATACTACAGTTCTTGAATTTCTTTAGAGCTTTTGTTCTTTTTCAACTCTACAAATCAATAAATATTGCTATATTTAACGCAAAGGTTACTAGTGTTTTATTTTCTCTTAATGAAAAAATTTATGTCGTCACCTTTGCTTACTTTTAAATCCAAGCACAAGCCCAAAAAGTGGTCTTGGAAGTTGATCACTTCTAAGACCTAGTCAAACATTGGGATAGTGTCCCTTGCACCACGAGCAAAATTCCTCTCAATAACTCACCTCAAGGGCCACCACCACCCACTCCCAAATGAAGGAGTTGTTTGTGCTGGAATCTTTTCTCACTACCTCCTCGATAGTGGGGTTGGAGTTCGTCACACAAGAAAATTGTTCAATTGTCTACTAGACTTCAACTACTCAGGCTGGTGTGGATGTCACTTGTACATGGCGTTGCTTCCCAGTTGGGAAATGTTTATGCTTCGTCATCCAGTCCCTCCCTCCAGTGAACCCTTGACTGAGTTGTTCCTCACCATTGGGTGGCATTACATGCCTTGGGATTGGGCCCTGTTTGTGTTCCATTGGTTGAGGGGCTGCTAAATCCTCAATTTATGAAGCAAAAAAACATATAGAATATATAAAGCGCATGTATTGAGTGCCCGGGAATTGGGCTTCCTTTGTTTCCCATTGGCTTTGGGGCTGCTAAACACAGAAAATATGAAGCAAAAAAAACATGTAGTCCACACATTACATGCAGGGTTACCCGGGGACGCGTCCCCCCCCCCAAAATCCCTCGTTCGGTTCCGGGGGTGTCGGGTACCAGGGGACGGCAAGGACGGGGACCGTCCCCTTTTTGGCCAAAACTCGAGCGTCGGGGATGGGGGGACGGCAGGGGGACGGCTGAGTCGTCCCTTGACTGTCCCGGGGACAGCCGGCCATCCCCCACGTTTTAAAGCACTTCAACATTAAAAAAAAAAAAAAGGCAAAAAGTTCTAAAAAAAGCGCCCTACCTACGTGGCATGTGTGGGCCCTACTAGTTTGCACTCTCTTATGAATGAAAGAAGGCCTCTAAAACTTCATTATTTTCATTTTGTTTGTGTAAGGAGCCAAGGGTTCGAGAAGAAAAAAATTGTAGCCATTGAAGGAGGAGCAGTTGTTTGAAGGAGGAGAGGAGGTTGAAATAGTGTTGTTGGGAGTGCAAATCCATAAAAAAGGTATGCATTTTCTTTCACTATTCTTATTTTTTCATTTTTTTGCAAAATATGAAGTATACATAGTCTGATTTTTTTTATTTTTTTCATTTTCAGTCAAAACTTGCATTCTAAAAACAAAAAACATGAGCAACAGTGAGGGTGGGAGTGATAGTGAAGTTGAAATGCAAGTTAGAAGGCAAACTAGAGAGCAAATAACCCCTACCCAACACCATCATTCATCAACCAATACCAAAGCTATGAAGGACTATGCAAAACACCCAATAGACAAAAAAAAACCATTCCTTCAATTTGTGACAGCCATGGGTGAAAGACAAAAAAATTCAGGGGGGAGTAGGGTTTGGTTGTGCCATGTTTGTGAAAAGGAGTTTAGGGGCAGCTACACTAGAGTTAGGTCTCATTTTTTGGGTGAGGTGGGCCATGGAGTTAGAACGTGTCCTGCATTGACAGATGCACTATTTATAGAGTGCCAAACAATTCAAATGGAGTGTGATGGTGGGGTTCAAACTGGGTCTCCTTCTTTCCCAAGTTCACAATCATCTATGCCTACTCCTACTCCTAGTCCTTCCACGGTTGGTAGTAGTGTTATCTTAAGAGGAAAGAGGAAGGTGATTGGGGTGATTGGTAGTGATAAGGCAACCTCAGTTGAGTCCATGTTTCAAAACCAAGCACAAGAAACCTCTGAATCCTCCATTGCCAAATTCTTTTTTGCCCATGCCATTCCATTTCATGTGGCTCATTCCTCTTATTTCAAACAAATGGTGAAAGACTTAGTCGTTGTTGGTCCTTCATTTGTACCCCCTAGAGATCATAAGCTACGCACCACCCTCCTAGACAAAGAGTACTCCAAAGTTAATGTGTTAATGGAGGAGATGAGGCAAACATGGATGAGGACGAGGTGCTCTATAGTGATGGATGGGTGGACTGATTGTAGACGTCGGCCACTCATCAATGTCATAGTCACATGCCCTGCTGATTCTTATTTTCTTAGAGTCGTAGATTGTTCAGGGAGACGTAAGGATGCTGACTTCCAATTTTCCATTTTGAGAGATGCCATAGAGGAGGTTGGGGCTACAAATGTGGTGCAGGTGATCACCGATTCAGCACGTGTGCAAATCGGCTGGGTTGATGGTGGAGGTTACTTACAGGCACATATTTTGGACCCCATGTCGTGTTCATGCATTAAACAATGCATTGAAAGACATAGGGAAGATGGATTGGGTGAAGAAAATGGTGGCAGAAGCTAGAGAAATTCAGATGTTCATTTGCAACCACCACACCTCACTTGCTCTTTTCAGGACATTTTCAAAGGAGTTTCTCAAACCTGTTGATACAAGGTATGCCATTTACTTCATTTTGTTTCACTTTCAATTTGTATTCATAATCTGATTTTGTTTTAAATTTTTATTTTTTAATGAATCATTGAATTAATGAATGTAGATATGCCACATACTTCATCCTATTGGAGAGGATGGTTGAGGTGCATGAGCCTCTACAACTGATGATGGTCAATGCTGAGTGGACTAGATGGCCTAATGCAAGTTCTACTCAAGGAAAGAGCATCAAACAAAAGATCCTCGATGATGATTGGTGGGCCAATGTGAGGTAAGACATATTAGATGGATTTTCATATTAAATTTCTGATTTTAATATTTTAATTTTATTGTCCAATGTTCCAACTTTTGAAGTTTCTAACATGTCAAATAACTTGTCAACTAATTATTTTGAACTTTTTGTTTGCATTTTGCAGATATATTTGCTCCTTTATCTCGCCCATTGTAGATGTCATTAGATATGCTGATACAGACTCTCCTAGTCTTGGAGAGATATATGAGACATTTGACACTATGCTTGGGAAGATCAGGCAAGTTATTTTGGCAAAGGACCCCACTTTGGATTTATATGAGCAACACATTAGGCCCATTGTGACGCGGAGGTGGAATACAATGAACACCCCGCTTCATATGGCTGTCTTTGCTCTAAATCCAAAATGGTATGCACCAAGGAATGGTAGGGTGCCTCCATGTGATGATGCTGAGGTTTTAGATGGGTTCACACGGGCCATTGAAAAGATTTATCTAGCCGAGCAAGCTTCACTACTTTGGTCACAATTTCTAGACTTTGTTAATCTTAATGGCCCAAACTTGAACAAACCACAGGCGAGGTTGGATAGAGCTATATTAGCTCAAGGGAACCCTATTGGATGGTGGACCTATCATGGGAGAGATACACCGCAGTTGAAGATACTTGCCACTCGCCTTCTTGCACGGGTTGCTAGTTCCTCTGCTGCAGAGAGGAATTGGTCCACGTATAGCTTTATCCACTCTGTCAAAAGGAATAGGCTTACCTCTAGACGAGCGGAGAAGCTAGTGGCCGTTCATAGTGCTCTTCAGCTTCAGGATCGACAGACTCCAGAGTATCGACAGACTCCAACTCTACGGTGGGATATTGATCCCGAGGACGCGGCTCAGGTAGATGAGGAGGAGACAGCTGAGGGCTTGGTTGGGGTCCCATTGGCTGAGGAGGAGCATTACGGTGGCAGTGACTCAAAGGATGACTCTGATTTTGATGCAGTTATGAGAGATGATTAGGGGCAGCAGTGCTCTTTGTTTATTTTGTAAATTTGTATTCATTATTGACATACAATATTGTATTTTTATTTTCATAGCAAACTAAAACTTTAAAACTATATGGCAGCAATGTAGCCTTCGGGCATTTTGATATAAGTTTATAAATTATAACTTGGAGGTTGTTTCATGATTCGTGTAAAACTGTAACTGTATGTTAATTTTGAATGCGTATTGACTCTATTGAGTATTGGCATAATGTTGAACACAAATGTTATATGTTAATGTTCTATAATGTGTATTATGCATGCCTTATTCATGTTATCTATTGAATATTTAAAATTTCCCTATATTTTTATATAGCCGTCCCCTGCCGTCCCTAATTTTGGCCTCAAAAATCGGAAACTTGGGGACTCATCCCGCCGTCCCCTGCCGTCCCCATCCCAGGAACTTGGGGTAACCTTGATTACATGCCCTGGGGTTAGAAATTTGTGTTCCATTGGCTGAGAGCTATTAAACCCCCAATTTACCAAGCAAGCAAAAACAAGATAGGTGAACTGGGTTTTCAGCATTGTTAAAGAGTCTCTGCTTCTTGTAATATTGATTTTGTTTCCCTTTCGCCAAAAAACAATTTATGCTAAACCCATAATTTGCCACCAAAACGCACCACCCGTCCAACACATCAATCCACGCACATGGCCAAATAAACGTGGAACAACTAATACATGGCATTATGTACTCGTGTATCTAAAAGTAGAGCAACTACAAAGGAAATGAAGTCATAACCATCTGCTATCACTGTAACAATACTTTTGCAGCTGTTCTCTAAGTGTAGCTTAGAAAAAGAACACATTTAAGTAAAAGCATGGACGTCTAAACATTGTGTATTTATAACAAAGGAAAGAAAAAAAGAGAAAATAGTTGTTTCCAATCCAGATGAAGAAAACATAGAAACAGATAGAACTAGTAAATTACAGTACCTGAAAACACGAGTTCAGGTTTTGGTCAAATATGTTTTTAAAGTTTTAATGCAACAAGATCTGTTAATAAACTTTCCCACCCTGCTTTTGTGGTCTCTATACGAAATCACATATAGCATCTACAAGTCATTGAGATAATGTTCCAAATACTCAAAAAATTCATTCCATATCACACAATGTTATGATGCTGTTCTGAATTCATTACAACATAAAACATAAAAGCCTATATTTCAATATATTGGCCTCCCCCGACGAAGAAAGGAGAATCCAATAGCTTGGTCAGTCGCCATAAGAGTTACTGAAGTTAAGTTACCAGCATTTACTTTATACTAGTGAAATGCTGCTTTCCCCTCCTGGTGGCTTTCTGACACCACCTAAACAATCTCTATTTTCTGCCTTCCCATCAGCAAATATATTACTTCCACTCATCTCTCTCAACTTCGCTCTACTTAGAGACTTCTCCGCAGAGTTTGGTGGAGGATCTCCATTGAAAATGTTGTTACCGGTCAATTCTGCAACCTTCTGGCCATGAATTTTTTTAATTGTCTTTGGTGTAGTCTCCTGACCAAATATAATTCTGCTATGACCTCCAGCAGGCTGCACATGAAGTCAAGTATAAGGGCAAAATGTGAAATATGATTTGGCATGGTCCAATAGATAAATCCTTGAAAAATGCAAACATTCATTTGCATCTCAAGAGAAAACATATGAGCGCTTACATTAGAAACCTTTACAGAAGTGCGGACATTTCGTTGTGCTGGTTCATTGCTTTCATTTGGTTCTTCCTTACGCTCCCTATTGCGATTTAGAGATCTAGGTAGCACCTCTGATGGGGGACCAAAAATGTCATGACCACTAAGTTCCTTTGATTTGGCCTCAGAGATCTGTCTCCTGACATGCATGTCAGAAGCTGTCTCCAGATTCCCACTGAGCTCTTTTTGTTTTGCCACTTCTGTTAAAGATGCTGGCTTCTTGGGTGAGACACTTTCATCAGAACCGAAAGATATTTGACTTATTATTCCTGCAGCTTGCTGCAAAACATTTGTACAAAGTAACTATTAAAAAACTCAAAGAGAACGCAGGTATATAGATGTCTTCACTTTTCCCAATTCTAATCTCAAAAAAATCTACAAAGGCAGAAAATGAAATAAACATTTTAGATAAATCAGATCAAGATTGTACCATCCCAATACCTGGTAATGTTTTAATGCAGCCTGGTCTGGGATAGACTTGTCATTCACAGAATTAGATTCATCATTTGGATTCTCGCTATTAAATATTCCACTCCCAGTCAGTTCTCTCCACTTTGAATTTGAGCATGGTCTTCTGAAAATATGCAATTAGCAACATACTTTAAGAGATACTGGGAATAGATATACTACATGATAATCAGAAATAAATTAAGATGTTCTTTAAACTGAATTCAGCCCTGATTGCCCCAATTTCTAAAAGGTAAATCAAAATTCAACCCAAATAGCTTTCAAGAAGTTTCAAAGTAACATGATCTAGCAGTGCTAAACAATAACTAGCAATTAAAATGCTTAAAATGCCAAATAAATACATCCAACATTATAGAAAAATTTAAAATATTAATTTGTATACTGCACATGTTTATTTGCTTCTCCAGGACAACATAATGCAGCAAACCAAAAAGGCAGTTGAAAATATAAGAATTTTGTGCAGAAGAGATGGATATTCATCCTTACAAAATATAATTAAATTTGCATCCTGAAACATTTTCTCAAGCAAAATGAAATTGGTACCCTATTGAAAATAAGATGAACACAAAGGAGAGATTAGTTAGCTTATGCACAAATTACAAAGCCAAAATGCTTGAAACATAAGGTTTAGATGTGGCACCGTTTCCAACAAGCTACAGGAAGCTTGGACTGCTCATTTAGTATGAATTATTAGCAATGAATCACAATGCTAGTATTGCAAAGCAACGTGAAAGCATGTTGAGATTTTACATTCTTGCATTTATTAAAATACATGTTCTGTATGTCCTACAACAGTTTAAGGTGCAAGATATTGTTATAATTAGCAGAATTGCACTGCTACCACAACAAAACCTCTTAATCTTGGGTAATATTTTTTATGCTTATTCAACACAATGCTTCCATATGTACTGAGAGAGAAATTAGTTTTTTCTTTCTACTTTAAGAGCACAAATTTTCCAACAGAACATAGAATGAAGCTTAAACAGGTAACATACATGCCTTCCCACAACTTGTAATTTTAGTGCTACCATGTCAGGAAATGCAATAGCACAGTTTTAAAGCAAAAGGTAAGATGATATACAAAATTAATTTCTTTTGATTTTACTCACCACAAATGAGGCACTATGGCACATCTGAGATCTATTACCAATTTAGAGAGGTCAAAGAAATAATTCAGACAGGTTGCCACCTTAATTCAAAATTGTCATCTTTGACCCGACAAGGTAGACTTTGTTTTAATTGTACAAGTTGCAATGCTGCTTCTATGTATAATTGCAGAGCCGAAAGACAACACGAGCAAGCACTTCAGATAATAAAATGCTATTGGAGCAGAGAGGTTTTTTTCCATGATTTGCATATTGCTGCTATCTTTCAATTGCTATCACCATAGACAACAGATACTAAAATACTACCAAAAGAACAGCCATACAAGCTGCAATGAGTGCCATTTTAGTTCATCTCACCATCAAATTTTCAAATTGCCCTCTGGCCTTACTGATTCTCATCACCATACTTGACAATTACTGATTATTGTGTCACTTACATCCCCTGTATTTTCTGTTTCTAATCACTATTGATTCAAACTGATGTAGCCTATGTTCCAGTTTACAAACCATCTTTCCTTCCACTTTTATGGTGCTTCAAACCAAATGGGAATTGGAGAAAAGCAATGTTACTGTACTTTTCCATCTCACATGTTGCACTTATTACTGCTATCTTTAAATTGATAACACCTTGGGAAACAAAATACTGCTCAAAAGACAGCTTTACAAGCTGCAACCAGTGCCATTTTGACTTCAGTTTATTTCACCTTTAAAGTTTCAAATTTCCATCTGCCTTTAAGGATTCTCACCACCATACCTTGGCAATTAGCAATTATCAAGTTGCTTGTATCCATGTATTTCAAGTTTGTTTACTCTGCTATCTGATAAAATGAATACTTGAAATAGTGAACAGAGTTAATAATGCATACCAGATAAAGGAGTAAAAGTATATCTTCATTCACGCATGAAGTATTACAGAAGTAGACCAGAGATGATCAGCCAGGGATCAAAGTCAATCCAACTAGATCATACTGTTTTTCTTGACAATACAAAATCTATTTAAAGGACTTGACAATAGCCAAGAGGAGCGCAACTCTCAACTAACTCTTATAACCAACTCAAGCCAACAAACAATTAATACATAGTCAGATACACCATATTATCAAAACATAATAGCATTGTACACTAACTACACAGTTGCTAATTACTATTGATCCAAACTGATGTAACCTATGTTCCAGTTTATAAACCATCATTCTTTCCATTTTTATGGTGATTCGAACCAAATGGGAGTTGGAGAAAAGCAATGTTACTGTACTTTGCCATTTTCCATGCTGCACTTATTGCTGCTATCTTGAAATTGCGAACACCTTAGAAAACAAAAAGTGACCCAAAGGACAGCTTTACAAGCTGCAACCAATGCCATTTTGATTTCGGTTCATCTCAACTCTAAAGTTTCAAATTTCAATCTGTCTTTAGCAATTCTCACCATCATACTTTCGCAATCAGCAATTATCATGTTGCTTATACCCATGTATTTGCAGTTGTTAATTACCACTGATTCAACCTGATGTAGGCTATGCTCAAGTAAGAAATCATAAACTCTTCCACTTTTTACAGTGCTTCAAACTAAATGGGTGTTAACAAAAAGTACTGTTACTCTATTTTGCTGTCTTTCATTCTACACTTATCCCATGCTTGCACACTTTATCTACATCAACATTTTCTCTAAATATCTCATTGTCAAAATCAATCCTTCAAAAAGAGCTACTTAGCTCTGCTGACAAGCAAACCTGTTAGGTCTACATGATGTTTGTTGCCATAGTACTTACACTGGCAGAAAACGGGACAATTTTAATGGGCAGAGAGTGACCAACATTCTGATACAGATTTGATCATAGCAGTCTTACACTACACTGATACAAAGATATAATCATGAACTGTGGCAAAGGAAACGGATAGCCATTGGCAATAGTGGAGCAATTTAATATAAGATTCAAAGGAAAAAGAAGGCAATGCATCACAGAGACTTACATTAATGTTGGCATGATGAGGAGGCCGGGCATGGAGTCTGGGTATTTCAAAATTTCCAAGACAGGATTCTCCAGTGTCGGCAAAGAAACGGGTCCTTCGCCATCAGCATGGTAGTGTCAACAGCTCCAGGAATGTGCTCCCCGTTTCCTGTCTGGCTACTGGTGTTGACAGAATTCCTCATGGGCTTGGAGGGTTCAGGAATCTCCGGTCTCTTGGAGGTTTCAGGAATCTCAAGTCTGTGTCAGGTGAATGATTTCGAGAGAATTCAGGATGTTTCAGGGGATTGTCCTGCTGTACATTTGTCTGATGCAAATCTGGAGGCAAAGACATCTTTGCTTTCTGAGCGGGTGGTAGAATGCTCTTGTTCATCTCTGATTTTTTCAGTAAAAGGGATTCTGACATGGGCTAAGGATGTTGGGAAATGTTTGTTTATAGTAACTTTTACTTGAATGGTATTTAGTACTCTTGTAAGCAGGATAGAGCTGACAATAGATTAATATTTACTCGCCGTAAAGAGATTATGCCACCTACCAAAGCGAAAGGATGAAACATGAGAGTAGTAAGGAAGAAGTAAGTGAGATATATAAGAGAGGAATTATATGCAATAGCTAGATGCTAAAGTAGATGTAAATATGGATGTAAGAAATGTTTGTAATTTATATTGTACCATATAAATGTAATATCTAGTTGATATTACATCTCTAGCCCTACTTTGCTTTGAAAGGTTTCTTATGAATCCCCAATGCTCCAAAATTGCATAATGTACGTCAAAAAATTAAACCCCACTTCCCTACTTTTTTGTTCTCTATTCCTCACAGGCCTCTAGGATTCTGTATTTTCTTCCATTTAATACGTATTTACATATTTATAAGATTTTCATATATGCACATATATAAAAACATAGTTTTAAAAAACATGTAGTGGCCTTTAAGAAAACTCCTTAGTTTAATATTTTTTATTAATAGCATTTGAGTAGCATTAGTGGGTGTACTGTCCCCTTTTTGGAAAACCCAAAATCTTACCCTAGAATCACAAGATAGGTGTAGTTAGGGTTATGGTTTTACCAATCGGGTGCTTTAGGGAAGATGAGTCCTGATTTAGATCCTCAGTATGCTGACTCAGACCTGTCTTATGTCTAAATTTTGAATATGTTTCAGAGGATAAATCAGAAGATATCCTTTATTTACTGTTTAGTATATATATATCTTTCTTCTTATTCCATCAATTCATAATATTCGTTTATTGGTTTCTATACATATCTCCCGATATTGCCTTTTCTGCCTCTTTTACCTCTCCTACATCTGCTCCTTAAACTCAGAACATATTCATTTAATTGCTCTCATAAATTCCGATTTTAGATGCTGCAACTTATATAAATCTGCTCATGTATGATACACACATTTTTTCCTTTGATTATATCTCTTCAATGTCTGCTCAAACTCATACGATGTTCCCTTGTACAGATCTGGTTATAACAATTCATGCATATATGCCAAAAGTGATATACTGCATGCTTCAAACTCTGCTCCTAATCAAGCACATGGTTTGTGATGAGAACTGTAACAAGCTTGCTCTTGATTTGTATTATAACTTACTCCAATAGAAGAATCACCTCAATATGCTGATCCAATTTGCCTTATAAATGATAATGCATTATTTATTTAACCCCCTTTAAGTCAGCATATTCCTCTCTGTTAATATCTGCATTCTATTCTCCAGATCTATTCCTTTTTCAGATCCCCCTGTCTTCCCTTTTGATATCACAAAATGTTCTTCCGTATATATTCTCACAATGGATATGTTTCTTCTGCAAGATCGTGTCTCTTACCGAAAATTATCTCTCTCCGAGAAAACACACCTCTTCCAAAAGTATTTGCTGCCTTTGAAAACCAATTCCTAATCACCTTTATGGTCTTTTAAGGAGCGCTGACTTTTCTTTAATATATTTGTAACTACTTCTATTTAATCCCTAATTTCTTAACATGGGTAATCACCGCTGCTTTATATCATCTGCTGTTATAATATATATATATATATATTCTTTTTAATATATTTATTTTTATATTAGTTTTTATAAATATTTATAATATTTATAATATTATATTACGATAATTATAATTATAATAATATTAAATTATTATTTGTATTTATGTATTTTGTTATTTATTTAATTTATTTATTTATTTATATTTCAACGTTTAGTTATTTTTATGTCTTGATATTCTACTTCGGAGACATGACAGTGGGGTGTTTTTGAAAAGGCTCTATTTTTTTCATTTGGTTATTTTTTATAATATTTCTAAAATTGAGAAGTGAAGTTGATGGTAATGGAATTTTATGATTTCAATTAGAGCATGGAAAATGTGCGTTGTTATTAAATTTCCACTTCCACATAATGATGTTACGAGTGGTAGGTCTGGGTGTAATTTCACTTTCAAGGTAATTAGAAATCTAAATTATTTCTTTCAAGCAATAATCATTTTTTCGCAGCTTAAACTTATTTCTTTGTAATGATATACATCTTAGTTTCTTTATGAACTCAGTGAGGATTTGTTAAAATATCTTGTATAAAATTATATATTGATCTCAATGGTGTAATCTTGTGTGAAATTCACACATATTGATACCTTCCCCTTGGATTTTAAAAATCAAACTCATGGTGCATAGTTTAGTTCATGTGTCTTTAATTTTCCTATTACCAACAAACAAGCCAAGAGCTAGACTCGTTGGGAAAATGCCATGCAAATTGAATATGATGCCCTCATTCAAAATGACACTTCAAAGCTTCTTGTTCAATCTAATCATGCAGACATTGTAAGATGTAAATGGGTAGACAAAACAAAATAAAAGGAGTTTGATTAGTTTCCTGAGAATTTCGTAGTGAAGTTTGCTACTCATTCTATGCAAGAAAAGATTCTGAAATATTAACGGTTCACCAGTAGATCTCAATGGATTAAATTTAGATTTTAAATGCTGATTGCCGAATCTGGTGTGTAGTGCTCCTCTGTAGGCTCTCTTGGAGTTTTGGGTTAAAAACTTAAATTGTATGATCTCCCTTTAGAATTCTGGAGTTTGGTGAATTTGGAAAATATAAGAAATTGTCTGAGTGAACTGGTTGAAGTAGATCCTTTATCTTTGAAATCGTTTTATGCTGTCTATGCATGGATCATTAATAGGCAGGACTTGGACATCTTTCAGGAGTTAGAATATGAACCACTCCCTTTCCGGTTTTATTTTGTCACAAGATTGGCCTCCTGGTTCATTTTGGCTCCCATTAAGTCCTTCTCTCCCAGTCCAAATCCGTGCAGCCTCTACCTCAAGGCTTTGCTTGGAATGTGAAAGAGCTTTCACAGATCAAAAAGGACTTATGGAGAATGCGGAAGCCCCTAAATGGCATATGTTTAAGTCTTCTGAATTGGTTTTTGATGGAGGATCTTGTGGTCTTCACTGTTCTGCTCCAGTTTCTTCTCCTGCTCCAGTGTTGGCTTTTCCAGAGAAAGAAAGTTCTCATTTTCAAGTATTGGAAGCTCCTTTGGATCAGTCACTTGCAGAGATGGAAGCTCCCCGAGTGGATTTGGATATGGTTTTGGAGGATCTGGATGATGGTGATGATGTTAAAAAAAGTCTATTAGGAAATATTTTTTATCCCTAGGGAGCAATGAAACAGAAGTTGAAGAAATTTTGGACAGTTTGGGAAGATAGCAACAGTCAATCCTTCCTCTGATTCAGTACTGTCAGATGGTTAAATAAAAGCATGGAATAAACTGTAAGCTTAAAAAATATGAATAAAGCCTTAATGCTGGCTCCGAACAATCCATTGATGGATATCTCACACATCAGAGAGGAAAGATCCAACCAGTGGAAATATGAAGGTATTATCATAGAAAGATAGGGGATTTAACACCCCTAACAAGAGGTGTTTGCTTAAGCGCCAGTTGAAATTAATTAATGCTAATCTGGTTTTCATACAGAAGACCAAGCTCTCAGCCAATGACCTTATGGCCTTTATTACTTGTTCTTGGCCAAGGTGGAAGTGCTTAGCAGTTGATTCTGAGGGTGAGCCTAATGGTTTATGGATGCCTTGGAACCCGCTATTTTAAATGTTCATCTTATAGCTTCTTCTCTTAACTGGATTGCAACTGAGTTTAATTATTGTCAGGAGAATATTTATGACTTATGTTTGAGTGTGTATTGCCCTAATCCCCAGTCAAAAAAAGAGACTATGAAAGGAGGTATCAACCCTTTTAAGTTCTTGGGGTGGTCACACTTTCCTGCTAGATGGAGGCTTCAATGTGATCTCTAGACATATGGATAAAAGCAGTGGCTGTAGCAAGACCCAAAACTAAGAATCACATTTTAAAGCTTTCATTGACCAGCATTCTCTTTTTTATTTGATTCTAAAGTCGAGTATGTTCTGGTGGAAGGATCGGAGAAGAGGATTTTGTAACATTACTGAACAGTGTGACTGATATCTTGTTTACCCAGAATGGCTTGTGAAAAGGTGATGTAATGTCCCCATTTACAACGTCCTCTTTCAGTTTGGGTTAATTTTGATACACTTACTATTTTTAGTAAGTGCTATTTTTAGCACGGGGTCTAGTACTATGCTTCAGTCTTTGGTGAGCCCTTTTGAGCTCCTCAGTTTCTCTTTGGCTCAAGTTTTAGGGCGCAACTTACTATTTTTAGGACTTTCTAAAAATAGTAAGTCATCTTGGGTAGGCAAGACCCGGTCAAGATTATCTCTTAGCAACATTTGTCAGTGGAGGCATCAGTTTCTATGGTTGAGACATTTTAATAATTAATCTCCCCTTCGAAATTGGATTTTAATAAAGTACCTTTATATTTTAATGTTGAGGGGTCATAAGGGGACATATTTGTACCACGATGCCTAGTGCAATGACTTTAAGTCGTTTTAAAGAGAATTAAAAAGTATTTTTATAATGAATTTTATTGGTGGAAGCCTAAGGTGAGAACGAAGTTAATTTTTTAATGAAGCTAATGTTGAAAATAAGATTTTAAATTATATCATTTAAAATGCTTATTTAATCTTGGGCGCCCAAGCTTGGCGGTGATTAAAAATTAAAAGGGGAAAAAAGCTAATGTTTGGAGGAGATGCATTTTAAATCAAAATTTAATTGCTTCAAAAGTGGCCTTGGTTTCCAGGTTGCCCTAATTTCATATTAAAACTTTTATAAGTCTTTTTAAAGCTTTCTTTTGGTATGGATGAGTTTGAAGACTGAAGGAGATGTTGCTGTATTGTACCAGAAGGTTTGAAGAACAGGTTTGAAGACGAAAACCCTCTGATTCAAAGACTGGCTTCAGCAGTGAAAAACCTGCTTAGGCTGGTGAAGGGGTGATTTCACTTAGAGGTCACCATTTGAACTTCAAAGTTGCAGATTACAGATTCAGAGATGAAGATTTTTGATCAATTTTGATGTGGGGTTTGTTGGTTTTGGCTTGTAAAATATTGGTATCGATTTTGGTGATGATGAGATGCTTTTTTGATGATGAAACTCTGTTTTCTAGGCACAACTTTCTGGGATCAAAACTCACTTTTTCACTCATAATGCAAAGATAGTCTTGATAATCGAAATGGCTATTTGCTCAATGGAAGCCCCTTCTCTTGGCGATTCATTCAAGCATTAGAACGCAATTTTTGGTTGTGTCTGTGATTTTTCAAGGGAGGTCGAGCTACTCAGGAGGGACAGCTTAGCTAGTTATGAAATCACAGTAAACATTGCTGGTAGAGTCTGCTTCAATTCATCATTTAGAGATTGCTTATTGGGCTTTCAGTCGTGGGAAAAACAGGGTGATAAGGAACAGATTCTTGTTACTGTTTGTTGCATCTCGGGAGGCCCTAAAACAATACTGTTGCTGCTTCATAGTCCAGGGATGGACTTGTTGAAGTGAAAGTTCAGATTTAAGTTGCTGGTTTGATTGTTCCCATCTGCCATTTAAGACTATTTATTCACTGTCTCTTGGAGTTGGTGATTGAGGAGGATAAGGGTGAAGATCTAGCTGTTGTGCGTTGCCTTTAAGGAGCTTGATGTTGCTGTTATGCTATTTTTTCCAGGTCTGAGGTCTCAAAAAATTTCTGTTATTAGTGTTTGTAAATCTGCTTTTTAAATGCTCAATGAAAATCCAATTCTTGTAGTGATTGAAAGATATTCCAGCAAGTTATTTGAATGATTCATTTGCATTGGTTTATATATCATTTGGAATCAATTACTAATGTATGGCATGTAAGAAAACAATCAAACAAACCTGAAAACAAACTCAGAAAACTACTAACAGCAATTGGAAGAATCAAGGAAAAACACAAAAAAAATAAAAAATAATATCAGGGGTGTTCATTACAGTGGTATCAAAGCACTAACTATCCTACCAACCAGTGGGTGATAAAAAATTTATGAGCATTAGAGACTTTGAAAGCAGGTACCAAGAAAACATGGGTGATCGTATGATGCAACTCTTGGAAGCATTGGTCTGGGAACAAGATAGAGCCACTCAATTAGCACAAGAAACAAATCAACAAATGGCACAACTAATACAGAGAATGGACAAAATGGGACAAGGTAGCAGAGTTGGGCAACACAAAGATGGAAATCAGCAGAGTGGGGGATACATGGCTAGGTCTCTTATGCCAAACTCTCAACCAAGAAGAGAAGCACCAATTGAACTCACTTTAGTTGAACAGCAGGGACAGTTTAAAAAGGATTGGTTAGCTGCAGGGCCTGTTTTCCAACATGACATATCACTACAGGATTATATAGAGCTCAGGATGAGTCATATGCCCAACAGGGGCAATAGAGGACATCATAATGATTTACAAAGGAAAGTTGGAGAACTTTGCATTCCTTATTTTGACGGGTCCAATTTGATTTCAGCGAGAGCATGGGTTCAGAGGGTGGACACATACTTCAATCAAAACCCCATGCCTAAAGATGAATCCATTAAATATGTTGCTATGCACCTTGATGGAGTTGCACATAAGTGGTGGCATCATGATATGATCATATTGGAGCATACTTAGATTACATCGTATACTGAGTTCATTGAGAGACTCATAGAGAGGTTTGACAAGAAGAAACTAGAACTACTTTCTAGGGAGGTGGCAGATTTGAGACCCCATGCGTTCAATGAAGAGCAAGTGATTGAAGAGAAGTTTACAGCAGAAAAATCAGATAAAGTGGTTGCTTTGAAGCTTGATGAATGTGAGTCGGAGCCTCAGGATGACTCTTGGGTCATGCATGCAATTACTAACCATATAGTAATAATGGAGTTTGATTTCATCTAGGAGGAGTATGATTGAACAGGTAATGATGGAGCTTGATCTCATCCAGGAGGACTATGACCTTGCTCTTTGTCCAAGAAAATCTGAAAATGAGGGGTCGGATCAGCAAGAAGAATGGTTTGGATTGGGAGTTGGGAATAATCTTCAGTTGTATGATAATCCTTTATTTGAATGGGATGCTGATTTGACTCATGGTAATCCACTTTTCGAGTTGGAAGATGGGAACTCAAACATTTTCAGTGATGTGAGTGGATTTGATTACAACACTTGGGACCCAGGGGCAGTTTCTAGCTGTGAAGTGTTGTCTCCTAAATGGACTAGTGGGTCTACTTCCAACTTTAGCACCGCTGCCCACCTTCCAAGCAGCTTGATGTGACTTCAGTTTCAGATCCGCAGATGAGTTGGTTGGCTCTTTCAATTCAGCAGTGGAGTAGTTCATGGTTGAGGATGGATGGCGGAGTTAATTTGTTATTAGGAGTTGATGTTGTTACTACCTCCATACTCATCTCTGCCATATCTTCATAAGAGGGACGGACAAGACAGCATGGATAGGAAAACAGATACAAGTGTATCCACTAAGTAGCCCACCTCAAGGGTGGAATTGTCTTGGTTCAGACGTTCATGCCGCTTGGGGCCAATGGGTGGGTTGTCTTGGTCAAACACTCATGCTCTTGGGCTTATATGGATAGCTTCGGGCAGACTTATCATGTTTCTTATCCGAGTCCTATTATGATTAAAACGTCCACTATGCATTATGGATATTGGTAGTTTAGATAGTCTTGAAATAGTTATGTATTTTGTATAGCTTAAATAGATAAGGCATTTATTATGTTCTGAATTGTATTTCCAATATTATCTAACACGCTTGCAGATCTAAACCAAGATTTATCTCACTTGAAGCATTTAAGTGGTAAGTTAAAAACCCTAATTACATTATATTTTTGATTCGAGGGCAAGGTTTAGGGTTATCCAAAAAGGGGACATTACATATGTTCTTCAAGAAACTCTGCTCAAAGGTCTGCACTTATTCACCCTTAATGTCCGGAATAAATTACCTTCAATGTCTGCTCATGAACAATTAAAGAAAAAGCTTTGATGGTCCTAGAAGGTATTGATAGTGGTTGTATTAATGTTTAAACAATTCGAAGTTAAATTAGATTCCCTTGTGGTGATTAATGACTTGAGAAGAAATGAGCTGAAAGACTGGAGATTGAATAGAATTATTCAAGTAACTTTTCTTTTTAGTCAGCAATTCAGAAAGTTGGAGTTTAAACACTGTTTGCGAGAGTGTAAGGTGGTTGCCAATCAATTAACCAACAAGGGAGTAGATCAGCTTCCTTCTGTTGAAATCAGTGTTCTTGTTGAGTATTGGAGTTTTGAACCACTACTTTTGAAAGATTCCTCTTTTAGTAAAGGAAATAATAATCCATATTTTGAGCCCCTTCTGTTATCACTCAGCATTGATTTTGATCTTTGTGTTGGAGCATTGGGGTAACAGGTACTCTGTCTCAACTGTTTTCGAAAAGAAATGCAAGGGTGTTTAATTATGTTGCCCATCAGTTCTGCAATTCAAGTGGCAGAGGTCCATCTGTCACAAGAGAAAAGATTTGAGAAGATGGATATAGGCTTTTGTTGCTACTTCATTCAATGATTGTTCTCAGCTATTTCGATTTCAAGAGTTGACAGGCTTGCTAGGTTCTGGAATTGGTTTAGGGGAAGGATTGGAGCTCAGTAGAAGATTGTAAATTTGTCCTACATCTCTGCTATAAAGAGAAAGTTATGCTGTGATGTGCAAGAGAAGCAGAGAATCATGTGTTTTGGAAGGAGAGATCAGAGTTGTGGATATCCTTAAGCCCTCCAGCGGTGTAATGATTTTCATATGATGTTTATAGTTACTCCCAAATCTTTGATGAAGTTTTTATCTTCTGCTTATTGGTCTGCCTTAGCTGCCCTTTTTCAAATCAAAATCTGTCAAATTTTTGTTTTTGTTTCTAGTTGGCTCTTGAACAGCATTTTGGCTATAGATGTTATTATGGACACATTTTTGGCTTTTCTTGGTTTGGCCAGTTTGTAATCACTAATTTTTTATTGAGAGTGGGCCACTATAGAACCCACAATTAACCTATCAAAAAATACAGTTTCCAAAATTCACTTCAATATATAGACAAGAAATGAATATGGATAATTTGATTGACATCCACTAGGTCCAGAAATAATTAAATCAATGTCACTGCAACATATGAGTCATACTAAACAAATCTAGCCTCTTTAATGAATAACAGTTAGGTTATTGGTCCCACTCTGATGCCAATTTGATAGATTAAATCATAGATTGCAGACTCTTCAGGACTCTGCGGACTCGCCGCGGACTCGCGAGTCCTTGAGCCTCCCGAGTCGACTCGCCACGGACTCGGGAGTCGAGTCCAGGAGAGTCCTGGCTCGGGACTCCCGAGTCCCGAGCCAGGACTCTCCTGCGCGGCTGGGACAGCATAAAACATAAAAACGCCTTCTTTTTTTTTATTTTTTGTTTCATTTTCACAGTCTAGGTTGCCAATACAGGTCTGCAAATTGATTTGGAGCTGATTGAAGCCAAGAGAACGAGCTAAAAGGATCAAAATAGAGTCAGGTAAGTGATCTAACACTTCTTTTTTTTAATTTTCTTTCATTCAAAATCAAAAAATTCAAGAGAAATAAGGGGAAATGCTGCCAAATTTTTTTCTATTTTCTTTAATACCCTAATTCCTACAATTTCTAGCTTTGCATTCTTTTTTTTTTTGCAATTGTTTGAACTTTGAAACTTTGAAATTTTGAATCATATTCATTTGCTGATTTTTTAGCAAACCCTAACTGATTTTTTTTTTGTTTTCCATGTTGAACTTCCAGCAATGTCATCTTCAAATCCAAGGGGAAATAAAAGAGACCCTACATGGAAGTATGGAATTCCAGGAGATAAAAAAGGTGAAGTGACATGTACTGAATGTGATAAATGGATGACAGGAGGAATAAACAGATTAAAATACCACCTTGCTAGAATACCTGGGCAAAATGTAGAGGGATGCAAGAAAGCTACTCCTGAGATTATTAGAGAGATGAAGGCCCTTCTTGCTGACTATGAGATAAAAAAAGATGAAAGACAAAAAACAAAGGATGCCCTAGCAACTGCGATGAGTGGATCCCAATCCCGTGGTGTTGCAAGTCCAAGCTTTCGTGCTCCACATTCATCTTTTGGTGAGAGTCCTGATGGTTCCTTTTCTACTGCTAGTGCTGACCAGGGTCCTTCATCAGGACCAAATTATTTTATTCCACGTAATGTTCCAGGAGCACAACCTTCACTTGAAGGTACCGGTTGGAATAAGGAAAAGCATCATGAAGCTAGGATGGCTGCTGCAAACTTTTGGTACTACAATAATCTACCTTTCAATGTTGCAAATAGCCCATATTGGGAAGGTTTGGTGAACGCCCTTACAGTTGCAGGAAAGGGGTTTAAGACCCCATCATCTAGAGATTTGAGTGGGCCATTGCTAGAGGAAGCCGTAAAGAATACACGGCTTGTGGTTGATGAGCAAAAGAAATTTTGGAGAAGAAAAGGTTGCAGCATTTTATCTGATGGGTGGACAGATGGACGAAATAGAACTCTTCTTAACTTTTTAGTGTCCTCTAATGGTGGATTGGTGTTCCTAAAATCAATGGATGCCTCCCATGAAATCAAAAATGCTGAGACTTTATGCAATCTATTAGATGAGGTGGTCCAAGAGGTTGGAGTTGATAATGTTGTCCAAATCATCACGGACAACGCAGCTGCTTATGTAGCTGCAGGTAGACTACTTATGGAGAGGTATCCCACAATTGTATGGTCTCCATGTGCTGCACATTGCTTGGACCTATTGCTAGAGGACATTGGGAAGATTTCATGGGTCAAAAGAGTGGTTGAAGATGCAAAAAATGTTACAAAATTTATCTACAACCATACTTGGGTGCTTTCTTTGATGAGGAAATTCACAAATGGCAAGGACCTTGTGCGACCTGGAGTGACACGATTCGCTAGCCACTTCCTCACATTGCAAAGCATTCTTGGTGCCATTGGTCATCTCAAGCAAATGTTCGTGTCCGATGCTTGGAAGGAGTCCTCATTTTACAAGAAACCTGAAGGGGAGAGGATTGTTGCCATAGTTTTTGATGAGACATTCATCAAAAATGGAGAGGAGTTGATGGGGGTAAGTAGCAATCACACAAAAAAAAATTATACATGATAATCTATTTGCTGTTTTTATTTTTTGAGGGGTTAATTTTGTTATAATTTAACATTTGTTTTCATTTTTTTAGGTGACAAAACCTTTGGTGAGGGTTCTTCGTATGGTGGATGGAGATGGCATGCCAATGGGTTTCATCTATGAGGCCATGGATAGGGCCAAAGAGGCCATATCACATTACTATGGTGGCAACAAAAGGAAATATGAAATCATATGGCGCATCATTGATCGAAGATGGACACACCAACTCCACCAGCCGATTCATGCCTTTGCCTACTTCTTGAATCCGAAGTTCTACTTCTCAGAAACATTTAAGGCGGATGAGGAGGTCATGGATGGTCTTGTCACATGCATTGATAGGATGGTGCCTGATCATGAGCTGAGAGATAAGGTGCTTGATGAGTTGGAGGTGAGATTTGTTATATCTTATTTATGAAATTGCAATGTTGAGCCTTGACTATCTATGAATTTTCTATATTTGATTTACTTTTTCTTTTATCTATTCAAGGTTTACAAGGGTGCAGAGGGGAGACTCTTTTCCTCCCAACAAGCAATTGAAAGAAGAGGAAAACAACAACCAGGTAAAAAATGAAATTAGAAACTTGATTCTTACATATAGATTTTTTACTTTATTCTTATTTCTTAATATTTATATTTTTTAAACATGTTTTTGTAGATCTATGGTGGGAAAACTATGGTGCTAGCACACCAAATCTTCAAAAGCTAGCCATACGTGTCTTGTCGCAGCCATGCAGTGCTTCTGGGTGTGAACGCAATTGGAGTCTATTTGAGAACATTCACACAAAGAAGAGAAACAGGTTGACTCAGCAGCGCTTAAATGATTTAGTTTTTGTTCGGTACAACCTTCGCCTTCGAACTAGAAAGGTGGAGGGTGTTTCACACGAGTCCATCGACTTGGATGACATTGATCCATATGGTGAATGGACTATTAATGAACAAAATGATGAGGCTGATGTCTTACTTACTGATGAGGATCTTGCTGAATTAGAGAGAGCAGCAGCAGAAGAAGAAGCAGCAAGATTGGATGCCATGGAGGACGACGAAGACACATTTGAATATCATGTTTCCCCTTCTCGATCTCCTAGTCCTCATTTGGATACTATAGCACGGGCACCTTCTAGTTCTAGGCCTTCAAAATTGGCTACCATTGGGAGGGGAAAGAGGAAGATGTAGACTACATGTGGTTATTAATGTTTTCTTCTTTTTAACATGATTATATGTAAACATTTATAAACTTATGATGTTGTTATACATTGAAATTTGAAACTATGAGTATTTGATGACTATGAAATTATGAATGATTAAATTTCAATTATTGAGTGTTTGATGATCATATGACATGTGTAATCTTTGAATTATGAGTGTTTGATAATCAAATTAGGCTCTTACGTTCTCTAAATGCATTAATTTGTTCTTGTTTTTTTGTAAAACTACGGTTTTTTTTTTGCCGAGTCCTTGCCGAGTCTTTTCCCGAGTCCGTGCCGAGTCCCCGAGTCCGAGTCATATTTTGGGCTGCCGAGTCCGCGGCGAGTCCGAGTCTGCAAACTATGGATTAAATTAATAAATGTTAAATGTCAAAATTATTCACAAAACAGTAAAAGACCTCTATCCAAAGGGATTGGGGCAAGTGGTAGAGAATGATGAGTTTCACAGTATAAGCACACAAGAAGGTGAATGAAGGGTGACTATTTATTTTAGCCATACCCTGAAGTAAATTTTGTCCCTGCTATGGAAAATGAGGTAAACAATTGGGCAGAGCTCATGGACTTGGGTCCGTAATATGGTTAACATGACCCCTGCAACCTGCTCCCACTGCAACAAGATTGATAGGCCATCCAGAACAAATTCGGGAGTGGCAGGTGCAGGACTGATTCAAGACCAAATTGCCAAAGTTCTTTGCTCATATGAAATCTAGATTCCTTGTGGGACTAAAAGCAAGCTGAAACCTTAGGTTTTCTCATAAGCACAAAGCTTTCTCTTGGTAAGAACTTTAATACATTAGAGGTGGAAGATGAATCTCTTATGGTTACCTATTGCATGAAATCTACCCTTATGAACATCTTCAACGAGTATTACACCTCGCCCCTGCATGTCATTATAGCTTGTTTGCTTGTTGCTTAAGAAAGGCCACTAGACCAATGGATTACTTTCCAAACATAATGTTGCTTTTACATGCTTTTGCATAAACTAGTATAGATATCTTAAATACAGCTACCTAAGGCTGGGAGATATCAGTCTGGAGCTATTTCATTTACTTGAGAGTTATTTTATTTTACTTTAAAATTATTTTATTTACCAAATGGACACATAAATTTTTATTTTTATGTGGAGCTATTTTACTTTTGTATGTACATTTAAATTTTACTTTTGCAAAAGCCACCATTCATTATTTCAGTAATTCTTTTGTTTTGATTTTACTTTGTACAATGTAGTAAATATTATATACTTATATGTTACTTTCTTAATTTATGTTTATTATTAAATAATAATTATTTGATCTGTAAATGGCTGTCAAATTTAAGTTAAGAAGTTTTTATGTACACTGCCAATGTAGAATGCCTCTCTATGTAACAACCCACACTCTGATGGGTTTTAGTAAGGTAGATAAATGGAAGGGTCTTAGCATCCCTATTCCAAGGATTGACCATCCGCCTAAAGTAGCCATTATTTTTCCTACATTGAGCCCCCAATCATCTCTTCTTGTTTAATTGACCAAAGTGGGGATCTCTCATTTTGTAGGAGCCCTTATCTCCTTTTCAATAGTGGCAACAAAATTCTTTCCGGGGTATGAAAGAAATAAATGCCCATCCTTCCATAACTTACCCCACTACCTTACTTCTGCCAGCTCTTCTTCACCACCATTGCTGCTTGCAGCTTGGATGCTATGCGGTTTGGTAACTATGTGTGCTGGTAGTATTCAATTGAAATATACCCCAACTACAATATTGACTTAATTTCTGATTTTTGAAACTCAAATTTCTGCTCTAGTTTTTGCACTTTTCTGCTCAAACCCTAACTTCTGATATAAAATTTCTGATTTCAAATAAGGAGAACAGCAACATATATCTTTCCAAAATACCTCAAATAACATAGCAAATTTATCTATCTTCAAACATGAATATAACCAGCAAAATGAAACACCAATATGACCTTCCAAACATGCAAAATCTGATTATCAGTTTGTCCAATCTGCTGTTACAAAATCAGATGTCTATGCAATTTCACCTCAAAATGGGCTCCAAACATGCCCGGAAAAATTGCACAAGTATACTGCTATGAATAAACCCTACTTACAAGCCAAAATATGCATGAAATGCTGATCCACACAAACCCTAGCCAAGCGAACTACTCCAGCTAGCACAATATGCAAAGATAAATGCAAATGATTGACGAAAATGCCTCTAAAACCCTACCACAATGGTGCACTGGCTTGCTGGTCTGTAGGTAAGGGTTTGTAACCCTTGAAACTTGCCAAAATCCTCCAAACATGCCAAAATCGCCTCTCCAAATCAAGACGCACCACTTGCAACTTGGGCACCTCACTCTAGGGTGAAACCCTAGGCCAAAATATCATCAAATCTTCCCTCCACAAGTCGCCTAGTAGACTGATCTGAAAATCTGAGCATGAAATCCATCACCAAAATCCATTGAAACACAAGTAGACCTCCGTCATGAAATCCTCCAATAATGAGCTAGGTTTTCGTCCAACTCACCCACAATTCACAAGGGTTTTTGTCCTTGGAATGGCTGCAATAACAGCTGATCAAAACTGAAAAAATATGCACGATGATATCAAAACCTCCAAAATGACCTTGTATAAATAGCACTCCTTATTACTCCAAATTGGCCAACCCAATCTAGGCACCAACTTCTTCCTTTTAAATTTGCTTTTTATTTTAATTTTTATTCCTCCACTTGGGCGCTAAACTCATAATTCAAATTTCTTATTTTTTTATTTATTTTTTCTCCTTATAACTCCCAAAAATGGGTCGCCCAACCCCAAATAAAATTCTAAATTTATTCTAGGTGCCAAAATTTGATTTTAAATATTATTTAACTTCCTCCATTGGGCGCCAAAATACAAAATAATAGAATATTATTTTTTGCTTATTTTTTGCTCCCTTCAAGACCCCAAATAAGTCACTCCTCATTAAGGAAAAACAATTAAATAATTTTTTGATCCATCCATAAAAGGGGACATTACATCAATCATTATCTCTATGAACACTAATCTAATGGCATGTGGCAAGGGCAAGAGAGGAGACGTCAATATGTTTCTAAAAACAAAGACAATTTAGACAAAGCTTTCAAGGATGGGAAAAATTGTCACCAATTTTGCATCCCCAACTTTGCTTTTGTGTTTTGAGAAAGATAACCTCAACCTAGACAGCAAATATCCAGCTGAATTCCTTGTGATACATTCCATGGATCTTTGGAAGCTAGGAGCATTGACATCCCCACTTGTCAATGGATTGTAGTTTGCAAGTTTGTGGAGGAACTGGTAATATGAATTTGAAAAACCTTGTAGACAAGCTGTCCAATAACCTCTTTAATGTTTGTCTAGCATTCCCATCAAATGTCATGCACTACATGTCGTGGTAGAAGATGATGACTTCAAAGTCAAATCACCAATGGCAATTAGAATTCAAAATCATTGTATATTGTATATCAAATACAGTTTCCAGTAACAGCATAGATAAGAAGTCATACATTTAAAATAGCCATAAGTATTCAATCTACCCAACTTTCGAACAATTGTTGTCATTTATGGGTTAAAGAAAATTTTCCACAAGGAAAGCAGTATAACATTCATTTGATCTGAAGGCATGCATTTACATGCCATGGTAAAAGAAGAGAACTTTGAAGTCATTCATCAATGCCAATTTGAATTTACCGTGTTAAGACAGTGTATATCGAATATCAATGACAGCACAACTGGAATAGCCAGAAACGTTATTCATTACAAATCTGACTACAACAATTAAGTTTCTCAAAACTAATGTTGTATACAGGGTAAAGAAAATTCTCCCCAAAAGAAAGCAGCAAGACTCATTTCATCCAAGCAAAGCCCAAATGATGATCAAGGCCAAAACATTTCTACTACTTACCTTTTATCCATTTTGGATAAAATACCAAGTTCACAAAGTAAAGTTCTCATTTGTCTTAAAGAACAGGAATAGTTGAATGCATTGTTGTACAAATTTGAAGAGGCAATGAGAGTCAGCATCAGCATTGCTGTGTGGTCAATCATTAGCATAAGGCCCATAAACATGTGTTAAAGACATCATCAAAGTTTCTCCATCATATGATCATTCTTCAATGGCATACAATTTTTATCCTTCAGTATTGCAAAGCTTCCATCATCAAAATCCTCCAACACTTTGCTAAACTTTTGCAGGCCCTGGTATCCTAAAATTTCACTTGCAGTTCTCAACAGCAACAAATTTTACAACAATTGATACTCTATAGAAATTCCAATGCTTTTGTGACATTGACTAACTCCATCAGAATGGCAGACCTCCAGAAGTCAACAATTCATCCTGCTTTCCAAGACTGACAAATCCATAAGTATAGAAAACAAGTAATAAAAAATCTCTAAAATTAGCCAATAGGCTTTTTCCCTGTGGGATTTCAAGCCCTGATAATGATGGAAAATATTATCCAGTTGCCATTCTTCTCAGTACAGAAAAGCACTTTCAATTAGCAAGCGTCCATATTCTCTAGCGGCAAATCCACTGCACTTCTTAAAAACAATGAAGGTGCTAGTAATGACATTGTTCATGACACCATGATGTATAAAAGTTTCCTTGAGCACTAACATACAATTTTGTATATCCCAAAGAAGTAGCTTGGTTTTCTATCATATATCCACTATAGGTTAAACAGATGATCCCCATCAATAGGAAATTTTACATGTCATTAATCTTGTAGCTCCAAGTTTATAATAATATAGTTTTTTTCCTACATAATTGTAATAAATTATTAAATTTCTATAAATCACCTTTTACTTTTAGTTGTTGCTTTGAGCTTTCTATAAATCATTGGATGATAGCACTCAGACAGCTAGGTGAAGATTCTTTATACCTTACGCATATCAATACAATAATTTTAAATCAATGCCAGATACCTGAAATATTTTTAAATAGATTTGCTTATTGACGACAATTCTTGAAGGAATTGGAGATTTGATTCTCCTCAAGACTCATGCATTGTAACATGACATGTAGTGAAACACTTCGTTCCACCAAATACTCCTATGCTGGCTCATTGTCTTCCTCAGCTATATCAATTGGCTTAATATTTATACTTAAACCAAGCAAACTAGACCTAGGTGAGTCATGCTAAGATCTTCCTCCCCAACCTGAATACCAATTTCCTTCTCCAAAAGAATTTCTCAAAGCTTCATGCTCATTTGAATCACCATTGAGTTCTAGAGTCTTTGGGTTGCAAACATGGATTTCATTGTCCTTCCTACTAAGATTTTTTATCCTTCAAAGGAAATCCAAATTGATGTGCTTAAAAGTTTGCATTTTTCCCAATAATTGCTTTATATTTTCAGTTAGCTTACTTCATTTCA
The DNA here is from genome assembly GCA_007258455.2 of Sequoia sempervirens. Lineage (NCBI taxonomy): Eukaryota > Viridiplantae > Streptophyta > Pinopsida > Cupressales > Cupressaceae > Sequoia > Sequoia sempervirens. The sequence goes on along the minus strand of VDFB02086081.1, from coordinate 439,834,277 downwards.
ACCAGCATTTGAAGTCCATAGAAGCAGATATTTTTAAAATATCACAACATATCCAAATATATCTTTTTTCAGCAGGGTTCCCTACATTTTCCAGAAAATATTTTGAGTTTTTCAAAATATTGTTGACTGCAGATTTGAACAAAATTTTCACAAATACATTGCTGGTAGTATTGCTATATATATGCCTCAGACCTGCAAAATTTTGATCAGTCTTCTCTGGAACTTTTATTAAGGTGTCATACACCTTGAACAGCAAGTAGCTGCTAAGATTTCCAGCTTCCGTTACTGAATAACGGTTAGAACTGTTGCCAAGGGACAACAGCAATCATTGCGGTTGTTATTTCAAAAATGAACTTAGTTATCTGCAATTGTCAATAAATTCAATATAATCAGGTTTGAAAACCTTGTGAATAGGGAATGTGACTGTTGTATTGTGATTAATGATTATGACTGTTGACTTTGATAACAGCGAACACTGCTGCCATTATTTATGATTCGCGAGCATAATTGTTACTAGATAAAACGGTCAAATGATTATGCTATCCTTTGACTTGTCATTATTATTGCACCACAGATGTTAGTGTTGTCGTTGACTTGCTGCCATTTCTACTTATCAACGGTTATTGTTTTGGCATTACTTCATTTGTAGAAATAATTGTATTATTGAGGTCATTGTTTGGGAAATTTCATTGTTTAAAATTTCAGCTGTTAACAATGTTGTATCAGTTGAGATTGTTATCGTCAATATTGTCTTTTGACATAGCCATCCTACTGTGATCAGTAGTCTTCTTATGATCACTAAACAGTAGCATCCTGTCACTATTGTGATCTGTATCATTCTTGATCAGTACAGTATTCAGTAGCATCATTAATAGTACTGTCATCAATTAACATGGGCATCATTACTGCTGTCATAACATTATAGAAAATATTGCTGATCATGATGATTAATATAAAGCATTGTTGTTAATACAGTTCATTGCTGGTTTTAAATGCCAGCCATGATTGTTGCCACAGCTACAAACTTAAGAGGTATTTGACGAGGTTAGGGATACTGCTGTCATCAATTTTAACACTGTAGTTACCATCTTGTGTATAGATAGATTAGTCTCATGGATTTGATAGTTAAAACTTAAAGAGAATGATAGGGTTAACAGGTCTTATTTACCTTAGTTGTGTTTTACTGCATGAAAGGTTCATTATCATTCTGGCATAATTAATTATTAAAACTGTTAGAGAGATTTATATTACAATTATCTGTAATCAGCAATTTCAAAAATAATGATAAAAATTCATAGTGTAACCTCTCATTTACTTTCACTCTCTCACTCCATGCAATTAGGACGGCTTTAACTGTGAAAAAACATCAGTAATTTCTCTCCATTTTTTTGTTGCATTTTTTTTTAGACTACAGGAATCAGGTAGCCCCCCCTATAAACTGCAGTGTGCCTAGTAAACTTTTTTCACATAACCAATGACGTTGGCGTGACACACCCTCCTATACCATGGGGACAGGAGGAGAGTGGACCTCGTGGCCTCTTGCCTGCAACAAGATGCTTTAGCCAATTGAGCCAGGGCCCCCGACCCTTTTTGCTGGATTTTTTGGGTTCCTGATATTTTCCTTTTTTTTCCCAATAATATCCCAATAAAATTGAAAATACCTTATCTTTTGGTATGCCAAGAAACCCTTAAAAAAGATATTTGCTTATATGGTTTGAACTGAAAAAATTGCATTAGATATTAATGCAACAGAGAGCAAGCGAAGGACCATGAACCTATAATGTCCCTATTAGGAATTTTCGAATTATGATGATTTGATAAAATAATCAGATAATCTTTATTAAAGAAGAGTCTTGCTCTTATAGACTTTACAAACCCTACAAATTAGGGAGACGATTTAGTTAACTGAAAGAGTTAACTAAACGTAACTAAAAGCAAACTAAAGCTAAACTAAAAGAGTTAACTAAACGTTAACTAAAGCAAACGAAAGCTAAAGAGTAAATTAACTACAGGTTAACTTACGACTAACTACAGAGTAAATAAAGCTAAGATGACCATTAATATTACATTTAATATTTAATACCCTCCCTTAATGGTCATCGTACAAACAAAAAACTAAGTCTACTCATATTGTGCTGGTAATCAAAATGCATAGTGTGCAAACTCTTTCTGCTCAGTCTGCTCCGCTACGTGAGCACTTTGTTGAGATGCTTCCTGGTTGGACTTCTCATCAGCCAACCGCTTTCTGCAATACCTTTGTATATGACCAATCTTCCCACAATAATGGCAAAAGACTTCTTGGAGCCCTCCTCCGAATCGCCTCATCCTTTCTGCTAAGTGGACTTGCCTTTGCTAATGTCGTTGGCAGTAAATGCTTGTTCAACACTAGGTGACTCACTGCTGCTCCCAAACTGCTTCTTCCACCGATCCTGCTACAAAAGCTTGTTGCACGTCTCATCAAACTTCAAGTCAACATTGGTGGATGTAATGTTAAGCATTTCAATGAAGTGCTCATAGGAAGGTGGCAAACTTTTCAAAGTGATCACCACCATATCCTCCTCTTCTATCTTACGACCAATGGCCTCCAATTGATTGCGAATATTTTTTACTTTCATCAAGTGCTCCTACAAAGACACTTGGTCATCCATTATAATAGAAAAGAGCATATTCTTTAGAAAGAAAGCCCTTCCCTTGTCTGAGGTCTCATGAAGATCTTTCAAATGCTTCCAGATCTTCGCAGCAAATTTACCAGATGGTATTTCTAGTAACATCTCATCGACGATAAATAATTTAAGAAGCATGACTGCCTCCCTATTATTTCCATCATACTTGTCCTGATCCTTCCAAGCAGCAATGGGACGAACTTCTATACCAAGAACAAGCTAATCCAAACACCGGTACTCAAAGATGGTAAGCATCCTCTGCTTCCACATGTTGTAATTCTTTCCATTGAACCTCTGTGAACTTTCCAACATAATATTGGACAAAGACGCCATCCCTCCCATTTTCCAAAGCACAAAAAACGAGGTAACTCAATGATCAGCTGGCAAAATATTGGACAATCAACTGGCATGACTCCGATTTTTCAAAAATCGTTTGAAAAAGAGGCTCAAAAATTGTAAGATTATTGTAGAAAAAAACCCTCAAAAACTCTATGTAAATTTTTGAAGAAAAAAAAATTCGAAAACTCTATGCGAAATTTTATTTTCCCAGAAAATTGTCAAAACTAGCTCCAAAAAAAAAAAAACCCTTAAGCTGCCATGAAAACACGAACTTCAGAAATCTTCAACAACTCTGCCAATTCCACCAAAACTAATCAGAAATCCGCAAGCAGAAAATAAATTTGTCACAGTAAATGCAAGTTATAGCACCCACATTGTGTAAAAATCACAATTTTGAATGTAAGAAAGAAAAAAATCACCAAAAAATTCATCCAATCACCAAAAGAATGATAGGGAAACAAACCTGAAATCCTCGCTTCAAAAAAAAACCCTACAAATAGAAAACGCGTGCATGAAAAATCCCCAGAAAAATGCACTAGAAATCGGGTGAATCGTGCCTTGAAAATACTTAAAAATCTCGGCTAGAGAATGATGAATCTGCCCAGAAACTAAAAAATGAGGCGTCTGAAACTTAAATCGCAATCTTTAAAACCCTATCGCAGCCTTGAAAGGCTTGAACCAGAAGAAACACGCCAGAAGATTAAAAAAAACGCAACCTAAAAAAGCAAAATCGTGGCCAAAAAATGAAGAGTCGCGGCCTAAAACTGTAAAATCATGGCTTAAGGAATTGACGCAATTTTCAAGTCCTCTAAACAACGCAATTTTCAGGTCATACGGGCCAGATTTGTGATGGAAACAGCGCAAGAATCACTTGTAGACAGACGCGTGGGTACCAAAGGGCACAAAATGACGAAAACATTTTTTAGAAACCCTCACGCGTACAAGATATAAAATACCTAAAAAAAAAAAGAACAAAATCATCCACTCTGATACCATGATGATTTGATAAAATAATCAAATAATCTTTATTAAAGAAGAGCCTTGCTCTTATAGACTTTACAAACCCTACAAATTAGGGAGACAATTTAGTTAACTGAAAGAGTTAACTAAACATAACTGAAAGCAAACTAAAGCTAAACTAAAAGAGTTAACTAAACGTTAACTGAAGCAAACGAAAGCTAAAGAGTAAGTTAACTATAGGTTAACTTACGACTAACTACAAAGTAAATAAAGCTAAGATTACCATTAATATTACATTTAATATTTAATAAATTATACTAGCTTTATCCCAAATTATCAATTTCCCAAGCAATAAAAGAATTAGAAGGTACGTTGGTTTGATTTAATCCCTGCAAACAAGTTAGAGATCAATTACAATAATAACTTAACAAGTAGAGTATCATGATTGAACATTAGTAAATCCATAGTAAATTTGTTAATCCAATTATTACTTTATCCTAGGGATCCTCAACCATGGGGAACATGGAAGAGAATGACTCGATGGGGGTATCTTAACCTCTCTAAGCCCAAGGACGGATATACCATCCTCCTTAGCCTCATGTGGCACATGCCATTCATACAAGGTGGCCCCATGTGGTGCATGCCATTCATATGGGGTGGCATCATAGCAGCATAAATCATTTGGGGAAAAAATGGCAAACCAAAAAATCAGGATTTTTTGAAAAATCGTGAAAAAATGGGAAAAAATCAGGAAAAAATCAGATTTGAAAAAAAACGTAAAAAATTGTAGAAAAATAGACAAAACCTACTTTTTTTTAGACTTTAGGTCATTTCCATAGCATAGAGATACAGAGAGCAAATAAAATAGAGATTTTAACCCGAATTGTAGAAAATTGATTTTTTTGTTTATATTCATATCGCTGATTACATTGCATCAATGCATTGCACAAAATAACTTGTGCTCTCTAAGTACGTTGGAAAATAACTTAAATTATTTAATATTTACATATATTATTTAATAAATTTATTTAATTATATAATATACTATATTTTAGAGAATATTATTTAATAATTTATTTTATTATATAATTTAAGTTCATTTTAAACATGAAAATAAATAATATAACTTGTAAAAAAATTTAAATTATTTAATATTTACATATATTATTTAATAAATTTATTTAATTATATAATTTAAATTCATTTTAAATTTTCAAATAAACAATAACAAAACATTGAAATATTATTTAATAAATTTATTTAATTATATAATTTTCGTGTACACATTAACACAGCCACAAAATCAATACGCAACCCTGAATAGTGAATACGCAGAGGAAATATGAAAGGAAATTTATTTAATCATATAATTTTCGTGTGCCTGGTCACCTGAACTTGAAGAATCGACGGCAACAACAAAGTATGGTCGCGCTCGTCACAGGTCGCGTGAAGAATTTTGGCGGACAGAAAACGCACAAGTCACAACCTCCAGTCGCACAGCATGAAAACACGTCCTCTCAGTCCTAGAAAATGAAATTAAAAAACTGGCGACGCACATTAATCTGCAAAACGCGTTTTTTAGGGTTTTAGCTTTAGGGTTTCAATTTTTGCCGATTTTAACACGATTTTAACCTGATTTTTACGCGATTTTCAACGATTTTTTGGGCAGTCAACGCAACCCAAAAAATCGCGATTTTTTGGGGGAAAAAATCGGGAATGGCCACGATTTTTTAAAAATCGCGATTTTTGCAATTTTTTGCCGATTTATGCTTCTATGGGTGGCATACCTAGTCCTTTATTTCCTCATCTTGTCATCCTTTTCCATTGCCCTCATGAATAATCTCTTTATTTTGCTACACCATGATAGGGGAATGAGATTGCAAAGGGTGTCCTAGTAGCCAACTTTCTAGGCCCAAAGGCAATACCCCTTTGGCCCATGTGGGCTCATCCTGTGCCCCCCCTCCGGAAAGAATTAATAATTGCCGCAAGCAACATTATTACAAAATCGTACATATCTAATATATATACTTCTAGTTCTAATTACCATTTATATGATTTATATATTAAACTTACTTCCCTGGTTATTAAATTATTTGATGCTCAGGGAATATATATTCCAGATCCCTTATTTTGTCTTTCCATTCCATGATGATTTGCTCTTCCCCTTATATCCCTTGCTTATATCCCTTGCTTATCAACAATATATATTAAATGCATATCTATTTGAATGCATTCTCATCTCTGTTTACATTAATTGCTGCTGCTATCCGAAAGCAGACTTCTTTCTCATCTCTCCATCATAAACTTCCTCATGTCTGCATGGACTGTTCTCTCACTTCTCTGTTTATCTATTCTAAATCTGTATGTGTCTCCTCTTTATATTTTTCTCTTATAAATCTGCTATATATTGTTCTTTATAAATCTGCTATATATTGTTCTTTATAATGATCTTCTACTAAATCTTCAGGTACATATCTGAACATGTTTTTCTGATATTACTTTTACTCCTCCACACTACACACCGATCCAAAACTGATGTATATCTGTTCTATTTGCTCATTTCCAAAACTTACCTTTCAAATTATACTTTTCCCTTCCTTTTATACCTTCACAAGGGAAGGCGACTTATTGAATAGATGCGATGCTTGGCAGCTCATTTAAAAGACATAGCTCATCATAAGGAGATGTCTTTATTTGGAGAAGCATCTCTTCATGATTCGTCCTTAGTTTGGAGCGCTGCTTTCATAAGATTTGTTTCTTTTAACTTTGATTACTTCCCTTAACTAATGCTTCATAATATATCAAATATGAATCGCAGCCCTTAACAATACCAATCGCTGCTATTAACTATCTTAATTTCTGCCTTTTATTGAAATCGCATGACCTACATTATACTCATTGATTGCTGCATTCATTATTATTTTAACTGCTCCTTATTCAAGCACTGCCTCCATATCATAGTCACTGATTATTCTTTTTTTTTAAATATATGTATTATGTTATTATATATATTTTGTATTATTAATATATTATTTTTATATTAGTTCATATGTATATTTTATATTATTATATTATAATAATTATAATTATAATATCAAATTGTTAATATTTATTTTATTATATTTACTAACTATAATTAGAATATTATCTTATGATAATTATAATTATAAAAATATTAAATTGCTAATATCTATATCTATATTTTTTGATATTTATATTGTTATTCATTTTTTTATTCATTCATATTTCAACATTAGGACTTTTAATGTCATACTTTCGGGGATATGACAGAACCAGCAAAGACTGGCTTGTGCATTGCAAAGTTGGTTTACACAAGCACACTGTTGATAATAAACAAACGAAAAGATACAATCAGAACATTAAGTACAAAAGTACTTAAATAGATGGAATAGTGTGGAGCTCACAAAATCAGAACAAACACAGAGACTTGAATGGAAGGAACATATAGCAATGACCTGAATACTGTTAAAAATGTGAATTTGTCAGTCGTAAATTGGAACTTCAAGAATCTTAAGGAGAACACATCTGAGAAACCATGTATCTGTCAGGAAAAAGAAAAAGAAAAAGAAAAAGGCCTAGAAAATTGAAAATAATATAGTACCCATCTATTTGTGGTAAAGCATATTTATTCAATGTTTATGGATCCGCCTACAGGCTAACAAATACGGGTCCAGTCAGCCTGTGAATTCAGACAGGATCTAGGTTTTTGAAGTTGGGTTTATCTGAAAACCCAGGACAAATTAGGGGAAACTCAAGCGAACCCATCTGTCCTTGTGCCGTAATTTTTTTTGCTTTGACTCTGACCTGAGCACTCTAAAATAGATTTTAAACCATAAAACGTCACTTCTAAAACATGTCAAACACCAAAAACAAGTTCATTTTAATTTATTTTTTTTTTTTTTTTTTGCAAATATCATTCTAAGAGGCTTTACATTCATTTTTGCTTGTTGATTCAACAAAGGGAGTTAAAGATTAATATTTAAAAGTTCTGTCACTTCTACAATGATTGCATTGTCATTCTTACGTATTTACAAGTGTCCATTGGCTGCCAAGGAAGCCATAGAAGAATATTTTTGCAAAGAGGTAAATTTTCTTCACTTTTTCTTCTATTTTTACTTACAAACATGAAACAAACTCTTTGGTTTATTTTTCTAAGTTTCTTTCATTCTTCTATGAATGTATCAAAAGAGCTAGGTTTTATATATCTATTTTTTCTTTTTGTTTTTTCTTTTTGTTTTAAATGTGTTGTTTATAAAATTTATTGCCATAGGAATCACAATGGCAGCTAGTTCTAGCTCTATAGTTTGACCTAAAAATAAAAACAAATCCGCATACTCCTCTATGGAAGTATGTTGATATGATACAACCGGTTCCAAGTGGTCGGGGTTACATTTGGATTTACCAAGGACGTAATATTAGATATTCAAGTTCATATAGTTGGGTGAAAACCCATATGCGTGGAATACCTAGAGAAGGCAGCGAAGCTTGCCTTGAAAAGAATGGTGTACTTGTGCCATCGAAGCAATTGATAGAATATATTATGGAGCAAGAGCAAGCAAATGACATAGCAGGTCATAGATTATAACACCCCTTAACAACTAGAAGATCAAAGAGAATGAAGCCCCTAATACGCCATCTAATCCCATTGTTGTTGTAGAGAGCCACACATTTTTGGCCCCTCCTGAAAGTGAAGAACTCACTACAAACAAAAGACCAAAGGGACTTCAAAAACTACATTTCAAATTGAGACTCGAAACATTACTGATCAACACATAGCAAGATGTATGCATGCAAATGGGTTACCTTTCAATGTTGTTTGCTCACCATATTGGCAAGAAACGGTGAAAAAAAATAATCAGTCTCCAAAAGTGTACAAGGGTCCGGGTTATGAGAAGCTACATGTCACCTTATTGGCAAAAGAGATCAAGCTCATAGAAGATTTCATTGAAGCCTATAAGAGATTCATGGGTCAAGACAAGAGTGCCCATTGTTTACGCTAAAAATTGGTCCTTGACGAATGTCATAGCAATCTCCCCTAAAGGGACAATGTTTTTGAGAGTCATGGATTGTGAGTGGCAAGTGAAAGATGGCCAATTTATTGCTGATATTCTCATTGCAGCCATTGAGGAAGTGGGACCCCTTAGCGTTGTTCAAGTCATAATGAACAATACAAAGAATTGTAAAGCTACTAGGTTGTTGGCTGAGGAAAGCTATTCACACATCTTTTGGACACCTTGTGAGGTCCACTCTATCAATCTTATGCTACAAAAGGTCGGGAAATAAATTGATTGGATCAAAGAGATATATGCAAAGGTTGAGGATATCCAAATGTTCGTCAACAACCACCACATGTAGCAAAGCATTTTTTGATCATTTTCAAAATCAAAGCTATTAAAGATAAATGAAGTAGTGCACAATTTTATATTTTAATTTCACTTTAGTTACTTGAATATTTTTTTTAAACTTAGTTACTTAAGTCATAATTTGACCATGTATTATATGTCTTCTTTAAAGTTTGTTTTTAGTTTTTTATTTTTGAATAGGTCGTTGAGACCTGTTTCACCTCTAACACAATCATCTTGAGACAACTTGGAAGCACTTTCTAGCATAGTGATTAGCTAAAATTGGTTCATATGGAAGCAAAGCAACATTGAAAGGGCAACAAATATTAAGCGGATGATCCTAGATGACTCTTGGTGGGATCTTGTGAAGTATCTTCTTAGTTTCACCAAACTCATTTTGAACATGATTCATCATGTTGACATGGACAAGCCTTGTTTGGGAGAGATATATGATGGCATCAACACAATGATTGAGAAGATGAAGAGCATCATAAATTTGAAAGGGCAAGGCCTTGACAAAAATTTCTTCAAACAATTGCACACAATTATTGAAGACAAATGGAACACAAAAAGATTCTTTCTATGCCAGCAAGGGTACAAGGTGTCATGTCCCCATCCCCGATTGAGGGCTAATTTCAAGTTGGAGGGAACAATGTTTTCAAACACTAATTTGAATTCAATAAATATTTAAAATAATACTAAATAATTAAATAAATTTAAATTATTAAATAATAACATTTAAATTTATTAACTTAAGCATGTCCTATCTGGTCGACCCATTTGGGGAAGGCGTCTATTATTTCATATTTATATGAGGATTTCTACCTGGTTTTGATCATCACGGTTTTGGACTTTAATGTTGGGTGTGGCTTTGGAAACAAAAACCTCCGGCTCATCACAAGGTAGGACGGTACCCCGTGATTCTGCTATTCGATACTCCAGGATATTCGTGACTAACTTCCTGTTGCTCTCCAAGATCATTCAAGCCTGACATTCGCAGAAGGGGAAGCTTGGACCGATTAGCGATTTACTGGCAGAGCCTTTGGCTGTGCGAAACGATTATAGCATCCTTCGCCAAGAGACGCACACGATGGCGGCAAGGAATTACCATCGGGAGTTTCCATCACAACATTGTCGGCTCCTATCACGGGGGATTGGCATCAATCGATAGTCTGCTAACCAACGCCATGTTCGGGCGACATCACACACAGCGGACAGTGGGCAATTAGCACAACGTTATCGGCAAAGCTTCAAGGTCATGCCAAACTCCTACTCCAGGCGTCAACTCCTTCAGCTCGCATCACGAACTCTGCACGCAGCAAACTAGGCGTTGAGGCGCCACTGCAAAGGGCGTCGAAAACCAGTCTCTCGATATCCATCCGTTAGCACAGTGACGCCTATCTTCCTCTCTCAGCACGGGGCAACCTGCACATCGCGATCACTCTCGGACGATGTAATTCCACATCATTGGCGGACACTATCTACTGTATTTGTTATCCCGATTGATCGCATCTCTTAATCGGCCTGGGTTGTAAGTTGTATCTTCTGTAAAAGATATACCGATTTGAAAGAGTTCATGTTATATTAACTATTGAATCTATTGAATTTCCAGATCAATCATTCTTCTAAGTGTTACTGTTCAGATATATATTCTGTGTTATGTTGTTCGGTCACCATATAATTCAGACCGTAAAAGGACTGTTATCCGTCAGTAGACATCTTCCAGAATATTGCATCCGCAATAATTCAGAAACTCCTTGTGTTGTGCTTTTCATTAACTATGTATAATTCCAAATTTGGGAGTACTACTGTCTCCTTCATCAATTATTGTTGTGTGCTTGAATCTCCAAACACTATCTCCTTGCGAGACCATTGGGATCAAGTACCTTACACAGGCAGCATTTTGTAGACTCTTCCTTGATCCTAATTTGCAAGATGCAGTCACGAATGAGTTCGTTGATTTTGTACACTCAAATGGTCAAAGTATTGAGACTATTTGTGATAAATTTAAATAGGATGCTCACAAGTGGTGGTACTTCCATGGCCAACAATTTCAACACCTACAACCCCTCACAATCAAAGTTTTATCACAATTGGGTTTAATAAATTGTTAGGTTTTAGTCTTTAAAGTTTCAACTTCCATTTATAGTTTTTAATATTTTTTATTTTTATAATGTATAAGTCTATCTCTATACTTTGTCTTCATAGGTTGTTAGTTCATTTACATTTGAGAGGAATTGGAGCACATATTTTTCATCCACTCAATAGAACACAATAGATTGCACTCAAAAAGAATGGAGAACTTCGTGTATGTGCATTCCAACTTGCACCACCTTTTGCACAAACATGGCTACAAGGGGACACAAAATTGTGGGATATAGAGCCAACGCATACTAACTTGGATGCTTCCACTTCCCAACATGTTACACTTGAAGATTCCAAAAGCCAACACACTTTTAGTGCAAGTGGCAATGGCAGTAGCACTACTTTTGGTTCATCTAATGGTCCTACATCATCTAATATCGATGATGATGATGATGATGATGAAATTGATGGTTTAGAAAATCCACTTGATAATTAAAAATAATTGATGAACTTGATATCATTATTTTCATATTGAACTTGAAGTTTAAGAATGAATATTTTATATATATATATATATATGATATTTTATTTTAGAAAAGAGCATTCTATCTGCAATAAACTGGTGGACATGCCTTTTGATTGGATAACACACATGTTGAACTACCAAAAAAAAATCAACCATACAAGAAGAGACAAATTTGTCTCCATTACTCTGTCTATACAAGACATAACTGAAAAAGATCTTACAAGAACAAAGAAGAAAATACTCCCCATGCATATAATGCAGATCACAATTTACTTTGCGTCCAACAAAACCAGCAAGATGAACCAATGGAGGAATGACACCAATAATTTGAAATTAGAATTGATATAGCTACTATAATGATTGAAGAGAATTCAGCTATAGATATGCAGAATTTATAAAATAGATAAATGCTTTAAACCTGCCCACTTTTTTCTTAGTACTGAAATCATTTACATACAACAAATTAACCAAAGTAAAGATGCAAACAATCATTAGACGACTTCAAACCAACAATTCAATATTTGCTGTAATTAGTTAATCTGATTCCACATGCATGTCCTTTTAAGGTGATTTCTTAACCAATAAAAATGCAATCAGAGTGTTAGGACTAAATAACTCTAATACTAAGGAGAAAAAGAAAAAGGAGCAAGTTTATACAAGCAAGCAACAGTTGAAAATAAGTTGAACTGATATATAAATACATGTTCGAGAACTATATGTAGAGCACAAGAGCCAAGACATGTCTGACGTATGTATAATGAGCATGCATACAAAAATAAAATGCAAACATGCGTCTTGACGGATAAATAATAATCATAAAAAGACAGTTCAACTTATGGAATTGAAATGGGACTGTACAAAATCAAATAGCTTCAGTAGAAATTTTGTGTTTCTGTGAAAAGAAACTGTGGATTAGACTCAAGAGCAAGAGAAAATAAAATTCCGTGATAAATATTCCAAGTTTCCCATAATTCACCTACAAGTTTCCCATAATTCACCTACAGGTTGAGTTACAACAGCTTTAGCTCTTTTGAGATTCTACAAATTTGCCAAAGAAACATACAACACCAAGCAAGGATTCGATTCCAGGGTTTATACTTACATCAGATATACAGACTCTTTTCTATCTTTATCCTTCATAAAACAGGACTTTAGCAAAAAAGGCTATGATACATCAAACATGAAAGTCCCTGTGATGACAAAATTACTCTGGAATTTAATGTACTACCCTTCATTAAAACCAAAAGTCCCGTGAGATTCATGAATGCCTTTAAAAAGTGTGCAAATAAAGCTAGAAAACCAGTCATCAAAAAAGTTGACCTTTTGACGAAGTGAATGGAAAACTACAAATACATATGGAATGTTTGGAACCTTCTATTTTGCAGAAACTAAAAGGGTCAATTATCCTAACCTCCATGAAATCTTAATAGCTCAGATACAAAAAACATATGCTGCATATACTCCATCTGCGAAGTAATAATGAAAAATCCTGCATTGGCTTATTAAGACATAATCTACAGACAGCCATTGTATTTCAATGAAAGTCGCTAGTGAAAACATGGGGATCAGTTTTGGCCACACCTGATGTGATGATGCAAGAGAAAACTGAAGTAGACTGGTATTAAGCTGTGCGTCTACAAAACTAATTCGATAAAAGGACGTAAACTTGTAATTGTTTGAGAAGCAGAATTGATGTAAAATGGCATTTAATAAACTTACTAATGGAATCTGTCTCTTTTTGTATAATCTTTCTGAATGTCCCGGATATTTCCTGCATTGCACAGGTCATGCTTGAACCCAAAGTTTTGGGATTGGTCGAAAACATTCGTATCAAATGGAAACCAGATGCTCCTTTTTTAAGCCAAAATGGATATATATTAAAAATATTGTAAAAGTAATGGAAAAGATTATGAAACAGCTGAAAGGCCTGAAGCTGCCCTTATCATTTAAAAGCAACAAAACTGATCGTAGAGACTGCTGTAACAGGTTTTTAACTCAAAGAGTTTCAACTTTAGAACGTCAAAAGCTAGTGGCACTCCAGAAATGTATTTTGAAAGGTTATTAACTTGTTACACATGGAGAAATAGCTTTTTTTACGCATCTTCTGCAGGACATAGTGTAATGCTAAGGCAGGAATTATTCTCGTGGTGATGACCCTGATTCATGGTATGACTATATGGACCCCCACCAGGACATGTTCAGAGGTGATTAAACAGGCCAAAATGGAAACTGTGGATATCCCAGTAGATGAAAAGATATGATTTCAATTTCACCCACAAGACCCAATAGTTAATGGAGCAAACAAATGTTAGGGCTGTCTGTCCAGCAAAGGGGGCTGTCTGTCATTGTTACTTCTCTGGGCAGGTTGGACCTTCTTCTGTTACAGTTACTTGACATAAAAGAAAAATATTATTGGTGCAAGAAAAAAATACCAGGCAAGTTTTGCAAACGACCTAATGTGCAATTTTGCCACAAACATGCGATAAAGAATTGGCATGGTTTCCCATTGTGCATTATGTACCCTGAATTCTAAATATATTCAGCTACATGCTGAATCATTCTATAATAAGAAATTTTCCAAACCTCCTTCCTCTTCAACCAACAGAACTTTTAAAACATGGTGATTATGCTCCGAACTTCGAAAGGGCACAGCTTTCAAGTATAAATTACTCTATTAAATCCAAAGATGCTTATAAAAATTATCAACGCCTTCCGCTTAAAAATTTCAGCATTCAAATTTTGAAAAACGCATTCTTTAAAGAATCCCACACTTATGATATCTCCGGAGCATAGCGCGGGGTCAAGTCCTGGCTCTACCATAGATATCTCTATAAAACATGTAATAAATGTTGTGGTGAAACAAACATGGAATAAATAAGAGTGAACAGCTACACATTAAGACAGGAACCGTAAAATCGTCCCAGATTTACGAGCGGAGAAACAAGATACAAGTATGAATATAAAATCAAAATTAAAAAAAGAAAAAACAAACTGAAAGATTTACAACGACGTGGAAGATAAAATCGTACCTATTGAGAAATGCTTCTTCTTGTTCAGGAGTTACTTGTTCGTTGAATGAAATTGAGCTGATTCCACCTGCAGGCTGTACAGAAATAAATAAATAAATAAAAATGCACCTCCTGAGATTGTCTTTTGGGTGCCTGTTTTAAAATGGGATGGTATATTTGGGGCGAAAAAAAAAGGCGTACCTGACGGCTCCGAGAGTGGGGAGATCCGGCGAGAGATTTAGCAGAGGAAGAAGCAGAAGGGAAAGGAGAAGGAGAAGGGGGAGAGGCATCGGACCAGCTGAAGAGATCCAGCGTGGTGGGGCCCCCTGGCGGTGTTACATTTCTTCGCGCGGGCGTCTCCGGGTTTCTGTTGTTTACTCCCTGCATTTTGTTTTACCTTCACACCAGATTTGCAAATGCTCGCTGTTTTCCTGTGTTGTCTGCGACCAAAAGATGGATAAAACTAAAAAGTTTACCCCCAGTACAAGTTCAAATTCAACTACCTGCATTCTGAGATGGCGTGGCATGCCAAGTCATCTCGTTGAGTGGGGGTGTACGCACGAAAAGAGGAGAGCAGTTCACGTGGTACTGACTGTGCAGCGGTGGGATGTTTGAGCGCTCAAATATCAGTTTCAAAATTCCGCTTTTGTACGTTATTTATTGTATTTGAAGCTACGGGGCCTGACGGTGGAACTCCTTACGAGAAGTCTAGGTGACTTTTGAGGGTAAAACATAATTTACAGTTGGGGGTCAATGATAACAATTAACATCTACCCAAGACCCTTTCGAACCACTGTCACCATGTGTGTGCAAAGAATCAAATCCCCATGGATCTGACTAAACAAATGCATTTAATTATGAGGGTTAGGTGTAGGTGCAGGTATTTAGTTTTAGAATTAATGTTGGGTGAATGATTGTAATGATCTCTTGAATTAATTTATCACCTAAACAATTAAGGTCCCATATTCATAATTTTGATCTAGATTATCAGGTATCTAATTTGTTGCATGGATTTAGTTCTTGATAGTTAAAGACGTCAAGGTGGTAACTAAGGTCAATGATGAAAAGTTTGTCAACTCGATAGACTAATGTGTTCTACTAGGTTAAACCCCTTTAGCAATTCAATTTAATGGTGATGAGTGTTATGGAGGATAATATTCGCCAACATGCAAATGAGGTATGTGCAAAGACAATTATTGTGACCATATTTGTACAAATAAAACTCAACTAAACATCAAATATATAGAGAAACTTGAAAAATGAAACAAAGTTCTTCAACCACAATATAACAATCCTTAGTACAACAAAGAAACTAACCCAAAGGACAACAAAAGTGGGGAACATCTAGCATTGAAGTCTCAACCCAACTCATTAACAATTAAACTTTACAAAAAGAGGATTAACCCTAAAAAGCAAACATTTTCAATATAAAACTATTAGGAGTAGTGATCATATCCACAACTACAAAATTTGAACTATATATAAATGTCATCAACCAAACTATTAAGCATGATCTATAAGTGAGAGAAAGTTGGCTTCAATTTCATTATTTGGAAAATTACTTATTTGAGAGACCAATTGAATAATAGTGATAGGAGTAAAACTAGTGGGAAAGTTACTCTTGTTCATGTTAATACCATAGGAAGGTCAACCATCCTAACCAACCTATACAATATAGGTCGTGTCATTCATGTTAATATCATAAGGTGGTCAACCATCCTAATCAACCTATACAATATAGGTCGTGTCATGGACATTATCGATTTGACTAGAGCTAGATTGTTCGAACCTTTAGTCAAAGCATTTCTCTATTTTCAAAATCACCATTGAAATGTACATTAGGCAACCAATACTATAATTTTCATCTTTTTCCTTATAAAAAGGTGGAAAGCTACTTGTTTTTGCTCAAAACCCCAAAGAGTCTGAACATCATATACATGCTTTGTTGGCCAACCAACATAGTCATATTGAACGATGTCACCATCATCAACTAAACCCCATTTGAAATTTGCGACATTTGATTTCAATGGGTTACATCTCATTTTCATTTTATCTAGTTAAATGTACTAATCAACTAACTTTTGGCAATATTAATTATTTAATTAAAATGATTATATGTAATTTTTTAATTTAATATCAATTTCATAAATTATAATAATTTATTATATTAAAGAGGAAACATTGTAAACAAAATAAGTTTAAGTGATTTGTGAAATATATACGAAGTTAACATGTAAAATGAATACATAAGATCAACACATGACCATGTAATTGTGGATCTAAACACTCATTTTTTACTTAAATATGAGGTATTGTGTACATTTCAAAGATAATATTTTTAATTGTTTATCTTTTAATATTTGTATATATACATGAAGATATAAGGATGTCTATATTCTTATATATAGATAGAGACAGAAAATTATAACAATTTTACTATTATATATACTACTCATATTATAATAAAATTTATTAAAAAAATTGTAGGATTAAGTAAATCTTATAAATTTAACTTTGTTAATCTCAAATACAACAAACTTATTATAAAAATAATAGTAAATGATTTAACAAATGGTTGGTGGAGAGGGGACAGGTGAACATGGAAGGGTGATGTTGCTCATTTCATTCAATGCCAATGTCAAGTCCAACTAAAGAATTGATCCATGCCAAGATTATATTTTTTATCGATCTTATTTAGGGAGATGAGGGTGGGAGTTTTAATTCATAAATAAATCTACGATATCTCATATCTTGAAGATCTGAAATGGATGCCTTGAGCAATGTAATATCTAAAATATCATTTGCCACAAAAATTGATGGGTGATGTTTTGAAGAAAGATAAAGCCAAAGTATCAACAGATAAGTATATTTTTGTTGTTTTTCTATCTACTAACTAGTAAGAAAGTCATCATATATTTAGTTATATTATGCTTGATTCAAGTTGCATTTTCATTACTTCTTTTTGGCATATGTTTTGCACCTAGCGAATGTCTCATGTGAAAAAGGAACCAAATAAATAAATAAGTTTGAAATATATATACACACAATCCTTAAATCCTTTGCTTAGTTTCTAAATTTTGAAATGTCTTTAAATATATGTCTTCAAGATTTTTTCGAAAGGATTGATCTCTTGAAACAATGATATATTGGTGTATGTGTCTTATCTGCATTGTTACTTTTTGTAACATGTGGAATTAAATATCTTTGAAGAATTTTGTTTAACAATTTATATGCCTTGTCATGCTTTTGTATTTTGCATGTGGTATTTTTTCCAAATGGTTCATTTGCCTTGCATATGCTTCTACATTTTACATTGTAGGAATAAACTTCTTTTGAAGCATTTTGTCAAACAATTTGTGTCATGTCATGCTTTTACATTTTTGCATATATCTATACATGGGCAATTGAAACTTTAACATTTAACAAAATTCATCTATCTACATGCTTTGTTGGGCACCCATACTTTGTTCCAATCCCCATTTTAAGATAGGTGAGAAGAACGTTGGCAAGGTCACAAGGAGACTAGCTTCATGCCTATTATGATATTTTCCAAAAAAAAAAAAAATTAAAACAAGAAAAAGAGATCTACAGAAATCATAATAAATTAATTAATTAATTAATTAAAACAAAAAATATGTGGTGGGACCTAACCTCCTTTATAGTAGGTGCAACCCTTAGATAGAGGGGTGTAACTCTCCTAGGATGCAACCATTTAACCATTGCATGGGCTCTTCAACACCCTCCACACTTAAATACATTTATAAAAAATGTTAACCTTGCATTGCAATATGCCCATAAATCTTATTTGGGACACCTATATAATCTATTTTATGCTTCCTACAAAATACAAAGGAATAAAATGTGATATATTAGGGTTGATTTTTTTTTTTTGGCTAATGGATCATTATTATATGAACTTTTTTAGTATTTGTATGCCATCCATATTACTATAAATATTTCATCATAAAAAAAAATCCTATTTTTTATTTTTATCATTCAAATATTATTACACATTATTGTAGTATGCCTATGTATTCAATGTTAATTAATTTTATAGTATTTGTAATAATAAAGAATAACATATTTTAGAAAATAAATTGAGTGGATCTAGTGTAGGTAAGGTTGATGGTTGTTTTTTTTTTGGGGGGGGGGCTAGTTTGATTGGCTAAAGCATCCTATTGTACGCAAGAGGTCACGAGGTCTAGTCTCCCTCCCAAACCTGTGGTACCAAAGGGCGTGTTGCGCCAACGTCACTGATCATGTGAAAAAATTTTACCAGGTGCACAAAAAAAAAAGTTTAATGGTTGTTTTAGGGTTAGGTGTTCATAGTAGAGCCCATGATCAATGGAAAAATTAATACAATTAGCTCTAGTGCTGCTCATTGGAGTTTATCCAAAAACTAATGTTGTAGTGTGTTGGTTGTGTCCTCGGCTATAAACATGTGGTTTCCTACTAGTTTGGTGTTTTATGAGTGTTTTGATGCTCTATTGTGTCTCCTCTAGTATCATCTTGTAGGGTTATGTATGATGGTACTCTTGTTTAGTATTCATTTTTAGTTTGTTGCTCTATTTTTTTTTGGTTGTTACAGCTTGTTACATTCTTATGGGGGTCGTTTACATAATTTTTTCATTTATTTTTTGTA
The DNA here is from genome assembly GCA_007258455.2 of Sequoia sempervirens. NCBI lineage: Eukaryota > Viridiplantae > Streptophyta > Pinopsida > Cupressales > Cupressaceae > Sequoia > Sequoia sempervirens. The sequence goes on along the minus strand of VDFB02086081.1, from coordinate 439,814,691 downwards.
TGTATTTCTTGGTAGTGTTTTGGGTTTGGGTCTATTATAGACCCCCAAAATCTTCCAAAAAAACACTCCAATTCACAATTATAGCTTTATCTATTGTGTAATTTATTGTTTTAAGCTTCGTATAGTATGATCAAATCAATATGTGATAATAAATAGTAAGATCATGTATAGTACCTTTCTCTAGTTGTTATATGTCTCCATTATCAATCAAATTTGATTCAAGTGTTATTTATTTTCAAAATCTATATATATATATATATTGATTGAAATCCTTTCAATAAATGAAAATAAAAAGACTTGAGTTAAACACCCTTCAAGGAGTGACCTTTCTAGACCAATGCTTAAGAAACCAATCTTATATATAAGTGGCTACAAAAACTAAAAATATAATTTCCAAATTAAGGACCCTTCTTTTTTTAATATTATGTGGACTCATTTAGAAATGAATTATTGAGCATTTGGCTAAAATACTCAATCAGACATCTTTTGTAGCTAACCTTATTCACACTATTTTGAGATGTGGGCCTCACTTGCAACTTCTCAGTCTTAGTGGTAGTTTTGATAGTTCAAACAAAACCCAATTGAGGTACCTATACCATTATTTCCTTATACCCTTATGTTGGGTCAAAAGAAAAACCCATCTAAGATATCATTACATGTCCTTACATTCTTTTAAATATAACTAATATATAGGTTGGTGTATATAATAAGTGGTGTTCATTACTAGGGATTCTTATTTCATATTTACTTATAATTGCCTTAATTTGCATTGTGAATTATGGATATTAACATTTTTTAATATATTAATAGTTTAGTGCACCCCTAGTATTTAGAAATCTGTTTGATATTAGATTTAATCAAGCATACTTCCAAAATGTTGAAGATGTCAAACTCATACTCGTTGATTAATTGTCTTATCTTAAGTATTGTTGGCAAGTATTTTTCAATGTAGTTTCTTTGTCAATTTGCCCAATAAACAATGATAAAACCTTGCAACATTGGATAGATCACCATTGACAAGATGATCTTCCTTTGTTTTATTTCTCTTCCTTATAAAATGAATATTTTGTAAATAAATAGAATTAAATACTAATAGCACAAGGTCTATTAATATCTTCTACATACATGTAGTACCAAACCATGAAAAAATATTTTTTAAATAAGAAATAAAATATATGTTCAAAATATTAATAGCACAAAGTTTGGTAATATCCCTTACATATTTGTGATACAAAGCCCACTATAATTCCCAGCAACATAAAGTTTTCTTATAAAGTAAATGTACGAGGAAAGAAAGACTTATTTTGCAAATTACAAAAATATTACTCACACTTAACTACAAACACATAAAATAAAATAAAATGCATCTTAGATTCTAGTATGAGGAGGAAGAGAACCCATTTACAATAAAAATATCTCCTTTTATACTTTTGCCCTCACACAAGTAGTTACATAGTTATTTGTAATTTCTATTTTCCCAATTCCTATTTTATATTATATGGCCCACTTTTCACCCTTTCATGCACATGGACAATTTTACAAAATCTTGTGTAATTGGCTTTTACACTTTACTACATTGATTGTTAAAAAGACTTAATTCAGTTAAAGATTACAAAAGCATAAGGGTCCACATGGCTTAGGTTTAATTTGACTCATTTCAACTTGATTTGACACAACTTTTAGTTCACACGTATTTTCTTCCTCAATACATATGTGTGTATTGATGACTTGCACTTTATAACTTTTAATTAATTCTAAAATAAATCAATTTAAGTTACTGTATGGCTTACAACTAAATTAATTAATCCAAAGGAATTGATATAATTCAATATTGTAAAATGATTAAAGCTCAACTTGAACTGAACCAAGACATCGAGTAGTGTTTATCATGACTAGGCCATTGTGTAGTAAAATTAATTAAGTCCATGTTATAGTAGCTTCTCTAGCAACCCTTATTGGTAGCCCTATATATTTTAATCTCAAGGGATTAATTGAATCTTGTAGGTGATACTTTTTTAATATTTAGATCAAAGTGAGGATTTTTTTTATTTAGATCAAAATGAGGGGATAGAATATAAAAAATCTTGATGGACTCAAATTGATGGTTGTAAATCTAAGGGATAATACTTAGCTCTTATTATGTCTTTGCATTCCCTAACAAAATGTAAGAGAACCCTAAAATCTCCAATGGTGGATGGTTGCCTTATCCATTGGGCTTCTTCTCATCTTCACCTTTTTTAGCCAAAATTGTTCTATTAAATAAAGGCTCCTTGTCCCTCTACCTATGAGTCATGGTTGTAAGCTTGTAGCAATTTATTGCAAAGTATTGTAAAATTTTAATAACTTTTGTATATTTTCCACATATTGGAAAATCTATATATAAATTAGATTCTTCTTTAAGGTATTATGTTAATCCTTATAGTATTACTATATCCTTCACCTTAACTTTGGTATCAATAGAGGTAGCCAACAAGATTTGATTGATAATGCATGTGATTATAACAAGAAGTAAAAATTCTAGTAGAAAGATGATGTCTTGATTCTTTTATTGGGTTCCTATTCAATATCAAGAATCTTCTTATTTGATTTTATAATTTTCTTAGTTTATACTTATCAAATGCAAGTTATGAATGATCCTATAGGAATCCAAAATGTAACGAAGGCATGAATAATTCTAGTCCAACATAAGAAATTCTAATTTCAAAATTTGTGAATCTTAGTGGTTATTTTGAATAGCTTCTAGGTGTGAAAGCACTTGATGTAATGGATGTGTGAATGTAGCATTATGAAAGTCTCAACCACTCCTTGCACCTTTATAAAATCAATGAATAGTGTCCCATTTTAAAGCATTAAAATTCTCCCCTTCTCATGTATCCAATTGAATTAAAAAAAATATCCTTTCCCATGAGCTTCCTCTAGTCTAAATTTAACTAATCAAAATAATCTAGCAAGAAATTAAATATACATTGAGTTTGATAATCTTTTAGGAAGCAATCCCTAATCAATAAGATGTTGAACTACCCAAAAACCAATAATATTTATTTTTTCTTCCTCTAAAGATAAATAAATTTCTTGCAGTTCCAAACGTATTATTTATTATCTATCATTGGGAATTTGAAGAGTGTGAGGCCCTATACTACAATGTAACATTCATGGAAAACTATGTGTGAATGTGGAATCAAATTATACATATTATTTTTGTTCCTTGGAAATGCATGCATTAGCTATGTGTAGAAGAATAGATTTAAATTTTGTTTCTATAATATTTCTCAACATGACCATGATAAAACCTCACTCCTTTATAATCCTTTCATAATGAGGAAAATTGAATAAAACAAGTTGTGAAATTTTGACTTCCTATCCCTTTTATCTTTCTCTCCCTACATAGCATATTCAACAAGAACCTCAACTATACCTTTCATAATTTTCTTTGTTGTTTCTTACTATATGAAATAAATTCCTTTTTATATTTGACAACCTTTGTTTTATCTTTATGTTTAGATTTATGATTTCTAAGAAGAATAAGAGCATTGAAGGAATCACCACCTTCATATTTGTTAGCAACTCCCATTCCATAGAGTTTGTGTCACTTGATTTGGTTCCAAATTATGGTTGAACTTCATATATATCTCTTGATTATGTTTCTTCTCCAATCAAAACTTATTAAAATTATTTTTATATTTACATGAATGTCTTCTCTAGAAACTGTGGGGAAGTATGCTAAATTAATTGACAAAATACCAAAATAAAGTGTGGCACTTAGGGCAGTTTTTAAAGTTTCATATCTTGGCACAAATTCAAAAGATGTTGGTGAAGTCATGGAGTTTGATTTGACACATGCTAAGTATATTTTGTTGAAAAATTTTGTAGTCTACATCAAACTCATTTTGTTCATATCAAGCAATAACAAGTGACCACGATTTATCTCTTGCACTATCATTTCCTCAATCCTTGATAACATTCAAATGCTCTATGTCCTTTGCCTCCACACTTGAAACAAGTTCCTTTGAATGGTCTCTTCTTAGATCTTCCTTCATCTCTCTTATATCCATCATTGCGGTAGGGATTATGACCTCCTTTGTCATAGCGGTAGAAACTTTTGTCCTCTCTTCCTTTGCAGTATGAATTATTGTCCTCTTCACTGCGGTAGAGTTTCCCATCCTTGTTTTTCTCTACATATGGTCTTCTCCTCTGGATTGTGATCCGCCTCTCTGGGATCTTCCTCTTGCACTTCTCAGTCTTTGCTCAAACTTCTTGGTCATCTTCTCCTCTACCTTCAGTGCAAATTGGTATGCATCTTCAACTATTGTCATCCTCACTAGGCTCAACTCTTCTTGGATGTTTTTTCTTAGTCCATTGATGTACCGTGCAACCTTCTCCTTGCTTGCTTCACTATGTCTAGCTCTGATGATCATCTTGTAAAATTCTTCAGTATACTCCATAGACTTTTCCTTTTGCCTCAGATTCTACAATCTCTTCAATAATTCAAGCTCATAATCAGCAGGTATAAATTGATTCTTCAACTTTGTCACCATCCTATCCCACTTTGTGATTTTCTCCTTTCCCCTCCTATTCCTATCCAATTGAACTTCTTTCCACCAAATAGCAACATGTCCTTTTAACTTAGTTTTCACAAATCTCACCTTCTTCAGATCTTCAATTTCTTCATATTCAAATTATTCTTCCATATCATTGATCTGATCAATTAAATCCTCAAGGTTTAAATTTTCTACTTAATTTTGAATTTCAATTCTAGGTCTCTTACTGATCTTGGAAATAGCTTTTAACATCTTTACCTGATCTGAATCTTCTTCCTCTTCTAGGCTCTCTTCATTTTGATTTGCAACATTATCTTATTCATCATCACTCTTGGCCTCATGTCTAGGGTTTAGACCTCTCCTTCTATATTCTTCTACAACATCCAACCAGACTCTCATTGCCCTCATCATCTCCAATATTTCATCCATTTGTCCAACAACATTTTCCATAATAGGCGCTCTCCTCAGTGATATCTCTTCCCCTTGGAACTGGTGCAACTGCCTCAATTCAGCGATTTGGCCACAAGGTCTCAATTGCCTCATAGTCAACGCTCGATGACAATATATCTTAATGATTTTTTGGTTTGAATTATTTGCCTTATCCTCTCTTGTTTTCATATTGAAGAAACTTGCAAAAGGAACATGTATGAACCACTTATCTTGTTTTTTGAATCAATTCAATAGAATGGGACAAACAATAATTGTATTTTTATGATAAATCAATCATAAAGAGGTCACAGTCTCCATTAATATTTACATTGCCCCTTGAATTTAGAGCTATTAATTAGTCTCCAATTCAAATTGACTATCTTAACTAGCACCATTGTATTTAATGGATTTTTCACTTTGTGCCACTTGATAAGCATACAAGTAACCTTTTAGAAACACTCATATATTACAATCATTTGTGTTTCTTTGGTTAGTCATGAAATTGTATTGTTTATGTTGTTACCCCTAAATCTTGATCATTATTATGAAACCAAAAAGCTAAGAGATAAGAGAGAATGACCTCCCATCATATATTACAAGAAAGTATGATATTCAAGACATGTTACCTCATTATTAGATTGACCACTACCTATATTTTGAGTTCATAGCTCCTGAGATATCATTACAAGCCACAAATTTCATACAATAGATAAAGTATTAACATGGATCCTAAACCTACTTGTTAGGAAAATGGCACCTTGAATCAACATAACTCTCAACATCCTATAGGAAATACCTAGAGTGATAGTCTTTAGTACCAAAATGTTCAATCATATAATTCTTATCATTATTATCTCATCCCTAGTAATAGACATTGAAGTGTAATACAAGTTTCAAGTCTCCCAAACAAGGTCTATGCATGCTTCTCAATGATGTTCATGCATCCTCCTTGGACCTCATTATAGCATACCTTTACAATGTCTTGAGATCAAAGGGCATGACATAAGCTCTCAACTTACAAAACTTCTAGCCTATACCCAAAACTATATGATTAAAATATGGACCTACGAGATTTGTTGCACCAATCACTGTTGTAAGAGTTGACATAGAACCTTGTGAAGTAGAATTATCTTGATGGATTTTATCTTCTAATTCCACTTGGGTACTCATTAATTTTTCTACACTAGTATCTCCATTCAACCCAAAATGAGTCATCTTCATGCTATCCTCAAGTTGAAAGTGTTGATCAACTCTCCTAAAAAAGTATCCATACATAATAGATAAAACATAAATTATCCCATTATCAACTTGCTAATTTGAGAAATACTATTTGAATATGACAATGCATTGTGCTTTCTAAGAATAAGAGACCTGGGTTGTCTATAATAATCTCGAGAGCTTTTGTAGAATGCATGACTTCAAGCTCTATGTCTTAATCTAGCCATGTTCCTAATTTCCAAAAAGGATTAGCATGCATTAACATTGATGGTATTACCCAAGTTATGGGTTGTTGAGCCACTAGGATGAGCCGTGGGGACACCCCTACTACATAAAAAAAAAAGCATTGATGGTATTAGTGAAAGAATCGTATTTATATTTGAGCAATAACCACCCTCCAATTAATTAATTATATATTCACATTCTATGTCATGTTTTCCACTAATATGCATGTATCACTTTTTATCACTTAGCATTTTGGAAGGGCTTACACAACATGTGATGTATTAAGAGAGAAATCTTGATATTTTTTAATCCACTCAATAATGATAGCGGGAAGCATAATTTCATCAAGTATAAGACATTCATTAAAGAACATGTTCATGCAAAAATATTTGAGATGGAGTTGTTGATAATGTACCCAATCCTAACAATAATATATGGCCATCAATATTTTAAAACTCAAGATGTGGATGATAAATTAAAAAATGCGGTAACAACCTTGATCACCCAAGTAGTTATTTATATGTTTCGTAATTTCCCAAAAAAAGTGTCATTTTTCATATAAATATGAGAATTGTGTAAGAATTTAGTCTAAATTAAAGCACAACAAAGAATTCATATAATATTATTCAAATTGTTATTGATCTAAGTTGTAGACCCCAAATCCCCAAGGTTTGATAATCTCCCAAGTGTTAGGGTGTCAAACCTGGGAAGATTACCACAAACATGTATTCAGGTTGGGTAGCTTAGGACCAATTATTGAGGTGGGTAAGAGCTCTTTCACTTTTGGCTTTACAATACCAATAGGGTTTTCCCTAAGGTTTTGGAAAATGTATTACCATAGAAACAAAAATATCACACTGGTACAAACCATACCCATTGCATATGTGCACCCCTATTCTAGTTGCCACTATGTGCCCATATGTCAGTTTAAGAGACTCAAGGCTAAGAACCTTATTAAATAGATGTATTCCACAAAATTTTCAATGAATGTGTTTTATAATACCCCTTAAAGTGTTACATGCATTCAAACATGATAGTTGGAACACACAAACAAATAAAATTGTAAAGATGTATAGATTGATGTATTTTGAGTGCGTTGAGGATGATGGGGAGATAAATCCACTAAAAATTTAGTTCATTTATCTATTGGGGCAACATAGTCACTAAATTTAATCAAAAATGTAATAACTAAAACCAAGGTGATATCTTAATCAAGACACCAAAAAATATTATGCCTTTTAGAATGCACATGCAAGCTGGGCTCTACACATACATTCAAAAAAATGATCAATGGTTGCAAAATATTAAGTGAGTCTACTTAGTAATACATGAACATTCCCATATATTTTCTTTATTATGTTGAATAAATACCTTACAAAGTATTTGCAAGGATTTTACAGTATTTTGGTTGGCCAACTAAATAGCACGCATCTAGAAATGCACACCATACATATGGAGACACTCGATGAAGGTTGTTTTTTCCATTAATCACTTGATCTACAAAGGTTACAAATGTTATTATACATTTGGGATGAACCCAAATCACTACAATACCAAAATAATTATTCCCAAAATTGGAAATTGAAACCCTAGGAATTCTTATGTATATATTTCTTTTGCTAGTTCTATAATTGGTCATCCTTCATCCCAAAAATGTTATCCTTCAATATATTATCAAAAATATGAAAAATAGGGATGATATGTCCATGATAGGAAGGTGTGCAGGTTGTCACAAATTTGTGCCACACAAGGAAGCCTTAACCATGAGCCCCACCAATGCCTAGATAACAAGTGTCTTCTACAAATATAATTTAACCATAAAGAGGCATGAAAGAAAATTACTTTGGCCCCTGCCATACTTGAAAATTGATGATTTATGGGCTTTAGTGCAAGAACAAGTGAAAATTCCCATGAAATCTACTAAAAATCATAGCTTAAGAATGGCCACCTGATAGAAAAGCAATTATGCAATAATGAATGAAGTATGGCACCGTTGTTTCCTCAAAAATCACACCAAAATGTATTAAAATATCTCATATTGTCCCTATGGTGCAAGATTTGAGTAGCTACAAGGGTGGTTGTGTATTAATGGTGTTGTTGAGGGAGTTGGTGTAGAAAATGACATGAAACGACAAAAGGGAAACCCATAGGAACTAGTTAGAGGTTTCACTAGTTCTAAGAGCCATCAAAACTATTGAATTTTTATCTTCCCTTTTATTCAATCTTTGGCCTTTCTTTTTATCATTGGGTTACTTAACCCTGTACCTTTATTTCTTGTGTGTCCTTTTCCCTTACTTTCTTTTTACTTTTTCATCCTTCTCTTTCCTCATCTATTCTACTTTCCTTCCTTCTTATCTTCTTGACCTTGCTCCATTTCTCCTTTCCTTTGTTTTTTTTGCTTCCTCCTAGTCCCTCCACATATCTTTCCTTTTTCAAGGATCGAGGAATCCATGAGAAATAATAACTTTTTCAGAGGTTCCCATGGTTCCAAGAATCATGGGAAGCTTTGAAACCTTTTTTCCTTGCTTTTTCTCAGCCTTCATTTTATTTCTCAACCCTGCCAATTAATACATTTGCTTCTCCTTAACAAGGCTTGGCCAAGAACCAATCAAACGTTCTTGTGGTTTAGGGAACCACTCAATCTTTCAACATTTTTCTTTTTCCTTCTTCTTTGAGCACCCCTCTTCATCCCTTCCTTAGTTTTTAGGGCTTGGGGCTTCAATGGGAGCTAGGAACTTTGTTGGAGGTTCCCATGGGAAGCTTCAACAAAAACTTCCCTATTTTCTTGCTTAGTGCTTGTTCGAGGGTTCCATAGGAACCAAGATTTGTCAAAGGTTCTTGTGGTTCCTAAAACCAATAATTTTTTGACAACATATGAAAATGGCTATGGCATGAGGGAACTCATTGGTCAGAAAGAGAAAGAACTAGGAACCATCGAAGGTTCTAATGGTTTTGAGAACCCGATCGAGGCCCAACAAGGTTTCAAGAACCTTCCAAAAATTTGACTAGCTATAACTTATCTAAAACTTTCCCAAATTCCCTCAAATTTTAACTAGATATACCCATTTGGGCACTCTACTAGATCAAAACCTCAAACAAACCTCCTAATTACCCAAATTTTAGATTTTGAGTTTATGCAACTAAGGACAAGGAAAGGGAAAACCACAGCCAAGATACATTTTGACATGATGGCCTACATGCAATCTCTCAAATCGATTATTAACAAAGTATGGAATAAGGTAAAATAAATAATTAATAGAGTGCAACAAGGAAAAAATTAGACACAAAATGAGATGCCAACAAAACCATCAATATAAAGCATCTTTTTAGTCCTTGTCACAAGACAAACTAAATTATCCTTGCTTTCTTCTTTCTCCAACTAGTTTAATATTTGTCCAAGTGTAGGAGAAAATACATGATCCGAATGGGACCAATCCTCAAGATCTAAGTGAACTTAGAAAGATAATTTTCAAAGGAATTGAGGAAATATCCAAACCCTAAGCATAGAAATTCCTAGATAAAATTGTCTCGTGAATAACCTAATTTTAATGTGGGAGCAACATATTCTAGAACTAAAATCTATCTAATGAGAGCCCATAGCCACAATCCTCTTGTGGGCATAAGAACTAATCGCAAGAAAGGGGAAAACACCACAATATTTCTGCAGTTTATTGGAAACATGCACATAAAACAAAAACAAAAATAAAAGGGGAAATACAATTAAAAATTAAACACAAAAATAAATTATTTACAAGGGAGAAGAGAGAATGCACAAGAACTATAAATGTTCATTTATAGTTGGGAAAATATGAGCTCTTCTGAGATAATTTTTAGCAACATGAGGACAAATTTTATAAATTCATAAGAAACAATTACAACATGGTTTTAATTGCATCCATGAGAAAATTATAAAGCATGGGAATGAATATTAATGTAAATTTAACTACTTAACCAAGGGCATTTTGGGTGTAAAGATTGCTTGCATTCATAAAAAATACATATGATAGAAACACAACTCCCATCAATGCAAGGGGCATGCTTTGAATATCTATTTGGAATATATTAACATCAAGAATCATACCTCCAAAATATTTTCTTTGTGGATTCTCTTATGGATCTTCTACTTTAGAGGGGCGAACAAGGTTAAATACATAATTAAAGAAGTGCAGCAAGGAAAAAATTAGATACACAAAATGAGGTACCAACATAACCATTAGTATAAAGCATCTTTCTAGTCCTTGTCACAAGACAAACTAAATTATCCATGCTTTCTTCTTTCTTCAACCAATTCAATATTGGCCCAAGTGTAGGAGAAAATACATGATCCCAATGGGACCACTCCTCAAGATCTAATCAAATAGAAGCTTTATGAAAGAATTTCATAGCATCACCACTACTCATGTGACCAAATGTCCTAGCTATTGATAAAATAATGATTCCTACCCACTAACATGTAAGTTAAATCTTGACTTTTTGATTAAGCTATTTTGTGCTAGAAGTGCAATTGAAGAACCCTATACTTGTCTTATGATAATTACTTTATAATTTTTAATATCATTCATAAGTCCTTCAATAGAATCACTATTTTTGAACTCAAAGCTAATAAATAGAAAATATTTATGCAATAAAATACTAATTTCTTCTTTAATCAATATCATATCAATGACAAGGTCCCATGCAACTCGAGATAAATAAAATGTAAGAGTCGATTATTTGTAATATAAGAAATCAATCAACGAGTCTTTGTATTTATTGACTATCAACATCTTCCTTGTTTAAGGGAACTTAGAAAGATAATTTTCAAATAAATTGAGGAAATCTCCAAACCCTAAGCATACAAAGTCCTTGATAAAATTGTCTCATGAATAACCTACTTTGAAAGAGGGAGCAACATGTTGGTTTGTATTTTATGAATTCCAATTGGTTCTTAAAACTCTAAAGAATAACCAATTTTTATGCTCAAATACTTCAAGGGGTTGGTCAATAAGCAGGAGAAGGATTAGACACTTTTCTCCTCTACACTTCAGGCTCTGCAAAGCCTAGGAGGGTATTCCTTTACAATATCTCATGGAATTACACATAGTTGGTAACAAGATATTGTTATAACAGATGTGTTCTCTTAAGATATACCAAGAATTACAAATGAAACTCACTTAATTGGTTAAATTCTTGGAGATTTTATGAATTCTTGGCTTTGAGAACACAAGATAATGTTAAGTAATAAGTTACAACATAAAGGGAGAGTTGATTTTGAAAATTTATGACCATGGACACAAAGTCAAGGAGAGATGCAATTATATTCTTAGATAACATTCTTTAAAAAAATTCTCGAAAGCTTGCATATCACTGCCTTACAGTGGCATCCTTTAAAATTTACAACCAACTCTTTTTAAAAATCCCTACATACATTCCTAACCCTCAAGATCTCTAATACAACAATTTAATCTACTACTTGAATAGAAGCTATATGAGAAATGCTCATTTGTAAAAAATTACAACGATGAATAGAAATGATCCTTGATTAATTTGTATTCATCTATAATGAAGTATACAATTTAGGAGACATTTGATTGCAAAATTATCACAATATACTCATGTATTAAGAACTTTTATTGCTATAAAAAAATGACAATTGTATTTGCAGTTCCTCCATGGAAAACCTAGACCAAACTAGTACAAGCCTAAAGCATGAACTCTCTACTTACAAATTCCAAGTCCCTTCACAAATGGCTCTGAATTACCTTTTATAGAAACAAGGGAGCAATAATCTTCAATCCATGGATATATGTCATATTTTCATTTGAAAATCTTGTCCCAAAGATCAGACAAAAATAAGTTACAATTGTATTGTAAAAGATACAAATATTTTCATTAAATGACAAAATAGTTGCAAAAGTCGTTGAAGAAGATACCCGTTGATCCTAAAATTATGAAGCACAATGGAGAGGGTACATAGTCATTATGTTGAAATCCTCCATCCCTTTGAGATCACATATTCTTAGAAAACCACTGAGGAAAGTGTTGACTGGGTTATAAAAGACAAAAAAACCTCAATCAATCCCTTCAAAATGACAAAAAGACATTCGAGGAGATATTTACTTAATATATTTTTCAAATCATGAATTATATTCCTCCTCAGAAGACCATTGGAAATTTAGCAATTTCAGGACCTTATTATTACAAACATTATATCTTGTATCGGTTATAGCCCTATTTTCTCTTGCAAAAATGTCTAGATCAGACTACAATTTGAAAAAATCATCAATTGAGGTATTTAGGAGTGTTAGATCTAGCTTTCCATCTATATATATGTTGATAAGGAAGTGATAATATAAGAAAACTCAGAATTCCATACCTCCAAATGTTTGATTGTTCTCGACTTGTCCAAAATTGCAGGCCTGACCCCCTACTCCATACTTTCAACCATCTTCAACTTGGCTTTTAGTTGCATATCCAATTTGGTCTGGAAAGCTGAAATTTATCCTAATAAATCAATATGATCAATGATTTGTGCCAAATTTTTATGAGCATTGTTATCAAAAGCTATTATTTTACTAATTTATTTAATGGAGGTGGCCCTAAGGATCCAGTTATTCAACTTTTACTGGAAGCTAGTCTATAATTGCATATGTTTGTCATATTCTTTCTACAATCCATCGTATGCCTTTTAGGCACTCTTAATTTTATGTAACACATGGGAGAGCCTATGGCCAAGTAAATCATCAATAATATCAATGGTCGCCTTTATGGCTTCTTTTTAGCCCACTTTTCACTTTATTGGCTTTTCTTCAAGTACTCCAACTCTTTTATTCTGAGAGAAAGGGTCTCTCTATCATGTATTGAGAATTCAGTTGGTGTTGACTTAGGATGGGAAGGAGAAGAAACATGTGGTTGAGGAAATTGAGCTACCACTTCATTATATTCATTTTGCAATTTTAAGTGCATTTCATGCAACTTATCCTATTCATCCTTCTAACTCTTTGTAGTTGCTTCACTGAGCATTGCAACATGCATAACCGAGGATGTAGCATGAGGAGTCAAGGTGTCAGATATCCTCTTCACAATCAGACTTCCAGATAACTCCTATACTAAATCTACTACTTGAGGTTTCTCATATGTTGGGACATTGCCCAAATCGCTAAGGTTTCCAGTCTTGGACTGAAACCTGATCCAAAGTGAAATTATTCAACATGCTCATCTAATGTGAATGCCTCCTAATCCTAGTTTCTTATTGTATCTAATGTAATTGCTAAAGAAATATACCATCTTGGTTTCTTATTGTATCTAAGGCAATTGTTGAAGCAGTATCCCATCTTGGTAGCAAGAGCAACCCACTTTCTCTTGCAATTCTCCTCCCTTCTTCAGGAGTAGTTTTAGTGGCATAAAAATCCATTTCTTTAAGGACTTGTTTAGTGAACTCATTATATTGTGAGGGATGCATTCCTTCCTTTTCCTTATTTAACTTTGTATGAAATTCCTCCTTTCTAATTCTTATAACAAAATCTTTAAATTTCGTGGAGGTTACAAAATTGTCGTTAGTCATAAAGTGACTGCTTACTAAAGCTCTAACATCATTAAAAATTATACTTGGATCATTAAGATCCAATATAGGTATATTAGCAGGCACTTGCTCATTTCATTGATCAATGTGTTGGAGGGGGAAAGTGTTGATCCACTTCCTCATCACCAGGAATGCTCTCTGATGGGCATGGTTAATAGCCAGTTTTCTTCCATTTTGTTCATATCTTTTAACATTTCAAGCTACTTATTTCATAGATATTCTTAAAACTTATATATCTTTTATATCCTTTATACAACCTAAATTGGACTTTGATATGTGGAAATATAATTATGATTTGATGATATTTTCATGGATAAATGTGTGAATGTGTATGAAATTCAATATGATTTTGTGTTTAATTCATGGTTTTTAATGGTGTGTATACTTTATATGAAACTAATGTCTTGCAACCAGAAGAATTGTAACCCATAATAACTAAAGAGCTCAACCCATAGCCAAAGGGTTCCAAGCAAATTGTAGGGGAGAGTCCAGAATGCTAAGAACATGATAGTTACAAAAAATGATGAAAGTGATCATTGAAGTGGTCAATCGTGAGTCACTAAATCATCCAATAAGATGACATAAGGAAGAAGTCTAAATTGATCAAGAAGCCAATATGATAGTTTTCATAGAGCACGTCTCTGTCAAATCATTAGGGTAGAGTTTAAATTATGTTTGTCTTCTTCTATCTTTTTCAATTATGGTTTCAATTACAAAGACTAGCCCTCTCCCTATTTTGAAGGAGAGTGGACATCCGTATTTAATTTTTTGTTTTTAGTCCTTGTGTGAATAAAATTCCTCCCGAGCCTATATATTTGGATTGTTGGTTGAGGAGCATATCTAGTTAGAAAATATATAGTTAATAGTTCTAGTTTTTGTTTCACAGACAATACTTCATTATTAGTTTTATGTTATTTAGTTGAAATGGATATGCCCTCATGAATGAGAGATCTATAGAGATTCTTGTCATCTTGTAAGAGTTCAATTTTATGCAATAAAACATTCCAGTTTACCATTATGATTGATTAATTCAACTAGTGTATATTTGATTTTCCCTTGTGGGTACAACAACTCGAGCAAGGGCCACTCAAGGTACTATTCATCCACCTTAATTTTTGTCATTATATTAGATGATTATACTATTGCATTCATTTCAAGTAAACTCTTAATTAAATACACATGAATGATATCTTGTATCATGAATTATGCTCTATAATGCGTCTTTGAGTCATTCTCCAAAGGATTCAAGTAGTTAGAAGTAAGAGTTAGTAGTATTAGTGAATTGTAGAGTTTAGGTTTAGTAGTTATGTAGTGCCCCTCATGTTGTTCTTTGTTAGATTGATGATTGTTCTATTAGGACAAACATTATGACACTCTGTTGATGTTGTATTTACTGCTTTGTTGATATCAGATGACACTTTGATGTTCTTGCTATTACTTGAGTTTATGCACATGCTATGAAAGTTATATGGACTCATTAGTTTATGTGGATTAATTTAATTATGAGCATTATGTGTTTATCTGATCGTGGTTACTATGTGAGTATCTGGTGATTGTTCTATGTTGTTTGTCATGTAACTGATTGTTATGCATTGATGTGTCTACTTGTTTGATGTGTCTTGGTGAAAGGGACAAATGTCACATTACTCATTTGTGAGTACCCTGTTATGCTGCGATTTCCTTTCACAGCGTGTCTGATTGTATGATTATATATATATGTTCAACCATTTTTTTGTTGTAGGTTGCAGGCACCAGGCATCGAATCCACCTGAATTGGCAGGTCTGAGTGTGCCTTAAACCTAATGGAAATTATTGAATGGAGATAACGTATGGTCCCCTACCCTTTCCATCATCCTCGAAGAGGATGAGTATCTAGTCGGTCACCCCGTTAGTCTTGTATGTTGTTTGCAATCAATTGTTCTCGTTTTGAATTTGTTTATGCTTAGGTGATGATTATTGATATTTTGTTGTTAAATTAAATTTGTTTATTATGTTGTTTGATTAATTGTTGAATTAAATAAATTATCAAATAAACCATGTTGGTAAATCATATTTGTGTTGCCTTGGTTAATTAATTTATTAAATCAAATTGTTAAGTTAAAAAGTATTTCGATAATTAAATATAAAGATATTTATTATTAATGTTGAGTTTTTAATAAATTAAAATGTGGGGGAAATATTATAAAATAAAATATTAAATTGGAAGGAGATAGTGGATAATCAACTATAACAATTAAAAAGATAGAAAAATAATTGTTTGAAGCACATGCGTGACTTCGAACTGTTTAGAGAATAGAAACTTGTTATTTTGTGAGATTTTTATCTGATTTTTAGTTTCAAAAAATAATAGTTTTCCTTGGTTAATAATTATCATTTTTTTGGGAGATAGGCATGAGGAAAAAGTAGGATTGATTTTTGTTTTCAAATAGAGAACTGGGTCTGCAAGAAATTATCGGTAGAATAATTGCATTCAGTTGAGGGTTTTCAAAATTGGATTGGGGAAAAATTACTAAAGATTTGATTTAAGGATTTGGAGAAGTAAATTGTTGCTGACGTAGAAGTTTGATCTTGGCACCAGACTCCATTTCAGCCGTGTGGAATCTAGGTTGGTTTCATCACCATTCTTTGATTCATTTAACCGATCAATGCAATTGAAAATTCGTTTTCTCTTTCTTGTTTGTTGAAATGAATGGTAGTATGTTTGGAGTTGTTTGGTTATGTACACTATCCATCTATTTTATTCCTGTAAATTATCTCTCCTTCTACTATCTGTATTATGGAAAACTCTTTTGTTGGTGTCTCCCTTATGCTTAGCCTTTTTGCATTTGTCTAAAAGTTTCTTAAGCCTTTTATCAAATGAATTATGTGCATCTATAATCATTGCATTCCAAGAGATAACACCTACCCTTATTACTATGTGAAGTCCATTATTAGATATTGGTTAGTAAGTTTGGAAGTCGTTGTTATGCTTGCACTTGTAAACTCGTCATTTCAAGCTCCCTATTTATGTTGAATTCGCCTGATGTTTTGTGCATTCATTATCTTGTGGTCAATAAAATTCATTGTACACCCCCCTTTATTTCCAACACTTGATGTAGTTTGAGTCCATATTTCAATGGAGAGCTTTGCATGGATGAAAGTCAATTTTAGTTATTGTTTTTAGCAAAGTATCCTTCATAAAGTGTGTTTGTACTTGTCAACCAATCAATGTCTACTTGAACTTACAGTTCAATGGGCTTGTTTTAGTGATTTAATGTGTCTCTAATGATCTGCCCAACATTCAAAATGTATATATATCCATTGTTTGACTCGTGGGTGGGACACCAGTAATGATAGGGAAGAATTTGATGTTTATTCATTGTGTGATGAATGAAATTTGTAGGTTTCGGTGGTCGGTATCTAACCCACAAGTATTGAAGAAATAAGTTAGCCACTATGTTTAAGTCAATAACTCCATAATACATTACCAGTTGATGATAACTCATTCGATGTATTAAGATTTATGTGCATTTGATATTGGATGTTAATCGACATTTATGTTAATTGTGATGGGTTCAAATATATGTGTGTGTGGATATATAATTATTGATTCATTGATGTGTAATTATATCTATTGCCTCTGTATATTAAGGACAACATTATGTATAAATTATATATATATAATATTTACATATATATAAATATTTATATTTATATATGTATATATGTATATACATATATAAACACACACACACACACACACACACACACACACACACACACACACATATATATATATATATGCTTATAAATTTTAATATTAGGAAAAGATTATTTATGTTTTGTAAATAATTGAAAACTATATTTTGTTTGGGTATATATATAGTGTATATATATAATACAAATATATGTATATATATATATACATGAATATATTTGCATTATGGAGTGGAAAAGAGTTATATCTGTTTAGTATGTAATTGAGATAAATATATGTAGATAATTGCAAAATTAAATGAGGTAAATAAGTTGATACTCTTTTTTATTGGAATTGTGTGCCTCAATCCCACAGGCTGAAACCTCTAAAAGAGCCAAGTTGGTGTGACATCTTTATTGTCTAGTCGACTAGCAGCTGTGGAACCTTGTGAAATGTTTAGGTCGCTGAGACCTTGTTGATGTCTTGCCGACTGAAGCTATCGCTATAACATGTGACTTCGGTAAGAACTCCTGGCGACATATGGTATGTCTTGCCGACAGTGTTACACTCGGAGTCATCGGGGAGAGACTTGAACACTCGGTAAGAGCTCTTGGCGATGGGTGTTTGTCTCACCGATGCTTTGGCTGTTGTTGGTATGAGTCATGGTGAAAGTTGGTCTTGGGGTAACCTGGAAGCCTCGGTAAGAACTCTTGCTGACAGTTGGTTCTCTCACCGATGGGTATGAACATCGGTGTGACCTC
Source organism: Sequoia sempervirens (assembly GCA_007258455.2). Taxonomy (NCBI): domain Eukaryota; kingdom Viridiplantae; phylum Streptophyta; class Pinopsida; order Cupressales; family Cupressaceae; genus Sequoia; species Sequoia sempervirens. The sequence goes on along the minus strand of VDFB02086081.1, from coordinate 439,796,283 downwards.
TTGGCGAAAGTGGTAAGTCTCGCCGACGGTAGGACATTTCGGTGTAGCATGAAGGCTTCGGTATGATCTCTTGGTGAATAGCGATAGTCTCACCGATGGGAATGCTGGTGTCTATGTGACCTTTTGAACATCGGTATGACCTCTCACTGAATAGCGATTGTCTTGGCGAATAGCCCTACATGTGATGATAACGGTATGATGTCTTGGCGATAAGGGGAAGTCTGAGCGATTGCTTTTGAACTCGATGTAACCTCTTGCCAAAGGTTTGAACTCTTGGAGATAACTACAATCGAGTCTTGTGGCATTGGGGAGACACGGTTAGTGTCTCACCGACATGTGAACACAGGTTGAACGTTGTTGACCGATTGGAAGACTATCCTACGTGGTGTGTCTTCGACCAATCAGAGAAGCCGAATGGGAACCGTTGGAAGTTAGTCTGTTGTGGTCATTCTGTGAGGAAGTTCAACAGACAGGGACGACATGGATATGCTCTGCAATTATAGATGATGTTCAGTTTGATCAACAGTTGGACGATTAGTGGGATGAATAGTTCGGTGTATGTTCAGTGTGAATTCAATTCTGAGAGAATTGTAACTTGAACGTTTTGTACAAGGTTGGTCAATGATTATGCTGTTATAAATTGACATTAGAAAGATAAGTCTGATCTCTGTATGTAATTTCCATTACTATAATACAAAGGGGATTTTCTTGGTGTGGTGGGTTTTTCTCTTGTAAGGGTTTTCCCACACAAATCTGGTGTTCATCTGTGTATGTTCATTTCTCTGTTTCTGCTATTTCTTTCATGTGTATATTAATTGGACTGTAATTGAAAATTTAAAGTCACCTCTACATTCTTCCCTGAGGTTTTGATGTTAGGAGAGTTAGTTCTGCACCTTAACTTTCCTTACAAGTGGTATCAGAGCCTGGATAGTTGTGTTATCCTTGTGGGTACATTGGGTTTTTTGTGTCAATTTCTATTCAGTGGGAGTCCTATAGAAGTTTGGTAATTCAAATTACAGGTTAAGATGGCAAGCACGTCAGGAAAGATTGAAATTGAGAAATTCAATGGCAGCAATTTTGAGTTGTGGAAACTTAAAATGGAAGATCTGTTAGTTGATCGTGATCTTTGGATTGCTGTGTCTGAAACGAAGCCTACAGGCATGAAGCAAGAGGATTGGGACCTTGAAGATAGAAAATAAAAAGGGCTGATAAGGCTTTGTTTAGCAGACTTTGTTCTTCTGAATGTTCATGAAGAAAAGACTACATCTTCCTTGTGGAAAAGACTAGCAAGTATTTATCAGGGCAAGTCCTTGGTGAATAAATTATTCTTGAGGAAGAAGTTGTACTCTTTGAGAATGCAGGAAGGAGGGTCTGTTGCTGATCGTTTGAATGCTTTCAACATGTTGATTGCTCAGTTAACATCTGTGGGTGTGAAGATTGATGAAGAAGATCGTTGTATGTTGTTATTATGTTCTTTGCCAAATTCTTGGGATCACCTGGTGATGGCTATTGGGAGTACGACATCTAATTTTAAGATGGAAGATGTTGTTGCTTCTTTGTTATCAAAAGAGATGAGAAGGAAATCTTCTGAGATGGCGAAGGAGGCTCTTGCTGTTAGAGGTAGATCAAAAGAAAAAAGCAAGAAGGATAAGAAGTCCAAATCCAAATCAGAAGGGAGATCAAAGTCTCCTGGCAAGAAGTCTAAGGTGAAGTGTTGGAATTGTGGGAAACTGGTCATGTCTGAAAGGATTGTAAAGAGGAGAAAAAGAAGAAGTATTCTTCTGACAATGATTCTTCTCAGAGTGATGCAGACGCTTTCAGCAGCCTGGCTACGCAGGCATCAGATGATGTCGGTTGATTGATTCTAGAGCATCTTTCCACATGACATCTCATAGAGACTGGTTCATGAAGTATGAAAATTACAATGGTGGAAAGGTGTATTTGGCAAGTGATTCATCTTTGGAAATTGTTGGTCGTGGAAGAGTTAGAATTCAATTCCCTGATGGAAGAGTGAAGGGAATCAATGATGTTATGCATATACCAGGTCTGGCTCGAAATCTACTTTCTATTAATAAGCTGAATGATATTGGAGTGCAAGACACGTTCTCTGGAAATGGCTGCAAGATGACTAGAGGCTCAATGGTGCTAGCAAGGGGTGCTCGTATTGGTACCTTGTATAAGCTGGATGCACATGTTGTGCAATGCAATAGTGTCTCTGCAAAGTCACAGAAAGTTACTCATGAAGGAAAAGAGGAAAAAGTTCTTGATAGTGTAAACTCTATGGAAGTTAAACTTCCAGCAGAAAAGACTATGCTCTGGCGTCATAGGCTAGGCCACATTAGAGAGAAAGGTTTAAAAACCTTGAAGAATAAAAATCTGGTTGAGGGGCTTGAAGATTGTAACCTCGAATTCGAGTTTTGTGAACATTGTATATATGGTAAACAACATCGTGTTTCATTTTATTCCAGTCCTCACAAATCTTTCTGGTTTGCTTGATTACATTCATTCTGATGTTTTTGGTCCAGTGAATGTTCCTTCTTTGTCTAATTCAAGGTATTATGTATCGTTTATTGATGATTATTCAAGAAGGGCATTTGTCTATTTTTTGAAAAGTAAATCATAAGTGTTCAGTCGGTTTAAGGAATTTAAAAATCTTGTAGAAAATTAGACTAAAAGAAAAATAAAATGTTTAAGGACTGATAATGGCAGTGAATTTTGTTCTGATGAATTCGAGAGGTACTATAAAGATCATGGAATTAAAAGACATAAGACTACACCTTACACTTCGCAACAAAATGGAGTTGCAGAAAGGTTCAACAGGACAGTGATGGAAAGAGCACGAAGTATGCTAAGCAGTGCTGGCTTGGAGGAGAAGTTCTGGGCTGAGGTAGTTGCTACAACATGTTACTTGATAAATCGTTCTCCTAATTCTACTCTTGTTGAGAAAACACCTTTGGAAGCATGGTCTGGTAAGAAGCCCTCTCTGAGACACATTCGTGTTTTTGGCTGTGAGGCATATGCATATGTGCCGAATGAGAAAAGATCTAAATTGGAGAACAAGGCTATTAAATATATTTTTATTGGCTATAGTGTTGGCATAAAAGGATACAATCTTTGGAATCTTGATACGGAGAAGGTTCTATACAGCATAAGTGTTATCTTTCGTGAGCTGGAGCCTTCTACCTTGGATCTGCAGTCAGAGACAAAGTTAGAAAACAAAAAGGATGTAGTTGAAATTCCTCTGACACTAGATAAAGAGGAATTGAAAATTCAAAATGTACCTGAAACTAAGGAGAGCTCAAGTAGTTCTGAGAGTTCTGAAGAAGAAGAATAACCTCAGCCTCAGCAAGTGAGGAGGTCAACTCGTGAAAGAAAGCAACCTGATAGGTATGGGTTTTATTTGATAGATTCTACTTGTGCCTATGCTTTAATTTCTAGCACTGATGAGCCTAGGATTGTGAAAGAGGCATTTAGAATGTCTGATTCAAACTCTTGGTTGGAAGCCATGAATGAAGAAATGGCATCATTAGAAAAGAATGATACTTGGAGTTTGGTGCCCTTGCCTGAAGGCATAAAAGTTGTGGGCTACAAATGGGTATTTAAAAAGAAAATAGGTCTGGATGGCAGTGTGGAAAAGTATAAGGTGAGGTTGGTTGTGAAGGGATATTCCTAGGTAGAGGGAATTGATTATGGAGAAAATTTTCTCCTGTAGCTAAGCTAGCGTCCATTAGATTTCTTTTGTCACTTGCAGCAATGTATGACTTAGAGATTGAACAGATGGATGTGAAAACAACATTTCTTCATGGTGATCTTGAAGAAGAAATTTATATGTCCCAACCTAAGCACTTTGTGGAGAAAGGTAAAGAAAAACTGGTTTGCAAGTTGAATAAATCTCTGTATGGATTAAAGCAGTCTCCTAGAATGTGGTACCAGAAGTTTGGCACTTTTGTTTTGTCATTGGGATTTGTAAGATCAAATCTGATCATTGTGTGTATTACAAAGCTCAAGGTGATCGAGTTCTTATTATTGCTCTCTATGTTGATGATATGTTGTTCATAGGCAATAGTAAGTTAATGATTTCTTATCTTAAGTCTCAGTTGTCTGCAAAGTTCGAAATGAAAGATCTTGGTGCAACAAGGTATATTCTGGGAATGGAAATAACTAGGGACATGAATAGTAGAAAAATTTGGCTTAGTCAGAGTAAGTATATCAAGACTGTTCTAAAGAGATTTTATATGACTGACTGCAAGCAGCTAGTTCTTCCAGTTTTGCAGGGAACGAAGCTATCTATTGAAGACTGTCCAAAATCTTCTACTGAGATGGAGGACATGACCAGTGTACCTTATGCTAATGCGGTTGGAAGTCTTATGTATGCAATGGTCTGTACAAGGCCAAACATTGCCCAAGCAGTGGGAGTACTTAGTTGGTTTATGGCTAATCTTGGAAGGACACATTGAGATGCTGTGAAAAGAGTATTCAAATATTTGAAGGGAACTTTAGAACATGCTTTGTGTTACCATGGGAGCTTGGTTGAATCACAAAGGACTCTCAGTATTCGAGGCTATGTGGATTCTGATTGGGCAGGGGACATTGACAACAGAAGATCCACCAGTGAATATATTTTCATATTGAATGGTGGTGCAATGAGTTGGATGAGTAAGCGGCAGGTTGTAGTCGCTTTGTCTACTACAGAGGTAGAATACATGGCAACAACACATGCCTGTAAAGAAGCAATCTAGTTAATATGTTTGTGTTCTAACATTGGTTTTGATGCAGGGCAAATAACAATTTACTATGACAATCAGAGTGCTATTTGTTTGGCAAAGAATCCTACTTTCCATGCCAGGATGAAACATATTGATGTGCAGTATCATTTTGTATGAGATATGGTGGAGGATGGAAAGGTCTCTTTAGAAAAAGTGGATACTCTAGAGAATGTTGCAGATGCATTGATGAAGCCAGTGAGCACAGACAAGTTTAGGTGGTGTGCCAATTCGATGGGCCTCAATGCCCATGAATTTTAGTAGTTTTGTTGTGCTCTAGAGGTGCCTGTGTGATCTTCATCAAGTGGGAGATTGTTGGAATCACGTGCCTCAATCCCATAGGCTGAAACCTTTGAAAGAGCCAAGTTGGTGTGACATCTTTATTGTCTAGCCGACTAGCAGTTGTGGAACCTTGTGAAATGTTCAGGTCACCGAGACCTTGTTGATGTCTTGCTGACTGAAGCTATCGCTGTAACATGTGACTTTGGTAAGAACTCCTGGCGACAAATGGTATGTCTCGCTGAAAGTGTTACACTCAGAGTCATCGGGGAGAGACTTGAACACTCCGTAAGAACTCTTGGCGATGGGTGTTTGTTTCACCGATGCTTTGGCTGTTGTCGGTATGACTCATGGTGAAAGGTGGTCTTGGGGTAACCTGGAAGCCTCGGTAAGAACTCTTGTCGATAGTTGGTTCTCTCGCCGATGTGTATGAACATCGGTGTGACCTCTTGGCGAAAGCGGTAAGTCTCACCAATGGTAGGACATTTCGGTGTAGCATGAAGGATTCGGTATGATCTCTTGGAAAATAGCGATAGTCTCACTTATGGGAATGCTGGTGTCTATGTGATCTTTTGAACATCGGTATGACCTCTCATTGAATAGCGATTGTCTTGGTGAATAGCGCTACATGTGATGATATCAGTATGATGTCTTGGTGACAAGGGTAAGTCTGAGTGACTTCTTTTGAACTTGGTGTAACCTCTTGCCAAAGGTGATAACTCTTGGCGATAACTACAATTGGGTAATGTGGCATCGGGGAGACACGGTTAGTGTCTCACCAACATGCGAACATAGGTTGAATGTTGTTGACCGATTGGAAGACTATCCTACGTGGTGTGTCTTCGACCAATCAAAGAAACCGAATGGGAACCATTGGAAGTTAGTTTGTTGTGGCCATTTTGTAAGGAAGTTCAACAGACAGGGATGACATGGATATACTCTACAATTGCAGATGATGTTCGGTTCGATCAACAGTTGGATGATTAGTGGGATGAATAGTTCGGTGTATGTTAAGTGTGAATTCAATTCTAAGAGCATTGTAACTTGAATGTTCTGTACAAGGTTGGTCAAGATTATGCTATTGTAAATTGACATCATAAAGATAAGTCTAATCTCTGTATGTAATTTCCATTATTGTAATACAAAGGGGATTTTCTTGGTGTGGTGGGTTTTTCTTCCATAAGGGTTTTCCCACGTAAATCTGGTGTTCATCTGTGTATGTTCATTTCTCTGTTTCTGCTATTTCTTTCAAGTGTATATTAATTTAAAGTCACCTCTACATTCTTCCCTAAGGTTTTGACGTTAGGAGAGTTAGTTCTGCACCTTAGCTTTCCTTACATTTTTAAATGTTGATTTCGTTGTATTCTTTAATAGTTGAACTATAAATTTGATTAATTGATATTGTAGACATTTGAGAATTATGGTGTGAATGGCCTATTAAGTGAAGTTAGTAATTAAGTAATGAGTTAGAAAAAATGCAAATAATATCTCCCCTGGATGCATTGTTTAGTTGATTTTATTATTGATTATTTGTGTCTGAATGTGACATTGAGTTGTTTTGATTAATGTTTTATGGGGGGATTCTTTTATGCTAATGGCCAAGGGTAGACTTCCAGAGGCTTAGGGGATTAGCTTGAGTGTTGGATTCATGATTACTTCATTTTGGAAATAGTTTTTTATGTCCTTGATATGCATGTAAGAGGGTTTTCCTTGCATTGTTTTTGCCTTCTAGTGCTTGTGTTTCGTAAGCGAGATGGTCTATGCCTTGCTCTATATGTGTTTCATGTGAATTGGTTAAGTATGAAAGAGGGATTTACCTTGCTTTTGTACTGGGTCTTCTAGTTGCTAGTAGGGGGAGTGGCTCTCAATGGGGGGTGAAACCTAAAGTGGTGTCTAGGGTAACCCATTTGGGAGTTTCTTAACTTAGTGATAACCTAATTAATAAATTAGGGGGTTGGGTAGAATTCACACTAATTAAGATAATTGGATGCCTCACCCATGCCTATAGTGCTCGTTCAGGCTAAGGATGGTTTGAGAAGGCCTGGTTGGCAAGACCAACTTCCTTGTCCTCACGAAAGGAATGTTGGTTCTACATGTGTCACCCTATAGGGTCGGGACCTAGTGAGAGGTTTACCAGGGTAACCATAGATGGGAGCCGACGTCTAGTGAGAGATTTCCAGGGTAACCCATGTTAGGACCATGCGATGAAACTCTTCCCTATAGAAACCTAACATTCCCTAGTCATGTGATCCCCTTTGTTGTGTGTGTGCCTCTAGAAGCAGTGTCTATGTTATGTGATGTCATGTTGTACTTTATTATGTTGGAGCCATGTTTAGTACTTTTGTGTTAGGCTTCTGTCTTCTTGAATATTTTTGTAGTGGGACCTTATTGTTATCTCCTAGCATTAGGGGGTGGACCTTAGGGTTCCACATGGTCGGGTGGTTTGTGTTTTTTCCTCCATTGGGTTTCCCTATTATTATTCGAGTGTGTGAAGGATGTACCTCGTGTAGTAGATTCTGGATCTTATATCAGTTCGAGGAGACAGTTGCTTATGCTATGTATTGAACCTATATATCATTTGTATCATGTAATGCAATCTTGATGTATTCTTCTTGTTGTATTTAGGGAAGCATTGATGTAAGCTTGTAATAATGTAATGATGTACCCTCATGAAAGGGAATTTGTATATGTACTTTCTGGTTCTTTATAAAAGATCTTTGATGGTTACTTATCTGATGTTATAATATGGAAATGTATGTGTTATTTCATTTAAAGTAATGGATTTAAAATGAACTCTTGATGATAGTTAATTCATGTTGTATGTGCAAATCTTGGTAATAGTTTTGCTAGTAATGTAGTCATGGAACCTTAGAGGACATAGCTTAGCTTATATGTTATGTTTAGATATGATTTACATTTCTTATTATTTCTTTAAAAAAAAAATTGTGTCATTATTGTAGTTAGATGTGTTGTTCTCTGGGGTTCTTTGGCAGGGCGTTACACCTAGTATCAGAGCCCAAGTTCTAGCACTGGGTACTCTGGTTTGATTGAGCCCATTATGTTATCCTAATACTTAGACTCTTGAGCTTATTTTTTCCCCTTTTGATGTTGTGTAGGAAGATACCTAGAGGTCAAGGTCGAGGTCATGGTAGAGGTCGTGGGGCTAACCGTCAAAACACTCCTCAAAGTTCCCACGATTGTGACCGTGAGGAACAACAAGGCTCCCAATATGATCAGGAAAGTGGGGGTTAGAATCCAGATTATTCAGAGTTAGAGGGAGCTTAGTTACACCATTTTCTTGTGGAGGTCCTTGCTCAACTAGGCCCTAGATAGGAGGATAATCAATAGGTGGTTAGGGAAAGAGAAAGGTATCCTAGGAGGAGAGATGTTTTAGCAGAGTAGGAGGTTGTTTTAGCAGGTCATATGAGGGATCTTTTGAGGGCACGTCCTCCTACTTTTGATGGTTCAGGTGGTGGATTGGAGGCTGAGACTTGGTTGATTGATTTGGATAGGTGTTTTTCCATGCATCCATATGGTAGTAACACCAAGGTGAGATGTGGCATCATGCACCTCAAAGGTTTTGCTTCTACATGGTGGTGATTGGAGGAGCATAAATTGCATGTTGATATTAGTTCAATGTATTGGGAGATTTTCTTGGAGAGGTTCAAAGCTCGTTTCCTATTAGATCACTGGAGACAACACCATGCTAATGAGTTTCATGAGTTGAGACAGATGGCCATGTCGATGGAGCAGTATGAGCGCAGGTTTTATGAGCTTAAGCAGTATGCTGGTATAGACGATGATGAGGCTATGTTGGTGCAACATTTTATTAGTGGTTTGAATGCCTATATTAGTGGAGGAGTCTGTGTCTTCGAGCCGAAGACCATGGAGGTGGCAGTAGAGAAATCTCGATTGGTAGAGGAGAAATTGGATATGGCGTTAGGAGGTCATACTAGTGTACAGATTGGTAGTGCACCTTTAGCAGGGTTTGGTTCTCGAGGTGGACAATATTAGGTAGTGGACTCCTCTAGGAGCCACCATGCACCCACTAAGGGTGGAAAACAACAACAACAACAACAACGATCTCAGTCAAAACATAAAAACTCACAGTCTCAACAAGGTTTTGGTTCTCAATCTAGGAAAAACTAGAATTGGTGGTGAAACAAGCGTAATCGTTCTGATTAGCCAGCATAGAGCACATAGACTGTAACTGGTAGAGGTAGTTATCAGCAACCTAGTGCACCCCTAGGTGGCAAAGGTATAGGATGTTTCTCTTATGGCCAACAGGACCACATAGCTAGATAGTGTCCTCAAAAGAACACAACAAGATTCAGTCAGAAGCCGAAAGCTTCAGAGCTGACAGTAGGGGATGTAGGAAAGTCCCATAGAGTATTTGCAATGGTTGATAACCACCATATAGAACATTAGGGTATAGTGGTGGAGGCTACATGTGTGTTATAGGGTATTGATATCTCTATTATTTTTTACTCTAGTGCTTCTGATTCATTTATTTCCCCTTCTATAGTAGAGCATTGTGGACTGGTGGCAGCAAAGCAAGGTGTTAGGTGGTAGGTTGAATTGGCCTCCAGAGCTAAGGTAGCAGTAGAAATCCTTGTGCATGGTTATGGTTTGAGGATTGGTTTGCTCGTTACCATAGTGGATCTCCAAATCATACCCCTTGGATCTTATGATATTGTTTTGGGTATGGATTGGTTGGATGCTCACCGAGCAGTGATAGATTTTTTACGTAAGTCAATGTAGTGTGTGGATGACTCAGGTAGAGAGGTAGAAGTAGTTGGAATTTAGAGGCCCATCTCCTTACAAATGATTTATGCTATGTAGTTGAGGAGATGTATGCATCAAGGTTGGCAATTGTTTGTTGTAATAGTCAATGATTTGGAGCTAGGGGAAAGTCAAGAGGTGTCCCTTGATGATTATCCTAGATTCTTAAGGAGTTCACAGATGTTTTTACCAATGAGATTCTGGGGATGCCACCTAAGCATGACATCCATTTTAGGATAGACCTTGTTCTCGGAGCTGAACCCATCTCTTGAGCTCCATATCAGATGACCACTTAGGAGCTTCAGGAGCTTTGATTGCAGTTTTAAGATTTGTTGGTGAAAGGGTTCATTCATCCTAGTGTTTTCCCTTGGGGAGCACTGGTTATATTTGTGAAGAAGGACAAATCCCTTCGGTTGTGTATTGATTACCGATAATTAAATAAGGTGACAATGAAGAACTGGTATCCCTTACTGAGGATTGATGATCTCCTTGATCAAATTAAGGGAGCTAAGGTGTTTTCAAAGATTGATCTTAAGTCAGGGTACCATCAATTGTGTATCTTTGAGACAAATATTGATAAGATCACATTTCACACTTGTTATAGACACTATGAGTTCACTGTTGTGTCATTTGGGTTGATGAATGCATCGTCTGTGTTCATGAGTTTGATGAATGGGGTGTTCCACACTTATCTTGAAAGATTTTTTGTTATATTCCTTGATGATATCTTGATTTATTCAAGGACTATGGAGGAGCACGAAGAGCATTTGCAACAGGTTTTGCAATGTCTGAGAGATAATCAATTATATGCGAATTTGGAAAAGTGTGAATTCTTTTAGACAAAGGTGAGATATTTGGGGCACGTTATCTCACGAGAAGGTATCATCATGGATCCTTCAAAGATCCAAGCCATCATAGACTGGCCTGCACCCACTAATGTTTTAGAGGTTCACAATTTAGCTAGTTACTATCGATGTTTGTTCAGGATTTTTTGAGGATAGCTCACCCTATCACTTCTCTTCAGAGGAAAGGGAAGAAGTTCATTTGGTCAGAACAGTGTCAGTCAAACTTTCAGATTCTCAAGGATAGGTTGACTAGTGCACCTATTTTAGCAATCCCTGATCCTACTAGAGACTTTGTGGTGTGTACTAATGCATCTTTGGAGGGCTTGGGAGTAGTTTTGAAGCAGGATGGTCGTGTGATTGCCTATGAGTCTTGTAAACTCAAGGATCACAAGTTGAACTATCCCACACATGACTTGGAGTTAGTTTTAATTTTTCATGTCTTAGTGAGATGGAGACACTTTTTGTTGGGGCATCGGTTTGAGTTGCATAGCGATCACCGCAATTTACAGTACATATTTACACAGCCAAACCTGAATGCTAGGTAGAGGTGGTGGATGGAGTTCCTTTGTGTGTATGATTTTGAGTTGAAATATATTCAAGGTAAGGAAAATGTCGTGGCGGATGCTCTTAGTCAACGGAGACGTGAGCTGTCAGTAGTGACTCTTGGTGCAGATTTGAGGAGTCAAATTCTTACAAGACTTCCTCCAGACAGTTGGTATTAGGAGGTGAAGTCAGAGGCAGAGTTAGGTAGAGTTTTGGAGGGAAGATTTGTGGGTTATTCACTTGAATTAGATGGTCTCTTGTGACATTTGGTTCACATTTATGTTCCTCCCTCTGAGGGTCTTCGCACCCTAATCATGTCAGAGGCACATCAGGCACCCTATTCTGCTCATCCGGGTGTCAAGAAGATGTATGCAAACCTTCGTCAACTATATTTTTGGGTTGGAATGAAGAGGGGTATTGTGGAATTTGTCTCAAGGTGTTTGGAATGCCAAATGCTTAAGGCTAAGCACTAGCACCTCATAGGTCTTTTGTAGCCACATCTTGTTCCAGAATGGAAATGGGACATCATTTTAGTAGATTTCATATTTGGTTTACCTATGTCTTCTCGTTGTCATTCATCAATCATGGTCACCATTGACAGGTTAACTAAGGTGGCGCACTTTTCTCCTGTTCATTCATCGTATAATACTTCTTTTGTGGCCAAAATTTTCATGGAGGATATTGTCAGACTGCACAAAATTCCATGTAGGATTATCTTCGATAGAGATCTAGTGTTCACTTCTACACTTTGGACGTCCTTGCAGCATGCTTTGGGAACCCATTTGAACTTTAGTTCTACTTACCATCCAGAGACAGATGGAAAGACCGAGAGGGTCAACCAGGTTCTTGAGGATATGCTCAGGATGTATGTTATTGATCAACAATCTCGATGGGAGGATCACTTGTACTTAGTGAAGTTCACATATAATAATGGGTACCACAGTTCGATTAGTATGCCTTCGTTTCAGGTGTTATATGGTCGTCCTTGTCGAACTCTGCTGAGTTGGGATCATCTTGAGGATAAAGTCCTTCTAGGACCAGAGATGCTTCAGGAGATGGAGCAGTAGGTTGCCCGTATTAGAGAGCACTTGGTGGTAACGCAGGACAGACAAAAGAAATATGCAAATACTCATAGGGTTGATTATCAGTTTTTAGTTGGTGACCGAGTATTCTTATGGCTGTGTCCATGAAAGAGTTCGATCTGCTATGGAAAAGGCTCTAAGCTCACACCATGTTTTGTAGGACTGTTTGAGGTTTTGGAGAGGATTGGTCCTGTTGCTTACCATCGTGCTTTGCCACCCAGTCTATCGCGCATTCACAATGTATTCCATATTTTTGTTCTCAGACCATACTATCTAGACATTTCTCATGTTCTTGACTGGAATGCTTTATAGGTAGGGGACAGGCAACGGGCACTGGAGCCTGTGGCCATTCTACAACACAGGAGACTCGCCCTCAGGGGTCAAGACGTTGAGCAGGTGAGGGTCTAGTGAGATCCTAGCGATGAGGCTTCATCTACTTGGGAGGATGCATCCTAGATGCAAGAGTCACACCCATACTTGTTTGCAGGCTTCTGAGAGTAAGCTTGATTCTAGGGGGAGGATGTAGTGCCCCTCATGTTGTTCACTGTTATATTGATGATTGTTCTATTAAGATAGACATTAGGACACTCTGTTGATGTTTGATTTACTACTTTGTTGATACTGGATGACACTTTCATGTTCTTGTTATTACTTGAGTTTATGCACATGCTATGACAGTTATATGGACTCATTAGTTTATGTGGATTAAATTAATTATGAGCATTATGTGTTTATCTGATTGTGGTTACTATGCGAGTATCTGTTGATTGTTCTATGTTGTTTGTCATGTAACTGATTGTTATGCATTGATGTGTCTACTTGTTTGATGTGACTTGGTGAAAGGAATAATGTCACATTACTCATTCATGATTACCTTGCTATGCCACGATTTCCTTTCATAGTGTGTCTGACTATATGATTATATATATATATATATATATCCAAACAAAATGATAATTCAACTAAGCATATGGAGAAGGATACATCTACATATACCTAGCTAAACAAGATGATTTGATGATAATTTAACTAAGCATATGAAGAAGGATGCATCTACATATACCTAGCTAAACAAGATGATTTGATGTTTGTTTCAAGGATTTTTGATTCATGGATTTGCCAAAAAATCTACCATGAAGGATGATTTCAATATTTTCAAGAGTTGTTGGTGAGATGATTTTTGGTTGATGTTTGAAAGATGGATGAAAGTTTTGATTTGGTCCTATGTGTACCTAAAAAGGCTCTTGTTTACAAGACCTTGGTTTTGAAGAACACACTTTACTCTAAACAAGGTGTTCAAATTCCCGAAAAAGATTTGGATTTTTGATAATAATAGAATGAGTACAATTTGGGATTATTTCTTGAAGCTCTTTCTGTAAAATTTGAAAAGTAATCTTCGTATGAATTTGTAGATCGTTGAGAGACGCTTTTGATGTTCTTTTGGAATAAGAGCTTTTGAATTTGGTTTCCGGATTTTGATCTTTGCGTGAAATAATTTGAGACACATGTGTGGGGTTCAATTGTTCTTAGCTTTGCTTAGTGACTTCTTTTTACCACAAACAATTATTAATTAGGTTTCTCCAAACTAAATGTCTAATGTATTAATTTCTCATCATCCCACAAAGTGTGTTATGTGGAAATCAAAGAATTTAAGGAAAAAGTTTCCTATTGTTGACTTTAGTAAGCAAATTGAGATATAAATTCAAATGTTTAGAAACCTCTAAGGATAAAATCCCAAGGGCAAGCAATAACACATGAATCTTATCAAAGATATTTTCCTCCTAAAGGGTTTGAAGTTTTATGATAATGTTGAATGCTTGTTTTCAAATGTTTACAAACAAGCAAAGTGTTTTGTTTCCAAGAACATGCACAATCCTATGGATATGAAATACTGTATTTGTTGAAACCCCACTTGGACAAGTCTAGCTATGCCTACTTTTAGCGAATGGTTAGATGCTTGACCCCACTGGCTAACCTCCATGACACTCACTTATACGGGGAAGCCAAGCATCAATACCCATAAAAATCACATGGCATACTTTGCATTTCTACTAAAAGCCATAAAAGTGTGGGGTGGCTTTAGAACGACCGTTCTTGCACCAACAAATAGATCAAGGATTTTGGCCTTTTCTAAACAAGGGTTTTAATATAGACTTTCCATTCATGGGGGATCATCCATGTGGCGAGAGACCATTGCTACCTTTCTCATCGGAATGACCATCATGATACTTTCCTTTCAACAAGGACCCACACTTATATACCGGTTGGAAGTTTCTTGGTTTTAACATGTTTCTAGTTGGGTCGTTCCTTTGGGTGATTACTTTTTCCCGCAAGGCAAGCCCTCTAAGATAAACAAAAGCAAGCAAACATATCTGTAGTTCGATCGATCTTTGTTAATAAACAAAGAGAGAACCCATGCAATATGTTCCACTCACACTCGCAAGATGTTTTCAATTTTAATCCCAAAATGAAATGTGGAGGCAATTACTTTACCCAACTTAAGATCACCAAAAAGCCTTTTGATTCTCAAGATTGCCGTGAGGTGTGAGAGAAGCACGTACATCTTTTCGATGGTATTACTTTGGGTAAGTAATTACAAGACAAAGTAGCACATGTTCATTTTATCCTTTCAAAATAAGAGTGACTTCTTTTTAAGCACCAAAGGAAATGTGAGATTGCCTTGTTCAATTGTTAATCCTCAAACCAAATCTAGTGAGTTTGCCCTAAAGTTTTTTTTAAGCCCTTTGTAGCATAAATTGAAAGCCTTTGTAGTGTTATTTTTAGAGCCCAAAAGAAATTTAATATGTTCTAAGCACATGAAAAGAAACAAATCCTTAAAAGAAATTATGAATTCTCTAAGAGTGTTCAAAAAAAACTAAAGTGCTGAAAAACACTTGATATCATGAGATGTCATTATGGAACTTCCACTAGGTTTCTTTTCTCCACCTTTGATTAAGCCAACCTAAAAAAACTAGTTAGAACTACAAAATAGAGGTTAGGAAAGCAATTAATAATCCAGATGATCAAAATTAAAAAAACATGTCATAAAAAACTAAAATTTTAGTTTTTACTTCAATCCAGCGGCAGAGTCTGTATAGGCGGTGTAGTTTAAGGAACCTAGCGGTGCTATATGGCATCGCTAATTCTGCAAGCGGTGCTCTATAGTAAAACATAGAGCATGATTGCGTCGAACTTTTACCTAGTGGTGCAGTTTGGAGTTTAAAAAAGTCAGCAACCTCAAATTGACCCAACGACAGAGTTAGAACTTTTGAATTCTGGGCGGGAAAGATAAAGCGGTGCGGTTTGAAGTTTGAATCGGTGTTGTATGGTGACGCTGGACTGCTAGCAGTTATGTATTGTGATGCTAGACTGATAGCGGTGCAGTTCCCTGTAGACACACAAAAATAGAAAAAAACATAAATTTTTGATAAAAACATGATTTAAACTTGAGAATTGCCCTCCTTCTAGTGCCAAAATGTAGAACCCCAATCCTAATACCTGCAAAACATAATAAAAAAACACATAGTTAGGTCAAATTCAAGTAAGAATCAAGATTCCCCATGAAATCCATTAGCAATGCTCAAAATAGGAAATAAGAATGAAGAACACAATGAAAAAGTAATGAAATCCTAATTAAACAAGCAAACTCTTGATCCCATGGGGGAATTGGTGCCAATTTGATGTGAAAATTGGCCCTTTCCCAATTCCTATGATGCAATGTTGATGAGTGATGAAGGTTGATCCACTTTGTTGAAGATTCAATTGAGCTCCATGATGAAAACCCTACATAACCTAGCTAAGACTTTGATAAAATGGATGAAAATAGAGATGCTTGAAGATGAAATTGAGTATAATAGACTTGCTCAAATTGTGGAAGATCAAATGAGGAGATAAACCTCTTATTTATAGAAAGACAATATGGAGAAATGCCCAAAATGAAACAATATGGGACTACCTTTCAACCAATGGCCAAATGCCACTTGTCAAGATGTGAATGGGCAAATGATGTGCACATTTTGATGAATGTGCCCATAAATGCAATTAGGTGTAATTTGAATTTAGTGAAATGACAAGGTGGAGGGAGAGTCAAATGGAGTTATGGCCACTTGGCTCAATGCAAAAGAATTTGAAAGATGAAATAAATGTCTTGTTGGAAGTACAAAGTCCACTTGGAGAGATTTCAAATTTGGAGGAATATTCCTCTTTTATGCCAAGTTGAGAGAAAATAGAGATTTAATAGATGAATTAAATGTATTTTCATGTGCAAGTGGAATAAGCTAGAGGATGGGACATGGATTAAGATTAGATTTAATCACAATTTGATTAAATAAGAGAGGGTTAGGTGATGTGACAATTTTGACTTAGATTTTAGGATTTAAATAAATCAAAGTTGAGAGGAAAAAGATTTAGACTTAGTTACATAAATATTTTGATTTATTTAACTAAAGGGGATGATATTAGATTAAATTAGATAAGGTTTAATTTATTTAATAAGATGACTTTAGAGATTTAATTAAATAAAATGAATTATTTAATCAAATAGAGACATAGGGTTAATTAAATCAGATTGATTGATTTAATTAACAAAATAGAAATACTTAATGAGATAAATGATTTATTTAATTAAGAGAGGAAACTTGATGAATTTAATCAAATAAAGGATATTTGATTAAATGGTTATACATAGGGATGATTTAGGATAACACGGTGTTAGTAAAATCAGGATTAGATGTGTAGCGTTAATCAGTATATTTTATGTGTCTACAATAACCAAACAATGTTCCATCAATACCCTAGTAATGGAAATTAGCATTCCTAGTGCCTCAATAGAAGATCGTGAAAAATAATTTTCAATAAGCACATAGGAGGATGTTATATAAGACTGATAACATCTCCAATTGATACATCAATTGATATTACTATAACAAATTACAAAATAGTTCTCAATGTAAACATTGTTACAAAATCACTTTTCAAGATTTTCAAGACTGAACAATGTATCAATACATCTCAATAATTTCTCACAAAAATATGTCTTGTTTCCCTCTTCAAGCAACCCATCACTGACAAAATGTTGTCAATTTATAATCACTGAATAGTCTTTTCAGAATGCAATTTCAATAACTGTAAACCAACTCGAGTTAGGGTATTTCTGTTATAGCTCGAGAAGAATCATCTAGAAACCCTAATTGGTTTTAATCGCAATTACCAAAGATTTTACTCACAAAACTTGTTACAGTCAACTGCTATAACTGTCAAATATTCAAGAATGATATTAGCATAAAACAAATAGTTTCATGCCTTTAAAAAAAATTCCTTTCCTTAACCAATTGTCTCAAGGCCTGTAAGAATCAAGATGGTTTTTGTATTACTTGTTTACGGTGGAAGAGAAACAAACAAATACCAAAAAAATATGTTGAAGAGATCCATAACTACCCAATTGAAAACCTCCATAGTCGAGCTTTGCCACTTCACTTTACTACCGAGCTTTGTCACTTCAAGTCGACACCATTATAGTTTATCATTGCAAATCTTGGTCGCCACACCTTCCATGTGACATTCTGTCCATTGTGCCCTAATGAGGGCTTCAAACAAAATGAATTGTAAAAATGCCTTTTACCATTGGTATGTCGGGCTTAGGTCCACATGTTTTAGAATGCCCAATTCCAAATGAAATAACCTTTATGTCACCTTTAATGCCCGATGTGTTTAGCACTTTACAATAAACATTAAACCATTTAATAAACCACAAAAGTATTGATAGTACCACAAATAAATATGAGCAAAAATCATCGCCCGATCCATATAAGTATTGACAAGGTAATGTGAATAACCACTTAATGCCCGATCACTTTTCAAGAAGATTGCTAATACCAAAACAAATATCATTTACCAATGTAAATAAGTATTAACATGCCACAAAGACAATATCTCTACATCAAACCGAATACAATGATCAATATGAAATACTTCAAGTATATACAATGTAATGTCAAGATGTCAGGATGCTGATGTAACCAAACTGAACCAAAAGTCATCTCAAGGAGCCAGATGTAAACATCATTATATAAATCAAGTATAAATATCATGACTACCTTAACACAATATAGTAATGCAATAGCATGAGATTAACAATGAACTAATATATCATCCAAAGACAAACTGATAGTAATCAACTGAATATACCTGTGACTTGTAACCCTGAAAGATCAAATTGAAAAACATCCTGCATTATAACTGCATATCATAACACCAACCATATGTGAACAAACCAATGTAACTGAATAACATATCACCCAATCTGAGAATGCATCCTATCAACATCCATCAAGTATCAACATCCATCAACCATATCATCACATATATTCTCATGTCAGTGAACCACTTTTGACATCAAGGACAAACTAACGCATAAACAAATGAAAGCCAATAGATACACATTTGAAATAATCCCATTTAAATCTCCCATTGCATTTACAAAGAAACATTACAAAATCCCAAGTAACGATTCCATATTACATAATCCTATGTAATGATAACATTTTCCAATTATAATTTCTTAATAAAGATAGAGATACATGAATACATACATAGCTTCCAAGAGCTTTAATGGAACATAGATACAAATGATATAGATGTCCTTGTTGGCATACATCCTCAAATTGTGGCCTCCAACTGTATGAGGGAGAGCATCACTCAAGCATTTTTCTACCAACCACGAACTTACTGTGATCCCCCGTACATCTACCTAACTGGTAAGATGTCCCTACTCTTCAACAAATATATTGGTCTGGTAACCTCTAATACTAGCCTCCCTGAGCATGGTGTTGTTTCCTACATAACTAGAGCTACCATGCATTTGCTACAACCTACATGTATGGCGTTCCTGCCTAGTATGCAAACTTGGCTCACAGTGAACTAACATTGTAAACAGTGGCCACTTATACTATTTTGGCCAAAGAATTCAATTCTCAATACTTTGAGTGTAGGTCTTATGCTCATCCACCCCTTAGCTCAATTTGGTATTTGACCATTCATACTCTTTTCAATCATAAGGGCAGGTGCAAAAAGATTGGGGGCCAAAAAGTGGCCAACTTTTTTTTTTTTAAAGTCTATAACGCGATCATGTTATGGCTTGGTGTTTCTAAGCCTAAGGATTAGTAGCACCAAGGCCATAATACACTCGCGTTATAGTGTGAGTGTGTTAGAGCTCTTTATAACAAAAAAGACAACATTTCTCATTTATGCATTTTCCTCCAAAACCGTGGCCTTCAAACCCTCAAGAGCATGCTCACGTTATTAGAGATCAAATTCTTCATCAAATTGTTGTTGAATCTTTGCTAAAATGCTGCCACGACGTTGGGGAGGTCAAAGGAGTAAGTTTTGTTTGTTTTTTGTGTGAATTTGTTTCTAAATAGGTAGATTTAATAGGTTTTTTGATGTAAATTTATTTAATTTATAAGAAATGATAATCAACCTCTTAATCCTCAAAATCCTCCTTCACCTCAACCTAAAATACCTACTAAAGGACAACCCCAACAAAAAACACCTCTAGTAATTCCTCAATATGCCCCTAGAAAACAAGAAAATTTAATGTGGCAAATTGAAAATAACAAAAAATAAATTGAGGACATAATTGCAAGGTTGAAAGATCCTATAAATTCAATCTCACATAGAGCCACACTTGCTCAATCTCTTGAATCTACGTTATCAAATGTAAATTCAATTAGCAAGAACATATCTACTTGGTCTGATAAGAGGAGAGAGTTTAGAAAAATTCTATGCAGATAAGTTATCTTATAAACAAGTCAAAAATGAAAAAATTACAAAAATTGACTTGTGTTCGGGCCTTTTCACAAACCCACAAACAAACCAACCTCTACACCTTACAAGAAAGAGGTTCCCTATCCATTGGTGCAACCACCAAGGGATAAAGAACTATTTTTGGCAAAGGTGGTGGATGGTTTTTGACCATCCTCCATACAACAATAATGAGGTCCCGCAATATTTTTTGAGAAAAATTTATTGCGAGTTTTATCCTCAATAAAGTCCCAAACTATTTTGATATGTGGGATTTCCAGGGTAGAGGTGGGGGCTCCACATATGATAGACTAGGGGCACGTCTTGACCCACAATGACTAGCAAGACAAGCACTTGCCAAACTAGCCTATGATCATGTGGCTATCCCTTCCGTTGTGAAGGAGAGTGTTGAGGTCGAGACACTATAGTCCATTAGTTCCTTGACCTAGAGCATCATAGAGCATGCCACTACTATAGCACAACGTGAGTTGGGGGAGACTTCGAGGAATAGGGTTCCACCCCATATTTGTCAGGCTTGCAGGTCACCCTATGGTTATGACCCCACGAATAGTCAAGACACAAGTGTGTAGGCTTCATCTATATTTAAGCAGTTGGTGATGAAAAATACCCTCCTGAATGAGGCTTTTGGCCTTGATACTCAAGTAAATGTTAGCAATTTCATTGAATTTAATTTATTAAAATTCATATTTGAAATGCAAGATTAACTAATTTAGTTTAATGATTGTAATGAAATATTAGGGTCAACATTCATTCAGTTTTTAGTAGTCCTCCACCTCCGTATTATGCTACAACATGTACTACTGAGGTATGGAACTAGTAAACAATTATAAATATTACATGTGAATAGCATTGTTATATGAATGGTATTCTAATATCTGATTTTGGATGTTGAATAGGTTAATCTTGGAAATTTCACGATAACACCTCCCAGTGGAGGTGAAGTTTGAAACTTCACTTAGGTAATAAAATAAAGAGTTTAACTAATGAATTACACTTAACAGATTTTTATAGTTTATATTCATATCCTTTATTACCTTACATTGCACATCTTTCAAACTCAAAGCATTACTTCACATTGCATAACTAATAACTAGATGTTGATAGATGACAAATTTCAATTACAATATAGTTTTTTAGAAAGTCAACATAAGCAGTTATGCAATTACTTTACATTGCATAACTAATAACTAGGAGTGGCTTCCAATTGCATTTTCTTGTCATGGCATTCCATGAGACCATATTTTATTGAGAATTTTTTTCAAATAGTTCACTGCCTTGTTTATGCTATATATGCTTGGAAAAAATCTATCAAAGCATAATAGTAAGCTATAACATAGACAAGGCATCCAACTGTTTGAAAAAATGCCTCAAAGAAATGTGGTCTCATGGTGATGTCCATCACTATGAGACCACATTTCTTTGAGACATTTTTTCAAATAGCTCACTGCCTTGTCTATGCTACCACATTTTCCATACATGTCTACCAAATCATTTTATCAAATAGTTCATTCCCTTGCTGCTATGGCTAAAATCCTAAAATAGTTGCTTTCATACAAACTATGGATGCTTGGAAAAATCTATCAAAGCATAATAGTAAGCTATAATATAGACAAGGCATTCAACTATTTGAAAAAATGCCTCAAAGAAATGTGGTCTCATGGTGATGTCCATCGCCATGAGACCACATTTCTTTGAGGCATTTTTTCAAATAGCTCACTGCTTTATCTATGTTACCACATTTTCCATACATGTCTACCAAAACATTTCATCAAATAGTTCACTTTCTTGCTTCTATGGCTAAAATCCTAAAATAGGTGCTTTCAAACAAACTAATGCTTGGAAAAAATATATCAAAGAATGATAGTAAGCAATAACATAGACAAGGTAATGAGCTATTTGAAAAAATGCCTCAAAGAAATGTGGTCTCATGGTGATGTCCATCACCATGAGACCACATTTCTTTTAGGAATTTTTTCAAACAACTCATTTCCTTGTACATGCTACACATTTTCCATACATGTCTACCAAAGAATTTTATCAAACAATTCACTTCCTTTCTACTATGGCTAAAATCCTAAAATAGGTTCTTTCAAACAAACTATGGATGCTTGGAAATTTTTTATCAAAGCATAATAGTAGGCAATAACATAGACAAGGTAGTGACAATGAGCTGTTTGAAAAAATGCCTCAATGAAATGTGGTCTCATGGTGATGGATATTACCATGAGACCACATTTCGTTGAGGCATTTTTTCAAATAGCTCACTGCCTTGTCTATGCTACCACATTTTCCATATATGTTTATCAAATAATTTTATCAAATAGTTCACTTCCTTGCTGCTATGGCTAAAAACCTAAAACAGGTGCTTTCAAACAAACTATGGATGCTTGGAAAAAATCTATCAAAGCATAATAGTAAGCAATAGCATAGACAAGGTAGTGAATGTAGACACATAAAAATGTCCTAAGCCTTCGAGCGTCATTTTTTTCATCCTCGCCCTTCGATAATTGAATAATTTTAGTTATTCAATTATGTTTGATTATATTCCTCTATTAATTAAATAATTTTTAATAATTATTTAATTAATTCACTTTCTAATATTTATTCTATCCGATCGATTAAATAAACTAATTACGTCACTAATTTCTTCCTCTTCTTCAATAGTTAAATAAATTATTATTTATTTAATTATTTTGTCATCTTTCATCTATAGTTAAATAATTACCATTAATTATTTATCTATTCATGGTCCTTTAATTCTTCCATAGTTAAATAATTATTAAAATCATTTAACTATCCCATGCCACCTTCCCTATTAAATAATTAATCTAAATTAATTATTTAAGGTCTAATTTCTATCTCTCCATTTAATTAAATTAATAAATTTAATTAAATGCTCCTCTTTTCATTTTTTTCAAATAAATAATTTGAACAAATTATTTATTTTCCACTTGTCCATTTCCTCTATTTTCAAATAAATAATTTGAATAAATTATTTATATTCCACTTGTCAATTTCCTCTATTTTCAAATAAATGATTTGAATAAATTATTTATTTTCCATTTGTCCATTTCCTCCATTTTTGGATAAATAATTTAAAATAAATTATTTATGCACCACTTGGTCAAAGATACCCTGTCATAACATTCATTTCCTATCATAGCTTGCATGTCCCTGCATGTCCTTGCATGCCTATCCTAGCCTGCATGTCTGTCATGGCCTACATGTCTTTGCATGTCTTCCTGTCATGATTCCTCCAAGAATAGCATATTCTTGGTGCATCAATTATGGACCATTGATCTTGGCATCTTTTCTGAGGTTTAATCTCAACCATCCATTCTGTAACATCTCTCTCATGCATTATCATCCATTGATCTTGGAATCTTTCTAGAAGATTAATCTCAACCATCCATTCGAATGGTTGTCTATAAAAGCAACCTTCCTTCTCCATTTTCAGGCTAACAGCTATTCTTCTCCAACTTTCTACTTATCATTTGCAGGTATTTGCACAAGTCACATTACAAAGCTGAGGGTATATTTGCAAAGGGAGAAATAGGAGAGCAAGAGAAGGAATCAACTACAATATGGGGAGTACTTTATTTTATTTGCTTTCATTTTGAAATCTCCATTTGTTTGTATTCTCTTGTTTGGATGAGGTTAATAGTTTAGAGGTGTTGGCTGTCACTTTATCTATCCTATTTGATTTCTAACCCCATCTTACATTTGGTGAACCCGACACTTGCTTTCTTGCAGAAAAATTGGTTTGTTTGTTTTGGTTGTTTTGCAGATTACAGCCAAGAATGCATGCAAAATCCCGTCATCTTCATTTGAGCACAAAAAAATGGAACCATTGAATATTTTAAAACATTTTCTGGGTTTTTTAGACCTCATTTTCAGCTTTCCGAAACATTAAACGGTTTGAAATTTCATTAAGATTTGAGAAAGTTATGGCAATTTTACTGATTGCAATTTTTTAAGATTTAGTTTTTTAAATCCGATTTTTCTTTTGTTTATAATATTTTTGTTTTGTAGAATTTTGCAAAATGTTTTTTGGGTTTTCAAACTCTATGTCTTAGCTTTTCATAGATATTTACAACTTAAAGTTTTGTTTAGTTGTGAGAAAGTTATCACTATTTTTAGTTTCCTGTTTTCATTCAAGTTTTTTTTTTTTTAGTTTACTAATCTTTTGTTTGTAGCGTGTGGCTTTGGAATGGGGCTCCCAAAATCTGCTTCTTTTGGAGCAACAAAAAAATCAAGCTCTTAGTTTTTAGTTTTCTTTAATTCTTTTTTTTCTTAGTTTAGTATTTTTATTTTCTAGTTTAATTATTTACTAACTTTTAGTTTGGTTTTTAATCTTTTGTTCTAACTTAATTTTTTTTGCAGCTTTCTCGTTGGTCCAAGACACTTATGAAACTACTAATTTGTGGTTTTTCAGCTCCGTTAGTCAAAGACTCATTTCTCAAACAAGGTGTTTGCGATTTCTAGTTTAGGAACACTTCCATTGGTGCATTAAAATGAACATGTGCTTGATTTTGTCTGACTATGCTTAAAAGTGGTAGGTGATTATGCTCTCACCTTGTGAAAACTAGGTGATCAAAAAACCAGACCCACCTTAATTTTTGTCACCCTCACAACTTAATAATCGAAGTATCCTCTCCCCTTGCACTTTCGAGTGATCCTGGGTGTAAGAGAAACGGTTATTATTTCTAGAAATGAGCCTGCCTTAAGGGAAAAAGTACTCACCTTAAGGGACGACTCGACCGGTAACAGGCTAAAGCCAAGCCACTTCCAGCCGGGATATAAAATGGGTGCTTGAGGAAAGTTCAAGTACCACGAGTGCGGATGTGTCACACGGACGGAATAGTACTCCCATAAACCCTGTTGAGCGTAACCTCTTCAGGCTGGAGTGCCACCTAATTGGTGATTAATCTCTCGCCCCATGTGTGGCCACTCGAACGGATGCCCTAACTAGACACCTTTTGTTTTAGAGGCCAACCATTTTCAGCCGTTGCTTGGTATAGTGCAGGGTACAGTATCATGCCCGAAGATACTCACTACTGACTCCCTTGAGTAGAGATAGCAGTTCTTGGGAAGTGATGACCCAAGAATCCGAAGTTGGTGTGCCCGAATGACGTTAATGAGCCGTGGAGGGGAGCCAGTGCCACCAAACTTCTAAGCTATCCGCTCTCGAGAAGGAGAGGTGTTCAGCACCAATCCGGGGTATATCGATGGGCTATACCAAGTATACAAACCCTTGGCCTATTATGATTGTGCTTGTCTCATGTGTGTTTGCGTACACCAAAACATTGTGCTTGTCAAGTGTTTTCTAAATTTTCAAACAATATACATAACATTCACAAATCTAGACACAAAACCTCAGCCAACTCAGACTTTTCAATAAAACATCAAAACAACAATCTTAGCCTAGAAGTCTTATGTCAAAACCAAATCATGAAATTGCTCAAATCTCTCATTTCTTGTGCACTTTAGCTTGCATCTTACCATAGGGTCATCTTTGCAAATATTTAGCTTCATCCTTAGGCTTCACCATTTGCATTTTCAATCATAAACCAAAAACTTAGGTCCTCATCTCATTTTGCATATTTTGGAGTAGGACAACCTTACCTCACTTTGCAAAATCTTGACTTTCAAAATTAGGTTATCATTGGACTTAGACATCATTATCTCCTTTAGTCATTATCTTTTTGTGAGATTCTTCCAACTCAAAAGTCTAGTTAGGAAGACTCATTTGTCATTTGTCCTTGTCATTTAGTCCTTCAAACAAGTCCATTGATATTCCAAAATTGAGATATAGATCAAGCATAGGGTGGTTAGGCAACCTTCTTCCAAATCATTTTAGACCTTTGCATTTGCATACCTTAGACATTCAAATCATTTTAGTCTTCTTTAAAATCCAAAATATTGTCATTATAGTCCTCATTTTGCATCTAGACTTTGCATTGGTCATTTCCTTAACCAACATTTTCACATTAGTCCTCACTTTCACCTTGGCATTTGACATCCTTTCTTAACAATTTATCACCTTGCATTGGTCATTTTCTTTAGGAAAACGTCATTATCACCTTGCATTGACATCCTCCAAAAATACAAAATAAAACAAAAAATAAATAAATTAAAATTAGTGTCATAACTTTTCATCCTAGTCTTCATTGTCCTTTGGCATTAGTCATTTTCTCTAGACAACATTATCATATTGCATCCCTTATTGTAAAAAAAAAATCCAAAAAAATAGTCTTGCATTCTCATCTCTTTGCATCATCATCCTAGTCACCTTGGCTTTTGACATACTTGCATTATCATCTCTTTGCATTGTCATCCTTTATCACACAAAAAGACAAAAACATAGGGTAGTGTCATACTTGCATTGTCATCATCCTCATTTGAGCAATCCCCTTTTATGGTAGAAACAAGACTTCAAAGACAGAGAAAACAAATGGAAAACTGTGGACAAGATTTCAATCCCAACATTGATAATTACACCTATGACATGAACCAACATTGGACTTTTTCCGACCCATTTCACAATGTGAACATGCAATCTTCCATGAACATGCCATTTTCATCACAAAATCCTTCTGAACCATTCACACAAAGAGACCAAAATGGACGAGCATATGTAGAAGACTTAAAATTTGCAATGAAAAATCCTAATATA
This sequence comes from Sequoia sempervirens, assembly GCA_007258455.2. NCBI lineage: Eukaryota > Viridiplantae > Streptophyta > Pinopsida > Cupressales > Cupressaceae > Sequoia > Sequoia sempervirens. The sequence goes on along the minus strand of VDFB02086081.1, from coordinate 439,769,492 downwards.
GCCTCCTTTGTAGAAAAATTAGTCTTACGTGACCCTCAAAGGTATTTATCCATGCTTTTGGACCAAGGGGCTAAGTTACCACAAGGCTTTGACATAAATACTTTGGGACCTCCATCCATCTACCCTCACCATCAACAGTCACTTAACATAAATCCTACCATTAATTCACAACAAAAATCCACTTATCACCCTTATCCTAACCTTGACAAGGGAAACCAACTATCCACTAGTCCATTACGAGTCTCCACGTCACATTCTAGTCCTTCACCTACTAATCTCATCCAAGTCTACATGCCTTATAAACCATCTACCAACTCATGTCAAGTCTCCACATCATACCTTATTAATCCAGTCCAAGTCCCCATGCCATATCCTAGTCCTTCACATACTAGTCTAGTCAAAGTCCCAATGTCCTATCCTATTTCTTCATCCATTAATCCTTTTCAAGTCACCCCCTCACAAGCCACATCTAGTCATGAAAATTCAATCATAGTCCAAAGTCAAATCCCATTTAATAAACTTGAGGATACATGTCAAAATGAAAGCCCAAAGCATGACCTTATAATGTCACCCTCATGTCAAGAACAAGGTAGTCCATCCCATGACCCTATCTTAAACTCCATTCAAAGAGTCCCTCAAGACAATCATGACATCCAAAACACACCTATCCATGACAACCCCATCTTTGAACAAGACCCTACCATTGACCAAGAAGTCCAAATCCATGACAACCTCATTTTTGACCAAGACCCTATTGTTGACCAAGAAGTCCAAAACGATCCACTCGACCTTTACACCATTTATGATCAAATACTTTTCAATCCTATACAGGCCTCGACTATTGACAGTTTCCAAAATGAGACACTTGCCTCCATGGGTAGACGATATTCCTCAAGCACAAGAGTATTCCAATATGGACATATTTGAAAATAATCAAGCTATAGCTGAATTTACTGGACTCTATGACACTGACCATAATGATGGCTTCGACATTGCCTTGGAAGCACCAACAAAATTATTTGAACCTGACATGTCACATGATCAGACCAAAGACATCAGTCAGGAATATGTCCAACATGAAAATGAAGCTAAGACACTTTATCAACTAGGGTCATCTATCTTTGTCAGAGCAGGCTTTCTTGCAGACGAAAATATTACGAGTGACAGTGTCCATAGACATCATGATGGGTTAGCATCTTGCTTTCAAAACAACAAATACCCCATCGCAAATAGAATCTGTCAAAGCATGCAATATCAAGGCAAAGGACTAGGCATACATGAGCAAGGCATTCTTGAACCAATACAGCTTCAGGAAAATTATAGACATCAAGGTCTTGGCTATTCCTCAGACAGCAAATCAAACGATGTCAGTGGTACCTCCTCGATACTGGGGGCAACCTTGTCAGATACAAATGTCAAAATGGAGTCCATGAGAAATCCTTGTCATAAGATTGCTGCCAACACCCCCTCCACCCACACCATCAACTGTCATTTTATGATGAATCAACCTCCCCTTTGGAACCAACAAAAACAAAAGTCTTACAAGTCAAAAGATCAAAATCAATTGTCAAAGACCATTGAATCAAACAAAAGGACAAGTGGACAAATGAAATTAAAATGGATCCCAAAGAAAAATGGATCAAACAAAGACATCAAGTCAAATACAAAAGTCAATCACAATGTGGAGCCACAAGACAAGAGGACTCCCACATATAACACATGTCCACCTCCTTCAAAATGGTCATTAATCAAGGCATATAAAAGTGTTGGTTCCAAACACCATCCCTTCAAAATCTGTCATCCATCATCCAAAGTTTGGAAAATAAAAAGTCATTCATCCAAATGTCCAAACAACCTTTCCACATCTACCATCATCTGTCATAATCCTACATCTCGCCTAAAGTCCAAAAATCCTACATCACAAATCTGTCACATCATGGCAGCAACTCTTTACCACAAGGACTCTCATGGCACTCTATTGCGATGTGCGTATTTTGATAAGGCCAACTCTAGTATCAAAAAGGATCACAAGGACATCGATCAGTTGTATAAAAGTGCTACGATCCTGACAAGACAACTCCTTCAGCAAGGTCATTATTGGCATATCATGGCACCAGTCTCTACATCGGCACCGTCAGTGGATTCAGAACAGTCAGTGGTAATCTAAAGCATCCAGGCTATCCACAATATCAAAAATACAAAAAAAATCAAAAATCAAAAATCAAAAAATCGTCACCCTGATGAAAACCTGGCAAACAGGCGTCTTGGTGACACCAAAAAAATTAGAAAATCAAGAAAATAGTAAAGAGAAAATTTTCATCCAATGGTGAAAACCTGACAAACAGGCGCCCTGGATAAGTACCATGATGAAAACCTGGCAAACAGGCGTCATGTGTAAAATAAATCATCTATGTGGACTCTTACACTTGGGGGCAAGTCGTCTCATTTCCCATACCTTCCTCATGACATTGACATCCGTCCATCTTAACCCTATCATTTCCATATCATTCCCACCTATCTTGGTCTTGACATAAAACTGACACACATAAATCATGCTTTGGGAAAACTCTTGACATGTCTATCCTTCGATCATACATGATTCATGAAACATCATGTCATCGACCACCATAGTCTTATTGTCCTTATATGACATAGTCATTGAAAATCATATGACAATTCCCTTAGTCTCATGTCTCCCATCCTTTACCAAGGCCACCCTCTCATCCTTTCATGTCTATCACCTGTCTTGGCTTTCCCTTGTCAAACGGTCTAAGGATAATCATCATCCCATCTATTCCTAACCAAGTCATTCCAAATGCAACGAGTCTAATTCATACAAGCACATTATCCAAAACATTACTTGAATTTGTTCCTAGCCCAGCTGCAAACCTCGATACCTTCGTCACATTATCGTCATACTCATGTTGTTTTGGGATGTGTCCTTCCCACGTCAAACAACATTGTCATCACCTGTCAATTGGTACTCAACTTGACTAGGGGAAAACTTTTATCATGAGACTGCAGTGGGTACCGCACGTGATCCTAAAAATCAGAAAATGTCCTGAAAAAAGACCTAAAAATCAGAAAATGTCTTGAAAAAAGACCTAAAAATCAGAAAATGTCCTAAAAAAAGACCTAAAAATAAGAAAATGTCTTGAAAAAAGACCTAAAAATCAGAAAATGTCTTGAAAAAGACCTAAAAATCAGAAAATGTCCTGAAAGAAGACTTAAAAATAAGAAAATGTCCTGAAAAAAGACCTAAAAATCAGAAAATGTCCTAAAAAAAAGACCTAAAAATCAGAAAATGTCCTGAAAAAAGACCAAAAATTTGAAAAATGTCCTAGAGAAAACACAAAAATTCCAAAAAACAGAGTCATGTCAGTTAGCATAGTCACGCCAATTCAACTCTTGATTAGTCTTTGGTCGTGTCGAACTACGTTGTCTCTGCGCATTTGCTACGTAGGCAAGGCTCATCTTCGAGCCCCCGAGACATTAGGTCAGTCCAATTAGGTTTGTCAAAATAAATCATGACTCAATCTTTCATCAACAAGACAAAGTCTTTGGTTGTGTCAAACTACGAGGTCTTTGAGTGCATGACGTAGGCAAGGCCATCTGTCGATGGGCCCCCGAGGCCGCACTAGGTCAGTCCATTAGGGTTCATTGCACAATTTTTGCACACACATGAAACAGTCCTTAAACTTGAATGAACAATCTACCTAAGTGAACTTCGACAATCTGTCAATGGAACATGACAATCATCTTGGTATATCAAAATTAGTCAATCTCAGTCAAACTTAGTCAAGCTAGTCAAATCTTGCTTACTCTTCAGATGTGTCCTTCTGAAGGGTAGCCCGTCATTTAATCATTCCCTAGGATGTGTCCTTCCTAGGCATCGTCATCATCATTCGACATTTTGAGCAATCCTCTTGGCATTTAAGGATCGCTCCTCTTGACATCAATGTTCTTTTAGATGTGTCCTTCTGAAGAACAACCTCTATCATTTATGCCTTAGGATGTGTCCTTCCTAAGCATCGTCACTGTCACTTGGAATTTTGAGGGATCCTCTTGAATTTTGGGGGTTTCTCCTCTTGACATCAACATTATTCAGGATGTGTCCTTCCTGAATTTGGCAATCTTCAACACTCATCATCTTGGCATCATCAAAACCTTGACACCCTGGCATCTCGAAATCAAACCAGACATCTTGACATTAAAACACTTGGAAAACACTTGGCACTTGTCTGTTGATTTTTCATCATGTTACTAGTTTTTCAGCGAGATCTCGACAACAGGATTTAGAGAAGCAGCGATGTATCATGAGGTTTGTTTTGTATTTTGACACTCATGTTACTAGTTTCTCAGTGATGTCCTGACTCTGGGATTTAGAAAAACAGCGATGTATCATGATGATGGATTTGGCTTTATTTTGTCCTTTTTGGTAATCATGTTGCTAGTTTCTCGAGGATGTCCTGGAAACAGGATTTAGAGAAGCAACGACATTTCATGATTTGTCTTTCTTGTCTTTTTCTGCTTGTGGTTGGTTATGGCAAAAAGACTGGGGAAAATGTGCCTTTTTGTATGAGTCATGATCATCCTTGTCTGCGACTGCTTATCTCACGTGATGGTACAACCTTGCACACCTTGGTCTACGTCATATCATGGTGTTTGTTGGCCATTACAATAATCTGCCCAATGATGATAAATATAAAAATGTAAGTATGAAAGTTGGTTCCCCTATCTTTTTTTTTTTTTTTCATCTAGCTTTCCATCTTCATCCTCCCTTCTCTTCCACGCTAATATCCATCCCCTTCCAAGCTAACATTTCTTCTATCTTTCATCTTCTAGTCTTCTCATCCATTTCGAGAGCACACCCGTGTTCTTGGAACTCGTCTGTCCTCTCGAGGGGGCATACCGTAACCCTCCTCATCATTCTTCCTCATCTTACTTTGTATTGGGGCATGACTTTGACTTGTTTTTCTTTGTCACAATGTGATAGGCTACATTATGACAAAGAGGGGCAAAATGTAGACACATAAAAATGTCCTAAGCCTTCGAGCGTCATTTTTCTTCATCCTCGTCCTTCGATAATTGAATAATTTTAGTTATTCAATTATGTTTGATTATATTCCTCTATTAATTAAATAATTTTTAATAATTATTTAATTAATTCACTTTCTAATATTTATTCTATCCCGACCGATTAAATAAACTAATTGCGTCACTAATTTCTTCCTCTTCTTCAATAGTTAAATAAATTATTATTTATTTAATTATTTTGTCATCTTTCATCTATAGTTAAATAATTACCATTAATTATTTATCTATTCATGGTCCTTTAATTCTTCCATAGTTAAATAATTATTAAAATCATTTAACTATCCCATGCCACCTTCCCTATTAAATAATTAATCTAAATTAATTATTTAAGGTCTAATTTCTATCTCTCCATTTAATTAAATTAATAAATTTAATTAAATGCTCCTCTTTTCATTTTTTTCAAATAAATAATTTGAACAAATTATTTATTTTCCACTTGTCCATTTCCTCTATTTTCAAATAAATAATTTGAATAAATTATTTATATTCCACTTGTCAATTTCCTCTATTTTCAAATAAATGATTTGAATAAATTATTTATTTTCCACTTGTCCATTTCCTCCATTTTTGGATAAATAATTTAAAATAAATTATTTATGCACCACTTGGTCAAAGATACCCTGTCATAACATTCATTTCCTATCATAGCTTGCATGTCCCTGCATGTCCTTGCATGCCTATCCTAGCCTGCATGTCTGTCATGGCCTACATGTCTTTGCATGTCTTCCTGTCATGATTCCTCCAAGAATAGCATATTCTTGGTGCATCAATTATGGACCATTGATCTTGGCATCTTTTCTGAGGTTTAATCTCAACCATCCATTCTGTAACATCTCTCTCATGCATTATCATCCATTGATCTTGGAATCTTTCTAGAAGATTAATCTCAACCATCCATTCGAATGGTTGTCTATAAAAGCAACCTTCCTCCATTTTCAGGCTAACAGCTATTCTTCTCCAACTTTCTACTTATCATTTGCAGGTATTTGCACAAGTCACATTACAAATCTGAGGGTATATTTGCAAAGGGAGAAATAGGAGAGCAAGAGAAGGAATCAACTACAATATGGGGAGTACTTTATTTTATTTGCTTTCATTTTGAAATCTCCATTTGTTTGTATTCTCTTGTTTGGATGAGGTTAATAGTTTAGAGGTGTTGGCTGTCACTTTATCTATCCTATTTGATTTCTAACCCCATCTTACAGTGAGTTGTTTGAAAAAATGCCTCAAAGAAATGTGGTCTCATGGTGATTTCTCTTTGAGGCATTTTTTCAAATAGCTCACTGCCTTGTCTATCCTACCACATTTTCCATACATGTCTACCAAATCATTTTATCAAACAATTCACTTCCTTGCTGCTATGGCTAAAAGCCTAAAATAGGTGTTTTTGATCAAACTATGGATGCTTGGAAAAAATCTATCAAATCATAATAGTAAGCAATAGCATAGACAAGGAAATGAGTTGTTTGAAAAAATGCCTCAAAGAAATGTGGTCTCATGGTGATGTCCATAACCTTGAGACCACATTTCTTTGAGGCACTTTTTCAAACAACTCATTGCCTTGTACATGCTACACATTTTCCATACATGTCTACCAAAGAATTTCATCAAACAATTCACTTCCTTGCTGCTATGGATAAAAGCCTAAAATAGGTGAACTTTCAAACAAACTATGGATGCTTGGAATTTTTTTATCAAAGCATAATAGTAGGAAATAACATAGAAAAAGAAGTGGCAATGAGCTATTTAAAAAAATGCCTCAATGAAATGTGGTCTCATGGTGATGGACATCACCATGAGACCACATTTCGTTGAGGCATTTTTTCAAATAACTCATTGCCTTGTCTATGCTACCACATTTTTCATATATGTCTATTAAAGCATTTTATCAAATAGTTCACTTCCTTGCTTCCATGGCTAAAAACCTAAAATAGGTGCTTTAAAAAAACTATGGATGCTTGGAAAAAATCTATCAAAGCATAATAGTAACCACTAGCATAGACAAGGTACTGAGCTGTTTGAAAAAAATGCCTCAAATAAATGTGGTCTCATGGTGATTTCTCTTTGAGGCATTTTTTCAAATAGCTCATTGCCTTGTCTATGCTACCACATTTTCCATACATGTCTACTAAATCATTTTATCAAACAATCCACTTCCTTGCTGCTATGGCTAAAAGCCTAAAACAGGTGTTTTTGAACAAACTAAGGATGCTTGGAAAAAATCTTTCAAATCATAATAGTAAGCAATAGCATAGACAAGGAAATGAGTTGTTTGAAAAAATGCCTCAAAGAAATGTGGTCTCATGGTGATTTCCATAACCATGAGACCACATTTCTTTGAGGAATTTTTTCAAATAGCTCACTGCCTTATCTATGCTACCACATTTTCCATACATGTCTACCAAATCATTTTATCAAATAGTTCACTTTCTTGCTTCTATGGCTAAAATCCTAAAATAGGTGCTTTCGAACAAACTATGGATGCTTGGAAAAAAATATATCAAAGCATAATAGTAAGCAATAACATAGAAAAGGAAATGAGCTATTTGAAAAAGTGCCTCAAAGAAATGTGGTCTCATGGTGATGTCCATCACCATGAGACCACATTTCTTTCAGGATTTTTTTCAAATAGCTCATTGCCTTGTACATGCTACACATTTTCCATACATTTCTACCAAATAATTTTATCAAACAATTCACTTCCTTGCTGCTATGGCTAAAAGCCTAAAATAGGTTCTTTCAAACAAACTATGGATGCTTAGAAAAAATATATCAAAGCATAATAGTAAGCAATAACATAGACAAGGCAATGAGCTATTTGAAAAAGTGCCTCAAAGAAATGTGGTCTCATGGTGATGTCCATCACCATGAGACCACATTTCTTTTAGGAATTTTTTCAAACAACTCATTGCCTTGTACATGCTACACATTTTCCATACATGTCTACCAAAGAATTTTATCAAACAATTCACTTTTTTGTTGCTATGGCTAAAAGCCTAAAATAGGTTCTTTCAAACAAACTATGGATGCTTGGAAATTTTTTATCAAAGCATAATAGTAGGCAATAACATAGACAAGGTAGTGGCAATGAGCTGTTTGAAAAAATGCCTCAATGAAATGTGGTCTCATGGTGATGGACATCATCATGAGACCACATTTCGTTGAGGCATTTTTTCAAATAGCTCACTTCCTTGTCTATGCTACCACATTTTCCATATATGTCTATCAAATAATTTTATCAAATAGCTCACTTCCTTGCTGCTATGGCTAAAAACCTAAAATAGGTTCTTTCAAACAAACTATGGATGCTTGGAAAAAATCTATCAAAGCATAATAGTAAGCAATAGCATAGACAAGGCAGTGAGCTGTTTGAAAAAATGCCTCAAAGAAATGTGGTCTCATGGTGATTTCTCTTGAGGAATTTTTTAAAATAGCTCATTTCCTTGTCTATGCTACCACATTTTCCATACATGTCTACCAAATCATTTTATCAAACAATTCACTTCCTTGCTGCTATGGCTAAAAGACTAAAACAGGTGTTTTTGAACAAACTATGGATGCTTGGAAAAAATATATCAAATCATAATAGTAAGCAATAGCATAGACAAGGAAATGAGTTGTTTTAAAAAATGCCTCAAAGAAATGTGGTCTCATGGTGATGTCCATAACCATGAGACCACATTTCTTTGAGGTATTTTTTCAAATAGCTCACTACCTTGTCTATGCTACCATATTTTCCATACATGTTTACCAAATCATTTTATCAAAGTACACTCAATATTTTTTCAAACAATTCATTGCCTTGTCTATGCTACCACATTTTTCATATGTGTCTACCAAAGTACTCTAAATTTTTTTGACTATCTTATACATTATAAGCCATGACCTGCATCACTATTCTAGTTTTCGTAATTGAATAATGTTGTTTTATTTTCAGATGATGTAGGAAAAGACACCTCTTGATGTTCATATGGAAATGGAGCATGGTGTGTCTTCCACAATTGATAGCTCCATGCCTTTGATGGTTGTATGAGGTAGAATAGTAAATTTCAAATTACATTCATTGTTATATTTGTTTATAATTGAAAAATCAAATGATTATTTATTTGTAGTTTAATTTCTATCTGTATGGTTTCTATAGGACTTTGGAATACCACAACCTGATCCTATTGCTGTGGAAAATGAGGAGAGATCATTTGGAGGTGGTAAGTGATTATTTTGTTAAAATTTCATTTTTTATAATGTAATTTCTATATATTAATGTCTATAATTTTTATTGTAATATCTAAGGCTCCACGATGAACTAAATAGGAGGAGCAACCCTTAGATTCAAAGTAGACCACTCTCATATGTGTCTCCATCCCCTTGAAGATCAAAGGCCACCCATTTAATATTTTCTTCACCTAGAGGGGAATGCCTTTTTATTGGGTTCCTTTGTTGTATGCCTATATGGCATTTGTGGACATATATTTTGTATTGCATATAGTTGAAATTGTATTGCTATATGGCATTCTTAAGCCTATATGGCTATTTTGTATATATGTTATACTTATATCAACATATATTGATGTATGCCTATATGGCTATTTGGTTAATACACCTTTTTTATTGTTGATGGTGTCCATATTTGCATTATAAATCCATGCTTCAATGGATATTTGTAGATGGTTTACTTCAAATATTTAAAGTCCAATTGTATTGCATGCACTCCTCCTTTATATAGTTGTAAATATATAAAGTTTGAACATTATTCTCCTCTAAGATTATTGAACATTAAATCGATCATATGAATATAATAATACATGATGCAATCTAACACCTAGGTCTCTCTACCACTACACATCTAAGCCCATACTCTCTAGGATCATAGTAGCATGGTAAGAAAATTCATGTAATTATATAATGCACTTTGAAGTATGCAACTAAAAATGAGAAAGATATTATTACATGTGACCTTATACCTCTAGAAGTTTGTCATATAATTCTTGGAAGACATCTACCATTCCACATGTATGCTCCATGCTACCATTCCACGTGTATGCATCATGCTACCATTCACGTGTATGCTTCATGCTTCTTGTCTATACTTCATTTGTTCACGTGTATGATTCATGATTCTTATGTATTGTGGACATAGAAAAAGTATCCCCTTTTGCTTGCTTGATTTGGGAATAATTAATGACAAATTCGACTTAATGAGGCCTTGATTTAGTGTTGTGAGGTGTTTTACACATCCACACTAGGTCTTGGACCCTTGAAAACTAAATAAGATGCATCTAACGATGTCTTGTAAAGGTGTTGTAAAGTGTTGTAAAAGACTTTCACACTTTTCTAGACTAATGGACCTATCTTTCCCCTAATTCAATGTTGCAAAATATATTCAATTGCATTATCACATTAATCTAGAAGGCTTGTAAATTAAACCTAATCTTAATCTAGTGTTGTAATGTGTCTTACACTTTCACATTGGATGTTGTGCCTTTCTAGGCTATGTGGACCTCATTTTAATGTTGTAAACTATATTTAATCACACTTTCACATTGAAATTTGTGTCCCAATCCATAATTACCCTTTACATCATCATTAATAGGCCTCTATGGCCCCATATTGTGCATCCCGAGGCTTATTTTGATCAAAGACCTGATGAAATCATCATATAAACCTAATTTCTTCACTCCCTGACAATCCAGTTGGAAAAATAGCCCCCGTGGGACCAAGTCACCCATCTGGGTGAATTAGTCCCATCCAGGTGGGACTAAGTTTCCCAACTTGGTGACTTAGTCATATTTGGGTTATTTTTGAGGTTCGGGTGGGAAAAATTGAATTTTAAGTTTTTTTTTCCTTCATGTCAGCCTTGGGGATCAAATTAATGGGAAAATTAGGTGAATTGCCTATAAATACAAGCCTCTAAACCCTAATTCATAACTCAATCATTTCATTTATCATTCATCTTCTATCTCAAGCCAAGCAAGCTAAGGTTTTTATCATTGTAAGTGATCAAGATAGATTTTTCAGACATTCAAGGGCAGATTCTTCATCCATTGCTGTAGAAATTCAAGATCTATTATCATGGAAAGTTTATAATTCCATTATTTCATGCTTCATTACATTATTTCTTCATTTTGGTTTAATTACCTAAAAAGGGGTTTGACCAAGGCAAACCCCCCTGCCCTAACATTCAATATTTCTCTCTTTCCTTGTGTGTGTGTAGATTTAGGTATCTTGAAGACTTGGGGATCATTAAATATTAAGTTGAAAAGTTTTTGAAGACATCTCCTTGTTGGATAGGTCAAAATATCCACAAAAGTCACTTATAGTGCCGAAAATTAGAGTTTCGGAGGTGGACACCTGTTAGGAATTGAAGTGCAAACCAAGTGCTTCCGTTTCCACTTTCAAATTTTTAGAAAATCCAAAGTGGACTAAGTTGCCATCAATGGTGACTTAGTCCCACTACACATGTTTTTCAGAGTTTTCTGTAGACTTGGATACCCATTTGGCTGAAATAAGCTCTGGTGCAGTTTTCCAGATCTGGGACTAGGTCGCCCAGAATGGCGTAAGTGTCCCAATAGGCTAAAATTCCATAATCAACAACATTTCTAGTCTCCATTCTAGTCTCCAACACATTTCCAAGTGCACCTCTTCATTTTCATTCATTTCTATTATTGTTTGTACATTTCTAAGTCTTTTTGCATACATCACTGTGTTTTCAAACAAGGTGCATTTCTTTATTTTTAATTTAATAATCGATATCTTTTACCAATTTTCTGCATTTATATAATGAAATTTAGGAATATTTCATCATAATTGCATTAGTTTTGAGTGGGGACATTGCCCATTTTGTCCCATCTCTCTCATTTTAGGTGAAAAACCCTATAAGTGCAAGGGAGTCTTAGGGTACCAAAATCATTGTCCACATTTTGGTGAACCTAACCTTAGAACATCACATTTTCTAATTTTTTAGTCCATCCTCATCCTAGAATTATCTTGCATTAACTTTTCATTAGGGTTTTCATTGATTAATTTGCATTCTAGGGTTTCAAATTTTGCATTAGTGAAAGTGCATATAGGTTGCATTTTTGCATCTTAAATCATTGAAAATTTCTAAAATTTTGCATTGGAATATTAGGTCTGCATCTTATAGCACAACGAACATCAAAATACATCAAAAAAATATGAAAAATCTGAAAAAAATCCCTACTGGGACTAATTCGCTACCTTGGGCGACTTAGTCCCTTTTCACCCCTGAAACTACCTTTTATAGAACTGAAAACCCTATTTTTAAGCTTTTGTTTGCTGCCCTTACCTATCTATATCAGTTGGATGAGTTTTTGTAACATGCATTTCATTAGATTTAGCTTAAATTAGCTCATTTCATGCATGGCTTAAATTTCAAGTTTACATTCTCGTATTGTTACATAGCACAATCAGTCAATTGTCATCCTTAAAATATGAAAAATTGCATTCCTTTTTTGCATGTTTGCTTTAACATGGCTACATTTCAAGTTTGTATAATAATCATTACATCATTTTTTCATTACAACAATCTATAGTTATCATATTTCATGTTTTATTTTTAGATCTTATTGCGTGTTGTAAGAAAGTTTTGTTAGGTGCATATGAATATGAGGTCCTTTCTCCTCTCTTTTTGTTCATCATCGATCCCTCTCCTAGTTTCCCTTCTGTGGGTGAGGTTCATCTAGTGAAAGAAACCTTGGATAATCATAACAATCACATTTGTTCTTCTCTTATTATCTCTCTTACTTGTGAAGAAGATATTATAGTGCTAGAAGAACCAATTGATGAGAGTTTTGAAAACCCGAGTTGTTTCTCTCCTCTTACCTCTCCTATTAGAAAAAAACATTACTAAAATAGAGCACATAATGATAAGTAATCATGATGATCACTCAACACAACAAGAGACCATTGAAACTTACCCATGTTTATCTCCTAACATATTTTCCTCTTGTGATAGTGATGAGGATATGTTAGTGTTATATAAGAAAACTTTCAAGATCTATGATAACCCTCTTTATGATCATTCCCCTACTTATCCTATTTTGCAAGACATTATGGTCCAAAGGAATCAAATTATCATTGATCATGATAATCATACTTGTTCTTCTCCTAGTATTTGTCATAGCTATGAAGACGATACTTTGATGCTAGAAAACACAATGGATGAGAGTCCTACGAACATTGTCCCTCCCTTCCCTAATGTTCCTATCTTATGGGAAGATCTATTTGGTAAGCATGAAAATAATAGTTGTCCTTCTCTTGATGCCTCCCCTATTTTTGATGAAGCTTCTTTACAAAACTTAATGGATGAACATATTACACGCTCTCCTACTAGGTCCGCTAATATGGAACAAGAGAATGAGACCTTACAGAAAATAACAATCAAATAAAGTCTTCCCCTAATATCCCCACTATTGATAAACACAAAAATCCAACAATTGATCATTCCCCTACTTGCGATGAAGTTATTTTAGAAGAAACAATCCATGAATGTAAAGAACATTTGATTTGTAGTTCTCCTAAAAACTCTCCTCGTAGGAGAATATCATAGTGCTAGAACATGGCAACAATAGTAATGTGTCTTCCTTAGATAAAAAGGTGATTCTAGATTTCCCTTTATTAGAGATACATCAAACCAAGACCGTCAAGGTTATGAATGCGCAAGTGTCCAGTAGATCCCCATTGATTAATGGACCTCCTACATATCCCGTGGGACATCCTAAGAATCCTCTAATACTTTATCCACCATCATAAAAACCTCACACTCATAACAAACCCAAACTTATCCTTTACCCACCTCAGAATAATGTGTCACAACAACTGAGTCATAATACCGTTGCTCATACATATAACACTAGAAATAATCCACAACCACAACAACCCACCCAAACACCATTACCTTTTCCTAATCCCATTTTTCCTAGAGATCCTCGATTATCTTCGTATGATATTTTTGACCAACTTAAGCATACTCCTGCAAAGATATCCCTATGGGATTTACTTCATAATTCACCCAACTATCACACTATTCTTCAAATGACCTTACAAAAAATTCCTATCCCTTCTAATGCACAATCGAATGACATATCGGCCCTAATTCAAGGATTGAATGCTGACATTGTTTTCCACCAAAGTGAACTCCCCCCTTTGGAAGTGCAAAAACAAAATGACACTTTCATAATAATGTGGACACGGAAAAAGTAACCCTTTTACCTTTTCTTGTTTTGTCCCTCCTTGTGCTTATTTGGCTTGATTTCACCTTGATTTAATGTTGCAATGTGGCCCACACATACACATTAGGTCTTGAATCTTTATGAATCATTAAGACTTTATGATGTCTTGTAAAGGTGTTGTGAAGTGTTGAAAGACATTTTCAAGCTTTTCTAGACTCTTCTTATTATAATTCACCTACATACCCCATTTTTATCACTTATCGAGTCTTATTTTTAAGTGTTGTAAAGTCTTATAACATACTTTCACACTTTTATAGACTTGTCATCAACAAATACACCTTTCTTATTCTTTATTTGGCCCCTTTATGCACTTATAGGCCTTAATTAAGTGTATATTTGCATATAAACCCGACAAACATCATTTAAGACAACTTAATTCCTGAAACCCACTCATATGCCTTGAGTGGGACCCATTCACCTAGGGTGGCGAATGAGTCCCTCTTGGCACAAAAATCAAAATAAATTCAAATTACTGATGGTTTTTTATCCCTAAAGACCTAAGGTCGGCCTGTGATGTATTTTTGGGAAATTAGGGCATAATTGTGTATAAATACATTGTTTTCTATTCATTTTAGGCCCCATTCATTCAATCATCTCATTCATTCATGCATTCAATCCATCTAATTGTTGGATGTTGTGGATGTGTTGCTGATATGTGGTTGTCATTGATGTCAACACTATTAGCATTTGGTGTATTGAAGGCTATATATGTCGAGGATATTGTGAAAATTGTTAAAAGAAGTGTTGCAGGTTCCCAGTGGTTTAGTGAAGGTCATGGAGGTATCTTGTTTTGTATGTCGAAGATCAGTTGTTGTGGATTAAAGGGTTTTCGGTTGAGTGTATCTAGTCCATCCTCTAGAAGTTTCAGAGGTCCATGTGAAAATCTATTCGTGCTGCGAATAATTATGTTTTGACAGTATTTTTGTGGGTTCTGTCAGTGTTCTAGAATGAAGTTTGTGTGTTTCTATTGCTATGGATGCTTCTCTGTTGTTTCTCAGTGCTCTTGTATGCTTCTAGATTGTGCTCTATATTTGTGGTACGTCCACATTGATCGGTGTGCTCGTGGTCAAATATTTTTCTCCGTATGTTCAATTTTTCATGTTCTTGGCCGACATGATGGTGATAGCATGTTGTGGATCTTTGAGGAAAAATTATTTGAAGTATTTTTGTGTTGGATTTGTCAATTTGGGTCTCCACTATGTTTTGGCCAATGTTGGTGGATTCACATTGCAAATTTATTTGTAAATTTGGGCTGACATTGAAAATGTGTTTTATATTTCTAGCCAACTAAGTTGTTGATGTAATATCATGTTGCGGATATATAAGAGCGATTGTTTCATTGGTGTAGTGTGTGATTAGTATGCTCAGAGTGCTCGGTGTGCTTTTGTGTGTGTATGTGAAAATATCATTCGATTGCAGAGAAAAGTGTGAAGGAGATTGAGTGAAGTGTGAAGAAGTTTGAGCGAAGAGTGAAGAAGGTTTTATGTGCTTAATTGGAACTATAATCAAGCTTGTGTAGAAGCTATTTTCTCAGTTCACAATTTGGATGGTCTTAATCCAAACCTTTCTTTGGATAGTGAGTCCTCTTTTGTATTTGAGTAGTGAGCTCTAAGCAATGTGCCTGAATGCATGTGCATTCCCATTACTCTTATACTTTTAACAGGGTATAATATTTTGGACCAACCTCCACCGTGGTTTTTCCCCTAACAGGGTTTCCATGTTAAAATCTTGGTGTTCTCTGTGTTTTTGATGTGTTGATTGTCTATGGTTTATTATTCATTCATCAGATCTGAGATTAAGTTAAGTAAAGATTGAAAAGTTTAAAATATTCTATGACAACTGATTCACCCCCCCTCTGAGCTGTTTGTCCTTGTTTTTCCAACACTAAGCATTCACTCAAGCATCATTCAATCAAGCAATTATCAAGCATCTTGGAGCAGCCATTGACATATCTTCAGACTTCAACAAGAAGGGCTTTGTGAGTTTATGACATTTTCATGTTATTTATTCGTCATTCTCTTCTTATTTCATTTCATTTCACAGGGTTTGATTACCAAAGTGGGGTTTGACCAAGGCAAACCCCTATACTCTAACCCTTAACCCTTTTTCCCCTCTTTGCATGTGTGTTTGCAGATCTTGTAGGAATATTTTTCAAGGAGAAAGGTGTCAAAAATGTGTTGCAAAGTCATCTAAGTCATCATAGTCAACATAACCCTAATTGGAGCTTGAAGACCCTTTTCAGCCCATTTTCTGTAGATTTAGATTCGACAACCTAACAAGTAGAAAAGTACAGACTAGGACCCACAGAGTTGACCTTTGAATTTGTAGATTTATGTAGGTGGACTAATTCACCATCTATGGTGAATGAGTCCCACTGCTAGGCTAGAAAAAAGAGTTTTTTGAAGTTTTGAGTTCCCGACATCTCGAAACCTGTTACAATAAATTTTACCAAAAACATGACCGATTCACCATCTGTGGCGAATGAGTCCCAGTGGGCATCAACATTGAATTCTATAACATTCTAGAACCTTCCAAGATATGCTTTCAGCCTCCAGGTGCACTCCATTCAGTTTCATTCAATTTTGTTTTCATTTGTGCATGTTTCTAGTTCATGTTTACATACAACATTGTGTTTTCCAGCACTTCATATTTCTTAGTTTTGCATTCATAATCAATAGTTTTTATCAGTTACTTGCATTTAGTTTACCTCATCTAGGCACATTACACCCACATCACATTAATCTTTGAATGTAACATTGCATTTTGGCCCAAATCTTTACCCTTTTAGGTGAAAAACCCTAGAAGGGCTACAAGCATTTAGGTTTTCGAAAATCTTTGTTTACAAATAATATCTCAATATAAACGAATAGGGATAAAGTGAAACCTTGTTGAAAATGGTGGCTCAACCCTTAATGTGTGTAGTGCAAATATTTTGGATAGGCTTCATGTGGATAAATTCAAAATTCAACCTGATTCCTTGTCTATCCATGGCTTTGACAATGTAGGCAAACATTTGTTTGGTGTGATCACTTTGGCTCTTATAGTTGGGAAGGTTACACTAGATACACCAATCCATGTTATGCCTAATGATCTTTCATATAATCTCATTTTAAGTAGACCATGGATTGATGCAATGAATGGCGTGCCTTCTACTCTTCATCGTAAAATGAAATACATCTACAACAACAAAGTGCACATACTTGAAGTTGGCCCCGATCCAAATAGTTGTTTGAACATTGAGAAAAAAAAAGAGAATTATTTAAACACAGTGTCACCAACTATACAAGAGAAACCCATCCAACAAAAAGAAAAACAACAACATATTGAACAAGTCACAAAGCTATTAGAAGATGATTGGGGTTCCTTAGATTTCAAACATAAATTCATGGGCGAGTACAAGATCATAAACAAAGATTAAACTAAGGGAAATGAAAACGCAATAATTTCAACACAAAACTCGGACGACCCTTCGCAAGCATCCACCTCAACCACTTTAGAACACAAGACAACAAATTACACAACACACTTCAACCAAATTAACAACGAACAACCACCCAATCCAAAAGCAATGAAAAAGCTTTATGGAAAAGATTATGAACTTATGAAACAACTTGGCTATAGTGGAAAAGGATGTGGTGCTCAAGAACAAGGTATCTATGTCCCCATCAACCCTAACACACAAGAAACAACTCATGGTCTTGGTTATTGTCCTTTGATAGAAATCACCAAGCCTTCACTCAACATCAACACTATCACAAAACATCCTTCTAAGAAGACTTTAACAGTAGTGCATCCTAAACTGATAGACACTAGTGGTCTCGATTGTTCTCCTTTTCTTGAAATGACACAAACGACGACATCTTTGCTTAATATAAATGTCATCTCGCAAAACACTAATTATTTGAGTTCATTAGATTTTACGCCCTCTTGAAAGGAGCACACATAATCTTGCAATCTAAAGAGTCTTATGTAGATATGACATCTTGTACATCTAAGTAAGAAGTATCTTTGCTGCAAATTATAGGACCACCTTCTACCACTGATCAAGAGGGTATCTTGTAAAGACTCCTCCAAGATCACTTGATATCCCTTCCTCCAAGAACTCAAAACAAATTCTATTACAAGACTTCATTTTGTGCCTATCATAGAGTTCACGGTCATTCTACTAATGAATGTAACACTTTGAGTAGTAAAATCCAACATCTTAAGGATTTTGGCGTTCTTCCTTATGTGGGGGCACCCCATTCCTCTAATTGATGCTGATTTTCACTCTAGCATATATTTCATTAATCACTTCAGCTCATCCTTGTCCTACACTAAGTGGGGGCAAGGGGTTAAGTAGCCTTGTCCTTGTATGTCACTTTTCATTATCTCTTTTGGCTAGTCGTTAACCTTTCATGAACATATAAGAGCAAGCTTGGGATGTGGACAACATGCCTTAAGTTGGCTCGCACGTGACATATTACCTTTTCATGATGTAGCTTATAGGAAACATATGACTTGGAATAGGGATTTCCGAGTAAGCTATCATGTATTCTTATTTTACTTTAAAGCATTTGCTCACAATAAAGGTGTTAGCAACAAATTTAAAGTGGGGGAATACATCGACACTCATCATGTTTCATTGAGTGATTTATTTCTTCTTGCGATGTGTCCTTTTCTTGGTGATGTCATTGTGCTTGATTCCCTCCAAGAGTGTGATACTTCTTTGAAACATCCTCTCTTGGAAACATTAGGCACAATGTTCCCTAAGATGAGACCTTGAATGAGCTAAGTAAAATCCCTTTGAACATTCCTTGCACTATTTTGCATTGACAATGTCTATGAGTGTCAAGCATACAAAGTTTTTCTTATCTCATAGAGCTCAAAGATTATTTTTGTGTGGCACCTTATTAAAGTTATTAGGAGGTATAACTTTGGTATGGTTGAGCGGGAAGCCCATTTCGAGGCATGAATTTCCCCATAGCCACTCTTGTGTGTGTGAGCACATATCTGCCATATGTGTCTCACCTTTTAGGACTTCTCACCCAATGGACAACCAAGAGTTCTATCGCCTCAAAGTGAGTGCATTTTTGGACAAAAAACCTAGATCTGATCCACAATGTGTTGAACAAATGGTCGAAGCTTGATCCACCTTCTCATTTTCACTTTTCTCTTCCTTCTAGTTATTGCTATTGCATGATCATGTATCTTGTTCTGCTGCAAAATCATTCACCTTGTGCGTGTCCTTTTGCACTTATGTTGACTTAAGATCCTACATCTTGGGGGCTTGTGCAACCTCCTTTGATATTTTTCATCCTTTGTCATCCACATTGGTATGATTGGACCATTCTTGAATGTCTACTTTAGTGTGAGTTTGAAGCAAGTTCATCCTCTCACTAAAGTGGGGGCTAATTGTGGACACGAAAAAAGTATCCCCTTTTGCTTGCTTGATTTGGGAATAATTAACAATAAATTGGACTTAATGAGGCCTTGATTAGTGTTGTGAGGTGTTTTACACATCCACACTAGGTCTTGGACCCTTGCAAACTGAATAAAATGCATCTAATGATGTCTTGTAAAGGTGTTGTAAAAGACTTTCACATTTTTCTAAACTAATGGACCTATCTTTCCCCTAATTTAATGTTGCAAAATATATTCAATTGCATTATCACATTAATATAGATGGCTTGTAAATTAAACCTAATCTTAATCTAGTGTTGTAATGTGTCTTACACATTCACATTGGACGTTGTGCCTTTCTAGGCTATGTGGACCTCATTTTAATGTTGTAAAGTATATTTAATCACACTCACATTGAACTTTGTGTCCCAATCCCTAATTAACCTTTACATCATCATTAATAGGCTCCATATGGCCCCATATTGTGCATCCCGAGGCTTATTTTGATCAAAGACCCGATGAAATCATTATATAAACCTGATTTCTTCACTCCTCGACAATCCAACTAGAAAAATACCGCCTGTGGGACCAAGTCGCCCATCTGGGAAAATTAGTCCCATCTAAGTGGGACCAAGTCACCCATCTGGGAAAATTATTCCCATCCAGGTGGGACCAAGTTGCCCATCTTGTCAAATTAGTCCCATCTAGGTGGGACTGAGTCGCCCAGCTTGGCAAATTAGTCCCATTTGGGCTATTTTTGAGGTTCGGGCGGGAAAAATTGGATTTTGAGTTTATTTTTTCCTTCATGTTGAACTTGGGGATTAAATTAACAGGAAAATTAGGTGAATTTCCTATAAATAAAAGCCTCTAAACCCTAATTCACAACTCAATCATTTCATTCAATATTCATCTTTTATCTCAAGCCAAGCAAGCTAGGTTTTTTATCATTCTAAGTCATCAAGATAACTTTTTTAGACATTCAAGGGTAGATTATTCATCCATTGTTGCATAAAGTCAAGATCTATTATCATGGAAAGTTTCTAATTCCATTATTTCATGCTTCATTACATTATTTCTTCATTTTTGTTTAATTACCTAAAAAGGGGTTTGACCAAGGCAAACCCCCATGCCCTAACATTCAACATTTCTCTCTCTTTCCTTATGTGTGTGCAGATTTAGGTATCTTGAAGACTTGGGGATCATTAAAGATTAAGTTGCAAATTTTTTGAAGACATCTGCTTATTGGATAGGTCAAAATATCCACAAAAAGTCACTTACAGTTCCGAAAATTAGAGTTTCGGAGGCAAACACCTGTTAGGAATTGAAGTGCAGAATGAGGGCTTCTGTTTCCACTTTCAAACTTTTAGAAAAGCCAAAGTGGATTAAGTTTCCATTAGTGGCGACTTAGTCCCTCTACACATGTTTTTCAGAGTTTTTTGTAGATATGGATACCCATTTGGCTGAAACAGGCTCCGGTGTAGGTATTGAGATTTGGGACTAGGTCACCCAGAATGGCGTAAGTGTCCCAGTAGGCTAAAATTCCAAAATCAACAACATTTCCAGTCTCCATTCTAGTCTACAACATATTTCCAGGTGCAACTCTTCAGTTTCATTCATTTCTATTATTGTTTGTTTACATGTCTAAGTCTTTTTGTATACATCACTATGTTTTCAAACAAGGTGCATTTCTTTAGTTTTCATTTAATAATCAATATATTTTACCGATTTTCTACATTTAGATCATGAAATTTAGGAATATTTCATCATACTTGCATTATTTTTGAGTGGGGACATTGCCCATTTTGGCCCATCTCTCTCCTTTTAGGTGAAAAACCCTAGAAGTGCAAGGGAGTCTTAGGGTGCCAAAATCATTGTCCACATGTATACTTCATGCTTTCATGTGTATGCTTCATGTTTCCTATGTAGAATTCATGTATTATGTGTATTCACATGTATGCTTCATGCTTCATGTGTATACTTCACGTATTACATGTATTCACATGTATGCCTCATACTTCATTTATTACATATATTTATTTGTTTGTTTCATGATCAAATGTATCATCATGTTTTGGTGTGAAATGACCTTTCCTAGCATAAACCCACCAATCTAGACATCTTGGAACTATCAGTTTCATCACACGATCAACAAAATGAAAGTTACACCACCTCGCAACTTTACACTGTATGTATTTGACCATGTTTCCATCAACTGAAAACTCGACACCACGGGAAAACACCTCAGATATCAAAGATCTTGAGAGGTTATTGTAGAGAGGCCCTACATAATCTTTTAGCCTTAGAAGAAATGTTTCTAAGTGACATGGTTTCTAAATAATAGCTCCTCAAACATTGTTACCTTTTTGCACTTTGGACTCTTGAGGGATATCGCCGGTACAATGTAGCTCAAACTATTTTGACATGTTTGGGTGTGGAAAAATACCATGCCTACCCTAAACATACCAATTTGTATGTGTTGGAACTATCGGTTTGGTTGCACGAGGAGTAGAACAAAAGTTACACCCTTTGCAACTTTACACTGCATGCATTTGACACTTTTTCTATCAACTAAAAACTAGACACCATAGGAAAATGCCTCAAAGATATCAAAAACTGAGATAGGTTATTGTAGAGGGGCCCTATATGATCCTTTATCCTCAAACATAATGTTTCTAAGTAACACGGTTTTTGAGTAATATCTCATAAAAAATTGTTGCCTTTTTGCACTTTGGACTCTTAAGGGATATCATCAGTACAATGTAGCTTAGACTATTTCAACATGTTTGGGTGTGAAACAAGACCATTCCTAGCTTAAATTCACCCATTTAGACATGTTAGAATTGTTAGTTTGGTCACACAGGGAGCAAAATGAAAGTTACATCCCTTTACAACTTTACACTACATGCATTTGACACTTTTTCCATCAAATGAAAAATGGACACCATGGGAAAACGCCTCAAAGATATCAAAAATTGAGAGAGGCTATTATAGAGGGGCCCTACTTGATCCCATAGCCTTAGAAATTTTTTTTCTAAGTGACATGGTTTTTGAATAACAACTTGTCAAAGATTGCTACCTTTTTGCACTTTGGACTCTTAAGGGATATTGCTAGTACAATGTAGCTCAGACTATTTCAGCATGTTTGGGCACAAAAAAGGACCATTCTTAGCCTATAAGTACCATATGGATGTGTTGGAATTGTTAGTTTGGTCGCATGAGGAGAAGAATGAAAGTTACACCACCTTGCAACTTTACACTGCATGTATCTGACCTATTTTCCATTAGTTGAAGACTCAACACCACGGGAAAACACCTTAGAAATATCAAAAATTGAGAGATGTTATTTTAGAGGGTCCCTACGTGATCCCATACCCTCAAATGGAATGTTTCTAATTGACACAGTTTTTGAGTAATACCTCCTCAAATATTGCTACCTTTTTGGACTTTGGTCTCTTAAGAGACTTTGTTGGTACAATAAAGCTCAAATTGTTTTGACATACATTTGGGTGTAAAAAAAGACCTTCCCTAGCATAAACCTACACATCCAGACACATTGGGATTGTCGGTTTGGTCACACGACGAACAAAGAAGAATCTACACACACACAGGTTACTCAACTTCTTGAGAGCAGGAAGAATCTGTTCATTGAATACATTATCTATCTCATTCATTTTGGTCTACTTCTTTTTCAAGTGTTTTAGATCAAATTAGCCTTCTTTTCATTAATGATAATATCTTCTTCTTATCTTTTAATTCCTTTTCTAAGTGGTTAATTTTAGTCTTTAGTTGTTTTGCTTCAATTTGAACACTCCCAACTATTGCTTTTGCATCTGCAACTTGACTATCCACACATTTTTCCTCATCTCTACGGTTATCACCTGTTAACACCCCCTAGTGTTCCTTTTCATGATCTTCTAACTGTTGGAAAAACAAGGACATACAACTGAGAGGGGGGGTGAATTAGTTGTCACATAATATTTAAACTTTTCCAAACTTAACTTAATCTCAGATCTGATGAATGAACAATAAACCATAAACAATCAACACATCAGAAACATAGAGAACACCAAGATTTTTACGTGGAAACCCTGTTAGGGGAAAAACCATGGTGGGTGTCAGTCCATAATATTATACCCTGCTAAAAGTATAAAGAAGTATGAATGGAAATGCACATGCATTCAGGCACATTTCCTAGAGCTCACTGCTCAATTACAAGAGGGCTCACTGCCCAAGAAAGATTTGGATTAAAACCATCTAGATTGTGAACTAAGAAAATAACATATGCTAATGCCTGATTATAGTTCTAGTTAAGCACATGAATACTTCTTCACTCTTCTTCACACTCTTCTCTGCCTTCGAATGATCTAAAAAATATTCACACACATGACTCACACACTTCACACTTGCACACTTCCAAATGATAAAACAATCACTCTTATATATCCGCAACATGGAATTACATCACTTCAAGTTGGCCATAAAGAAATAATAAAATAATTACAAACAGTAGGCCCAAAACACATAAAAATTATTCATGCGAATCAACCAAGGTCAACCACAACATAGTGTAGACCCAAATCAATAGCTCCAACACAAAAATAATTTAATTAATTTCTCCTTGAAGATCCATAACACGCTTCAACACCTAGTTAGCCATGAACATGAAAAACATGAACACGCAAGAGAAAATATTGGATCACGAGCACAAAGATCAATGCGGACATGCAACACAGATAGAGAATGAACTAGAAACATCCAAAAACACCATAAAACACTAGAGAAACATCTGCAACAACCGATCTTACAAAAATCACATGATTTCATTCAAGAACACAAATTGAAGTAACAAAAAAATTTTCAGAATACAAATCTTCATAACTTGATCAAATCTTCATGCGGATCTCTGAAGCTTGACGTGGATAAACTAGACAAAATCAGCAAGAAACCCTTTAGTCCACAACAACTGATCACCAACGTACTAATCACACTGACAGACTGATATTCACTACTCCAGTAACAACCTGTAGCACTTCTTATTACATTTTCTCAATATCCTCGACATATGTAGCTTCTAATACATCAATGCTAATAGTGTTGACATCAATGAAAACCACATATCAAAAACACAACCACAACATCCAACAATCTCCCCCTTTGGCATTGATGGCAACACAAGATGTGAAAAATATCATCAACACAACAACACTTACTCCCCCTTAGGTTCTGGCTCTTCTCCCCATAACTTGATCAGTTTTTCACATTACTCTTCTCCCCCTTTGACATCAATGGCAAAGATAAGCATTATCTTTCCACATACAAGCTCTAAACCACATATTTGTACATCTGACTACTCCCCTTGAGTATTAGCCACCAACATCAATCCAAATCAAAGTATGATCATGAAGTGCATGGATTGATGCAAACCAATGCATCTCTAGTTCATATCAGGAGGGGTAATCACCCCTAGCATCCCTCTGAGATACTCAAAAGTATCCTTTAGCAACAATTTGGTGAAAATGTTTGCAATCTATTCTTTGGTAGGCACATACTCCATTCTGACTTCTTTCCCACTCACTTTCTCCCCCAGGAAGTGGAACTTGATTGATATATGCTTGGTCTTAGAGTGTAGCACCAGATTCTTTGATATGTTTAGTGCACTTGAGTTGGTACAGTATATAGCAGTAGGATCATCATATACTACTTTGATATCTTTCAACATCTGTTTCATCCACAACACTTGAGTACAATTATTTGCAACAACAATATATTTTGCCTCAGCAGTAGATAGGGAAATGGAAATTTTCTTTTTACTCAACCAAGACACCAGCTTCTTCCCTAGGAAGAAGGCACCACCACTAGTATTTTTCCTGTCATCTACATCTCCTGCCCAATCCACATCAATATAAGCACTCAAGATAAGATCATCATCTTTAGGATACCAAAGCCCAAAATCAACTGTTCCTTTCAGATATCTAAAAATTCTCTTTATAGCAGTTACATGATATTCTTTTGGATCAACTTGATATCTTGTATGATTTTCCTTAGGAGAATCATCATTTTGTGTTAACTTGCATCCGGTTACCATGGGTGTACCAACAGGCTTTGAGTCTTCCATGCCAAACTTCTTCAACAACTCTCTCACATATTTGGACTGAGATATGAAAATCCCATTGTCTAATTGAGTGACTTGTAATCCCATAAATAACTTCATCTCTCCAATCATACTCATTTCAAATTCACTTTTCATTTCATCAGCAAACTTCATACATAGATCATAATCTCCTCCAAAAATAATGTCATCAACAAAGACTTCAATAATCAACTCTTTATCATGATCCAACTGAAAATACAAGTTGTCAGCAGTACCTTTATTGAATCCAAGCTTTAGTAAGTATTTATCTAGTCTAGCATACCAGGCTTCGGGGGCTTCCTTGAGTCCATACAAAGCTTTCTTCAATCGACAAACCATGTCTTCCTTATCAGTTAGTTGAAATCCATCTGGCTATTCAACATATACCTCTTCTTCTAACTCACCATTCAGAAAGGTTGACTTCACATCCATTTGATAGACTTTGTAGTTATTATATGTAGCATAAGCAATAAATAATCTTACAGCTTCAATTCTGGCAACAGGGGCAAAGGTTTCTTCAAAATCAATACCTTCCATTTGTGAATACCCTTTACATACTAGTCTTGCTTTATTTCAAACCACATCACCTTGTTCATTTAGCTTATTTTGAAAGACCCATTTAGTACCAATCACATTTTTATCTTTAGGTCTGGGAACAAGAATCCATGTATCATTCTTTTCAATCTGCATCAGTTCTTCCTTCATAGCTTCCATCTAGTGTTCATCATTACAAGCTTCATTGACATTGTTAGGCTCAGTGTTGGAAATCAAACAATACTCTTTTGCAATCCTTCTTCTAGTCTGCAAACCTTTATTCTTATCTCCTATAATTTGATCTTCAGAATGATTTAGCCTTACATACCTCATAATTTTAGGATTTTCTCGCACTTCTGGTTCTTTTGTTCTTTCTTCTGCACTTCCACTTGTCTCTCCTTCCCGACTTTCTTGATTTACCAGAACTATTTGAACTTGATTATGTGTCTGATCATTCTTCCCTTGGTCTATACTAACTTGCTGGTCATCTGAATCATATTTACAATATCTAGATGATCTAGCAGAGTTCTCATCAACTCTGACATTTGCACTTTCAATCATTTTTCTCAATCTTCTATTATAGCATCGGTAAGCCTTGCTTTTAGTAGAGTAACCTAGAAAGATTCCTTCATCGCTCCTTGCATCAAACTTGCCTATGTCCTCATCTCTCTTAATATAACAACTGCTTCCAAATATCTTGAAATATTTGACAGTAGGCTTATAACAAAACCATAGCTGAAAAGAAGTCTTACCAGAAATACCATTGACATTTACCCAGTTTAGAGTGTACACAATAGTGCTTACAACTTCTCTCCAATAGATGTGTGGCACATTTCCTTCCAACATAATTGTTCTAGGAGCACCCAAAATTCTTTTGTTCTTCCTCTCTACAACTCCATTCTGTTGAGGGGTTCGAGGAGCAGATAACTGTGTTTTGATTCCATGCTCTTCACAAAAAGAATTGAACTCCCGAGAGGTGAACTTGTTAGTGCCTATTTTGGTTGTCTCTCATTTTCCAGTTGTTGGCCTTTGATTTCCCTGAAAAATCTTTAGCTTGGGATTTTTCTATCTTTTTGGCATGTGGGGTAAATGGGCTCCCATCAGGGTTGAGCTCAGCGTGCTAAGTGTTCATGTCTCTGGTGGCCAGTTTTTCCTTTTTTTCCTTGCCTTGTGTTTTTCCTTGTCTGGCGGAGGTAGGATCGGAGTGAAATCAGGATTAGGATTTTTCCTTTCGCTCCTCTTTCAGGTTTCATTC
Source organism: Sequoia sempervirens (assembly GCA_007258455.2). NCBI lineage: Eukaryota > Viridiplantae > Streptophyta > Pinopsida > Cupressales > Cupressaceae > Sequoia > Sequoia sempervirens. The sequence goes on along the minus strand of VDFB02086081.1, from coordinate 439,741,846 downwards.
TGCCTCCGGCTCCACTTGTGCCAGTTTTCCTTTTTGTCTCTGCCCCTGCGGCTTTTTGGTTTTGTTTTGGTTCTAGCTCCGCCTCCGTGGTCTTTTGCGGAGGCGGGGGCGGGATGGTTTTCGGTCCCGGTCTCTTTTGTTCCTTTTTGTCCCCCGCTCCGGCTCTGACTCCATGTCTTTCCCGTCTCCGGCTCTAACTTGGTCTGGTTCCCTTTCTGCCTGTCTTTCTCTTCGGCGTGACTTTTGGTCCTCGGGCTAACATCTTGGCAACCTCAGCTTGTCTTGCCGACTATGGCGGCCCCTTTGGTTCTCGGTGTGACTTTCCCCGACGTTGAAGTCCTCCCAAGTTAATGACTGAGCTACTAATATGACTTCCTTTATGCACGTGTTGATAATCAATGGACATGATGAAAAAGTTACCTGATGGTTACCGTGAAATGCTTTCCTAGTCCGGTCCACCGAATTGCTGACTAAGGTTTTCAGTCGGCGAGACATTTCTTTTCGCTGTGACATCTCACCGAGCGCGGAGACCTCTGGGCGAGCATTGGCTTCTCTTCGCTATGAAGTCTTGCAGTCTGGCCGACTTCGTTTTGTTATGCTGACCTCGCCATGCTCTCGGTATGACTTTTTGGTCTTGTTGTAGAGTCTCGACGAGCCTATCAAGTCTTGGTGACTAAGTCTTATGATGGACTTTCGGCGAGAGGTTTGTAATGTCTCAACGGCACACATGTGAATGAAGACTCTCGGTATGACACAATATTTTCTATAAGAGGTCTCCCCGATGACAATATGCTATAGCGACATTCATAAGGGAAAGGGTTGCATTGGTGAAAGTCACAGCAACATCTCATTGGGGGTTTCTTTCAAAGGCTCTTCGGGAGAGTTATTTTCTTCAGGGAGATGTCTCCCCGACCATTGCCTGTCTTGCTGATTGTGTTGGCCCCTCGATATAACATGTTCTCTTCAGCTGGAGGTCTCCCCGACTTCCTTCTGTTTGGCTGATATGCCCGGTGACTTCGGTGTAACTATTTTTGTCGTCTGGAGGTCTTCCTGACACTGCTTTGTCTTGCCTGGTCTTTATGCTTTGCGAGGAGAGCGTTCACCCGCCACGTAGCACATGGACCCCACCTTCGAACTTGTGCCACAGTGCGTACATTTAAACAGAGATCGATGGTCCCTAGATGACTGGCATCTGATCAACAGTGGGCGTAGGAATCATATGTGGTGGCCTGGTTCAACGGTCCAATGATATTTAAACGACAGCGGCCCGATCACTATTGATCGACGGTCGATATTCAAAGTTGTGCACGACTAGGGTTTCAAAGGTGTTTGCGCATGAAGAATTGAGAACTGAGACTTGATGGCGGTAGGTGGAGGGTTGCTGGATCTGCTGAATTTGCATTCATGGTGACTCTGAGAACGGGATGGTGTGTTCAGAGGTATGGGTGCGCAGATTCTTGGGCTGATTTGATGTTGGCTGACAGACATGTTCTGGTCGCCAGGGTCACCCATGTCTGTCCTGCCAGATTTGACCTGATCAGATCTGCATTGAGCTTTCTCATGGATTCACTTGACACGAAGCATTTAATGTAGTCCTGATGTTGGTGGTGGACTGGTGACTCAGCCTGCGTGCTGTTTAGGGTTTGTCCTAGTCACTTGATGACATGTAAAGTCACCCTGGCTGGTTGCTTGTTGCTCTCCCTATTCCTATAAAGGGAGATTTCATGGCTAGTGTGAAGGGTTCTGAACCTTGGTGTTCTGGTTCCACATTTTTCTGAGTCTGGGATTGGTCTGAGACAGATTAGGGTTTGGTCCTAGGTCATCCTTGAGTCTGTAAACTGTAATGTTGAATTCCTCTGTAAATACAATCAATTAAGTAGGAATACATGAAGATGCTTATCTCTCATGCAGACATCATCAGATTGTCTCCACATTTGTAGGCCTTTAATCATTTGAATAAATACATAAGGTGTTTTTTTTCATCTTCTCATACTTCATGAGACTGTGTTATTTGTTGATAGGTCTACTTTAAGGAAGATGTTAAATCCTTTGAATAGATAACAGTGATTATTTGTTTGCAGGTTGGATTTGGTAAGAAGAGTCTTGTTGATACAAGAGCTAGATTGTCAGTGTAAGGCACTGATAGCTGATGTAAGGCATTAGCAAAATAAAATCCACTGATTGAGTCCTGTTTGCAGATGAATTCCATCTTTTGTGTGTGACTCCATGACCCTAGATTAGGCACTGATCTATTTGCAGCCTGGTTCTTCTCAGAAAACCTTTTAAAATAATTGAATATCTTTTGTTTAGTTTGTGTCCTGCCTCCTTGTTGTTTCAAGGTTGAGCTACTGAGAATCTAGCCCCATTTGAGGTCCTCAATGCTTGGCATCAGGAGTCATATGCTATAAAAAGCAAAGTCTATTCTTATTTGAGGCATTGTGTGGGTATACCCGCCCTGGTTCTGCAGAGCCTAAAGTGCAAAAAATCTTTTGATCTTGTCAGTTGGTCCAGGTGCTCCGAGCTGCCCTTGATTGGAGATGGCTACTTCATAGGTAGAATAGGAGACCAACCTGGTTTGCAAGAAAAGTCACCAACATATTGGCGACTTCGCTGGGGATATAACAAAGAAAATTCTTAATCAGATATTCATTGTGGCATTTCTCATTTGCCCATCTGAGTCACCAATAGATTGGTGACTCCATTGGGGACTTACTCAGAAATTCGGTTATAAAGTGCCATATCAAAAGAGTCATATTTGTTTGCCATGTTGGTGATGTTCAAAGTTTGAAGAATCTTAGGCCTGGAGAAAAGTTTTGTTGCAATGAACCTAAAAGCTACAAGATCTATGGTGCTCTGTTGGATGGAACTTAGAGAAATATTTACATGTAAGTGAGCTTCATACCATTTGAAGCTCAGTCCTCTGCAAAGAGGTGGTGAATCTATCAAGGTGAACCTGTTGAAGATTTGAAGAATAGTTCCATGGCTGTAACGTTTCCAGGTATTCTTCATGCTTTTTGAACCAAAAAAAAAAAGAAAAGAAAAGAAAAGAAAAGAAAAAAAATTATTCCCCTTTATTTGGTGAGATCAAGCACTAGCATCAAGGGAGCTTTCAATATTACAACTGGATAGCTGTAGAGGGATAGGTTTCATTTGCAAGATGCATTGTTATCCTGATGCTCCCTTTACAAGCTATGATACCATGCTTAAGGCACACCAGGAGGATGAGTCAGAGTCCTTTGATGACTCTCATTGCCAGCATGATGAAGAATAGAGCCAAGTGAAAAGAGGAAGTGGGAGTAGTAGTTTAAACCATCATTGCACTAATGATGTGCCTCCTCCTACTGAAAATGATATAGAGCAGTTGCAAGATGTGTTGAATGGTGAGTGTATCCCTTTGTATACACTTGATGAAGTTTTCAAAAAATGTGACAATATGCAGAGCACTGGAGCTAGTTGTTTTCAGCTTCAGGGTGATGTAAATGATAAAAATGCTAACCTTTCAAAGTCACATAACAGTCAATATTTTGAAAGTATGCCTGACTTTCAAATGCATAAGGATCATGTACATGTTTAAATAGTGAATATGATAGCCTATTTAGAGGTACTAATATGTTTTATCAGGTAGCTATTTGTGATCAGACTGTGTTTTTATGCAGTCCTAATCAGTATTCAAATGTATTACCACATGATACAAAATCAAAGAATCAAGAAGGTGGTAATGATGAAGTTTATTGGATCTGCTTGCCAGTTGAAGATAAAACTAGACAAAGAGCAAGTTTTCACTTGCACAAGGGCAATCAGATACTTGTGTTTGCAGAGGTGCATTCGTTTATACTGTTGCATATTGGTAGGGGCAAGCACAAGTTAGAGAATGTCAGCTCATTTAGCAGAATTGTGTTCGACAGAGGTAAGAGCTGGCTCTCATTTTTTTTTATTTGGTGGCCTAGTGTCATCAAATGAAATAAAGAATCAACAATGTGACTCTTGAATTTCCTGTTCATGGACAATTCTTGATGTGGTGCTTCATCTGAAGCATTTCTTTTTCCATGAACATTAGGTTAAGTTTTTGCTTTTCTGGTCAGTTTTGTTTTGCTGTGTCTGCTAACCTTGTCCGGTTGGCTCCTCGCTATTATGGGTTTCCTTTTGTTCTGGTCTGCTCTCCCAGTGATCTGAATTCTTGCTATGCCCATGAGGGGCATACATCCCCAACTGGAGCCTATGTTAGTGCCTATTTTGGTTGTCTCTCATTTTCCAGTTGTTGGCCTTTGATTTCCCTGACAAATCTTTAGCTTGGGATTTTTCTATCTTTTTGGCACGTGGGGTAAATGGGCTCCCATCAGGGTTGAGCTCAGTGTGCTAAGTGTTCATGTCTCTGGTGGCCAATTTTTCCTTTTCTTCCTTGCCTTGTGTTTTTCCTTCTCTGGCAGAGGTGGAATCGGAGTGAAATCAGGATTAGGATTTTGCCTTTCGCTCCTCTTTCGGGATTTATTCTGCCTCTGGCTCCCCTTGCGCCGGTTTTCCTTTTTGTCTCTGCCCCCATGGCTTTTTGGTTTTGTTTTGGTTCTGGCTCCGCCTCTGCGGTCTTTTGCGGAGGTGGGGGTGGGATGGTTTTCGGTCCCAGTATCTTTTGTTCCTTTTTGTCCCCCGCTCCGGCTCTGACTCCGTGTCTTTCCCGTCTCCGGCTTTGACTTGGTTTGGTTCCCTTTCCACCTGTCTTTCTCTTCGGCATGACTTTTGGTCCTCGAGCTAACATCTTGGTGACCCCGGCTTGTCTTTCCGACTGTGGTGGCCCCTTTGGTTCTCGGTGTGACTTTCCTTGATGTTGAAGTCCTCCCAAGTTAACGGCTGAGCTACTAATATGACTTCCTTTGTGCACATGTTGATAATCAATGGCCACGATGAAAAAGTTACCTGATGGTTACCATGAAATTCTTTCCTAGTCTGGTCTGTTGAATTGCTGACTAAGGTTTTCAGTCGGCGAGACATTTATTTTCACCGTGACATCTCACCGAGCATGGAGACCTCTGGGCGAACATTAGCTTCTCTTCGCTATGAAGTCTTGTAGTTTGGCCGACTTCGTTTTGTTATGCCAACCCCGCCATGCTCTTGGTATGACTTTTTGGTCTCGTTGTAGAGTCTCGGTGAGCCTGTCAAGTCTTGGTGACTAAGTCTTATGAGGGACTTTCGGCGAGAGGTTTGTAATGTCTCAGCAACACACATGTGAATGAAGACTCTCAGTATGACACAATATTTTCTACAAGAGGTCTCCCTGATGACAATATGCTATAGCGACATTCATAAGGGAAAGGGTTGCATTGGCGAAAGAAACATAAAGTTACAGCGACATCGCATTGGGGGTTTCTTTCAAAGGCTCTTCGGTGAGAGTTATTTTCTTTGGGGAGATGTCTCCCCGACCATTGCCTATCTCGTCGATTGTGTTGGCCCCTCGATATAACATGTTCTCTTCAGCTAGAGGTCTCCCTGACTTCCTTCTGTCTGGCCGATATGCCTGGTGACTTCGGTGTAACTATTTTTGTTGCCTGGAGGTCTTCCCGACACTGCTTTGTCTTGCCTAATCTTTATGCTCTATGAGGAGAGCGTTCGCCCGCCACGTGTCACTTGGACCCCACCTCCGAACTCGTGTCGCAATGCGTACATTTAAACAGAGATCGACGGTCCCCAGATGACTGGCATCTGATCAACGGTGGGTGTAGGAATCATATGTGGTGGCCTGGTTCAATAGTCCAATGATATTTAAACGACAGCCACCCGATCACTATTGATCGACGACCAATATTCAAAGTTGTGCGCGACTAGGGTTTCAAAGGTGTTTGTGCGCGAAGACCTGAGAACTGAGACTTGATGGAAGTAGGTGGAGGGTTGCTGGATCCACTAAATTTGCATTCATGGTGACTCTGAGAATGAGATGGCGTGTTCAGAGGTATGGGCGCGTGGATTCTTGGGCTGATTTGTTGTTGGTTGACAGACATGTTCTGGTCACCAGGGTCGCCCATGTCTATCCTGCCAGATTTGACTTGATCGGATCTGCATCGAGCTTTCTCATGGATTCACTTGACACGAAGCATTTAATGTAGTCCTGATGTTGGTGGTGGACTGGTGACTCAGCCTGCGTGTTGTTTAGGGTTTGTCCTAGTCACCTGATGACATGTAAAGTCACCCTAGCTGGTTGCTTGTTGCTCCCTATTCCTATAAAGGGAGATTTCATGGCTAGTGTGAAGGGTTCTGAACCTTGGTGTTCTGGCTCCACATTTTTCTGAGTCTGGGATTGGTCTGAGATAGATTAGGGTTTGGTCTTAGGTCATCCTTGAGTTTGTAAATTATAATGTTGAATTCCTCCGTAAATACAATCAGTTAAGCAGGAATACATGAAGATGCTTATCTCTCATGCATACATCATCAGATTGTCTCCACATTTGTAGGCCTTTAATCATTTGAATAAATACATAAGGTGTTTTTTTTCATCTTCTCATACTTCATGAGACTGTGTTATTTGTTGATAGGTCTGCTTCAAGGAAGTAGTTAAATCCTTTGAATAGATAGTAGTGATTATTTGTTTGCAGGTTGGATTTGGTAAGAAGACTCTTGTTGATACAAGAGACGGATTATCAGTGTAAGGCACTGATAGCTGATGTAAGGCATTAGCAAAACAAAATCCATTGATTGATTCCTGTTTGTAAATGAATTCCATCTTTTGTGTGTGACTCCATGACCCCAGATTAGGCACTGATTTGTTTGCAGCCTGGTTCTTCTTAGAAAACCTTTTAAAATCATTGAATATCTTTTGTTTAGTTTGTGTCCTGCCTCCTTGTTGTTTCAAGGTTGAGCTACTGAGAATCTAGCCCCATTTGAGGTCCTCAATGCTTGGCATCAGGAGTCATCTGCTATAAAAGGAAATGTCTATTCTTATTTGAGGCATTGTGTGGGTATACCCGCCTTGGTTCTGCAGAGCCTAAAGTGCAGAAGATCTTTTGATCTTGTCAGTTGGTCTAGGTCCTCCGAGCTGCCCTTGATTGGAGATGGCTACTCCATAGGTAGAATAGGAGACCAACCTGGTTTGCAAGAAAAGTCACCAACAGAACTCACCACCTCTGTCTAACCTTAGACATTTGATCTTCAAACCTGTCTCATTCTCTGCCATAGCTTTGAAAATTTTGAACTTCTCTAATGCTTCACATTTTTCTCTTAAGAAAGCAACCCATATCATCCTAGAGTAATCATCAATAAGCAACATAAAGTACCTTTCTCCTTGTAGACTTCTGATTCTGGAGGGACCACACAGATCAATATGTACCAGCTCCAGTGTTCCATTAGAATGATGTTGTTTGCTCCAAAAAGAAACTCTAGTCTATTTTCCCATATGACATTCCTTTCATATTGTGTTAGTAGGCTTCACTAGCTTAGGTAGATCTCTCACTGCTTGAGTGGAGCTTACCTTGACAATGTTATCAAAATTAACATGACACAACCTCCTATGCCATAACCATCTTTCATCCACTTAAGCAATTAAACAACTTACATTAGCACTTAGGTGAAAAATATTACCTTTTGTCCTTGTACCTGAAGCAATCAAATTTCCAGAACTTCCAAGTATCCTGCATCTTCCATCTTTGAACTGAAGTTTGTAACCCTTATCCACCATCCGTCCAACACTCAACAAGTTACACTTCAAGCCTTCAACATAAAGGACATCATCAGTGTTATGTTTGTCACCAAGACAAATAGATCCTCTGACACGAATCACACCAACATTGTTATCTCTGAATCTTACAACCCCACCATCATATTTCTGTAGACTTACAATTTTTTTTGTCACCAGTCATATGATGTGAGCATCCAATGTCAATGACCCACTCATCCTTTTCTTCAATTCAGGCTGCAAGAGATTTCTCAACTTTAGTAGATTCAGTAACCACCAAACCATTTTCCTTGATAGCAATGAAAGCCCATTCATCTTCATTTCCATTCTCTTTATCAGATTCTTCATCAATCACACCTTCTTCAACATAATAGCATTTCTTTTGAAATTTAGGTTTGTAAGGTTTAGAACTAGGAACTCTTTCAGGACACCTTGAAGAAAAATGACCTATTTTACTACAAGAGAAACATTTAATAGGAAACTTTCCTTTATACCTACCTTGTCCTCTGCCTTCTTTCTTCACAATTAGTGCTTCCAGCTCTTCTACCTCTCTTTCTTCATCTTCAAGCTATTTCATCTCTTCCTCATACTTGAATGATTTTCTAGAACTTTCTCCCAGATCATATCTTTGCTTGTTTTTTCTAAATACAGAGGCTTTAAATTCAAATTCAATCTTAGGGGCAGAATCACCGAATTCACTCAACTCAAAAGTAGCAAGTTTTCCAATTAGCATATCTCTTGTCATAGTTGTTACTGTTCTGAGCTCTTCAATAGCATGAGCCTTTGATTTGTAAGGAGGCAATGATTTGAGCACTTTAGCTACAATTTCTTGTTCATCTAGGGAACCACTGACACATCTAATACCCATCACAAGTTCATTTACTCTTTGCATAAAAGAAATATTTTCATCTTCACCCATCTTCAAGGTTTCATACTTTCCTTTCAAACTTGTTAGGTTAGCAACCTTCACAAGTGTATCTCCTTCATAAAAAGTCTCCAAATTCTTCTAGATCTCATGAGCTATCTTTAGATCCATCACATTTGTCATTTCCAAATCTGTCAGAGCACTCAACAAAGATTCAATAGCCCTGATATTAATCTCAACATCTTTAATCTCATCAGGAGTGGAAGGACCATTCTAAGGAATAATATATCTGTTCTTTGTAATCTTCCAGAAGGGTTCACCAATACACCTTAAATGACATTCCATTCTGGCTTTCCATAGTTGGTAATTTGTTCCATCTAATCTAGGATTATCCTTCTTGTATGATTCCATCTTAGATCACCTCAAGATTTTAAACTTCTTCAGAGGAACTCGCTCTGATACCAATTGTTGGAAAAACAAGGACATACAACTAAGAGGGGGGTGAATCAATTGTCACCAAATATTTAAACTTTTACAAACTTAACTTAACTTAATATCAGATTTGATGAATGAATAATAAACCATAAACAATCAGTACATCAGAAACACAAAGAACACCAAGATTTTTACGTGGAAACCATGTTAGGGGAAAAACCACGGTGGATGTCAGTCCATAGTATTATTCCCTGCTAAAAGTATAAAGAAGTATGAATGGGAATGCACATGCATTCAGACACACTACCTAGAGCTCACTGCTCAATTACAAGAGGGCTCATTGCCCAAGAAAGATTCATATTAAAACCATTCGGATTGTGAACTGAGAAAATAACATATGCTAATGCCTGATTACAGTTCTAGTTAAGCACATGAATACTTCTTCACTCTTCTTCACACTCTTCACTGCCTTCAAATGATCTAAAAAATATTCGCACACAAGACTCACACACTTCACACTTGCACACTTCCAAATGATAAAACAATTTCTCTTATATATCTGCAACATGGAATTACATCGCTTCAAGTCGGCCATAAAGAAATAATAAAATAATTACAAACAGTCGGCTCAAAACACATAAAAATTATTCATGCGAATCAACCAAGGTCAGCCACAACATAGTGTAGACCCAATAAATAACTCCAACACAAAAATACTTTAATTAATTTCTCCTCAAAGATCCACAACATGCTTCAACACCTAGTCGGCCATGAACATGAAAAACATGAACACGCAAGAGAAAATCTCAGATCACGAGCACAACGATCAATGTGGACATGCAACACAAATAGAGCACCAACTAGAAACATCCAAAAACACTATGAAATACTAGAGAAACATCCACAAAAAATGATCTTACATAAATCACATGATCTTCATTCAGGAACACAAACTAAAGTAACAAAAAGATTGTCAGAATACAAATCTTCATAACTTGATCAAATCTTCACGCGGATCTCTAAAAATTGATGTGGATAAACTAGACACACTCAACAAGAAACCCTTTAGTCCACAACAATTGATCACCAATGTACTGATCACACCGACAGACTGATCTTCACTACTCCACTGACAACCTGTAGCACTTCTTATTACAATTTTCTCAATATCCTTGACATATGCACCTTCTAATACATCAATGCTAATAGTGTTGACATCAATAACAACCACATATCAACAAAACAACCAAAACATCCAACACTTACTTCTTTTTCATATATTTTACTTTGAGCTTTAGATTAGCTTCTCTGTCATCAACGCTTAGGACAACAACATCCCTTTGTTTGATAGAGTTTTCAATGTCTTGAATACTTTCACATGTCCACTGCACCAATTCTATTTTTTGCAGTTACATTTGATATCGCTTCTTCCTTATCATCTATTTCTAGTTGTATTTGCTCCATAAAAGTCTTAAGTTCGAGAATCTTTGACTTCATTTGTTCAAATCCACTTACAGAATCATCTCTCACTTTCTTTTCTTGCACACATTCTTACCAAATACAAAACCTCTTAAGTTTTTCCACTTCTCCATTGCCATTTTCCCATTCCACATACTACATAGGCACCTTCCTTGAAACTTCTCGAGAGTAGGAAGGATCTCTTCATTCAATACATTATATATCTCATTCACTTTGTTCTACTTCTTTTCAAGTGTTTTTAGAGAAGATTCCTTTTTTATTTCATACATTCTAGTACTTGTTACCTCCAGTTTTGTGTTGTCATTTTCCCATTGCTCATACTGCACACACACCTTCCTCAACTTCTCGAGAGCATATTCCTTTTTTCATTTCATGCATTCTACTACTTGTTGCTCCAGTTATGCATTGCCATTTTCCCATTGGCTAGTTATGAAGGGTGGTTATTGATATTTGGATATGGGAGGTTGTGAGGTTGTGAGGATGATATATGTTCATATTGATAAGAGGGAGAAGTGGGGATTTTGATAACAATGATTAGGATCTAGATAGACTCTTGACAAGATTGATTTTTATAAGATATGAAATGGATTATGATTGGTTGATGAGATAGGATAAAAGATGATAAAGATTGGATATGATATGATAGGATATAGATAAGATGATAAGGGTAGGCTAATGGCCAAAAGGACCATGGTCTAAGGATGATGGTTGTGATGACTAGCTTATGATAATGGATGAAAATGATAAGATGAGGGAAAGATGATATATTTTGGATGGATATGATGGCAATAGTTGATGTTTTAGGTGAAATGATGGTTGAGGAAGGGTCTTCCAAGTTTGATCTAGGGCTGCAAAGCTCAAGTTTGCAAATTGAGGTCTCCAAATGGTAATCTTCCCAATATTCACTATATATGTATAAAAATGCAGTAGCAAAAAAAAAAAAATATAAAATTGGAACCAAAACATATGTAAACTTTAAATATAGAATGAAAGGTCTAACTATTAACTACAATGCACATTCTTATCAATAACATGACTTTACAAAATCAATGTGCATACTTATTAATTAATCCAATGAATCATCTAGGTCTACTCTACTCTTTATTGTGTCAAGTATTGCCTCATGGTCAGACTCACACACCTTCCACAAGTTCTTGTTCAAAGGTCTACCCTAATATTGTATCAAATGAAAATTGGATGCCACAACAAGGTTCGAGTAATGAGGAATTTTTTGATGCATGTCAAAGTCCTAAAAAAACCAAACATTAACACTCTTATGTGGGTACCTTCTAAGCCATGTTCTAGTAATAACCACCTAGTCTGTAGGGTATTTGATGTTTTCTCCATTTGTAACTAGGGCCTCCAATTTTCTTTTGGCCTCAACACAATGACACATGTAATAATATATTCCCTCTTCATTGTCTTCATCTGCAATTTTGGCCTCAACACAACGACACAAGTAATAATCTATTCCCTCTTCTTTGTCTTCATCTGTAATAACTGCATAAACATGCCCTACATTGATATGTGCAGAAAATTAGATGAAATTAGTCAACATTACAAAAACAATGCAAAGTAAGATAATATTAAGAATTTTAAAAACTATGCAAGTAGATATATTACTTGGTTGAACTAGATCTGATATGTGGTCAAAGTCAATCGATGATTCCATCTATATCAATTCCAATGTCAATGAGGGCTAATGCATGTCAAGTGGGCTAAGATAACTTAACCACCATTTGTCAACCCACTCCTTTGACTCACACTCATTCCAGGCTTGAATTTTACAAGAATAACAAAAGCATGCCATCTTTCGCGTATTGATACTCCATGAATATGCATTTGAGATTCTGAAAGAGTGTAGATCATTTGATCCTATTAGTGTACAACAATCCTCATATGGTGCAATGTTAGTATCATCTATCAACCAAAAAAATCTATGAACTAAAGACTTATCTTCATTACTTGGAACCATCGAAGCATTACACCACTCAATTGATTTTGTATCTGTCAACTTTGCATTGTCTTTATATTTTAACTCTTCTCATGCTATGGCTCTTTTGATACATGCTCCTACACCATCATGCTCTCCCTTTCCATGCCCAACCTCACAAAAGTTCCACATATGATGAACACTTGTAATATTATGCATCCTACTTAACCAATAGAACATCTGTGAGTTTTTGAATTATGATGAATAGTTATCCGACCATATGATATGTTGACTAAATGATATGCCCCTTCTAGCCAAATCATTGTAGAACACCTGAAAGAAACCTTGCACGAACTCTATAGAATGCATGTGATCATCACTAATATAAAATGATACTCCCTTATGATCTTTCTGTCATCCTCTGTCCTATCATTCACATGAATGAATGTGATGTGCATAAATATAGAAACTTGTGTGGAGTTGTAATATTGTGATTGCACCTCATGTTGTGGCTATAGACTGTAGTTCTCTACAAAGTTGATGACTAAAACAATGCTACCAAGTGGAAATGTGTCCTTTCATAACTTGAATTGAAAATACAACCATCGAGCTCTATGGGTATGCCTTGCATACTCGTACACTATACTATCAAGAAATGTAGACATAAACTGATATGCTGAAATCTTTTGAATAACCAAATCTCACCTTTTTGCTTCTTTACCATCTTTTATATTGTAGGCCACTGTTTTATATGTGTCGAACTCTACTAGTTCATTTCCAACCACATGTGTGCTTTCCATATGTTCACATATTGACATACATTGCAAGCCACCACAATGTTGACATGTGCCATCTAAGCATAATTTCTTGTAGAATATTTGACCTTCCTCTCTTTCACATAAAATTGTTGATATGAAGTCTTTTGAAGATGTGGGTGGGGGCATGCATGCCACAATCCTGCAAAATGTTGTTAGTATGCAAATGTAAACATATAGATCGATAATCATCAAAATGGTTAGAAAATTCAATATGCAATCTACAACAAGTAGTGCGTGTATGATTTATTTTGACATAGAAAGGTTTTAACATTTCAAAAGATATTTGAAATTTTTTAATTTGAGAATACATCTCTAAAAATTTACCAAAAAATTGTGTTTGAGTCGTATCCAAAAAATGCTTTGGATGTGGCTCACAGTTTCGACTATTGGTTCTCCCTCTTACCACATCCCTTTGATTCATAGACACCCTTGTGTAATTATTCCAAAAGTATTCAATTAGCGATCTTAGTGCTTCAACAAGTGGTTTATCTTTTCATGGTAGTCTCCCCAAGAATTCCTATAATTCATTGGCATCGGTGTCCTCGATTCTTTGGCACCTTCTAATGGCTCTTGATAAAGTTTTTCTATTAATTCTCAATGCTTGACTTGTGTTTCTAATGATACGAGCTTTCCTCATTTGATTACTTGCTATTTTTGATGTAATGACACGTTGTGTGACATTACTATATTTTTTGCGTGAGGTGTTACCCACACTCTCATATGCACTCATTGGATTCTTCATTGATATATTTTTCACTTGAAGCCTTTGATGTTCTCAACCTAAGAATCTTCATGATGGACCTGTACTTTATACTTCACATCATTTTGAAAAATAGTTGACATCTTGCGGTCTCATTTAACTTTTCAAAGAACACTCTCCAAATCTTATGAGCATATCTTCTACAAGTACATTTTGGAATCTTACCTTTCATTGGTTGTAAAATATTCTTATCAATATCAATCAAATAATTTTGCTTTCTATGCAAAATTGTAGGTGGTGTTCTCAAAGGTAAATTCATCTCAACATTAGGAATTTCATCAATATTTAAATGAGATGGGCTAGATGGCATACCTTCAATTAGAGATGGAATAGATGACGTACCTTGAGATTGAGGTGGGAACGATGGTGTACCTCCTTCCTCACATGTGAGTGATGATGCACTATCAATTTGAGATGTGGTAGATGGTGTCCCTCCATCTTGACTTGCTGTAGAGGACATGTCTCCAACTATGGTATTCAAATCTTTCATAACACAAAGTTTTTGCATTCATTCCCTTTGTGCCACCAATACCATATCTCTTGTTGATGGTTGAGGTTCCTCTTCAATTGGCATGTCTTCGACAATCATGTCCAATTTCCTCTTCTCACAAAGTTCCCTCATATTTGTTGCTTTCTTTGCATTCTTAGCTTCTTTCTCTTCTCGTGTTGGTTTAATCCTTGATCGTGTCCTTGACATGATGGAGAATTTTATTTGTGGAATGATAAAGAGAAAAATATTAGTTCCTAAAAAAGGAATCCATACAAATAAATGAAATATGTCATTCAACCATTCATACAAAATACATACAATCATCATGTAGAAGAGTAAATGTCACTCAACCATGATGAATAAACAAGTGAACTAAGAACACAAGGAAAATTGAAAGTAATTTTTTTTGAAATATTTCTACCTTGCAAGAATTTATCATGTGACTTTGCTCTAGAAAATTTCTAACATATGACCTACAAATATAATGTCCACAAATAGACATGCATGCACAATGTGATTGCATAGACAAAGCACCTGAATTTTTTAATGGAATGCCTTAAAGAAATGTGGTCTCATGGAATGCCATGATTGCAAGATAAGCACAAAATGGATTTTTTAAAAGACATTACAAACTTTCAAGAAAATCTAATTGGCTTGAGTATAAATCCAAATTCCACAACTTTTGTCAACATCCTACCTTTGGAACAAGGTATGGGCATCAATCAAATAATTGAAAGAAAGGGGGATTTTTGTCAAATGTTATAATTGCAACTCCCTTGGTAGAAATATATGAGAAGTGTGGAAGCATGGACAAGGCATGATTTTTTTTTGAAAAAATACATCAAAGAGATATTCCATGGATTGCAATGATTGTGGGATATGCACAAAATGGATTTGTTGAAAAGGTTTAGGAAACTTCCCAACAAATGCAATTAGTGGGTGTCAAGTCAAATTATACAAGCTTTGTCAAGATCCTCCCTACCCATGCCAAGAAAAGATCTTTGGAATAGGATAAGGGCATCTTTCAAAGCATTAAGGATAGAGGCATTTTTTAAATTTATAGTTATAGCTTACCCTAGTAGATGTGTAAAAAAATGTGGAAGCATAGAAAAGATAGGTGGATTGTTTGGAAAAATGCCTCAAATAGATATGGTCTCATGGAGCATAATGATTGTAGAATATGCACAAAATGGATTTGTTAAAAAGTTTTTAGAATATTTCAAGCTAATACATTTGGAAATTGTAAAGCCAAAATTGACAACCTTTGATAGCATCCCCATAAATTTTCCAAATGGGTAATTTCAAACAAGGTATGGGCATCCCTCAAAGCATAATGGAAGGGGGATTTTTTCAAATGTTATAGTTGAAAATTCCCTATTAGACATGTATGCAAAATGTGGAAGCATAGATAAGGCACACAAAATATTTGACATATAATTGCTCAAAGAAATGTGGTCTCGTGGAATACCATGATTTTATAATATGAACAATTTTTTTTTTGGAACTTTAGGTATTAGAAAGTTTCAAGTAAATGCAATTTGTAGATGAAAAGAAAAATTTCACAACTTTTTCCAACATCCTCCTTGTCTATGCCAAAATGGGAGCATTGGAACAAGGTATAGACATCCATCAAAGCATAATGGAAGGGGGAATTTTTTTAAATGTTATAGTTGCAACTACCCTAGTAGAAATGTATGCAAAATGTGGAACCACATACAAGACACACAAACTAT
This sequence comes from Sequoia sempervirens, assembly GCA_007258455.2. Taxonomy (NCBI): domain Eukaryota; kingdom Viridiplantae; phylum Streptophyta; class Pinopsida; order Cupressales; family Cupressaceae; genus Sequoia; species Sequoia sempervirens. The sequence continues at coordinate 439,725,676 of VDFB02086081.1, read as the reverse complement.
ATGACATAATTCCTCAGAGAAGGAAGAAATGAAGAATCTATGTGGATATTGTAACAATGCAAACCATGATTTGTTTGGTTGTACATGAGCCAAATGATACTATAAGAGCAGCCAAAGCACTACAAAGAGTAAAGAATTGCACGTAGTTTAAAATGTGCCAGTAGGGTCTAAGTTTATAATGAGAATTTTCAAAGGAACCCCCCTTGAATGCTCATATATGTCAAAAATTAAAAACAAACAATGATGAACATGAAATATGCATTTTAACAAAATCTAATGTAATCCCTTAGCAAAATCTAATGCATTTGATTAAGGCTATGTATGTTGAGCACTCATAATTTATCATACTTAACAAAATATAATCCCAAAATCAACATACTAACAAAATCAAAGCATTGTATTAAGCATGTATGATAAGGGATGATAAAAAAACATAATAGAATGAAGGAAAATGTAAAGAACATGTACAGAGACTTGACATACCTTAAAAATGGAGATTCAGATGGAGAAACTACCCAATTATGTGTAGTCTTTTTTCTTCTTGCATCAAACTCCTCAAAAAATTGAGCTTTTCACAAACTTTCTTCCTTTCAATGATCAATTGTTTATAACTCTAATACAATTACTAAAAACTATATAATTAACCAATGTATAATGTTAAATTCTTATAATTCAATCACAATTAACATTACAACACTACAAAAATTGAAACTTGAATTGATATATATCAAATTCAATGTGGAAACTTTGTTATTTCCTCCTTTGTAAGTTGGAAAAGGAAAAAAAGGTGGTGGAAAGTTGATGCAAAGGTGGTAGAACGTGTAAAACTTGCATGTGCACTTCCTAATAGCATCAAAAAGTGTTTTTTTGTCAGATCATGTGCATAACTAGGAGAATAACAAAGCATGTGGGCTTGGATCATTGGTGTCCTATCTATTTTACCATTTTTTAGAGTAAGACAAAATGTGCTCGCATTATAACACGCTTGTGTTATAACACGAGCGTGTTTTAGCTTGCTCTACAAAATGACCATATTTCAACTTCTCTAAAATGCGCTTGCGCTATGTAAAAGTTGATTTTGTAAAGGTTTCCTTACTCTTATCATGTGTCAATATGGGCTTGGGTTGGCATACATCAATGAGACCTTTCTTTGACCAATTATGACATTTTCTAAGTGTTATGTATGTCTCATTTTGTGTGTGATATGTAGTTTCACCAAAATTCCCTATATGCTCAAACATGTACATTAACCCTCAACCCTATCCCTTAAAACCTCAATCCTTAAGCCCTAATCCCTTAAACCCTCAACCCATAAACCCTAATACCTTAAACCCTAATCCCTCAAGTTGTGAACTTCTCTCTCTATTTTTTCTCTCTCCCTCACCTCTCTATCTCTCGCCTCTCTCCCCTTACCTCTCTACCTCTTCCCTCTCTATGTCTCTCAATCACTCCTTGTTTGCCTCTCCATCCCTTAGCAATCTAGGTCTCTCACTCCTTATCTCATTACCCACCCCTCTCCCCCTCTATCTGTCTCACTCCTATATCTCCCCCTATGTATCTCAACCTTCTCTCCCTACGATTTAGGTCTCTCACCTCTATATCTCTCAAGGCTCTCTAGTTATTTCCCTCCCTCTATACCTCTCTCCCTCCTCCTTACCCCTCTTTCTCTAAAGTTTTGAACTTATCTCTCCCATCACCTATCTATCTCTCACCTCTCTCCCCTTCACCTCTCTACCTCTCCCCTCTCTAGGTCTCTTAGTCACTACTTTTTTGCCTCTCCATCCCTCCTTATCCATCTCATTTTGTCTCTCTCCCATAACCTCTCTACCATCAACCTTTAAACCATTAAACCCTTAAACCCTCAACCCTCAACCCTCAACCCTCAACACTCAACCCTCAACCCTCTACCCTCTACCCTACACATTAAACTCACAATATTAATACCTTGACCCTATACCTTAAACCCTTAATCCCTTAAACCCTCAACCCTCACCCCTCAATCTTTTACCCTGTACATTAAATCGTCAACCCTAATCCCTCAAACCTATACCTTAAACCCTTAATCCCTCAACCATTAAACCATTAATCTCTCAACCCTCAACCCTCAACTTTAAACTCTCTACCCTATACATTATACACTCAACCCTAATCCCTGAACCTTGAACCCTTAAACCCTAAACCCTAAACCCTGATCCCTCAACCCTATATGTTAAACCCTCAACCCTCAACCCTAATCCTTGAACTCTCAACCCTTAAACCCTCAACCCTCAACCCCTCAACCCTATACATTAAACCCTTAACCCTAATAAATCAACCCTATACCTTAAACCCTAATATCTTAATGCTCAACCCTTAAACCCTAATCCCTTAAGCCCTCAACCCTTAAACCATAAACCCTTGACCCTTTAACCTTAAAGCCTAAAACAATCAACCCTTAAACCCTAATCCCTTAACCCTCAACCCTAGAGGCTCAATCCTCAACCCTTAAACCTTAAACCCTAAACCCTATCCCTAAACCCTCTACCTTTGACACTATACCTTAAACCCTAATCCATATACCCTTAAACCCTTAATACCTCAACCCTTAAACCCATAAACCCTAAACTCTCAACCCATAGATACCCTTAAACCCTTAAACCTTAAACCCTTAAACCCTATAACCTATACACTTAACCTTGGACACTCAACCTTGAACGCTATCCCTCAACCTTCAAACCTCAACCCTATACCCTATACCCTTAAACCTATACTTATGCCCTAAACCCTAAACCCTCATCCATATTCCTTATACCCTCAACCTTAAACCCTGAAACCTATATCTTAGACACTTAGCCTTGAACATTATCCTTCAACTATAAAATCTCAACCCTCTACCCTAATACCTCAACCCTTAACCCTAATCCCTCAACCCTATATGCTAAACCTTCAACCCTCAAACCTCAAATCTCAACCATAATCCTTCAACCCTTAAACCTTCAACCCTAAACCCTATACCCAAACCCTCTACCCTCGACTCTATGCCTTAAACCCTAATCCATCAACCATTAAACCCTCAATCCTTAAACCCTTAATCCCTCAAAACTTAAACCCTTAAACCCTAAACTCTCAGCCCCTAGATACCCTTAAACCTTAAACCATTAAACACTATACCCTATACACTTAACGTTGGAAACTCAACCTTGAACATTATCCCTCAACCTTCAAACCTCTACCCTATACCCTCAACCCTATACTTATGCCCTAAACCATCAACCCTCATCGATATTCCTTATACCCTCAACCTTAAACCATGAACCCTATATTTTAGACACTTAACCTTGAACATTATCCCTCAACTATAAACTATCAACCCTCTACCCTAATCCCCCAACTCTATACCTTAAATCCTCAACCCTCAACCCTAATCCCTCAATCCTATACAATAAACCCTCAACCCTCAACCCTCAACCCTAATCCTCCAACCCTCAACCCTTAAAATCTCAACCCTTAAATCCTCAACCATTAAACCCTCAACCGTTAACCCCTCTACCCTATACATTAAACCCTTAACCCTAATACATCAACCCTATACATTAAACCCTAATCTCTTAACACTCAACCCTTAAACCCTAATCCCTTAAGCCCTCAATCCTTAAACCCTAAATCCTTGACCCTTAAACCTTAAAGCCTTAAAGCCTTAAACCCTCAAACCTTAAACCCTAATCCCTTAACCCTCAACCCTAAACCCTCTCCCTAAAGACTCAAACCTCAACCCTTAAACCTTAAACCCTAAACCATACCCCTAAACCCTCTACCCTCAACACTATAACTTAAACCCTAATCCCTCAATACTTAAACCCTCAAACCTTAATCCCTCAAACCTTAAACCCTTAAACCCTAAACTCTCAACCCCTAGATACCCTTAAACCCTTAAACCTTAATCCCTTAAACCCTATACCTTATACAATTAACCTTGGACACTCAACCTTGAACATTATCCCTTAACCTTCAAACCTCTACCCTATACCCTATACCCTCAACCCTCATCCATATGCCTTATACCCTCAAACTTAAACCTTGAACCCTATATATTAGAAACTCAACTTTGAACATTATCCATCAACTGTAAACTCTCAACCCTCTACCCTAATCCCTAAACTCTATACCTTAAATCCTCAACCCGCAACCCTCAACCCTAATCCCTCAACCCTATATGTTAATACCTCAACCCTCAACCCTCAACTCTATACCTTAAACCCTAAAGCTAAAACCTCAACCCTCAACCCTAAAAATTATGCCCTCAAGTTCTTATATACCCTAAACCCAAAACCCTTACATACACACATACAAGCATACATGTACATACATACAAGAATACATATATACATACATACATATAATCATATATACATACATATAGGCATACATACATACATACATGCATACATACATAAATACATACATACAAGCATGCATACATATATTCATACATACAAGCATGCATATATACATACATACAAGCATACATACAAGCATACATACAAACATACATACATACATGCATGCATGCATGCATACACACATACATACATACATACATACATACATACATACATACATACAAGCATATATACATACATTCATACATACATGCATACATACATATATACAAGCATACATACAATCAGGCATACATACACATATACATAAATATAAATATATATTCAAACATACATACATAAAATATACTTAACAAACTTGAACATAAAACATTCCAAGAACACGCTTGCATTATGTCAAAATTGACAAACATGCAACAAACTTTTGCAAAAAAGAAAAAAATGTGAAGAAAAACATAATGTGAGTGTGTTATAATGTGCTCACGTTATATGTTGCTTTGGGAATCCCCAAGCCTTAGGCTTGGGATTTTCTTTGGATTTCCAACCAAAGGCTTGGAGTGCCTTCCCAACGTCCACAAACACAGTTTTGTATATTCTACAGGATTTCACATAATCTTGTTCGTGCTAACCATCAAGTTTGCTCATGTTACAAGGTTGAACAAATCAAACACCTAGGTAATGTTATGCTTTCTCTTAGCTATTTAACGATGTAATTTTTTTCACATTTTGACAATGTTAAACCTTTCATCTTTAATTTCTTTTGTTTGTGTGTCTATTTTTTGGGAAAAACCAATGTTTGGTATTTTTTACTTTATAAATTAACCGTTCATTGAAATTTCAAATAAATTACATTTTTATAAACTATACTTCATTCTACATGTATTAAAAAAATGATTTTCAATTGGTTTTCAAAATTTATAGGGGTAGCATGACCAAAATTCTATTTTTCAGGATGTGTCCACTTTGAAAATTAGTAAAAAGTTAAATATTCATTAAAAATTATCAAAAAAATCAAGGATAAACTACATGCTATTAGCCAATTTCTCACCGAAGCGATTTTAAAAATATAAAAAAAAATTAACCTTTTGAGGGAGCCACAAAACACACTATGTTATATTTTTTTGATAGAAACAACACCAATTTTTCGTGGCTCCCTTTTTTGAACCCCTTAATCTATACCATTTTCAATAAGAATTAATAGTTTAGAAAGTAGACTAGGAGCACTATGAATATTGTTTTTGTTGCATCTTAAAATTTTGAGTGTAACTATGCTCAATTTCTCATCCAAGGTCAGTATTTCCTGATTTTATAAAAAAAGTGGCCACTTAAGGCCCCTTTTTGGCCTCCCATCTTCCTGCACTTAACCATAACACACATTCAACCAAAAAGATGATAACATAACAAAGTGACTAACTAGGTTACTCCCATCCACAAATTTATCCTAACCCCAATAATAACCAACTTAACCATACATATTCACATAACTAAGTGACCAACTGGGTTACTCCCATCCATAGATTTATCCTAACCCCAGGAACAACTAAGTTAATCACCCATGTATTCATAACATCAAAAATGGACAATTTCAATATAATACTTCAAATCAATGACATTTATCATACCTCATGATCCATAAAAATATAAGCTCAACATTAAATTACTTCATTCAAAAGTATAATCTTAACATTAAATGACTCCATTCAAAGTATAATCAACAATCAAGTGATCAATTCGATCCTATAGGTTAATCCCAACCTATGGCACCAACCAAAAAGTAATGCAACAATCAAGTGATCATAAACAATCATAAAACCTCTCTTTCAATATGACTCAAATATTCACATGCTTACAATGTTCACTACATCCATATCTAATCTGGAGGACATTATCAGCTTGAAAGGAGTTTGTGCTTCTACACCTTTAATTCCTCTTCATATTATGGCTTGGGTTTCCAGAACGTAAGTTCTCTTCTAGAATTTTGTGAATAGGAATAGACTCTTAGTTAGGTATAAGATTATAGCATAATCAAAAAATACATTTTTCAACCTTATTGTTGAGTACAATTATAACAATCGAGTATACATCCTAACCCTAGGGAAAAGACTCTCAGATTCCTACTTTCAAGAGAATAGGAGTAACCATTCGAGGATTTAAACTACCAACATGGTTTGCACAACAACATATCCTATCAATGAAAATATAATTCATATATCTTGCTATCATTCTCATGTATTTATAACATCATAATTTATGCAATTAAATAGGCAACATGCAATCATCTCAGTACCATATACATGTACGTTCTAGATATTTTAATATAACTATATCATACATTCATGACAATCATGATAACTATATATGTGTATCATAATACCAATCTTATTTTCAATCTAGCCATTTACACAAGCTTGGTTAACAACTATGGTAAATAATTATAACTTGCTCAAGCACTTGCATTCATAAACAAATACAATTTCAACATAGAAAAGGAATAGAGAAGTAAAATCAACATGCTTGGAATAATAGCTCCCACAAAGATACTACTTCCTAAGTTCCCACACTCACGCTTTCTGCTCCTTCTATACTCAACCTATCTCCATTCCTAGCCTCTCAAAACTCTTAACAACTACAAATTCTCAAGCAATCTCTTTTTTCTCACTAATGCACTTAGCAACTTATTTGCACAAAAACTACAACAGTGAACTTCAAAGAATGAATGAAATAAATATAAATGAATAAGAATGAATGAGTGAACCAAAAGGTAGAGAATCTACCTCTATTTATAGTCCAAAAGGTAGAGAATCTACCTCTATTTATAGTAAAAATTGAGAAACTCAATGGTACAAACAAGCTCTTCAACCTTCCACCTTTTCTCTTCCAACTGCCACCTCTCAACAAAAAAACCAACTTCCCTTTTATATGAATTGACTAAGTTCTAAGAAGTAATATGTGGATGCTTCAAACAAAATATGTAAACACATACATAATCCCTTAATTTCTAGCTTCTCAATATGGATGAGTTGCCCCTTTAATTGTCAACAACTGCCATTTTACTGAGTCAAATAGAGAAATTTTCAACTATAGGTTTCCTATTTACAAAGCAAGTAAACTTCCTTCTTTATCTTCAGCTAGCTCATGGATTTGACAAAGTATTTATGCTCATATTTAGTTGTGTGTTGGTTTATGGACTTCTATTTGCTTTATTCCACCTATTATGGCATTGCAATTACATGCCTTTATGTTGTGCATGGGTTTTTGATGCATTTTTGGTCATTTTGCAAAGTTTTTATTTTGAGTTTTTTTGATGTGTTTTGGGCCAATAAGGTCAATTTGGACCATTCTAGGCCATTTGGGATCCTTTTGAGTCATTTTGGCGGTTAGGAGCAAAAATTTATAAAAGTTGCGAAAGTTGTCATGTCAAAGTTGTAAAAAGTTGAAATTTTGGATTTTAGTAGTTGGAATTCGGTTTGGATGGTTGTGGGAGGTTGTAATATAATAAATATGGTATGTAAACTCAAGCACCAAGGTTAGAGGAGATATTGAATGAAAAAATGAACATTTTGGAAGCATTTTCTTGTGTTTTTCATGGTGTAATAGTCTGAAAACCTACGTGTACGGCCCTGTACAAATGAGTACAACCCTGCACCTAGTTGGAAAAGTTGAATAATTTTGTATTTCTAATTCTTTTGGTTTGATTTATTTTCATTGTGTTTTTTGAAAGTTATGATGAAAATAGTGATTGCCACGTATAGATTTTCACTATTTCTTGCTTGAAAAACCTCTTTTGTATAGATTGTACGACTTGATAAGGTCAAAGGAAGGCATGGGGATGTTGAATCTATAAAATATTTTTTTTTTCCTTTTGTTTGGAGTCATTCCATTGAGTTTTGCATAAGTTATTACATTTTTGGTGATGATAGCTCTGTACCCTAACTAGGGTTTCTAGCAACACTAAAAAATTCATATCTCCCATTTGGTACAGTGAAAAACCCTAAATTTTTATGAGAAACTTTGTTTTGATACCTTCTAATGTTTTCCAAGTTTTGAGGCTGATATCTTTTTGCCACGGGGAGTTATGGATGAATGCCATGTTGAAAACCCTCTCAAAAGGGAACAAAAACATGTTTGTTTGAGGGTTTGATATAATCCATCCGTTGTTTGATCAAGGAAGGTTGGGAATCAATAAAATGAGTTGTAAGAGGCCTGATCAAACCAATTTCTCATGCATTATGTTGTTTTTTGATGTTGAACCCTTTAGGTTGCTATGATGGGATGCCAAAGTTGAACTAGGGCTGCACTAGACTTTGTTTGTGGTGAAGCATTGTATCAAAAGTGCCAAGTTGATCTAATTTGAGTCTTTCTCTACATCATTTTTGGTATCGGAGCTAGAATTTCTCTGGAAAGTGATTTAATTATTTTGGATAACATGGTTCAATGAGATTTGATGTTTAAAGATGGCTCTTAATAAGAAGAAAGATGGGAAAAGGGCATCCGCATTATTAAATACATTGTTCAAGGTGGCAAAGAAGCTACAAGAGGAAGAAATGGCAGCCAAGAAAGAAAGAAAGTTGAAAAAGGAAAGATTATTTTGGACTACCTACAAGTCCAAAGGTAAATGCTATCAAGTTGTGATTTCAGATAACTGCATGGATAATATTGTTTCTAAATATATAGTAGATAAATTAGGTTTGAAAAGAATACAACACCCCACACCCTATTTAGTGAGTTGGCTTCAAAAATGTAACTAGATAACCGTACATGAGCAATGCAAAGTTGAGTTTCAAATAGGCCCTTATAAGGATGAAATAGTTTATGATATTATGCATTTGGATGTATGGCACATTGTGTTTGGAAGGTTGTGGCATTATAGCAAGACAACGGAGCATAACGGGAAAAAAAACACATATGAGTTGGACAAAGATGGGAAGAAATATGCAGTAGTAGCCTTGAAGGGTGACTTGTACAAGAATTGAAAGCTTGTTGTTAAGTGAGAAGATAGACATACGATAGTATGAAGCAAAGATGAATGAGGTAATGGTTGAAGTAATAGATTTTGAAAACATGTTTGAAAAACCAATTGAAAAAGAAATGGAAGAAATTTCTTTTGAATTTTCTCAAACTAATGAAAGTAATAGTGACGTTGATGTTGAAGTGGGTGATATTCAGGACTTGAAGAAGAAGAGATAGAAAAAGAAGTTATAAAGGACTCACGAATAGTACAAAGAGAGAAGAGAGTCATGGAGGATAAGGATATATCATGGTTCTCAAGAGAAGAATCGAGAGTTGAGAATGTTGATGTCAAGGAGAATAAAAGAATGGATGAGTAATTCAAAACTAAAAATGAATGGCTGAGTAAGGTTGAGGTGAAGCCAAAGATTTTGGGGAATAATGAAGAGAAAAGAATGTATGGTAAACAACATGAGGTGGATAAAGAAGTGAAGTATGTAAACAAAGAATATGATTTCTTAATATGTTTGTTTCCTGTGTAGGTAAAGAGGACAAGGTGGATGAAAGAGAAAATAAATCTCCAATTGTAGTCAAAGCTAAAGCTAGAATGAGGAGACAAGCAAAAAACCATAGATATATAACACAGGCTTAATAAGCATGTTGTTGGACCCAAAATAACAAGTGAACTAGTTGAAACAAATGTAGTTGAGATCCAACAAAAAGAAAACAATGCACACATGCAAAGGAACTGGAAGACGAGAAAGAAGATTCCTATTTGAGATGGAACTCAAATTTTCTCTCCCCTAGAGAGTAATATGTAGGGGCATCTTTGAAAATTTGAAAAGTTTTTATTTTGGGTTGTTTTGATGTGTTTTGGGTCAATAAGGTCAATTTGGAACATTCTAGGCCATTTGGGATTCTTTTGAGTCATTTTGGTGATTAGGAGCAAAAAGTTGTAAGATGCAAAAGTTATCAATGTCATAGTTGTAAAAAGTTGCAATTTTGGTTTTTGGTAGTTGGAATTTGGTTTAGATGGATGTGGGAGGTTTTAATAGGATAAATAGGGAATGTAAACTTGAGCACCAAGGTTAGAGGAGAGATTGAATGAAAAAATGAACATTTTGGAAGCATTTTCTTGTGTTTTTCATGGTGTAACAGTTTGAAAACCTATGTGTATAGCCCTGTATGGATGAGTACGACCTTGCGCTTAGTTGGAAAATTTTAAGAATGTTGTTATCTTTCTAATGCTTTTGGTTTGACTGATCTTTTCATTGTGTTTTGTGAAAGTTATGATAAAAATAGTGATTGCCATGTACAAATTTTCATTATTTCCTTCTTGAAAAACCTCTTTTGTATGGATTGTATGACCTGATACGGTCAAGGACAAGCATGGGGATGTTGAAGCTATAAAATACAAAACTTTTTCTTTTTTTTTGTAGTCATTCCATTGCGTTTTGCATAAGTTATTGCATTTTTGGTGACAATAACCCTGTACCCTAAGTAGGATTTTCAACAACACTAAAAAATTCATATCTCCCATTTGGTACGTTGAAAAATCCTAATTTTTTATGAGATTTTTTTTTTTGATACCTTCTAATGTTTTCCAAGTTTTGAGGATGATATCTTTTGGCCACAGGGAGTTATGGATGACTATCATGTTGAAAACCCTGTCAAAAGGGAACCAAAACATGTTTGTTTGAGGGTTTGATATAATCCATGCGTTGTTTGATCATGGAAGGTTGGGAATCAATAAAAGGAGTTGTAAGAGGCATAATAAAACCAATTTCTCATGCATTATGCTATTTGTTGATGTTGAACCTATTGATGTGTTTTTTATGCACTTCTCAACACAGGTAATGCATGGGTGCATCACCTCTCTTGAAAGACAATCTTCTACAATCAGATTACATAACACTATCCCAAGGTCTCTAATGTCAGGTCTTGATAGTGCTTGTAATATCTCAATTGTTTCATGTGATTTGCTGGAATCACAAGGCAGACTTACAGATGAGTTACAAAGCATGGGAAGTTGGATCTACAAATGGAGTTCTTAAGATGGAAGAGTTGTTGTGCATTTTTTGCAGGTTCAAACAATAGTCTTGAACTCCATTTTATCATTGGATTTAGCTTTACACTGTGCAATGAACCTTGCCTAGGGTTACTACTTAAAAAAGGAAAAAGGGTAGGGAAGAGAGGAAGTTCCTGGATTTGAAACTACAAATGAACATTGATCATGGAGGATGCTACAATAGACAAACTCCCTAAACTGGGTTTTGCTTGGCCAAGAGAACCTACAGTTACACAAAACCCGTGCAATCTTCTAAGGACTGTAGATTTTTAGATTGCATACACACATCATGAACATGTAATTGAACTAAGTTGTAGCAATAAAGTGAATAAGCTCAGACTAGCTTTACAAAGTGATTTATCATCAACAAACCACAAAAATCATGAGCTAGAAATTCATCAAATATTGTAACAAAAAACACCATCATCACTTCCACTCAAGAAACTAACAACTAAACTAATATGGAAGGTAGAACCATGCATGCAAGATGAGAAAAATCAAAGAGAACATCCATAAAATCATGCAATGCTATCTTTTATTGCTTCAAATGCTTTTTACACCAACTCTCCAACCCCTTTACAAATGAGGGGAAGACCCTTATTTATAGTTTTCCAAAGCCCAAATGAATGGCTAGGATTGATTTACAATGAATGGCCCAATTTTTTTTACATTAGGGTTTCACCTATCCCTCAATATTCAATAATTTAAAATACATCTTTTGTCTTTTCCCTATTTTGTCATCTAGTGCTCAGTTGCTGTAGCAGTTTTGTCATTTAGTTGATTGCCCTTTTACTATAGCTGAAACTGCTTGAAGGATGCCTTTGCTTGATGCGTTCGCAACATTGTCCATTGGATTAGACAAACTTCATTTACAACTTTGCATCATTTTTAAATGGATCATATGATCTGGTGAGATAACTCCTGATGGATTGTGATCGTTTGTTTGGAGGGAGGAAACAACCGATCCCTCCCACCACCTTCAAGGCCACCCTTTATAGATTTTTCACTGAATTCCTTGATATAGGCCTGCTTCTAATGCTAACTCTATTGATGGGTGCTATGAGGAAAGGTGGACATAAAATGAATGGTGATAGGGGCAATATGCTTTTCCTTATTCAGCTTTCTCAATGGGTCTCCCCGATGGACCTGTGGTTGGCTTCTTGAATCCTACATACATGAAGTGTCGTATGTGATTTCATACACAAATCAAGGAAAATGTTAGTCCAATCTTGCAAACTCCTTGTTAGATCCATTCATACATCATGAAAAGATCATAATATTCATATTTGGAGCTCATTTGGACTATAAACATTAATGCGTGCTCTAGGGGTGTGGGCACCATAGGCAGAAGGATGATGAATGCCGGGGGCAGATGGAAGGAAAAATCACAAAGGAGGGGCAAAGTTTTGGAAATAGCCACAGAAGATTAGAGTTCCAGAAACAACCATGGAGGGGCCGAGTTCCGGGAGCCGAAACGTCGGGGGCAGATGGAAGGCCAAAATAGCAAAGGAGGGATGAAGTTTTGGAAACGGCCACAAAGGGCCAGAGTTCCAGAAATGGCCACGAAGGGGCTGGGTTCTAGGAGCTAGAATGCCAAGGGCAGACGAAAGTCCAAAATGACAAAGGAGGGATGGAGTTCTAGAAATGGCCACGAAGGGGCTGGGTTCTAGGAGCCGAAATGCCGAGGGTGGACGGAAGTCCAAAATGACAAAGGACAGATAGAGTTCTGGAAATGACCACAAAGGGGCTAGGTTTCAGGAGCCAGAATGCCAGGGGCGGACGAAAGGTCAAAACAACAAAGGAGGGAAGAAGTTTCAGAAACGACCACGAAGGGGTGGACTTCCAGAATGAAATTTCTGCAACTTCCTGAAACTTAATGAAACCTTGGAAATTCACTTAGGCATCACAAAAACATCCCAAATCCATAGGAAACTTGTCCCCAAAGTCCAAAAATGATGGAAAATGCAAAGCATGCGAGGAGGGGCCAAGTCAGCAGGAACAAATGAAGGGAAACCCTTAGGGGCACTTTCATGAAGGTAAAAGACTTGGCGAAACTAGGGTAGGTGAATTTGGTCAGGGGAATTTGATCATTTGAAGGCACATGACCAATTTAGGCTCTAGGAAAGGGGCACACAAAATGAGACAGGAGAAAAATAGCCCGTTGGGAGTGAAAAGAGGGGTACCTTCCCATGGCGGGGCATGTGTGCAAAACATACAAAACAAATGATGACTTGATAGGGAAATGCTCTAGAGAATTTTGATGACAAACTGGAATCATGAACCCAGAATCTCTGGTTTCGATCTTCACACTAGGTCAAACAAACTAGATGCTCAACCAAAGGATCAAAATTACTAGTTAATCCATCCTTCAGTATGCTAAAAATCCAAGTGTGTGCAATTGCATTAATTCCCATCCTTCAGTTGCTACAGGAACCCAAGCTCCGTCATGTTAAGCTACGTAGTTTATTCTAACTCCAAAAGAATTCGGGACATTGCCTCACTACCAGTCAAAGGTCTATAGCCCCAATGAGGTTGTCACTGTGATTCTCTGAAACATTTCTCTACTGTCAGCCGGGCGTCCATAGCCTCGGTAAAGTTGCTCAGATATCCCTGAAAAGTTGAATTTTCTCTTTCTTTTAATTTTCAATTCTTTCTTTCTTTTCTTTCTTTTGATTTTTTCTCTTTTCAGTTCTTTTATTTCAACCCACAAGCAATGAAGCTCGTGCTCAGGGCTGAGAACCACAGTGGTGTTGGAGCAGAATTTTAGATCTTTCACTTAATTGGACCTCGCAAAGGACCTATAGCGACCATCAGGTTCTTAAAATGTGTAAGAGTTGTAAGATTTCAGAATACGTCAGAGTCAGACTAAAACAATAACTTATCCTCTTTGAATCAAACACCCAAATCACTTGACACTAACAGAAGACCTTTACCATCCACTCTGAAGACTTGATTAGAGTTTAAAAAAGAAATACATACCCCAGGCGATAAGTATGGTTGTTGTGCGCACAGATGTGCCCAGCTAAAAGCAGAGGGACCCTGGGAGAAGCAACAACAAAGCAAGAGCAAACAAAAAGCAAACAAAAGCAAAGGAAAAATAAACACCTAAACTAACCAAAACAGAAAAGCAAAAGAAAACAACAAGAAAACTAATCTAAAGTAGCTAACCTATAGGAAACCAACTAACCTAAGGAAAGTAGGAAAGTAGAGTATTTGTAGGAAACTGACACTACTCGAAAACAACTATGTACAAAGGAATTTACAAAGAACTAAGTTCAGGCAAGGCAGAATGATGTTTACACTTGTTGGACTTTGTAATGCATGCACAAGCAAATGGGCGATCGTTATAGTTCTTAACCATGCAGATTTATCTTTATATTCAGCATAAGGAAATTCAATATTGCAACATTCAAATTTCATTGCATAGTCAGGGAAAATCGACAATTGAGGAGGTTTGTCAAACCCATGGTTGATCCATAAGAAAGTTTTCCTTCCCACACTCCCATAATCAAAATGATAAATGCAACTATGAAAATTAACAGGAGCAAGGAAGGATAGAACCTGGATATCATCACATGGAGGTGGCAACATTTGATAGTCGAGAGCGAGTACTGCATCATCGATAGGTGCATTGGCAGCCTCGGGTAGGCATGGTGGAGGATGCAACACTTCAGACATTAAGCTTGCATAAGGCTGGGAGAATAGGGCAACAACACCCCTTCCAATCTTCGTGTGGGATCCACAACCTCCACTGGTTGTTCTTCGAGGAAGTACACCTCATCTTCTTGAGTTTCTATTGCCCAAACCTCTTCTTGATTGCTGTCTTCAAGAGGCAGCATGTTGTCCCATCTCCTTTCCCAAGTGTTGACCTTATTTTTGTGATGTTCAATGTCATGGGATGATGACATGCACGAATATTTCCTATTGTAGCTCCCTGAATGTGAAGGAGGATTAGCAATGACTAAGGTAGAAGGACCATTATTTGCATCTTGTAGTCGGTCAATTCTATCATACTTGTTGGAAGCCATCAGAACACCCCCACTTTTGTCTTCTTCTCTTTGCTGGTCAAGCATCTCATCGTGGCATTCACTTGTATCCCCTTGTTCACTATTGCTATAGATGGAGAAGGAACCCCTCTCCCACTCTGGAGGATCTAGTGTTTCATCAACGAGAGGTTTAGGTGGTATGTCTTCATCGTCGCTAACATTTGGGATGTACTCCTCTGCTGTGTTGATATACTCTTGTGGCAAGGTTCCAAGTGGGAGGAAAATAGGAAGAGACACTGGTCCATCAAGGGGATCAATGTATGCTGAGCGATCCATCCCTTAAAGTCTCCTACAAATCCTATCATCAATCGTGTACAAATGTTCCACAGAGGAGAAGGACCTTGGGTGATTGTTGGGTAGTACTCCTATCTGCTCCACTTCATCGTTCAGAAGCTCAGGACTGCTTAGCTATCCTTCTTCTATCGCTGTCCCAATATCCTTTTGAGGCCTCCCTTCATTTGAGTCATCACTCGGTTCAGGCTCTTGGTCTTCTATTTTCTCTCTTGAAGCATCTGCAGGAGGTGTCGTACTTAGCTGCCCCACTTGTTCTTTAACTTGTTCAATTGCCTCTTGGCATAACTCACATGCAAACTTAGAATGTGATGTGTCATGGAGCCTACACCAATTTGGGAGCAGCAACACCTCCAAATACACTTGAAATTTTAGCTGAGACCAATCCTTTGCTAATCTGGAGACAAGCTGGTCATATCTTTTCGCTATCAGGTCCTCATCATCATTTGGGAAGGAAGGTGAATAATAGACAGCCACGGTGAGTGGTTGTTCCCACTCCTCCAAATCTTCATTTTCAGATGCTTGATCACTGTCATTGTAGATGGAGAGGTCCTCTAATATGATCTCACTTATTTCTTTCTCATCATTCTTTGCTGCCCCAAGGCTGTCAACCTTTTCTTCTCCCTGATTTTCAGCATCTTCATTGGCTGCCCCAACATACACTGTTGCAAACTTCGTGGGTTCATCTTCAACTTCCAATGGCTCCTCTTCTAGATTGGAGGACTGCTCTTTGCTAATAGAGGAAGGGCCTTCTAATTCATTTCTAGTTGAGTTTTCATCAAGATAGTTTGCTGTCTCGAGGGAATCAACTCCTTCCTGTTGATTTTTAGCTTTTGTGTTTGCTGCCCCAACACTAGCTCGTGTGAAATTTCTTGGTTCATCTTCAATGTGCTATCCTTCAGATGTTGACAACTCTTTGGCCTCATGGGATGACTTGTCCTCCTTGATAGTTGGCCGCTCCAACTCGTTCAAACAACCCTTGGCTTGAGCAATGATGCTTGTGCATGACGAGCAAGTGAATTCAGAGTGGGGTGCATTGTGAAATCTGCACCAACTAGACACCAATATTTCCTCCAATCTTGGTCCGTCTTTGCTACCCAAACATTCCTGGATTAGCTCCTTAAATGCTTTAGCTACCATGGTTGTCAGATCTTTCTCTGAGTCTGCAAGGACTAAAGGCTGATATATTTCCCAAAAGGGAATTTCTCCCTGCAAGACTCTTTCAATTCTACTCAAGAAGGTCAAACACCCCAATTCGTTGTGCCTGCGAGTGTAATGAATCTTGCACTTGTCTGCTGATGCGAATTGTTGCAATGGTTTCTTGAATCTTCTATTCAAATTTGCATGTGGCTGAGTGATGTTAATTTGTACATGCTGCTCCATTTCGACTCAACCTCATTTTCTTTTAGAATTTTCTGATTTAATATTTCAACATTAAAAGAGATTTCTCTATCTCAGATTTCTTCTTTGAAAGTGCTCTTTTCAACTTCCAACTTTAGCTTTGTAGCCTCAACATGTTTGCCCTCCTAGCACCAGTTTTGTTGATGTGTTTTTTATGCACTTCTCAACACAGGTAATGCATGGGTGCATCACCTCTCTTGAAAAACAATCTTCTGCAATCAGATTATAGAACACTATCCCAAGGTCTCTAATGTTAGATCTTGACAGTGCTTGGAATATCTCAGTTGTTTCATGTGATTTGTTGGAATCACAAGGCGGACTTACGAATGAGTTACAAAGCATGGGAAGTTGTATCTCCAAATGGAGTTCTTAAGATGGGAGAGTTGTTGTGCATTTGCTTTAGGTTCAAACAATAGTCTTGAACTCCATTTTATCATTGGATTTAGCTTTACACTATGCAATGAACCTTGCTTAAGGTTACTACTGAAAAAAAGGAAAAAGGGCAGGGAATAGAGGAAGTTCCTGGATTTGAAACTATGAATGAACACTGATCATGGAGGCTGCTACAGTAGACAAACTCCTTAAATTGGGTTTTGCTTGGCCAAGAGAACCTATAGTTATACAAAACTAGTGCAATCTTCTAAGGACTGTAGATTTTCAGATTGCATACACACATCATGAACATGCAATTGAACTAAGTTGCAACAATAAAGTGAATAAGCTCAAACTAGCTTTACAAAGTGATTTACCATCAACAAACCACAAAAAGAATGAGCTGGAAATTCATCAAATACTATAACAACAAACACCATCATCACTTCCACTCAAAAAACTAACAACTAAACTAATATGGAAGGTAGAACCATGCATGCAAGATAAGAAAAATCAAAGAGAACATCCATAAAATCATGCAATGCTATCTTCTATTGTTGCAAATGCTTTTTACACCAACTCTCCAACCCCTTTACAAATGAGGGAAGACCCCTATTTATAGTTTTCCAAAGCCCGAATGAATGGCTAGGATTGATTTACAATGAATGACCCAGATTTGTTTACATTAGGATTTCACCTACCCCTCAATATTCAACAATTTAAAATACATCTTTTGTCTTTTCCTTGTTTTGTCATTTAGTGCTCAGTTGCTGTAGCAGTTTTTTCATTTAGCTGATTGCCCTTTTATTGTAGCTGAAACTACTTGAAGGCTTCCTTTGCTTGATGCATTCACAACATTTTCCATTGGATTAGATGAACTTCGTTTATATCTTTGCATCGTTGTTAAATGGATCAGATGATTTGGTGAGATAGCTCCTGATGGATCGTGATTGTTTGTTTGGAGGAAGGAAACAACCGCTCCCTCCCACCACCTTCAAGGCCACCCTTTATAGATTTGTCACTGAATTCCTTGAAATAGGCTTGATTCTAATGCTAGCTCTGTTGATGGGTGCTACAAGGAAAGGTGGACATAAAATGAATGGTGACAGGAGTAATATGCTTTTCCTTGTTCAGCTTTCTTAATGGGTCTCCTCGACGGACCCGTAGTAGGCTTCTTGAATTCTGCATACATGAAGTGTCGTAAGTGCTTTCATACACAAATCAAGGAAAATGTTAGTCCAATCTTGCAAACTCCTTGTTAGATCCATTCATGCGTCATCAAAAGATCATAATATTCATATTTAGAGCTCATTTGGACCATAAACATTAATGCGTGCTCCAGGGGTGTGAGAGCCATAGGGCGGAAGGACGACGAATGCTGGGGGTAGACAAAAGGTCAAAGTGAAAAAGGAGGGATGGAGTTCTAAAAATAGCCATGGAGGGGCTGGGTTCTGAGAGCCAGAATGCCAAGGGCGAATGGAAGGTCAAAACAACAAAGGAGGGACAGAGTTCTAGAAACAACCACAAAGGGGCGGAGTTTCATAATGAAATTTCTGCAACTTGTTGAAACTTAACAAAACCTTGGTAGTTCACTTAGGCACCACAAAAACATCCCAAATCCATAGGAAACTTGTCCCCAAAGTCCAAAAATGACAGAAAACGCGAAGCATGTGAGGAGGGGCCAAGTCAGTAGGAACAAATGAAGGGAAACCCACAAGGGCACTTTCACGAAGGTAAAAGACTTGGCGAAACTCGGGTAGGTGAATTTGGTCAGGGGAATTTGATCGTTTGAAGGCACATGACCAATTTAGGCTCCAGGAAAGGGGCACACAAAATGAGACAAGAGCAAAGAGGTCCATTGGGAGCAAAAAGAGGGGGTCCCTACCCACAGCGGGGCATGTGTGCAAAACATGCACAATAGAACCCTTTAGGTTGTTGTGACAGGATGCCAAAATTGAACTAAGGTTGCACTAGACTTTGTTTGTGGTGAAGCATTGTATCAAAAGTGTCAAGTTGATCTAGTTTGACTCTTTCTCTACATCAATTTTATTATTAGCAACAACTTAAATATAATGTATCACTTCACTTTAATCTAGTTTTAAGTGCTTAATATGCTTCAATATATATCATTCACTTTGCATACAAAAAATACACTTTATGCTATGCGCCATATTCTATGCACCTTTATTAGCATTAAAATTCCTCTTATATGCACAACAAATACAATGCATGAACTATAGTTTCAACGTTACCTCATATGCTTATATTGACTCAATTTAGTGTTGCATATTACGTGCTATATTTTTCCAACCTTTGGCCATTAAATTGGCCACCATAATAGTTATTTTCATGCATAAATTTCAATGCTCAATGCTACACATAACTTAAGGAGCCTATGCATGTTTCATATGTTTTTATTATTGCCTTTATGAAACCTTATGAATATGCTTCTTGACTCTTATCCATCCCATTTACTTGTATTATCAATAGTATGCCCATTCCTTCCATATATATATATTATATATCTTACCCATTATAATGTATGTGATATATATATATATATATATATATATATATATATATATATATATATATTTATATATTACTCTCATATATTTATCCTAATAAGTTTATTATGTATAGATATTAATATATGTATTTATATATATTTGTTTACAGTAATTTATATATTTATGTATATATATACATTAATATTTATACATAAGCATTAATACTATTAAATCAATATAACATATCATGATATATATATGGGTGCGTATTAGTATAGATAATGCATATATATAGTTCATGAAGGAAAAGATTATTATTTGTATTTTTGTGTTGAGGAAAAAAATAAATTGAAGGCCCCTATCATAGATGAAAAAGATATTGAGTATCCTACAAGATCAATGGTTGTTATTGGAACATGGCTTAGGAGGCACCCAATGAAGAATTTTTATGTGTGGTTGTTTGAGGACTTTGACACACATAAGAAGATTCTTCAATATTCCAACCTCATTGTGGTATCAAATGTTTAATTTATCAAATATGAGGATAGGCCATTGAATAAGAACCCGTGGAAGGTTTGTGAGTTTTCCATGAGGCAATACTTGACACAATAAAGAGTAGAGAAGATCCACATGGTTCATTGGGTTGATTGTAAATGAAAAAACTTTGTAATGTCAAGCTGATTTGTATATATGTACAACTACAATTATTTGTAAGGGTTGGTGTTAGGATATGGTGTTGTACACCATTGCATAAAATGATTTATTATAATGTTGTAATTAAATAATTATTTAGTTGAATGATGCACCTTGGTGGTGTGCATAATCACACTAGGTAATTATTTAGGGTCCACTTGAAGTTGTATTGTAACATTGTATTATTATTTAATGTGTGGGAGACATGTGATAATAATTTGATATTGAAGAAATCTTAAATAATGTGATGTCTTAGTACCCAATATTAAATAAAGGGGTTAGTTGTTTTGTATTCACATGGTTTTGTGATACATGGTTTCACCTTACTACTAGTTGTATTTTGTGTGAGCTTGTGTCTATAAAAAAAACACATGTGTAATGTTTTATGTTGGCTGAGTGGGTTGGTTGTCATTATTGAGTCTTCTTGTGGAGTGCATTTGTGAAGCATGGCACATGATTTATGGATTTTTTAGAAATATGTGCCTCAAACAATACAGGCTAAAACCTCATTAGAGCCAAGTCGGTGTGACATCTTCATTGTCTGGCCAACTAGTAGCTTGATTCATTCTGGTTTGTACAAGTCGCTGTGACCTTGCAAATGTCTTGCCGAATGTTGTCATTGTGGAGCTATTGCTATGACAAGGAGTGTTCGGTATGACCTCTTAGCACTCAAGAGACCTCTGGTCAACAAGCCATTCAATCATCTATCGGGGAGACTCATGGCGACCACGGGCTTCGGGGTAGCTTATAGCGGCTCAGTGAGAAGTCCCAGCGAAGTGTTAGAGTTTCACCGACAGTATGTTACATGTTGGTCTTTGGTGTAACACTAAGGTCTCGCTAAAAAGTCTCAACAAATAGTGAATTTCTTGTCGACAGGAATACATTTGATGTCTTTGCCATAACATAAGAGTCCCGGTGTGATGTCTTAGCGATAGATGAAAGTCATGCCGATGGGGACACACTCGGGAGTCATCGATGTAACACTAAGGTTTCGTTATGAAGTCTGGGCGATATGAAAATGTCTCACCGATGGAGGCTCAAAGCGGTCGGGGAAAGGTCTTGGCGAGACTGTTAAGTCTTTCCAATAGCCGATGGCTATCGGGGTAACCCAAATGGTTTGGGAAGAAGTCCCGATGAACGCTGTATGTCTCGCCAATGATGAGGGTTCTTCGGTGTAGCTCTTGGCGAATGGTGGTCTTGATGTAACTTTGTGATCTTGGAGAAACCTCTTGGCGAAGGTGTTAAGTCTTGGTGACTATTCAATAGAGTTCGATATGACTTGTGACTTTGGTATAACCTTTGGTGGCTCGCTATGATCTCCTAGCGAAAGCGATAGGTCTGGGAGACTTTTTTGGTGTTTCGGCGTAACACATGAAGCTCGATGGAACATCTTGGCGACTACGGTAACTCTTGGTGATATCGATGTGAAGGTTATGTGGCATCGGTGAGACACTGTTAGTGTCTCACCGAGATGCCAACATAGTGTGAATTCTGTTGACCGAGTAAGACCGTCCTATGTGGAGTCTCGTGGACCAATAGGAGAAGCCGAATCTGAACAGTTGGAAGGTAATCGATTGTGACAGTTCTATGAGGAAGTTCGACAGACATGGAACACCATGGATATACTCTGTGATTGCATATTGTAATCAAGTTGGTTGAATCGACAGGTTGTTGAGTGATTGTATTAGTGGATGAATTCTATTCTGTAGACTGTAACATGAAGGTTCCTGAAACAAATTGTACATGGTGAATGCTGCTGTAAACAAACATCAGAAAGATAAGTTTGAAACTTGTATGTAAACTTTATTACTGTAATAAAAAGTGACTTCTCTTGGTGTGGCAGGTTTTTCTCTTGTAAGGGTTTTCCCACATATATCTGGTGTTCTTGTGTGATTGTCAAATACTCTGTTTTTTCTATTTGCTTCCTAGTGCATCTTAATTGGACTGTAATTATAAATTTTAAAGTGTATCTGCATTCTTTCCTGAGGTATTGACGTTAGGAGAATTATTTTCTGCATCTAATTTTCCTTACAAGTGGTATCAGAGCCTAGCCAGTTGTGTTATCCTTGTGGGTACGTTGGGTTTTTTGAGTCAGTTCTGTTTAGTGGGAGTCTTGTAGAAAATTGTTATTTCTGATTACAGGTTGAGATGGCTAGTACATCTAGAAAGTTTGAAATAGAGAAGTTCAACGGCAGTAACTTTGAGTTGTGGAAACTCAAGATGGAGGATCTTCTAGTTGATCGTGATCTGTGGCTTACAGTGTCTAGAACTAAACCTTCAGGCATGAAGCAAGAAGATTGGGACCTTGTAGATAAGAAATCTAAGGGGATGATAAGGCTCTATTTGGTAGACTTAGTTCTTCTGAATGTGCATGAGGAGAAGACTACCTCTTCTTTGTGGAACAGACTGGCGTCTATTTATCAGGGGAAATCCTTGGTGAATAAACTATTCCTGAGGAAGAAGTTGTATTCTTTGAGAATGTAGGAAGGAGGGTCTGTGGCTGATCATTTGAACATATTTAATATGCTGATTGCTCAATTGACATCTATTGGGGTGAAGACTGAAGAAGAGGATCATTGCATGCTATTGTTGTGTTCTTTGCCAGACTCATGGGATCATCTGGTGATGGCTATTGGGAGTACAACATCAAATTTCAAGATGGAAGGATGTTGTTGCATCTTTGTTGTCAAAAGAGATGAGAAGGAAATCTTCTGAGATGGCGAAGGAAGCTCTTGCTGTAAGAGGAAGACTGAAAGAGAAAGGCAAGAAGAAGGACAAGAAGTCCAAATTGAAATCAAAGGGGAGATCAAAGTCTCTTGGCAAGAAGTCCAAGGTGAAGTGCTGGAACTGTGGGCAACCTGGTCATGTCTGAAAGGATTGTAAAGAGGAGAAAAAGAAGAAGGGCTCTTCCGATAATGGTTCTTCTCATAGTGATGGTGATGCCTTCATTGCAGCCTTGGCTACACAGGCATTAGATGATGTCTGCTGATTGATTTTGGAGCATCTTTCCACATGAAATCTCACAGAGAATAGTTCATGAAGTATGAAGAATACAATGGTGGAAAGGTGTACTTAGCGAGTGATTCAACTTTGGAGATAGTTGGCCGTGGAAGAGTCAAAATACAATTCCCCAATGGAAGAGTGAAGGGAATCAATAATGTTATGCACATACTAGGTCTGGCTTGAAATCTATTGTCTGTAAGTATGTTGAATGATATTGGAGTACAAGTTACGTTCTCTGGAAATGGCTGCAAGATGACTAGAGGTTCAATGGTGCTAGCTAGAGGTGCTTGAATTGGTACCTTGTACAAGCTGGATGCACATGCTGTTCAATGTAATAGTGTCTCTGGAAAGTCACTGAAAGCTGCTCATGGAGGAGGGAAATATCCCTAATTATGTAAACTCTATGGAAGTAAATCTTCCTATAGAGAATACTATGTTTTGGCATCATAGGTTAGGCCACATAGGAGAAAAAGATTTAAAAACCTTGAAGAATAAAAACCTGGTTGAGGGGCTCAAGATTGTAATCTTGAATTTGAATTTTGTGAACACTGTATATATGGAAAGTAGCACCATGTTTCATTTTATTCCAGTCCTCATAAATCTTTTGGTTTGTTAGATTATATTCATTCGGATGTGTTTGGTCAGTGAATGTTTCTTCTTTGTCTAAGTCAAGATACTACGTGTCATTCATTGATGATTATTCAAGAAGAGCATTTGTATATTTTCTGAAGAGTAAATAAGAAGTATTCAGTCGGTTTAAAGAATTTAAAAATCTTGTTGAAAATCAGACTGGTAGAAAAATAAAATGCTTAAGGACTAATAATAGTAGTGAATTGTTCTGATGAATTTGAAAGATACTGTAAAGACCATGGAATTAAAAGACACAAGACTACACCTTATACTCCACAGTAGAATGGAATTACAGAAAGGTTCAATAGGACAGTGATGGAGAGAGCACGAAGTATCTGAGTAGTCTGGCTTGGAGGAGAAGTTCTGGGTTGAGGCTGTACTGCATGTTATCTAATTAATCATTCTCCAAATTCTGCTCTTGTTGAGAAAACACCTTTGGAAGCATGGTCTGGTAAGAAGCCCTCTCTTAGACATGTTCGTGTTTTTGGCTGTGAGGCATATGCTCATGTGCCAGACGTGAAAAGATCTAAATTGGAGAACAAGGCTGTCAAATGTATTTTTATTGGCTATAGTGCTATCATAAAGGGATACAAGCTTTGGAATCCTGATACGAAGAAGGTTCTGGACAACAGAAGTGTAATCTTTCATGAGCTGAAACCTTCCACTTTGGATCTACAGTCAGAGACAAAGTCAGAAAATAATAAGGATGTAGCATCAATTCCTCCTACACCAAAGAAAGAGGAATTGAGAATTCAAAATGTACCTGAAACTGAGAAGAGCTCAAGTAGTTCAGAAAGTTTTGAAGATGAAGAACCTCAGCCTCAGCAAGTGAGGAGGTCAACCTGAGAAAGAAAACAACCAGATAGGTATGGGTTCTCATTGATTGATTCTACTTGTGCTTATGCTTTGATTTCTAGTACTGATGAGCCTAGGACTGTAAAAGAGGTAATTAAAATGTTTGATTCAGACTCTTGGTTGGAAGCCATGAACGAAGAGATGGCATCATTGGATAAAAATGAAACCTGGAGTCTGGTGCCCTTGCCTAAAGGCAGAAAGGCTGTTGGCTGCAAATGGGTGTTTAAGAAGAAAATTGGTCTAGATGGCAATGTAGAAAAGTACAAGGCAAGACTGGTTGCAAAGGGTTATTCCCAGGTAGAGGGAATTGATTATTTGGAAATATTTTCTCCTGTAGCAAAGCTGACATCTATCAGATTTCTATTGGCACTTGCAGCTACGTATGAATTAGAGGTCGAACAGATGGATGTGAAGACATCATTTCTTCATGGTGATCTTTAAGAAGAAATCTATATGTCTCAGCTTGAGCACTTTGTTGAGGAAGGTAAAGAAAAAATGGTATGCAAATTAAAGAAGTCTCTGTATGGGTTAAAGTAGTCACCTAGAATGTGGTACCATAAATTTGATACTTTTGTATTGTCTTTGGGATTTGTAAGATCAAAATCTGATCACTGCATATATTATAAAGCTGAAAGTGATCAAGTTCTTGTTATTGCTCTTTATATTGATGATATGCTATTCATAGGAAATAGCAAGCTAATGATTTTTGATCTTAAGTCTAGTTGTCTGCTAAGTTTGAAATGAAGGATCTTGGTGCAACAAGGTATATTCTAGGGATGGAGATAACTAGGGACAAGAAGAATAGAAAGCTTTGGCTCAATAGTAAGTATGTCAGACTATTCTTGAGAGATTTTGTATGAATGATTGCAAACAGCTAGTGGTTCCAGTCATGCATGGAACAAAGCTATCTGTTGAGGATTGTCTGAAATATCCTACTGAGATGGAGGAAATGACCAGTGTACCCTATGCTAGTGCAGTAGGTAGTCTTATGTATGCAATGGTGTACAAGGCCAAACATTGCCCAAGCGTGGGAGTTCTTAGTCGATTTATGGCTAATCCGGAAGAAATACATTGGGATCTGTGAAGAGAGTGTTTAGGTATTTGAAGGGAACTTCAAATTTTTCTTTGTGTTACCATGGGAATTTGGTTGAATCACAAAGGACTCTCAACATTCATGGTTATGTTGATTCTAATTGGGCAAGGGACATTTGGCAGGAGGTCCACTAGTGGATACATTTTCATGTTGAATGGTTGTGCAGTGAGTTGGATGAGCAAGCGAAAGCTGTAGTCGCTTTGTCCACTATGGAGGCTGAATACATGGCAGCTACTCATGCTTGTAAAGAAGTAGTTTGGTTGAAACGCTTGTGTTCTAACATTGGTTTTGATGCAAGGGAAATAACTATTTTCTGTGACAGTCAGAGTGCAATTTGTCTGGCAAAGAACCCTACTTTCCATGCCAGGATGAAACATATTGATGTACAGTACCACTTTGTACGAGATATGGTGGAGGATGGAAATTTTAGTTTGGAAAATGTTGATACTCTGGAGAATGTTGCAGATTCATTGACGAAGCCAGTGAGCATAGACAAGTTCAGGTGGTGTGCCAGTTCAATGGGCCTTAGTGCCCATGATTTTTAGTAAATTATGTTGTGCTCTGGAGGTGCCTGTATGATCTTCGTCAAGTGGGAGATTGTTGGAAATATGTGCCTCAAACAATACAGGCTGAAACCTCCATTAGAGCCAAGTTGGTGTGACATCTTCATTTTCTGGCTGACTAGCAGCTTGATTCATTCTGGTTTGTATAGGTCGTTGTGACCTTACAAATGTCTTGCCGAATGTTGTCATTGTGGAGCTATTGAAATGACAAGGAGAGTTCGGTATGACCTCTTAGTGCTCGGGAGACCTCTGGCCGACAAGCCATTCAATCGTCTATCAGGGAGACTCATGGCGACCATAGGCTTCGGGGTAGCTTATAGCGGCTCAGTGAGAAGTCCCAGCGAAGTGTTAGAGTCTCGCTGACAGTATGTTACATGTTGGTCTTCGGTGTAACACTAAGGTCTCGCTAAGAAGTCTCAATGAACAATGAATGTCTTACCGACAGGAATACATTTGATGTCTTCACCATAATATAAGAGTCCCAATGTGACGTCTTAGCGATAGATGAAAGTCATGCCGATAGGGACACACTCGTGAGTCATCGATGTACCACTAAGGTTTCGTTATGAAGTTTGGGTGATATGCAAATGTCTCACTAACAGAGGCTCAAGTGTTAGCTATCAGAGTAACTCAAAGCGGTCGAGGAAAGGTCTTGGTGAGACTGTTAAGTCTTGCCGATAGCCAATGGCTATCGGGGTAACCCAAATGGTTCGGGAAGAAGTCCCGACGAATGATGTATGTCTCGCCAATGATGAGGGTTCTTCGGTGTAGCTCTTGGCGAATGGTGGTCTCGATGTAACTTTGTGATCTCGGAGAAACCTCTCGGCGAAGGTGTTAAGTCTTGGTGACTATTCAATGGAGCCTGATATGACTTGTGACTTCGGTATAACCTTTGGTGGCTCACTATGATCTCCTGGCGAAAGCGATAGGTCTGGGCGACTGTTTGGTGTTTCGGCGTAACACATGAAGCTTGATGGAACATCTTGGTGACTACGGTAACTCTTGGTGATACCGATATGAAGGTTATGTGGCATCGGCGAGACACTGTTAGTGTCTCACCAAGATGCCAACACAGTGCAAATTCTGTTGACCGAGTAAGACCGTCCTATGTGGAGTCTCGTGGACCAATAGGAGAAGCCGAATCTGAACAGTTGGAAAGCAATCAGTTGTGACAGTTCTGTGAGGAAGTTCAACAGATAGGGAACGCCATGGATATACTCTGTGATTGCAGATTATAATCGAGTTGGTTGAATCGACAGGTTGTTGAGTGATTGTATCAGTGGATGAATTCTATTCTATAGACTGTAACGTGAAGGTTCTTGAAACAAATTGTACATGGTGAATGCTGCTATAAACAGACATCAGAAAGATAAGTCCGAAACTTGTATGTAAACTTTATTACTGTAATACAAAGTGACTTCTCTTGGTGTGGTGGGTTTTTCTCTCGTAAGGGTTTTCCCACGTATATCTGGTGTTCTTGTGTGATTTTCAAATACTCTGTTTCTGTTATCTGCTTCCTAGTGCATCTTAATTGGACTGTAATTATAAATTTTAAAGTGTATTTGCATTCTTTCTTGAGGTATCGACGTTAGGAGAATTTTTTTCTGCATCTAATTTTCCTTACAGGATTCATGCTTGGACACATGGGAATGCATTGGAAGGCTTGATGCTTCAGAGGTATTTATTGTAACTCTTGTATTGCTTTGTTGCTTTATTGCTGAATAATATGATGGAGTATGGATGCTTTTGGAGGCTAAGTTTTTCCCTTTTCAGGGTTTTCCTAGGGTATATCTTGTGGCTTGTCTATTTGATCTATGCATTTTGAAAACTTGTATGCATGTTTATCTCTCATGGGTTATGTAGGAAATGGATTAAGATCATGGGTTGAATGCAATAATTTCCTAACAAGTGGTATCAAAGCTTTCATGGTTGAAGAATTTTTGTTATACCCCTAGTTTGAGAGTTTTTGCAAAGTTGAGCCATAGATATACATGAAGGGTTTGAGGCATTACAATATATGGAACACATATTGCAGGTGTTTGTATGCAGTTTTGGGCTTTTGGGTTGTCAAGATTTATTGGGTTTATAGTATACTTATATAATTATTTAAAAAACATATATATTATACATATATTCAAAATGATAAGCACATTACTATTATACAATTTTAATATATTAATATATTATATAACGATTTTTAAATATATTAATATATTAAATAACAATTTTTATATATAACTATTTTCATAATCTTTATATGTTAAATAAAAATTACCTTTAAATGAGGTAACACACGGGTCAATTAATTAAAAGCAACCCTGACATACGACAACACATGTATAGTGATCAGATGATACATGGAGGGCATACATGGAATGACATCCATGCCCCGTCGCTTCATGTCTTAGTCGATGGTATGATGTAACTACATGATTATTAAATCCATGACCCTTTTTCTTAAAAACTTTTAAGTTTGAATGACTTAGAAATAAAGATGGCCAGATCTTTTAATATTTGGAAAATTTAATTAAATCTTTCATTAAAATACTTTTAAACCGTTCCCCCCTCTTCACATGGAGTTTAAATTCTAAAATATTAAATATGAAGGAAAATCCGAAAGCTTTTAAAATTTGTAAAAATTAAATTGATTTTTTGGAGTGGGGTCCACCAAAATTTTCCTTATAGTTAAATTGGATAGTTTTTGTTTCTGGAGGCATAACTTTCGCCCACGATGTCCGTTTTTCGACTTCTTGTAGTCGTTGGAAAGCTGGTTCTGAGCACTACGCAGTGGTACATATTTGTTCCCTGATTTTTCAATTTTGACATGTTTTTGGAGCCTGGAAGTCAAATGTTCTCGTTTGCACAGTTTTGGTCATAACTTTTGCATACAGAATCAAATTTTCAATTTCGAAGAGGTGTTGGAGAGAATTCACAGTGTAATACATAGTGGTTTAGATTTTTTATTAGTTTGTGGTGTAGGATGATCTTGGTACTTTTTTGATTGCCTGTAGGATCATGAGATTTGAGATGTGATTGTATGAGCATCCAAATGAGTCAAGAGGTGAAACCTTGAGGGAGTACATGTTTTTATATGATATTTATGATACTACAGTTGTTTATCAAATTGGTGCTTACTGGTACAGGTTTATAGGTGTTTTTTGAAGTTAAGACTTTGATGGTGACATGTACACAGGTTTTCTTCGATTTTGAGGACATGGTTGGACATGGTTTGAGAATTTGAGTCTTGTATGGATGATAGTTGAGTGCAGGTACACTGATGGCTATGATTATGGTGTCATGGGTCTATAGGTACATTTGATGCATTGGCATGACATGATCATGTATATGGTGTTTGGTGGTGATATGGTTTGATATTAGGAGATTGTTCTTATCTTCTTGACGCTTATTTGGTTCTTTGACTATGATTACTCACTTATGGATATGGTTGGAAAATTAAATCTATGGTTGATTTGGTGTTTGAGTCTTGATGTCTATAGGATTATCTTCTTTGATATCTCATTTTGTAGTTACTAATGTGATGATGAGTTTTCATGTTTCAGTGACTAGATCTATGAGTTATGTAGGTGTGTGGGTTGGCCACTCATTCATTTGTAGTGGGATGACTTGAATGTGGACTTTCTATATCCACCAGGTTTGATTCATTATTGTTGCATATTTCATTAGTTGGCATTGTCTGTGGTCATTTGTGCATTGGTATGTTGTTTTGGGATTGAGAGGATGAATGATTTGAGTACTTGATTAGTCGGTTCATGGGACTTGTAGCATGTGGTTTGATCACAATGTCATGATAGCTTGTTATATTCACTGGTTATACATTTTTAGTGAGAGACTTTGACAGTGATGACTTGGCGGTGTAGGATTGGTTTGTGATGTTTTGATGGCGATTATATTTATCTTCTTCGCTTGGAGATCTTGGTTTACTTGTATGTTACTGACATTGTAGTTGAGTGTGTGTAGACTTGGATGATCTTCATGGAGAGGATGGTTGTCATGATACCATGTGTAGCTCGTATCACGGTTCAATGGGAGTTGTTGGCAGTGATGTGGATGCATCATTGGGTATGATTATCTTCATGTGATTGGGGATATGTATTCTTGGTTTAGAGTGTTTGTTATGATGTCATGGTACACTCTTGATTCTAGATTAGAGTTTGGAATATTACATGTTCTCTTGAGACCAAGATGTATGTTATGATGCATGTGATCTCCTAGGAGGAGATGGTTAGATCGTGTTGTCATGACAGGTTCTTGATTCTGCGGTTGGAGCTTTGACATTGATTTTGGTAGTTCTTTTTGTATTGGGTACATTGATCATTTTCTTGATTACTTCATGATGGTGCTATTTTGCATTTGGAGTTTGGCATGGATTGATTGTTTATAGGTGCTCATGGATACTTAGAGATGTAGGTGATGGTTGGAGTTCTCTTGTGATTAGAGACATTTTCTTGAGACAATTACTCTTTGGAGGTTTCAATAGGAAGACTGAGGAGCTTTCACCTGGATATGGATGTGAGTTCATGATAGACCAATAAAGGATATTGTTCTTGGAGTGAATCATGATGGCTTAGTTGTCCTAGAGGAGCATTCTCATTCCCCACTCTTGGTCTACTCAACAAATTATTGTTTGAGAGGTATTTTCCCTATATATCTTTCAGATGTGTTATGTTTTATGCTTGATTTCTCATGGGATTGAGTTGTTTCATAGTGATTGATTTGGATACTCATTTGAGGATTGTTTAGCATGAGTTTATATGCTTTATCTTTCATAGATATGGATCTTTTTTTTTTTTTTGCTTTATCTTTCATAGATATGGATCTTGTGCTATGGATAGTTAGTTCTGGAGGATTCATTTCAAGGGATGTTATGGCATGGTTATCTCCTTGTACATTTGAGTTTTATGATATCATTCATTGATGAGGATTGTTAGGAAATGTATTATGGGCTGATTTCCAGTTTTGGGGATGGTTACTTTGAGTTTGATCTTTTTGATTTGAGAGGGTTACATCTGTGTTGGCATTGTTACATTGATTCATATGTTGTACTTGGTCTATGAGATTGAGTGTTATGGATGTTGTTGAGGATTTTCATTTGGGGTTGTTAGGAGATCATACTTGACACAACAATACACTTTTGAGGTGTTTGTGGGAGGACATTATGGTTTACATGTTTCTCTCTTCATGGTTCCTTCCTGTATGTTTATGTTTTGGGAGGATGGTGGCAACATGTTGTGAGATATTATGTAGCTCTTTGGGTTGCATGTGTGGATCATTGTTATTGTTCTTGGTACTTCATGTTTTTATTTACTTATCACACCTTGATGTATAGTGTTGATTGGTAGATTGACATTACCTATGCAGTGGGAGTTCCTAGATATGTATGTTCTTCATTGAGAGGTTTTATATAGGGAGCTTGTGGTTGTAGTTTATAGGTTGCATATATGTTCTTGGCATGGGTTTTCTGATGTATTGATACCTTGGAGGTATGGATGGTTGGATGTATTAGCATGTGTTGTGGATGCTATTTCTAATCATGTGGGTTTTTCAGTTGATAACATCTTGTTTGGATCCTTTGTTATTTATCACTTGGATTTGATGCTTGTGCTCATGGATTGGTGCACTTTCACCTTGTCATGTTGGAGATGAGAGGAGTTATTGCTTGAGTTGGTGGTCACTTTGTTCTTATTGCAGGCATCTTGATGGAGCACGAGAGCATGTTACAGATTCATGTGGTTTCATGTATGGCTATGATGATGTATTTCATGTATTGATCCCTTATGCAATGTATACAAAAAGTGGGAGAATGTTAGGATATGGTGTTGTACACCATTGCATAAAATGATTTATTATAATGTTGTAATTAAATAATTATTTAGTTTTGATGCACCTTAGTGGTGTGGATAATCACACTAGGTAATTTTTTGGGGTCCACTTGATGTTGTATTGTAACATTGTATTATCATTTAGTGTGCGAGAGACATGTGATAATAATTTAATATTGGGGAAATATTAAATAATGTGATGTCTTAGTACCCAATATTAAATAACTTGGGGTTAGTGGTTTTGTATTCACATGGTTTCACCTTACCATTAGTTGTATTTTGTGTGAGATTATGTCTATAAAAGCAAACACATGTGTAGTGGTTTTTGTTGGCTAAGTGGGTTAGCTATCATTATTGAGTCTTCTTGTGGAGTGCATTTGTGAATCATGGCATGAGATGTGTGGATTCATGCTTGGACACATGGTAATGCATTGGAGGGCTTGATGCTTCAGAGGTATTCATTGTAACTCTTGTAATTCTTTATTGCTGAATAATATGATGGAGTATGGATGCTTTTGGAGGATGGGTTTTTCCCTCTTGAGGGTTTTCCCAGGGTACATCTTGTGTTATCTTTTGGCTTATCTATTTGATCTATGCATTTTTGAAACTTGTATGCATGTTTATCTCTCATGGGTTATGTAGGAAATGGATTAAGATCATGGGTTAAATGAAATAATTTCCTAACAGTTGGGATAAATAAAAGCACTTGAGCTATAATAATATATATATTTTTAAGTTCTCATATTTTACTTATCTCTAAGCAGTGTAATTATATCTTGTTGCAAGTATGTGTAGTTGGTGTTGTCATTGGTGTCAACTATATGAGCAAGAGATTGTTGCAAGAGTGTGAGCAGTTGGAATTGAGTTAATGTTGTCTCTGATGATGCTTTGAATAGTTGCATTATGTTGTCATTAGTAAGCTACTGGTGTCAACCTTTAGTGTTGCTTTGATAAGATTTTTTCTATGGATGTATGGTTGAGTTGCTATGTTGTAGCTAGCTTGGTGATGATGAGGAAGTGTTGAAGATGTGTCTCTAGTGCTTGGTTTCCAAGTGCTTTTGGAAAAAAATGAATAAAAAGAGGAAATAGTGTGTTGTAGTGGTGTTTTATGTTGTAGAGTAGTGTTCTTATTTTGCTTCGCATTTCTTTTATGTTGAAGATCTGCTTGTGTGGTTTGGATATTGATGGATCCTTGTGCAAAGGAAGTTGTATTCACCAATGTGTGAACTATGTATTGTAGAGGTGTCTGGGAGAAATGGTTTTGCTCTGCATTTCTCCATAGAGTGGTTTCAAGTCTTTCAAATCTAGAAGGGTGTTGATAGTGTTTGTATATTTTTGCAGTTGAAGTTGTTTGAGGTTTGGTGCTTCAAAATTTAGTTTATTGAGTTGCAGTGTATGGAAAAATTATCTAAGTGTACTAGGTGTGTACATTCTTTAGGTGAAATTTTTTGTGAAGGAATTTGTTGGATTTTAGGGTGTTTGTGGAATATTCTAGATTATGTTCAAGTGACATCTATTGTTCATGAGTTTCTTTTGGATCAAAGGAAGTGTGTACTTAATTGTTTAATGGTGTTTACACAAGTTTAGCTGAACTTGGATGTTTACACTAATTATGGAGTTACTTTGGTGTTTGTGGAAGCATGGTGTGACATGTATGAGTGGATTTAGGTCTAAATTAAGGTGTGTTGTGGTCCACCTTCATTCCTTTCCATTGCGGGAATGTTTTGGTGCTGACCTAATTTGAATTTGTTTGGTTAAGGTGCATAGCCGACCTTGGATAATGTTTTCAAGGTTGAAAATGGTATAAATATGTGTTGAGTTGTTGAGGAATGATAAGATAGATGTGTGTGATGCAAATGATGCAAATTATAGAGTTGTGAGGTGCAAATTTGTGAAGTGCAGTGTGAGTTTTCATGTGTTAGATTATTGAATGTAGTGAGTAGAAGGTGTCTATGATCTTTAGTAAGATTGCAAAGGTGCAGTTAGTGATGTTGTGGTGGAATTTTCTGTTTCATTGAGATGGATTTCTCATTGTAAAATTTTTCTCTATCTTCTTTTCTATTTTGCTAGTGAGCCTTTCTTTCTTCTGGGAAGTGAGCTCTCCAATAGTGGCCCTTTGTAATCACTGTTGAAATTAATTTATATTGTGAGCTAATCCTCATCATGGTTTTTCCCTTCTTGGGTTTTCCATGTAAATCTGGTGTTCCATTGTGCATAGTGTTGCTTTGGTTATGTTTCTGTTATGTGCTTTCATGATAAGTCATTCTAACAAATTAAGGGTTAATTGAATTGATGTGGATTTGAATGTTTGTGAGGGTTTTGAAGTTTTAAGGTACAACTAATTCACCCCTCCTTCTCAATTGTCTTGTGCATTCAACATATCTAATGCAAAATACTTTAATAGTTCTATCCTAAGTGGTGTAATTATCTCTATTACAAAATTTTGATTATAAAAAATCTTTGCCACTGGCTGGAGTTGCATCTTAAAAAGTCTAAGTCCTTGAGCCTTGACCTCTAGTTTTCATATTTCCTCCCTTTGTTTCTCACCTTGTGTTTTGACTTAGTCATGCAAGTATTATTTACCATGTAAATCCCCATCTACCATATGTTTGAATCTTACTTGCTTTCATTGAGATGTTTTATCTTATTTAGGCCTAATAATTGTCATGAATTTGAATTCATACATTATCTTACATTCAAATTTAGACTTATTTCATGCTCGATCCATGCATGTACCCAAAACATTCCTTAATCTTTCTTGAACCATTTGGTTGCATCTTGATGCTAGTCATGCTTTAGGTTTGGTCTTCCTAGTGGATGCAAAAATACAAAAATTCTCATTTGTATCACAATTTTGTAATATATATTCCATTATTGTATAATTTTTATTTCTATCCATTTTTTTTGTAAGAGTGGCGATAATTTATCTTTCCATGCTAGCTTTCATCTAGTGGTTATCATTGATTTATGAAAGTTCCTTTCTAATTTTTTAAGGAAAACCTACAAATCATATTTTCCCCCAAATGTCTTAATCATAGTCATTCATTAGAAAAAGAAACTAAATTTTAGATATGTTGTGGAAATCACCAACATGAGCCATAAATATTGCAAATCCATCCCAATCTAGTAGTTCCTCCTAAATTTTGAAATAGCATTCAATCAACAAGTGGATAAAATCTCATGATTTATCAAATTATACTCACCACACACATCTAGACCATCCATTCCTAAACAAGGATAATTATACCACTTTGCTAAAAGATCACATCACCTCAACACATGATAACTCAACAAAATCCTACATGCAATGAATCCTTGCCGATACTAGCTATACATGTCTAGCCACCATGATAGAACCTCTAACAACAAAAGATTAATCAAACCATGATAGCTAGGGAATTCAAATTCAAAATTTATAAATATAAATACATGGAAATTTTAAATATTTGGCATTCTACACATTCAATATGTACTAAGATTTATTGTAAACTATTATTCTCTAAAGGAAGGCTAACAAGTGAAAGGTTTCTTGGGAAAGAGTGAAAGAAATAAAATAATTGATATAATGGTTAAGAAAGAAGAGAAGTATAAGCAAGAAAATGCCATGATCCTAGATTAATCCTTAGAAAAGGGTAAATTTCTCCATGTACTTTACTTATATTTATTTTACAAGCATGCACCCTAATGAGCTTGTTTTTAAAGTTAATGCCCTTATTCCATATTCCCAACCCACCACATCCAAATCTATCTAAGATGATGTTGACCTTATCTACGAATCTCATCTCTCTAACTAACCCACCTCAGTTAGGCATGGTGCCTTCATTTTATGATAAAGTGGTCTTTGCTAATATCTTATGCTCAAATCCAATTCCACCTTCATAGTCCCTTTGAAATTATTGGTATCCTTAAATTAGTTCAAAGCTAATACAAAAGATGTTTCTAGCACATTTGCATACCTATTGGGATTCAAGGATAAATTTTATTCCAAATAGATGTAGGAGGAGGTGATGACCCTAATGACTAAAAGAACATAAATATAAAAAAAATGGACCAACCACCTAAAAATAAGAAGTCAAAGTAAAGGAGAAAGGAATCCCAAGAGTAATCAATATTAGGTACAACTTAAGCATAGGATTTTATCATTATTTTTATTGAATGAAACTAAGTACATAAATGTTGTTGTTGAGGATGATGCATAGTTGTGGGATCCAATAGAGTGATAAAATAGGTCTTATAATTGTAGGCATGCTAGATGTAGAGGATGTTTGTATCCCAAATGTGTGAAAGAGCACAATTATAGATGCATAAATGATGTATGAGTGAGAAAATAAGATGTTACTTAGCCAAAGTGGACTGAAACTTGATGTTACTTAGAACCCTAGATTTTTAACAATTAAAATCCTCAAATAAGGAAACTCAAGGAAAATGAGGGTTATAATACAATTTTCTAGCCTCATAGACTTGAAAGAAACTAATAATGAGCACTAAATTCTTCATTTATTGTGAATTTTTAAGCCAAACTAACTACGCCAACACATCTAAGTGGGTGGATGAATTTTAGTGGAGGCATTCATTCATTCCACAGGTCACCCAATCCTTTTGGGCTACATTATTCCAACTCAGTCTCTTAAAAGCCTTAAGACCAAAAAACTACCAAACTATGACATAGTAGTTCTTGAAGCTCATGGTACTTCTAGGAATTTTTCATCTAGACCTATAAAAGGATATAGGGTCCCTTCATGTCAACCTCTCTCACTTCTAGTTAACTAAACACCATTTGCACACGCCAATAATGAATGCAATCTTGTAAAAAGTGTTAGTTGAGAGCACTATAAATGTGGCAAGAAGCATATTTTGCATTTCATGCATCGTGGAGTAAAACCAAATATTCCAACATGTTTGGGTAGGCAGGTGATGCTAGGGAATATCTTTGTTTACACCCTAGGTCACTTGATTTTTTTAGACTATAGGCTTATGACAAAGTCTTTTAAGAAACCTAAGTGCAAAAAATTGCCAAACTACGATGGACTGGTTCTAAAAATTCATGAAAACTATGAATATTATGTCTAAACCTACAATTTCATGTAAGGTCCCTCTAAAACAACCTATCTCAATTTTTTTTAATCTCCAAACCATTTGATTGACGATGATGGATGTAATGTTGCAAAAAGCATCATTTATGTTCAACACAACCTTACTAGGAGCCATATTTTATAGTATTTTTCTTGTGGGGCTAAAATAACTAGAAAAAAGATCTAAGTGGGTGGGTGAATTATAAGAAAGTCTTTTTTTCATTCCCTAGGTCACCCAATCATTCTGGACTATAGGCTTCCAACAAAGTCTCTTAAGAGACCTAAGTGAAAAAAACTACCAAACTATGACATGCTAGTTGTAAAAATCCGTGGCACATATGAATGTTTCATTTGAACCTATAATTGGATGTAGGGTACCTCCACAAAATCCTCTCTCAATTTTTCTTATCTCCAAACCATTTTAGTGTGGCGATAATGGATGTAATATTGCAAAAATGTCATTCACATTTAATACAACCTTGCCAAGAGCCATATTTTGTGCTCTTTGTCTTTTAAGGCCAAAACAACTATACCAACACATCTAGGTGGGTGGATGAATTCTAGGTAAGGAATCTTTTTATTCCCTAGGTCACCTAATTGTTCTGGATTACAAGCTTTCAATAAAGTCTCTTAAGAGACTTAAGTGCAAAAAACTACCAAACTATGATGAACTGGTTCTCAAAATCCATGGAATTTGTGAATATTTTGTCTAAACCTAAAGTTACATATATGGTCCCTACATAATAACCTCTCTCAAATTCTATTATCTCCAAACCATTTGACTAAGGCAACGGTGGATGCAATGTTACAAAAAGTGTCATTTGCGTTCAACACAACCATGCCAGGAACCATATTTTGCATTCTTTTTCTTGTGGGGGCCAGTCGACTATGAAAAAATGTAGGGATAGGTGGGAGAATTCTAGGGGAGGCCCTATTTTCACCCTATTTGTCTTGATCCTTCTGGGCTTCATTATTTTGGAAAAGTCTCTTAAGAGACTTAAGTGTAAAAAACTGATGAACTATGATAAACTAGTTCTCAAAATATATGGAACCTATGAATATTTTGTCTTAGAAACCTACCATTGCATGTATGGTCCCTCCACAATAACCTCTCTTATTTTTCTTGTTTCCAAACCATTTGATTGTGGAGACGATGGATGCAATATTGCAAAAAATATCATTTGCATTCAACACAACCATACTAGGAGCCATATTTTGTGTTCTTTGTCTTGTGGGGGCTAACTAATTGTTGAAAAACAATAGGTTGGGTAGGTGAATGCTAGGGGAGGCCTTTTTTTGTACCCCAGTTATCTTGATCCTTCTGGGCTACACTATTTCAACAAATTCTCTTAAGATACATGATAAGTGCAAAAAAATGCCAAACTATGATGGAGTAGTTCTTGGAATCTGTGGCACCTAGGAATGTTTTTTCTAAATCTAAGGTAGATATGGGGCCCCTATATAGTAACCTATCTTGAATCTATTCAACTTAACACCATTTGACCATTACAATAATTGATGCATTATTACAAAAAGCATCAGTTGAGAGCACAATAAACATGGAAACATGCATTTTTTTGTATTTTGTGTGTCATGGGACCCAAATGAATACACCAACACATCAAGGCTAGTTGGTCAATACTACTAGAGGCCTTATTTTTCACCTTATCTATCTCGATCATTCTGAGCTACAGTATTCTGACACAATGTCTTAAGAGCCCTAAGAGCAAAAAAATTGTCAAACTATGACAACGTAGTTCTTGGAGCTTTTGGCACCTAGGAATGTTTTTTCTAAACCTATAGGTGGATATGGAGTCACTCTATAGTAACCTATCTCGATTCTAGTCAAATTGACACTGTTTGAACATTCCAACAATGAATGCATTCATGCAAAAAATGTTAGTTGAGATCAATGTAAACATGGAAACACATATTTTTTGCATTCCATGTGTCATGAGGCCCAAATGACTATGCCAACACATCGAGTGGGTGGTTCAATGCTACTAAATGCCTTATTTTTGTCCCAAAATTTCCACATCATTTTAAAATATAATATTTCATCAAAGTCTCAACATAATAATAGGAAAATTGAGTTCTAGAAGGTGAAATGAGAATAAGAAAAACATAATAATCAATGGATCTAAATAAAATAGAAGGTGAAATGAGAATAGAAAGGCACAAAAAGCATAACATAGGAAAGGATTAATGTCAAAACACATAGGAAGCAAATGCTAAAACACAAATGAGATAGAAAATACATGTAGAATAGGTAATAAAGATTAACAAGTACATAAGTGCAAATATAAGTAGAAAAGGGAGAGGTCTCATTCAATTGCATAAGGAGAATTTCCTAAGAGGTCATCCTCCCAAAAATTAGCATCATAATCTTCTTCCTCTACTACATGAGTTTATTTTTCAATTACATATGTTTCTTCTTGGTATTAGTTGGTAATTTTGAGGAACACACTATCAATAGGTAGAACCATAGGAGCTTCTTTCCTTACCCATTTCTCGTGCTTCTTTAGAGGTGGTCTCATATAAATATTTTTTACTTCTTGAACCATAAAATTTTTATTTGGAATCCATAGAGTAGTACATTTATCATGAAATACAAAATTTTTCAATATATGACCCTTAAATTTCTTAGGTGGAATAGGGTATTAAAAAATAATATGATTGTGTGTCATTTATTTGTATTTTTTTCCTTTGTTCTTCTAATCTATGTTGATACACTTCATAAAGTTCTTTCTCACTCTCATAAGGAGGTTCTCTAGGAATGTATATGTACTGTATATGTGGTAAAATGACTTGCCTCAATAACAGGCTCATATAGATCTATGTTTAATATTTACACTTCTACCCGTGTATGTACAAGATCATCATGGAAAAAGTAGGCCCTCAAGTGGCGAAAAATTTAGAAAAATCAGAGTTAGGCAACTTGACATAAAAATTTGAATAAGTTATCTACATTATTTCAAAAATATGTAAGAATAGAATCTATAGCAAATTGAATGTATTTTCTAAACTACTAGGTTTATTTTAAAAAAAAATGTTTGGTGAAAATTTAAAATTTCAATGCAGTAGTACTTAAATTTTAGGGAAAAAAATAAGAAGGTGTTTGTATAACTACCCTAACCACAATAAAATAATAATATTTTTTTATAATATTTTAGAAATAAGTAGAGGACTCATGTACCGATGTGACACATATTTTTTTGTAATTTTTTTCCAAGTAAATAATTAATTATGAATTTTTTATTATAACTTTTAAAAAATATAAAAACTCGTATGTCTGACCACCTTAACTTGGTCAAAACTTTGAAATTCATTTTTTTTTAATCCTATAGTATGCAAAGCATATAATGTGATGCATGTTTCAGATTCAAAAAATGTGATACCGTTTGCAAGCTATAGATATTTTTCAATCAACCTATCAATGAGAACTTTAGTCGTAATTCAAATAGAAAATGAATAATAATTATTTATTAAATTCAAAGTAAAGTATAATTTATATTGGTGGAAATATGAGAATCTCCTTTAAAAACCCTTTTCATTTCATCAATTTTGGGTAAAAAAAAGGTTTTCAACCACATACCCTACACATACCTATCATATCACCACTTTTTGACCCATCATGATCCTGTACATACCCACGGTCCTCATGAACATATTTAACTCATTGATGTATAATACAAGGGATGTCCTTTAATTTCTCATGTCATGGTATACCAAAAATATGGAATACCTATCCAAAGCAAGAATAAGATGAAATAACATTTATACTTCCTTAGGATCCACCTTAGAGGTAAAGTAACACAAACCAAAGTGTCAATCACTTTTTTGTTAGTCATCTTTAAGAATGCGTTCTTGAATGAGCATAAGGACTTGAATTCAAGTGTTCATTATCTAAAACATCTTCAATAAATGTGTTAAATTTATTTGTGACATCAATGAGAATGTCACTAATAATTATGCCCTTTAGATATAGGTCATAAATTTTAAGCCTAAAAGTAATTTTAAAATGGATTCAAATTTACTTATTTTTCATTATGACTTCAAGTTTGGCGCCAAAGTTTCCTTTTAGGATTTTTAGGACTTATTAAAGGGTTTGGGGTTGTTTCAAGGTGGAAAAAGATAACTTAAACCCATACAAATCTCAACACTTAGATTTTAATCTTGAATAAGTATCCTTTACATGATATGTACATACTCACAATCCTGTAGAGATACACAATAACATTGATGCAACTTAAACTCTTTACTATTGCATTGCAATATAAACCTTTATTCTTATGATGCAATGAGGTATATGATCCTAAATATGAAGTATAATTCATCATGAAAACATAATATCAATACATACATCCATCTTGCCATATCATAATTTGAAATCTACCAAGCTAAGGTAAAAACCCAAAGAAGTATGATTACCCTCAAACCAAAAGCCTTCAGATCATCCATAATGCAATGAGAAAGATAATACTATAAAAATCTAAGATTCTAAGCTCATCTCATGAAGGAGGTAAATGCTCTTGCTAAGGTGATCACACAAACTCTTCATCATTATACACCAAGAATCATCACTCCATAGTATATATTGGGACAAACAGTTCATCTGAACCATGCCATCCAATCAAGCCTCTACATGACCAATCCAAAGTGACCAACCAAGACCTAGACTAACATATAACTCACTAAACAATATGAAAGACTAAAATAATTGGGAATTTATTTAACTAATCAAATCAAATGTTCATCTCCATTTTATTGGTGTAATTATTCATTTATAGCAAATATAAAGAACATTGATAAAACAAATTTGTATTAACCAAAAATTCATATAGGCATACAATGTTTTGTCAGTAAAAGTATAATATACATGTACAAGAAAGCCATATAGGTGTATAATGTCACATAACTGTAATACAAAAATATATGTACAAAACTACCATATAGGCATACAAAAATGTCATAATATATTCACTTCCCTCTAGGGCAAGGGAAGAGATCACCAGTTGACTTCGATTTTTGAGTGGATGGAGAGGAAACCGATGATTATTGCTTTTAAAATAATTGAAGGGACCTCCTCTCATAAGTTTTTGGAGCTCCACCTAATACAAAAAAAATATACAAAAACTAATATATAAAAAATGAAATATAGAATGACATATAATGAAATAATCTCTTATCGTGAACTGATAATATTTCTCAAGCAATCATTTCCTCTCTTCATCCATTCAAGGGCATTATAAACTAGATTTGTGACCTCTTGTGACAAGCATTAAGAATCAAATTAAGTAAATGAGTATGATTTAAAGTTGTACTAATAGACGTAGGATAAAACAACAAACAAAATATGAGTTTTACTATTTTACCTTGTACCTTTCTAAAAGGCATCAAAGATAATAAGTTTCTATGAAAACAACCACCTCCACTGTGCTATGGATACCGAGATGAGTCTGATATGATGTCATTAACTAAAAATGAAACAATGTTATTAAATTAAAAAAAAAAACTACCTAACATTATATTATTATAAACATAATGATTAAAAATAGTCACTCACCTTAGTGAAATATGTATGGTCACTTTGACTAATAGGTCCTAATGTCAAAGGCCCAACATCCACCTATTCAACATCCAATGTGAATTTTAAGATTAATATCATTCATATAAGGTAAAGATATTTACATGTACTATATATTTACTATTTCTTTACTAATTACATACATGTGTACTCAATATCTTCGTGTAATTGGGAGTTGAAGGGCTGCTCGACGCAAGGTAAACACTCTAACCCTAAAATTTTATTACAATCAATTTAGTGGTTTAAAGTTAATCTTACATTTCAAAGTGAATTATAGTAAAATAATTTTAACCTTGTTCAAATTTAC
The DNA here is from genome assembly GCA_007258455.2 of Sequoia sempervirens. Lineage (NCBI taxonomy): Eukaryota > Viridiplantae > Streptophyta > Pinopsida > Cupressales > Cupressaceae > Sequoia > Sequoia sempervirens. The sequence goes on along the minus strand of VDFB02086081.1, from coordinate 439,682,019 downwards.
CTGTCTATCAATACCAAATGTCTCATCTAACATCTCATTTGCAAACAATATATTATCTAATATGGATGTCTTTGTTGCTATCCATGTGCATCCCAATTTTCCTCAGTCCCATCATCACAAAGAGAACCACAGTTTTGACATATGTGAGGTGAATATATTGAGACTTGGAAGAATCACCCTCATCACCCTATGCTAGAGGCATACTATGTTGTAAAATCTCTGAGTGAGTGAGATGATGAATTGTAGGGTCTCAACTTCAATACTCTCCTTCACAATGGAAAGGATTGTGACATGCTCAATGTTTGTCTTAGTAAGAGGTCTTTGTGCTTGGTTTTGGGCATGTTGTGCCCCCACCATGTCTTGTGTAGAGCCCCCACCTTTACCCTAAAACTCTTGCATGTTGAAGTAGTTTGGGATTTTGTTGAGGACAAAATCACAATAGAGTTTTGTCAAAAATAATAGTGGGACCTCATTATTATTGCGTGAAGGATGGTAAAAAAACCATCCACCACCTATCCCCAAAATTATTTTTTATCCATTGGTGTTGAAACTAATGGATAGGGAACCTCTTGCAAGTGTTGTGTAGGGGTGCATTAGTTCGTGGGTCAATAAACAATGCATGCACAAGTCAAATTTCATTTTTTTGTTTTATTTGTTCATAGAATAATTTATCAGCATAAAATTATCTTACTTCTCCCCTCTTGTTTGACTAGGTGTTAATTTTTCCACTCATGAAATCTATGTGAGAGATCATATATTCCAATGAAGTGGAGAGGGTAGACTGATGGAAGGTTGTTCCACTCAAGTCTCTCAACTTTCTAATTATTGTTTAATTTTTTTTTCTTGTTGTTTTCTATTTTCCTTAGGACGTTTTCTTGCATCCTAGGAGGATGTTAAGGCATTTTCAGATGGGTTTGGTGTGGTTGTTCTTTACCAAGGTTTTTGTGAATTGGTGAATGAATTTTTTCATAAACCATTGGAGGATTTTCAATTCCTAAAAAATAAAAAATCACTCAAAACCATTTTATCGCTATTTAACCAAAATTTTACACTTAAAAACTAACCAAATTTACCTCTCCGACCTCGGGATGTTGTGGCAACATTTTGGAAACTTCACAACATGAGTGCACTCTTGGATGGTCATTGTCTGTTATTTTGCAGGTGAGATGTTGAGTTCAAATGAGCTTAGTGTCTTTGTTGTTATTATTTTATGTTTTGCATAATGCAAACATGTTATAATGCATTCATGTTATGTCTTGTATGAGACCACAAAGTGGCATGACCACTTTTTGATCCCCCATCTTTTTGCACTTACCCAATAAATTAACTTTGAAGTAAAATAAAATAATTGTGTATTTTTTCCATCTATTTAGTTAGCTATTTGTATATTTTAGTAATAATTTTTTATTTAAATATTAATTAATTTGTTTATATATATATATATTTTTCTAAATTATAGAAAAAACTCTTATAATAAAAATAAAGTAACTGGGAAAATTTTGTGTCTATGATATAACATATAAAATTATTACAATAAGTTGTTTTCATAAAAAAATTCAATGCTATATGTACTTAAGATATTAAGTAAAAAAATTATTAAAATTGTAGGTAAAAGATATCTTAAATACATCTTTCTAAAAAACACCAAACAACAAGAGATATCTCTTGTCATCATTTAGATAGATGGATTTAAGACATCTATACTAGTTAAATATGTTTTCTACTTCGTAATTATTATATTGATATCAATCGTGTATTTTTAAAATCTACTCATCATGTTTATATTTCTCATTCATGTGGAATTGTTTATAAAGATTCTTTTGAAATGGTTTAAAGTATACCAAACTTATTCTTTAAAATTAAAAAGATGTGAGGGATGCAAAAATATTTGAGAGAGGGAATATAAAAAAATTATAGTAAAAAAAGAAGTTTTGACATAATTATTTACACTTTTTAAATTGAATTAAAATAAAATATTTGAAAAACTCTAAAATATGTATTAAAAATTAAATTATTTAATACATACTATACATGGGGATCTCATTAGGAACACTCAACATGAACACGATGGTCCAAACCCATGAGCTCAATTTCCCAGTAAGAGCTAAAAGCTTATGAGCACAACAATCAAACAAGCACTACTAGCCCACAAGCTCAATGGCCCAACAAGTGTTTGAACCTTGGTGATAAGAACACAACACAATGATTTGACCATCACACTATGCTATTAAACAAATTTTATTTTACTTTTTAATGAGTATACACTTAATTTAATAAATTAGATTAAATTTATATTTACAATATATAATAATCATTGATCCAAAAAGAAACTATATGTGCATTGAACTAATTTGAATTGAATGATTACAATGAAATATGAATGCTTATAAAAGCAAAAAGCTAACTTGCATGAAGATTTGATTAGATTGTGACAAGTGTCATTATCTTATGCAATGAGACAACATGACCTATAATTAGCCCAATCTAATAATTAAAAAACTCATAAGTTTAACTTAAGTGTAACAAACTAAAAAGGGCCTATTAATTAATTAATGATTAATTAAATATTAGGTGATTTTCCTAATTACTCCAATATACATAAACAAATATTTATTAATATAATAAATTCAAGAAAAGACATAAATTTTTGTTTTCCAAATTAAGAAAAAGTTTTGCACTCAAAAACATATCAAAAATAGGTGAACTTGTCAAATAATAATAGTTGATCCCTTAAGACCACATTATGTTAGGAAAAAGAATCAAACTAAAATGTTTAAAAAATAGTGAATTTAAATAAATAGATTAGGCTTTCAGACATAACCAAAAAGATACTCAAAAATTAAAACCCCTAGAAACAATAATAAAGATCTCAAAGATAGACCTTAATAAAGAACAACTGAAGAAAAATGAGCCAACTTAGGCTCTAAAATAACTTTTGAAACTATTTAAAACCTTGTAGCTTTAGGGGCTTAGCTACAATTTAACAACCCAACTAAAAACCATGAAACCAAATTAATTTCTATTTGAATTGAAAACTGGATGGTTGCAAATTAAAAATAATAAGAACCCAACAAGGGTTTGAACCTTGGTTACAATAACACAACACAACAATTTGACCATCACACCATGCTAGTAATTTTTATTTATTTTACTTTTTAATGAGTATACACTTAATTTAATAAATTAGATTAAATTTATATTTACAATATATAATTTAATCATAATTAATATAAATTTTTTAATAATATATTTACGCCAAGAGGCATATTACAATGACATCCACCAAAAAGCAATGTGTAAGGAAAAACTAAAATTAGATTAGTAAATTGTAAATAAACTCAACAAATTGGAGATTTGCATGAAATCACGCAAATATGAGTTTTTTAATTTATCAATAATCTGTGTAAAGAAAAACTCTTCAGCTAGAAATTGATGTTCAAATGACATGCACCTGGTGATAAAATCTTGAGTTGTTTTGCTTTGTTTTTAAAGCTGTTATTTTTAGTATTATTTTTAATTTTTAGGCCATTGATGGAGCTTCCTATTTAATGTAGGTTCATTTCAAATTGCAATCTTATAGAATATTGGTAATACAATCCATCCTACCAAATTGATCTCCTCAATGGGTTTTGCCACTAGAATACTGATTTGCTTAAATTCATTTATCATCTAATCCTTCTTGTGTGAATGATTGTTTTCTAATTTTTTTGTTGAAAGATTAACTCATATGTTTATTTGAAGGAATTACAAGGTTTCCCATACCATTGATTATACATGTATTTCAAAATTTCTTAACAAAAGTGTATGGAGAATAGTTCAAGATAAGATTAACTTTTATGATATAAATCTGTTTTATCACCTCGCAGGAGGAAGAGGATACCAGATGAAACTGACATAAAATCTTCTAATTCCCAACACTTATTCAAATGCAGATTGAAGCAAGGTAGCATCAACAAAAAATAGTTTCCAATAACAATATAATCTTTTGCATTGATGACCCAATTGGTGGGCGCCTTGATGGTGACTCACAGAGCCTCCAATGGTCACTAGCCCTTTAAAGGAGGTGGCCTGTGCATGAATGCACAACTGAATCCCCTTGGGTCAAATTCCTATTTTCATTGCTTTTAGCATAAATTTATACTCATGTAATCAAAAGATATATTTATACATGTATTAGGAAGAGATATTTAATATAATTAAATAATAAATGTTCAAGTTATGTTTATTCATTTATCTATAGTTTATCATTAATCTGAATGTATTTATGCTACCATTCTTTAAAATTCGAAAGGAAATCAGTAGGTATTTATTTTCAACTTTAGAAAGACATCTCTATTCGCATAGGAAAATTTATATGATCCATATAACTGTATCTATGTAAACTAACATTCATGAAATCGGGTATGGTCTCATCAAATTGAGCAACAATATATTTAGGAATGAATGTGATATATTGGAAAAAGTTAAAGTAACACAAGTGCGGTCCTATTCTGGTTTTGTTTCCAAAGGAATGGATAACATCAATTTCTTCACTCTGCTTGGTCATAACTTAACTTATTCATCACAATAATTATTAATATAATATAGTATACTTTTAAGTGTGTTCCAGGCTTCATACAAAGAAGTTGGAATATTGTTGTGTAGTAAATTGAATGCATTCCTTCGGTTTAGGAATTTGCTTTATTATTTATTTTTTTTAAATATGAAAATCAAATGTTTTGTTGCTAGGAGGATGCTTTTGTTTAGACACTTAAAAAGTGTGTCTAACACCTTTGCCATACTTTTTTAACTAATAAAGCATTTCATGATTTTGAAATCTAACTTTGAATTCCTATTTCACTTGTTAACTAGGAGATCTACATAAAATGTTACAACAATACCTTTTACATTAATCAACATGGAGTGTTATGTTATTAATATATATAAAATATTGATATATTTAGTAGAATCTATGTGGAATTTAAATATGATCAAGAAAATTATACATATAAATTTTACATAAGTGTAAGGATATCAATGTTTAAATACTATTGTTCCAATCTTGAAATTCTTTTAATAATAAGGAATGATCATGTAAAGCATATCATAACACTATTCAATTTAATTAAGATGATAGTTATGCTATTTTGTAATAAGATTAAGAGTCTAATAAGTAGTGGTTTGCTCAACATTAATGTCTATATGAATACATAAATAAAAAATACAAGATTTAATCACAAACAAATCACAAATAAATCATGAAAAGATCAAATAAATAAATCAAAGATTAAAAATCAAAATCACATAGATCAAATAAAAAAACAAAATCAAAGAGATTTGATTAAACAAAAATATAAAAAACAAAGAGATTTAATGAAAAAAAAATCAAAAAGATTTGATGAAAAAAAATCAAAGAGATTTGATGAAAAAATAAAAATCAAATCAAAGAGATTTGTTGAAACAAAAAAAAATCAAAATCAAAGATATTTGATAACAAAAAGAAATCAAAGATAAATCACAACTATTTATCAAGAGTAAACAACTACTATTTTTTTTATTAAACATAGACATTATTATTGGAACAAAAAATCTTTTAATTACTTTACATTATGAAATTAAGATAACCTTAATGATGAAAATAGACGCTATTAATATTTAATATATGTATGCTAGTTTAAAAACTTTGAAAAATATTTTTTTATAAGTAATACAAAATGATTTATAATAAATTTATAGTTGATAAGTTTTTTAAAACACTTACAATTTATTTATATAATAATTATAGTTATTTAATGAAAAAATTAACAATAAAAATGTCAATAGAAATATATAAATATATCAAATTTATTAATTTTTTTTTGGAAAATAATAGACTACATAAAATTAAATTTTGATTTTTTAAAAAATGTCTATTCATTATTCTGCATAGATTAGAATGGATATAATGATATCACCATTATACCTCCTAAGACATTATGATATTTAATATATGTAATATTATATACTTTCAACATATTTTTAAAAATCACACAAATTTATGGCTGGGCTAAGACATACATACAAAGACCAAGACCTTAGGTGGTGGTGTAGCGACTGAACTTCGTTTCTTCTTAAATTTCGGATGCGCATTGTCGCAATTCTCCTCTGACCATCCGTGGACCACTCTATGGTTAAATTTGAATTGATTTTCAATTTCCCGCCCATTCCAAGCAAGGTAGCCCCAAATTTCTTACTTCAATATGTCTTTTCATAGTCCTCATTTTTGCGATGCTTAGGCGGGGCTAACAGATCTCACTTGATGACCATAATGTTGTTCTATTCACAATCCTCAGTTTGCTTTAAATTTTGCATAATGAGACCTGCTTCCATTCATATCATTACTAATCAAAACTTCATAGACCATGATTCTCTAAATTCAAAAACCAGGATAATCCACTCACATCAACCAACATTGCTCAACCATATTCCCACTTATTTTCTCCTCGCGAACTAGCTCCTTCGTCTAGACAATGCTTAACCTCTATCAATAAATGATTAATCAAACCATGATAGCTAGGGAATTCAAATTCAAAATTTTATAAATAGACATGCATGAAAAGTTTAAATATTTGGCATTCTACACATTCAATATGTACTAAGAGTTTTTGTAAACTAGTATTCACTAAATGAAGGCTAAAAATTGAATGGTTTCTTTCCCGAAAGAGTGAAGGAAGTAAAATAATTGATAACTTTAGGGATAAGAAATTTCCTAGAGAATCTATAGAAAAAAATTGGTGTCCCAAAGAAACTTATAAATTCTCATTTTGACTTTAAATTACAAAATTTAGTTATTATTAATTCTTTTTCCATATTCCCAACCCACCACATACAGCTCTATATAATATGATGTTGGCCATATTGATAAATCTCATCTCTCTAACTAACCCACCTCACTTAGGCATGGTGCCTTCTTTCCATTATAAAGTGAAAAAAATGTGAATATCTTATGAAAAAATCCACTCCCACCTTCATAGCCCCCTTGAAATTATTGATATCCTTAAAATCATTCAAATATTATACAAATTAGTTTTCTAGCATATTTACAGACCTATTGAGATTCAAGGATAAATTTTATTCCAAATTGTAATAAATTAAATTAATTTTAATAGTTATTCAAAAAAATATAATAGTGAGAGTTTTTAGCTCTAATTATACTTATGGTTAACTTGATTTATCTTCACTTCTTTTATTTTTTTAATCTAAAGTTCGGTAGCATTCAAGAATATGTTTGAGGGATTTCTCTTACAGCTAGAAATGGACATGTTCTCATAGGTCAACTCCCTCCCTTAAAATGAGTAAACAATAGAAGAAATCACTCTTGAGTCATTCCCCTAAGATTGCAAATCTAGATTCCTTTTATTACACCAATTGAAGCATCTTCTTTCCTAAATGTGAATAAGAAGCACTTGAATGATTAACCAAATTCAACTAAATGTTTTTAAATACATAACTATATAGCAATAAATTACACGAATACCATTGTGCTTGGTTCAATGGCTTTACGGAGGAAAGTAAAGTGTAGGATTGAAGAAATTTTGAGTTAAAGTTGAGTTACAATTCAAAAGTTATGAACAAAATAGTAGATAAATATATTTTTGCCATCAAGATAGAAAGATGAAAAAAATAGTGAAACATTTATGGATTAGTACATAGATAGGCATAATACATGAAGAATACATGGGGATGTGGATCAATTTTGATAAGGTATGGATAAAGGAAGTGGGAATGTGTAAAAGTGGAGTAGCAACATGGGGGAAAAAGCTTGACTTCACACAAGATTATGACATTTTTCTATGTGTATATGTATCAAGACATTCTCTTAAAATGGACAAAAAATCTAAATGGAAAATGACATTAGTATAAAAATTTCATCATTACAACTTTACATAGATGATCTAGGCTAATCAAATAAATGTAAACAATGAATATAAAATGAATTTGCATGTAATTAGGGAACAATGATGAAG